>JAOXYM010000001.1:17499274-17513525 GCA_028567055.1 Leptatherina wallacei
GGTTATTTTGGACTGAATATTGTCTTTTCAGCTTTTGAAATCTCTATTATCTGTGATTATCTCCCTATGTTACACCATCTGGCATAAATGGTTCCTTTGTATGTACTTTTTGTCAATAATAATAATAATTAAAAAAAAAAAAGTTTTGGCAGAATGAGTCACTTCCTGCCAGTAAATGAGAACAGGGTGAGATTAAACTGGTCACGCCTCTTTGTGGCTCAGGTTACTCTGTATATCTCATTATGAAAGATAAGAGCAGGTATAACCTTTTCTTTCATGATACTGAAAATGCTCCACATAAGAGACAAAGCATGTTAAAAGGTTTTGGTGAAGTGTGTTTCCAGAATTCATGACTTCTGTTTGTGCTTTTGAATTACTGTTGTGTGAGCCCTCGCATTTCAATTGACTTGTGACGCGGTCAGACCTGCATATCCAGACTGTCTGGCCACTTTCTGTTGACAATGTGTTTTGTTGTATAATACCCAAATGTGTCTGGTACAAACTGAACTTTGATGATCAGAAAGAATGAATTCCTTGTAAATGCATCCAAACCTGTTTGGCTTGATTTCCTTTAAAATCAAACAGCAGAACAGCTAAACCTTTTTACCTTCCCATTCCTTGTCTTGACATCTGCATGAGTGTGAGTATTGATGAGTACAAGGACTGATCCTCTATGAATAAGTTTTTTTGTATTTCACAGTTAAATGAGCTAAATTAGGGAGAACCTAGAAAGGATAAGCATTTTTACCAGTAGATGACTTAAAGGTGAAGATGTTGCTTAAAGCTTAAAGTTTGGGATTGATTTGTATTTTACCAAACTGTGTAAGTTCTACATAACTTTTTTTTTTAGATATTCACATTGAAAAACACTGATTATACAAGATTTCATTCAAATGTATGAAACATGCGTGTCTCAGCATGGTTATTTGATCATTTTTTCTATCAGTCAAAGAAACTTGTTCTGTGGCATTACTGTTTGCTTCTTTGGCCTTGTGGGACATCAATCATTCATCAAAAGCAAAATGAAGCCAGTTGTTACACAGTAAACACTCCAAGTTAATTAAGCCCAGCGTGCCAGTAGAGTCAGCAAAAGCAAGCTTTTCACTTTGGAGGTAAGACAGTCTTGCTCTAATCTGAGCTGCTGTGAAGATAGCGATGATTAGATTTTCTTTGATGCTTCACTGATCCACTCATGTTGTTTTAACCTTGCTTGGACCTTTGATATGAAAGAGACTGATGCTCAGTTCAAACTTTATCAATGTACAAAATGTATTTTAATAACTGAATTCATATAATATGTATATGAGTAAATAAGTAAATTCATTCTTGAATACATTTTTTAAATAATAGTCACTTATTCACTGTTGTGGGAGGTTTCTCATCTACATTAGACCCTGTAAGACTGCTGAACATCGATGCCTATTCAAAAGCATATTACTGAGTTTGAGTAAAACTGTGCAAACGGAGAAAATATGGATGCAAACTTGCACATAGCAATCCCCTAAGAAGCTTTAATGCAGGTTTAAAGGCCAGTTAGTGGACAATGTTTATCATGGCCTTGATGGTAGTAAATATCTTTTAATCACCTTGAAACTGAAATGGTGATTTTTTTTTTAAATGAGTCTTTATAATTGTATATTATGGAAACAGGAGCTGCTCGATTTAAACTTTCAAACAACCTAGGCTAAGAAATTCTAAAAGTCTGAAAAAATTCATCAGATGGTACTATTGTTTCTTTACCATTGTATCAATGTGGCTTTTAAATAATAATATGTTTAATGTTGAATGTAATTTAATGTTATTTTATTTTTATGTTTCTTTTTTTTTAATATCTATATTTTTTTTTAGAAAAAAACAAAACTCAGTCCTCTGTATGTTGTACATATAGCTGAACAGACAATGAAATTGACTTTGATTTTAAAAAAAAAGGGGAAAAAGAATGTTTCAGTATCCTTTGTTTCTAAACAGTTCCTGGTGATTCCCAGCGATGTAACAACGGTACATGTGATGTGATAATGATCTGCCAGGCATATTGCAGCAGAGAGATTAAGAAAACTACTAGTAAATAAAGGTAAAAGAAAAAGTAGTCAAATAATTTTCAAAGCTCTAATGTCAGTTTCTGTCATAAAGGCTGATGAAATGGAAACAACAGGTGAAGGAAAAAGTGTGAATGCTCTCAATGAAGCAGTAGAAGAATCTTCTCAAGATGTCCGCGCTGATCCCACAAGAGTTGAGCTTTCTCTAAAGATGCTGCTGGCATTAAAGATGTTGTTGACATTTCCAGAAGATCCTCTGTGTTGATAGCAAATTTAAGTTGGCGGTCAAAGATGGTGCAAAGGTTTCTGTAGTCAACAATCTCAGCCTCCTGTGGATGGTCATGGTGACTGCAGCAGCTGTATGCATCTCAGCTATGAAAATCTTTGTAATCAGTTCAGTACAATGGACATTTTCAAAGTGATGTCAGTTCCAAACTGTAGAAGTTACTATTGCTATTTTTTCTGAGATTGTGAATACGTTTGTCAAAACTAAACTGAGAAAATAAAAACCTATTTATGCGGAAGAGACTGAGTTGAACAAATGAAACCTTGTATGGACATTGTTGGTCATATCTGAGACACTAGATGGCGCTACAGGTCTTTCTGTGACTTGTTCTCTCTTCTAAAAACATCACTTGAGCTCTTGACACTGAGTATAAAGGTCATGGAAAAAAACCTTGAAGTTTCATTATGATGAAGGAGGTGTACAAATAGCCTGCCAGGCCTTTAATAAGATAATATGATTTATTTCATCTTTGCCATAAAGGAAAAGTGGAGATTTGCATGATGGAAACCCCTGTGAACACATATTGCAGTCAAATAATCTGAAATAGTCCAAACACCCAAAACATGTTAATATAAATTATGTTGTTGTATATTTATTTCTCTCTCAGTGGTTCATGTATCATTCGTTCTTTTAATATTCAATTCGAAATCGAAATTCAAAAAATAAATAATCAGCTTGTATTTCATTATTTTTTTATAAATCTAAAACAAAAAACAAAAAATTTAGGGTTGTTTTCTAGTTTAACTTCTTCTAATCTTAACTTCAAATCGAAAGTGCAAAAAAAAGCCAGATTTTAGTTTTTGTTTTAAATCTATAAAAGAATAATGAAAAACAAGCTGATTATCTATATTTAGAACTTTGATAGATTTTGAATTGAATATTGAAAGAACGAATGATACACGTGACTGACCCTCAGCCTACTTTAGATTCTTTTTTTTTAACCGCTTGTATGGAAGTTGCCATTAGACTAAATCACTAAACAATTCACATTTGATATGCTGCGAAGCAGAGGTGTGATTAATACCAGTAATAGCATCAGATCACCAACATTTATAACAAACCTTTTTTTTTTTTTACAGCTGCCATTTTGTCAGCATGTCACAGCAGCAGAGGCACAGATGTTATTAAATATGATCAAAATTAAGCTATTCCATTTTAGTGAGCTAGCTGACAAATTGTTTTGTTGTGCATGCTTTCTCACTCTTATGCTTTAATGAGAAAGCCTCTTAATTTGAACTGAGCCATAATCAGCAGAATTGCTGCTGCTTCTGTTGCTGCGGCTGCTGCATGGTCGAAAATGTCACACGCCTGAAGCAAACTTTTATTCTTATATTCCCTGTTAGTTAAATGTGTTAGTTGAAAATAAGAAACATGATCTATGTTTTTTAAGAATATATATATTTATGAAAATGTGTAATATTTAAAGATGTTAAATTAATGACTCTCATGCTTTAAATGACTAAACAATGTGCAACATTCTGGAAGGAATTTAAACATTTATATAAATGTGTTGTAGAGAAAGTGTTAAATGTAGCATGATACCACAGTGACCTTGATCCAGACCTTACTACAGAACTTAATTGCATGTCAGACCCTGTTTGTCTCCTTCAATTCTCTTGGAGCTCCCTAATAAAAATGCCTTACAACATCTTTTTAAAAAAACATTGTTTTAATAACATGATGCCAGTATGGATGAATAGTATCAATATCATGTTTTATTAGTTTGTTTAGTTTTAAAGCTGTAAATATGTATAACATGTGCAGAGTTCTACTGGAAAAGCTATGGAGAATATATCATTTGCATTGACTGTATTTGTGTTACTCTTGTAAATTTTTGTCATGTTAAATATTTATTAAAATTAATTATGAAGCAGGCAGTCAGCTGTAATCCAGGTCAGCCACAATAAAGATGGGTTGGGGGCTAGAGAGGTGCCTTTTGACTGAAAGGTTGCTGGTTCGTGTCCCATCCATCTGGAAAAATACAGGCCGGAGTAGCGAATGATCAGTTTTGTTTAGCTCAATTCTCAGTCATAGTTGAGGTGCCCTTGCGTAAGGCACCAATCCCTTCCTAAATTGCTCCCTTGGTGCTGTTACTGCACCTACCGTTCTGGATTTGTGCTCAAATTTCTTGTGTTTTCATGACTTTTCATAACTTATTTGTATTTCCCTTGCATAGCTTAAACACAATAAAACACACCCATGCATCGCGTCTGTGGTTGTCAGTTGCACATCTACATTTCCTTGCCTTTAATAATTATCTCTCTTAACCTCACATAATGTCCACATTTAAGCATTAGCACATCCCAGAGAGACACACGAATGCTTCAGGATGATTTCAGCTCCATATTTATGGTGCTGAATGGCTCTACAAGTTTAGAAGTCACACATTAAGGAACCAGAACAGCAGGGGGGAAAATCCTCTTTGGAATGCAAATCAAATTGACTGAACTCTCAGCATACAGAACATGAATAACATTATTAACAACTATAGCTTGTCTGAATTATTCATATATAGTCACCAACTGAATTGCCCTATCCATGGCACCCACCTTATGTACTGCACAGTACTGTCTCAAAAATCTATAGCAGTTCCCAACCAGGGACGTAGCCAGGGTTTTAGAAATACCGAGGTCCACCACCTAGCTCACACACCTCAAAAGATCAAAATGATGACCAAAATCTAAAATGAAAGTAACTTATGTTTCACACAAACCACTCCCTCTCTCTCATGTCCAGTCTATTTTCTCCATATGTTGTCTTCTTTCCTCTGAACATCCTCTCCTCCCACATCTCTTCTGTCAAAGTTAATCAAAAACATTTAAAGAAGTTATTTAGACCTTGGTTTGCCATTTATCTGGAATGATAAACACATCTCTCTGTGGTCAGTAGCTACACTGAATGGATGAGGCCATCTGATTTTTCATGTTTTGAACAACACAGTGACATGCCCGTCCGTCTGTCAGTCTGACTGTCTGTCTTAACCATCAGAGTCAACCAACTGAGACTGCTGGTGTTATTGTCAATCCCATCAAATATTTTCTGTTTAAAAAAAAAAAATTCAATAAAGCTCCCAGTGGCTGTTTTTATTCCCAGTACTGAATATTTTAATGCAAACTGGTCTATGTAACCATCTACTCTGCAGACAACCTTATCTAGGCCTGTAGAAATGATGTGAGCTAATCTCTGGGACATATATGTTCAAACAAACTTGTCAATTCACACTGAACTCATGAAGCTTTTTATTATAGCATTTACTTATTTAATAATTATATTTATAACTGCATTTGTGAACCAAATGTGAAACCTAAGTTTTCAGATTGCAGGGAACTCCTGTTTGTCAGCACAAAAACCTAAACCTGGCAGACAGATGGAAATTACTTTCCTAAAATTCAGCAACAGTATCCACCACATTTTTTCCCTCTGTAACTGATAACACATGGATAAAACCTGGTAGTTACTGCAAAGTACTTACCTGGTAGTACCTGATAATATCTGCCGCCAGCTACAAAGGACTTCAGTGACGTCTGTCTCGTCAGCAGCACCTGTCTTTCTCCCCCTCCTCAGATCACCTAATCACTTGTGCTTCTGTATTCTTATTGGTTCTCAATTGTTTAAGGCGGTTTGTGGTCTTTCCACACATCAAACTGGCCGTCATTGCTGTTTGTGCAGCTGAAATATCTCCACACAAGACAGGCTTCAGACTGATTGATCACTGATCAGTGAATAGTGCACTTCTGTGGCGCACTGCCGCGGCGCGTTACTGTGGCGAGCTACGCTGTGCCTTATTTCACATATGACAACGACAGGCGGAAGAAGAAGTAGTTCCTACCTTTCCTGACAATTCAGTTACTTTCCACTGTGTTCATGTTAATAATTATTAATAATAAAAGAAGGGGATTTAGGTTTACAGTCCGTTCTAGTCGATGGTATTGATATTTGAGGAATTGATATTCCAGTAGTTAGTCTTCTCAGATAATCCAGCTCAGAAGCATTTAGCAGAAAAATACCTAGGTCCAGGCCTTGGTGTCCTCAATGGTAGCTATGGCCTTGTCCAACTTGCTCCAGCTGTTGTTGTCCTTATTCATCCAGGACATGGCTCACATTTATGATACAAGTGCTTCCTTGCTTGTCATCTAATTGGCCTTTATTATAGATAATAGACTGGTCTGTATGTGACAGAGATTGTGTGTGGCATTGCAACTTAACATAGGACTTGCAGGCTTGAATGTGTGCTTAATATTCAGAGCACACACTGCATGAATATGCTGAGGTAGAGCTATCCTGGCTGTCCTGTGTGCCAAATTGTGTTGGGCTTGAGGGACTGTCTGAGTCATCAGTGACAAGCCCTGTGTCTGATTTCAGCTCTGCTTACATGCTGGCTGGGTCTTACCTGGGGGTCTGATGGTTTTATCATGAGATTTGTTGGGGACAAGAGCATTCATTGGAGTCAAGTTGAAGAATTTTTTTCTATTACAAGCTAAAGTGGATAAGAAACAAGGTGCTAATCATTCAGTTTTCAATTCCCAGAAGCACTTTTGTATTGTGTCAGATCTCCTATGATTCTGCCCTTGTTTCCTTTATGCAATATCTTGGTTTAAGTTGAAGCTACTGTCAACCAGAGGTGAAGGCATTTTGAAACAGGTAAGTATTTTCCAGTGATTCATAATTTTTAGTATTGTCTTGTTGAAATGTGCAATATGCACATCTTCTGGGTGAGAGGATAAAACCTGTACACTTTCATCATTGACGGTGCCTCTCTAGATGTGCAAGTTGTCTGTTTAATAGGCACTAATGCACTCCCTTACCATTGCTGAAGCCAAATGGGCCCTCTTTTCTTTAATCTATTCGATGCAACCTCCTTGATTTCCAAAAAGAATATCAGATTTTGAACTTTTCCACTCTTCCCTCAGTCCATTTCAAATGAGCTTTTTCCCAGAGATGATAATGGTGTTTCTGGATGTGGTATGGTGACTTTGCATGACGGAGCTTTAAACTGGATTTGTTGAAGACATAGGGAACAGTTATTGACCTGTTGCAAATTAGTTAACCTAATTAGTTGCAACAAGTTCCTCCAGCTCTTTTCGTTGTAGTACTTCTTACATTTTCAGCCCTTTGTTGCCTGCCTATATCAACTTTTTTCTAGATGTGTTGCGGCCATCAGTTTTACAATTTTTCTGCATATAGGGTGTGAGATTAGGGTGGTCATAGATTAAATAAATATATATATATGTATATATAATATTTATAGAATGATATTGCATCATCTCCAAGTATTTTGCATTACTTTTGTATTCCAGGGAAGGACTGGGATGTATCATGATTCATGTTCACCCAACACTGCAATCTGTTATATCAGATTTGTATTGAATGTTACCGTTACAAAGTCCCCACATTTGAGCTTTTATTGATGTTGAACAGGCAATAATTCTACTTTATGTTTATTATCAAGATAGTAGAGGATGTTTGTGTTGCACTGTACTGCATTATAATTAAAATAGTTTAATAGACAGATAACTAGCAGAGATGATTGACAGAGCTAGTTAACCTCTCTGTATTACATACTGTATTATCACTGCCTGCTGTTGAAGCTGAGCAAGGAGAGATTGTTGCTATGTTAATGACTGTTGCTACGGCTACCCTTTGGTTTTGATTATAACTGTCATGTTAGCTTATTCAATGAAGGGTGTACATCAGTAATATGCAGGGGCTATGGTTGTGTTGCTGTTTTTTCCTTTTTGAGAATTGTGTTGAAGCATATGTTCCTGAGGTGCAGTGTTATAATGTTGAGACATGTTTTGTATCTCATAAGAAGCACCACAAGGTTCTAATCCAATGTTCTTTTTGTTAATGTTGATAGAAATAGTACATAATTGTCACAGTCCAACCACAATAGATGTATACATAGGATTTATATGGCTGTTTTTCATCAATACAGCAGAAGTTCAAGAAATTGTCATATCCAGAAAGAGCCGTGACAATTTTGCCAAAGCCGGTGGTTGAATTTTTGCCAAAGTCTGCCTTTTAATGAGAAATAAATGATAAAATAAATATCATGTCAATTGTCACATCATCCCTCTGTAATATCAGCTTTATGTTCATTGAACTGGCAGAGTGTTTCAGCTGGACTGGACCAACACTTTGTTTCTATTGATCAAGAGGAATACACAAAATATTACAGAGAAATGCACATTTATATGTGAGCAAACACAAAAGGATTTTAGAAAAAAAATAGTCAAACCACAGTATAACGGAAATGTGAAAACATGTAAATTATATGGTAATTTGGGTATTAATTTAGGCTTATTGAGAGTACAAAATAGAAAATGGATTGTACGAGACACAGAGAGAATGGCATTTAACGAAGGTCCCCGACTGGACTCTAACAGAATTCACCGGCTGCATTTTAAACCCCTTCTATCACATCTCTAAACCCTCAATAGAGGGAGGTTTCATGTACAGCATACCCAATCCCTCAGAGAGTGTCTGAGAGAAATCTTGAGCATCCAAGACCTACAGAGTGGGATGGACACCTGCTGTCACATGCACTCTCATTGTTAGGGGCTGTGTCCCTGCACCCATCAAGTCAAGTGCTTATTCCCAAAATAGACTAGCCCACTAAATTCCAACAACAATGCACTCTATAAAGCTCTGAGGCATCATTGTGGGACAGACAATTTTCTCTAGCCAAGAAAAATTGCGGAGGTGCTTCTTCTCTAGTATGAAACTAGTCAATATAATGTACTGTCTGCCTTGGGTGAAGTCAGTTGGCATCATTCTGAGAGGACAAAGAACTAATGTAATACGCGGCAGAAAAATGTCTTCCCTCAACATCCGAGCAGGAAATAAAGTCATTTATCCAAGTCACTCTGTGATTGCTGTGCTTATGCCCAGTGCCCTGTAGTCTGAGGCCAAACAAAGGACAGCCAATAGATGTTTATCAGCTTATCAATGAGGAAATATTGCTTCAAGCCCTCAAAAAGCTTACAAAGGCATGACACACAACACCTAGATTAAAGATGATAACACTTTGTTTACCAAGGAAGAAATAAGAAACAAATGAGCAACTAACTAGATAACCATAAAAAAATACTTTCAACCAAAACTGCAAGATAGGTGATTGATTGTGAAGTGTTTTTCTAATAATTCTAAATGGAGGACTATATCATTGATAATTGTGAATTACTAGATAACATACTGAGATACGGTAGTAATGAATAAATATATAATATATAGCATATGAATATCTGTGAATTTATAGTCTGCTTTCTTCATGAGTTGTTCCTAACCGGCTTTGAACCAGCAGGTGAAGAGCACAGGACCACAGGTGATGCATTCATTTACAATTACTTAAACATTCTGCACTAGTATTTACTCATTTTGGTTTTACAGTTGTGATATGTAATAAATGTACAAGTTTAAGTCTGATGTAATTATAAAGAAATGTATTGAAATAATACGGTTAATTAATGTGATATATTTTTATAGCATGGCTAGTTTCTTCTGTTTCATTCAATACAAACTATTGTACAAAAATTCTAACTGTAGTCACCCCCCTAGTCTTTTTTCTGAGCATAATATAGGACTTAGAGGACTCAGTGTGGATTAACAACATTGTCTTTTCTACTCTTCTGTTTTTGCTGCTGTGTGTCAGGAATCACTGATACAGAATAACTAAGAACTAGATTTCATACGCTGTAAATAACTGTCAGAAGTAACATGTCATTTAGTCAGGGATGATGAATGTCAGCACCAAAATGGACCACGACACCGCATCCCCCACTCTTTTGAAGCTTGCTAGGCCACTGTGTACAGCAAATGTCATACGTAAAATATAATTAAAAGTGAATGGAAAAAAAGAGAAAGCTCTACTCTCATTACCATATCCCTACTTACATCTTGGAACTCAGTGATTAAATAGATAAGAATTAAGGTTAAATTTAGGTTTCCTAAGGGCTGTCATGAGTCAAACCTCCCCTGTTGTGTCAATATGAAAAACATGCAGAACTGTGTGTGATGAGACAGTGGCACCTCTGCTCACCCTGCCTGTCTACAGCCTTAGGTTAAAAAAGGAAAAAGACATTTACATCCTTTACAGTGTTTAAGAGTGGGAGAAATATACTGACATATTTGCAGTTGTTGTTGAGATACTTTCCTGTTTTTGTCTGCTGTATTGTTGATCATAACAGCTGCTTTAATCATATAAATATTGATTAGCTGTTGTGGCATTTATTCTGCTTTGCTGGGAGATGATAAGCCATTCAGCATTACGTTATAGTGAACCTAAATCTCAGTATACAATTTTTTGGAAAAAGTGATGAGGTTTCACCCAGCTGGGAAAATCAAACCATCACTAATTCAGCCTGTTCTCTCTGTTGGAAGGCCTTTTTTTCTTACTAGTTGCTGAACATTCATTCTCCACATATTATACATGAGTCATCAGTACTGCTGATCTGCTTTTAAGACCACTGCAATTGCTTCATAATACTTGGTCATTGGATCATTGCATTCATGTTTAGCTGCATGAAATAATGACAAACATGTTCAAATAACCTTAGATATATGTAAATAGAGGAATTAATTGATTAAACAGGCTTTTATCAGGATTAGGATTATAGGATTTAGCATAGTTTTTTTACTCCTCAGAATTAGCTCCACGTTAAATGTCTGACAGTTGTTTGTTTTTCCTTTAATGCCTTTCCTTCTTTTTTCCTATCAGCCACCCTGCTTTTCCATGCTGTTTGAGATGTATTGACACTGAAAGCAAACTCCCACATGGTGCAGGCTTTAGTTTTGTTCTTGGAGTGTGTTACACATGTTGACAGATGTCTCCCAGCATAGACTCAGACAGAGATAGATCCCAGTGGAGTGGATTGACAGGGTGAGGAGCAGCTGGGAGAAAAACTCAGTTCAGGCTGAGACCGGGCCTGAGACATCTGCTCAACCCAGGAAAAGCCATGTCCTGCTATCTGAGTTTCCGTCTGAAGTTTTAGCTGTCAGTTTGTTTAAGAGTGATTGTAGTTAGGCCTGACATTTACCTGTTGCCTCAGTGATTTAACAAAGTCAATTTTCCAGAGATACATCCAAGATGTTTTATAGCTTCTAGAGGAATGGACATAAGAGCACAGCAGTGTTTCCTAACCTTTTTTGTCTTGACTACACATTCACACCACTGCCAATATTTTTTAGTATTAGGTTTTCTCCTCATTTGTAAACTGCATGTTTATCACCTGAATCCCAGCATGTGGTGGTAACATGTTGCGGCTTTATTTACCCGGACAAATTCCTTGGGTGTGCAAACATGTTTGGCAATAAAGCGTTTTCTGATTCTTTAAAAGTATCATGCCAGGTACCTTTGAAGACACCTCATGATGTGTAAAACTATAACATAACCATTTCCCAGCGGCACATGAAATGTATTGCTACCAACGCTAAGTGCAAAATCAAGGCCAAGTTTGTTAAGTTGGTACATTGTCAATTATAAGTACTTAAGGAGACTGACAACCATTGATACAACTTTCAAGCGGATCCATTTAGTGTTTTCATTTCTGGTCAGCATCACAGGAAGATGCAAAGTCTTTATTTTTTATATTTCTCTGCAACGTGTCTTGTTAACCGGAGTCAACACAAGTATGGTTAAACAGAAAAGAAAAAGAAGATAATTTATATAATAAAGACCACAACTTCATGGGAAAATGTAAATGAAAATTCATGAAGATTTATGAATAGACAGCTAGGAGAATTATACTGACTTTTTTTTGTGCATTTGCAGTCATGAAATTATAGCTGTTCCAAAGATCATCAGCAAAGACAACATTGTTTGTTGTTTCAGGAAAACTGTAAACATGAACAACAATTAAGAGTGATGATTTAAGAAAAAAGAACCAAACCTCCCCCCCACCCCCAAAAGAAAAAATGACTTTCAGAATGGTTGCTCTCACTCACCCTTATGTCCCTATATCTATATAGCTCACTGTATCCTATGGTAACAGAGATAAGAAAAAAAAAAAAAGGATTTATGGATATGGCTCAATTTTGGTTTCCTTTCATCCAGTTAAGAACATTTCTAACCAAAAATGGATATTCTAGGGCACCCTACATCAAATTTTCCTTTCTGTCAAGCTATGTAAGATTTTAGCTACCGAGACAAAAAATCCCTCAATTCAATCAAATTGTGACACAAAAGCGAGGTTATATCTGTTATGCCTTGCTGTAAAAATATGTGGAAGTTAGACACACATCTTCTCATTGAACATTGCTGATATCTACTCATTACAAATGTACAAGAATAAGAACGTCTTGTTTGGTGAACTCGTTAAAACCCTTGCAGATATAATGAATAACTAACATGTTATGTGACCCTTAAAAATGATTGAAAAAACTTTCTTGGTGTCATATATTTACTGCATTCTTTAACTCAGGGCCATTTCTGTGGGTTAATGGACACAAAAGTGTCTTTTTTTTAACTAGAAACAAGCGCTCCCGACTCAGCCACTTTCTTTTGAGCTCAGTTAGCACGCTATACTGTTTGACAGTGTGAAACTTGTCTCAGGCAGTGTTTGTTATGGTGTTGGTGTTTCAAGGCGCTCACATGTCACACCACTTGTGGTCTGATTCTGTGGATGTTGTGGGACTGCAGACCTCAAAAAAGGAGTGGCAGATAGAAAAACACTGTTGTCAGTATTGTTTTCATCATCATCGATTCGTCATCATCATCATTATCATTATTCCTCGCCTTTAAGCTTTCTGCACTGACTCATTAAAACTTCAGCCTTAAAATCCTTCTAATTTGCCTTTCAAATCTACATGTAAGACTTCAGCATCAGATCTTCTGTCATTTTAAGCAAGACTGCTTCTTTAGCATTGAATGTCACACTGTGTTGCAAAAATAGCAAATTCTAGTTTTCTTTCATCTTTGGGATTCCCTTCTCTGAATGTAGTCTTGATCCAGACAAAAGGAAAATTAGAAAAGAGGTCTTAAAAATGTTTAATTATTTACTCCTGGACAAAAATGATATGTGTGACACCAAAATGAGTCAATGGTTTGATTCTCTTCTTTCTAATTTTCCAAATGAAAGATGCTGAAAGGCTCAGATTTGCCTGGTTTGAAGTTTCAAAAGAGATCGGAAGTGCTAAAATGATTTTCAGATTTCTTTAACTTTTGTGCCTCTTTTTGATCTCATTTGGAGAAATCAAAGTGCTCTCCCTATTAACTCACTCTCCACTCCACCCCCTGTTAAACTCAATCCATCTATCTCATGCTGAGCGCAGGTAGAACAAATAAAAAGTTCAAACACTCAATATTTTCTTTACAAAATGTAATAGTTGTTTCTCTCTCTCTCTCTCTCTCTCTCTTTTTTTTTAATCACAGCAAATATTTATTTCCAATCTCACATTTTATAATAATAAAGTGATTTAATTATGAATGGAGTGCAATAAAGTTACTATTTGAATAAATGAAAATAAATCTGCTCTATATTCTAAATTGTGTGACCAGCCATCACTAAAAATAGCTTTCTGTACAAGAAGATAGTCTTTCTTAACTTTCAAAGTGCCTAATTATCTGAGAACTTTGACCATTTCAAGCTGAGCCTCCTGATATGACAGCCGAGACTTCAGTACGGGGTTTATAGTTACAAAAAATATGCTTAAACTAAATGAAACGCCAAAAAAAATAAAAAATAAAAAATGTACATAGTTACAACAATCTTGTCATTAAGAAATCATTCTGAGCTAATTCTTTTCATAACAAGTTTCATAACATGCTGTTCTCTAACAAGGTGATTAACCACAAACAAAGAAAAGTGTGATCAATGAATGGACCACTAAATGAAATGAAATGAAATGAAATGAATGAATGAAATGAAATGAAAATGAAAAATACTTTATTTATCCCTCTTACAGGGAAATTATTGTTGTAGCAGTTTTTTTT
>JAOXYM010000001.1:17537530-17549348 GCA_028567055.1 Leptatherina wallacei
CGCTGAAGAAACGTTTTTGTCTGATAACTACTGGAATGGCTTTGGTTTAATGGGATTAGGAGCTATTTGAATGGAGATAGAATCCTCTAGTGGTCATATAGTGCAACTGCGATAGAAAAAGATAATAAATCTCCATCGTGTAACCGTGTACACGTCGTTTAGAAGTCCCGGTTACACGTGTAGTAAAAACTGTAAACGTTGACACCCCTAAATGAGATGACTTTCTTCAAAAATAAAAAAAAAATTGACAACTTGCACTTCAGATTATTTGCACAACCTGAGTGTCCATACCTAAAGTGATTTAAATCAAATATGTGAGAAAAAAAACATGAACTAATGAGCCCTTATAGAAAAACTTTTTTTTCTCCCCCTCTTCTGGTAGTTTAACACTAACCAGTAACTAAAATGTGAAGAACAGAAAGAAGCTTAAAGCAATGAATATCAATTTGTTTGGCAGTACTTTATTTTCTTCTTTTCTCTCCCACTCATCATCTCATGACCTCAAAGATTTATTTGGTGACCCAAAGTAAGGGCACAACGCCTACGTCAGCTGGACTGCAGTATCCAATGATGCACTGCAGAAAACAGTTAAAACTGGATCCACACCTCCACCTCACCCAGCTAAAATAGTGCTAATGTCCCTTTCTCTGCACCATGCATGTCATTACTTTTCATATCCTGCTGATAATTATTGGCTAAATCATTGAAAGTATTATTAAATGTAGTATTTTTACATAGTTCAAACTTTAAAGGATCAGAATATATCCTCCCTTTATAAAGTACCAAAGCCCCAAAATAGGATCATAATTCCGTGTTCTATTTCTTTTATATCCTTTATATCATGTCATTGTTTTAGTCTTATCTTTTGTATCACATAATGCCAAAACTGCCTCCTTCACACCAGACTTTCCTCAGTGAAAGTGTGATTTTTCTTTTAATTCAATGCTGCTCACTTTTGCAGCGTCTCAGGTTTCCAGGCTGTAAGTGGCAGTGGTTTCTGTTGATAAGTCAATATGTTTTGTTACCATTTGAGCTGAGGTGGTCTGTTTGAATGCTGACAACGTGCTGCCATGAAGTCAGTTTGAACAGACGGCTTTGTAACACTCTTCCTTTCATGTTTACCACTGCAATTTTCTTTTAAGGCATTGATGCACTGTTTTCACCACACCATTTTGGACACAAAGTCTATAGCTCTCCCAAAGCTTCACCAATAAAAAGCAGCTGAAACTTGGAGTGACACAGTTTGACTGACCACAGGAAACCTTTGCATAGTCTAGTGCAATAAAAACAGCCCAGTTATTTAACTCTATCTATTACACATTACAGATTTTAAATTAGCAGGTTTTAAAGTTATTTAGGTACCAAGAGGAGTTGTAAAAATAGTTTCAGTCTAAAAAAGAGATAATAAAATTCAATACGATTGCAGAAATGCCACAATGAAGCCTTCTTCTGAATGATTTTTTCATTTGTACATTGGTGTTAACATCAATACAGGTGTAATGAGCGCGAACCATGTCCTGTAGATTCATTTAAATTAAGAAGGGCGATGATAGATCTCTGTCACAGCAAGCTTTAACGATCTCTGAAAACAATTGCTCAGACGTAATTGGACAGAGCGATCGATACGAGCTGGAAGAGGCAGGAGAAAGTAAATGATTATTATGCTGTGCTAATATTTGGAGCCTTTTTAACAAGGTTATTTGGGCTGAAATATATCCTGAACAAGAATTCCAAAGAGATAAAAAAACAAAAACATGAATGAGTAAGAGATAATTTTAACAAAGGAAGTTGATTTGATGTTGAAAATTGTTTTTCAGACTGAATCTGTAACTCTTTTGTTACCTTGAGGAAAATAATCATTCTGTCAACAAATTAAAGAAAGTTGGAGATATGAGAGAAAAACTCAAAATAACAGGGTTTGACATGACATTTAATTGAAAATGTGGGATCTTATTCGGATTCAGTTTGGATGTGTCACCTCTAAATGGAAGCAGTCCAAAGCAGATCAAACGCAAAACAAAAAAAGAAAGAAAGAAGCTTAGTCTACCAAGAGATAAAATTCTCATGGGGGTTCAGGAATGATCTCACCTGTGGTGTCATCCCATGGCAGAGATACAGGATGGGGACGTTGTCATTGTCCGGGCCCTGGTCCAGACATAGATCGTTTTTCAAAGAGTTTTTCAACTGAGGGACAAAAACACAAACATAAGTTATTTTCTGTAAGGAAAGATAACAGAGTGACAGCGTTGGACCAGATATTTGTCATAATTACGTAACAGTGAGAACCAGAATTTGTGACACTCTGAACTGAACTGAAACTAACAAATGGAGATTGCTGTATATCAGTATCAGCTTCAATTCAAGTCCATCACAAAACAAAAACAATGCACAGTTCTTATCTAGCACACCAAGATTTATGATAATTTTGTTTTGCGCACATTATAAACATCTATCTACAGCTTAAGTAAAATTACATTAAAGTTGACTCTGTATTTTGGAAGAAAAAGAGATATAATCCATCACAGTAAGATAATTTAAAACAAGTAATGCGTACGCAGTACAACTTCCTGCTTTGATTTAACTTTACTTATGTTTAAGGTTTATGTTGGAGCTATTGAATTAAGTAGATCTTTTAATGATAAGATTGAAAAACCTATTTTTAGGGTCTCACAAATCTTTTTATCAGTACGTTTGACAGAGGAAAGGGCTGATCTAAGCCTCTTTGAATCTTTTAGTGTTGATTCACATTTGGTATTAACAGGCATCCAAATGTGATCACATACAGTATGTCCAGCATTAGAAACAGGTGTTGACATATTCATGATCCGCAGTTTGAGTGGTATTACCAAGGCAACTGACATCCAGTGAAGTACCAATAAAATTACTGCATCAAGTATGATAAAAGCTGCTGGCTAATTTAAAATAGTGAAATAGCAATCTGTGGGAAGCTATCTAGGAAATTATATTTTGACTTATAGTTTAGTAAAAAAAAAAACTATCAGCGGTTCTCAAGGAGCAGTTGCAGGTGAGTTGCCTCAATATTTATTAATTGTATCTGCTGTGGTCACCATAAAATATTGCGCTAGTCAGTCAATAAGAATCTTGATTTTCTTACAGTATATTATATGTGCAACCACATGTACAGAGCAAAGTTGTTTAGAAAACAACTGAAGGCCTGTTGGTGAACCATCGAAATTTACAGGTTTGAGAGGTTCAATGTATCTTCATCAGCATGAGCTGAGACTGAAGAGATCAAAAATCATCTATTTATTCATTTCTCTTCCTTAATTTCTGTCGCATTACTAAGCATGAAATTTTTATGAATAATTCCACAACAAATATGACTTGGGTATCTTTGAAACATGTTTAAGTCTGAAAAAGATACAGTTCAGTTACTGAATGTATTTGTGATTGAATAGAAACATCAGCAGACCTGCTAATGCCCTGTCTGTTGTTTGGCTGACAGTTGGCTGTAGCCGTCAGAGCAGGTGAATGAGATCTGATCACAGGTGGTCACTCTGTACACATCTGGGGTTGTATTCTAATGTCAGCTATGAATACTCACACTTTCAGCTGTCCACTTGTGATGGGATCGCCTAGAGTGCATGTTAATAGCACATATAAATTGCTGTTAGTTTTTCTCCCAAATTTGCAGCATATAATTTCTGAATAAGTGTGGGGTCCAGTTGGCAGATAATCTGCAATACACATGCAGAGTGAGGATAGTTCATCAACCTGCTTTCCTCATCCCTGTGGAGCATCATTTCAACTACAGGGCGCAAAAAACATAATCCAAACATTATGCGCTGCTTGCAGCAGTGCTTATTTAACTATGAAAATATATCCAAGACTCCAGGAGTTTGGGCAGCCAAAAAAGAGAAAGAAAAATTATGTTTATACCCTACAGTTACCATCTCATTCTAGCATCAGCCAGGCACCTTTCTTATGATTCACAGAATAGAAAAAAACATAATTGCAGAAAATATAGAAGAAACCGGGTGTGGGCTGGGACATTTAAAACATGAAACATTGACTCTGCTTGAACTCAATGTTGCTTTATAAAAATGCAAATCATAAGTGCTATGTTTTATGAACATGACTCAGTCTTTCAGACCCAGAGGGTTATTCATGCTCGTCTTGACAAAGGTCTGACTGATTGCAAGATAAAACTGCTCCACAGGGAGCTCCAGGGACAGCAGTTTGTGTGAGGAGTGAATTAGGCAAACATGTGAGATCAGAAAAATACACAGTTTGGAATGATTTCAGCTCCCCACTGGCTCCGGAGATGTCTACTTCTATCTGATAATCAGTAAACCACAGGCAGAACATGCTTCTGTCAACAGCACACGTCTAAATATTGCTTGTGCTGTTAAAAAAAAAAAAAAAAATATGTAACACACTGACACCTATGGGGACAATCACAGTGCAATGGCATTTAAAGCTCTTCAGCTTCTGTAATGTAATGTATATCTGAATGAAATATGTGGGTGGAGTATGGCCAGGGGAAGGATTTAAAGCAGTCCTTCAGATTTGATTACATTGCTTTTATAAGCTTTGCAAATAAAAAAAATATGGAGTTACAGAGAGGACTTTTGGTTTCAGTCCACACCTTCCAACCAGAGGGAGGGACATTAAGATGAAATACAATACTGTTTTCATAAAAACATGGAAGACTATAATTGAATATGATCCACATTTCACATGTTAAAAACTAAGAAATGTAAATATTTTCTGAAAACATGTGGTCAAATTACATTTAATCCCAGGGACATGTAAAAAAAAAAAAATTGTTGTGAGAAGAAGTTGTGCAATACTAAGAATTAAATAGCTGGTTAAACATATCAATGATATTGAGGCTAATTAGCAACAGGTCAACAATGTGAGTGAATGTAATAGGAACATCTGAGAGACTAAGGCCCTGATTTATCAAAGGTTTGCGACTCTTAAAACACGCGCAAATTTGATAACAGGTGCAAAAACATGCTGCAGCTGATTTCAACCTGTCGCAAATAGGAATGCGCCTGCTAAATGCGCTGCAATGCATTTTGCGCTTTTGTCTTGAATGAATATGCAATATGGGCGTTTCTGCCAGAAGGTGCAAAATACTAGGAGGAGTGAAAGCAAATAAATCATCTTTGCACATGTAACATGATTTACTAAATGTGAAACGGATTGCGCTGGCTGTTTCTGTGCCTATATTTAGCGCTTCTGAAAGGCAGGTGTTAACTGGCTCAGATGCGCACAAACGGCTGCAGTTAGATGAGAGACAATAATCAAATGCTGCAGGACTGCCGATGAGCATCAGTCTGATTCGGAATATTTTCTCATGGCCGGTCAGAGGCAATGACTGAACTACTGGAACAAAATCTTTAGATAAAATAGATAATTTGTTTGAATGTTAAAATCACAACTGTTGTTTAGACAAATGTCAGAAGGAGGCACGTTTATATCTATTATGTCTATATTTATCATAACAACTATGATGTCATTAACAGAACATGTTTCAGTTTGTGCACATACCTTGTTCCACAACCGGGTATGCGTGTCATACCCCGGTATTATCTGCTCCGCACAGAAAGTGCGCTGCACCTGCTGCTCACTATTGGTAAAAGAAATCTCTTCTGTCTGCCCCCCACCTGTCTTATTTGCCGAGGTATTATTTCTAGTTTTTTTTGTTGTTGTTGTTCTCCATCTAATATTTTGCCATCTCTTCTTAACCTCATCTGATTTTCTTCTTGTTTTTCCGACTGTATTTCCTTTTGGCAAATACCCTCCCATATTGCAGTGCTTCTGGTCACATTAATATGTTTTTCCCATATTTCTATTTGCCTCTACTACTAATATTTCGATCTCCATTTTTTCTTTTGGGGTGAAATTGGGGTGTGTAAGTATACATGGCATGGCTAATCTGAACATTTATATGACACCATTAGCACTGACCGATAAATATAGAATTACTTTTGGGACAACTTCCAAATTCCACCCATCCATTTTCTAAACTACCCACTCATTCCAATGAAGAATCACAGGGGGACCGGAGCCTATCTCAGCAATTAGCAGGCTAGAGGCAAGGTACACCCTGGACAGGTTGCCAGTCTATCACAGGGCTAACACAGAGAGACAAACAACCAATCATTCCCGAAATCACTCGGGACAATTTAGAGTGACCAATTAACCTAACATGCATATCTTTGGAATGTCAGAGGAAGCTGCAGTACCTGGAGAGAACCCACACATAAACATGCATACAAGGGGAGAAACATCTACATACATAATTAGCATTTAATTCAAAGCGCTGCTGTATGTGACAACAGTCATAGAGCTGATTGCACTGCTATACTGTTGGCTAATCTTGCTAAGATCCCTATTCACACATGCTGTAATCCACAACCTTGCATGGCACTGTGTATGATGTTACATCTGCCTGCAGCATTTATTTCCCTGTTTCGATTAAATGCTGTTTTTCACCCTTGGTTATGAGAAACAACACGTTGGGGTAAACCAAGTCAAATCAGCTCAAATCAAATCTGCTGGCTTGGGTTAGATATCCTATAGATTACATGATTTTGAATAAAGTAATGCATACATTCTCAAAATCTAGGAATGAATAAAGTTTTAAATAAATAATGAGTGATTCTGAACTGTAATTGATAAAAAATCTTTTTTTTTTTTTTTGCCTTGAACAAGGCTGACAATTTGCTGCACGTAATGAATCCTCGAGCCACAGCCTGACTAATTCATGAAATGCATACAATAAATATAGAATAATGAGGTCAACCAGCTCAGAGAAATTAATGTAATGAGGCCCTTCTATGCACTCTTTAAATTTGGCTACTATTTTTCAGCATGTAAAAGAGAAAAATATCCATAAAACATAAAAAGCAGCACCACTACAGTGTGGTCTGTGTGCAGCTGTGTAGGGTGCAGCATACTGATGCAAGGTGGGAGGACCGTGGAAATAAAGCTGTTTGAGAACAACAAGCAATGGGCACGTACAAATACTGCCAGCATACCCTGTTGGCTGCAATGTTTTTGGCAGTTCTTGCATCAAATCCCTCCAGATGAGCATAATACACGTATAATTGTGTAAGCTTTAGTTAATTTGTTTATCTATGTATCTAAGTCTACAATAAAGAGAATAACAATCTGAGAAGAAAGGAAAGGGACAGACTTTCCACAGTAAAATTTGTCATTGTGATCCATTTGTGCTCCTGACAGCAGTATTCCGCATCCCAAAACGGGATTTAAATAATTTGCTCAGGCAGAGCTATAGTCATGTTCTGGTTTTTGGTGAATTTGTGATGAAGAGGAAAATGGTAGCTTACCACTCCATATGCAATGGTTTCGCTATACATCCTCATCTCAGGGTAGATGTTGACCAGGTACCACCGGAAGGTTTTGCACTGCAGCCGCTTCCTCAGAGCTTTTCTCTCAGAGATATCACCAATATCAATCCCTGAGTCCTGGAATGGACAAACAGCCATGCACACAACAAACACACAAATGCACACAAAGAATGAAGCTGATTAGCTGCGATTTGTGGAGAAGTGAATCAGATAAGGGGATTTTGAGGAGAATTCTGCAGCCACTTGTAGTTTATTTAAAATCTTCTAAAATACTTGATTTTGTCCTGTTTCTAACTTGAATATAAGTAACTATTTAGCTGCCAAATCAAACAGAAGCACTCAAGGCCAGTCTCACATTCCAGTCAGGGAAAACAACTGACTATATCTGCATAAAATTAATAGTTTAACATTATTTTAATGAAGTATTTAAGATTTTGATGTTAGTTTAGACCCACTTAACAACATCTCACAGGCAGATGTACTTTTTACTATATATGGATATTCTTATATGGATTTTTTTTAAAACAATTATTTTATAGTTTTAAAGACACACTACTTAAGTTTTGCCATTTTCTCAGTGATGCACCCCCTATCGATGGCTAATTTGGCATCCATCTTCCATCCAACCTGTACTGTGAGCTCTCTCCAGACAGAAGAAGACAGTCTTATTTGGACTCTTGTCTTATCTCATCCTGTCTCTGGCTTTGTTTTGTTTTCTCCCTTCCTCCGATAATGTCTTCTAACGTTTCTTTGCTGAATGCGCCACGGTGCACATTCAAAGCGGCCAGTTTGTTTACATCCAATTGCAAGCATGTGAAGCATGCGCAGAGTGAAACTCAACTGCAATGTCACGCAAGCTTCCCGGATGAAAAAGTTGTATAGTGTAGTTTCTCAATTGCTACTGAGCAGCAACGGCTCTAGAAAGGCACACAATAGATGTCACTGTATCATCAAACGAGTCTGGAATGCAGAGTTCAAAGTAGAAAAGTTAAGGAATGGGCCTTTAAGAAGTTATACTTTGGTCTCTCATGTTTATTCATCTGACAGCCCCTTAGATTTAGAGACTAATAATCATGTAATTTAACATAATGTCAGTAAGAGTTTAAACGTACCATTTATTTCAATGTTTAAAAACATATTTTTACTTGAATTGAAGAATTGCTGATTGCAATCACATTCAAAATGTGAACTTATATTGTGCAAACTTAAGATGAATATTGTATTCATTTTACACTCTCAATTACCACTCATGATTTTGCTGTGTAGATCATTCATGGGCTTGAAGATGAGGTTAAATTTCATGCTTCTTGAGTGCAGCCTAAGTTAAATGCCTCATTATTGACTGAACGAATTGCCTGCAGATGTTCATCTATTCATAACTTGGATTTACATATTCAAACAGATTTTTGTAGTACATGAAAAAAAAGAAGATTCAGAGAACAAACATTTGATTTAGACTTTGAAGGGGATGCTACGTTTAATACAACACGACAGAGCAAGACTCTCTATTTTAATTGACTGAATCCAGTTTGCGATCAAATAAATATGTGCATCTTCCAAACCCGCCGAAATATCAATAAAAAGACGACAAAAACAACAATATGGTTGCATATTTTTCAAATAATACAATAAAGCCCCATACATAGATGGAAAAAAAGTGTCTAATTTCTGCTGGAAAAAAATGTGTAACCAAATTAATTGAAATATATGCCATTACATCAAATTAACTGGGTGTTACAGACAGGAGGCCAATGATTACATCTTCTTCAATGAGTAACAGATGGAAACTATATTATCTAAACCTCTCAGATCTAATGTGTAGTGTTCTTTTTGTTGTTGACATGAGTGGTGGCATTGAGCCAATATCTAAAGAGTCATCCAGAGCCTTCAGAGAAAGGTAGTTGATGACTATGAGTCTGCCAAATGGTTTATAAAGATTTACAAGCTATTTGAAATAAATCCTCTAACAGAATCCCATATTCTATCAAAGGATCTGCAGGTAACTCTGTAACTGTCGATGCTAGAGGGCATGTGTCAACAATTAGAAATAAATCCCACAGATTTGACCTGCAAGGGAGGTGCACCAGGAGAAAGCTTTAGCCAAACTATTAGAGAAAAAAACAGTAAGTGAACAAAAGGGAAAGACGGGGCCTTATGAAACATTGTGCTCTAGACAGATGAATCAGATATGTCAGCACACATGGTGTCTCTTTTCAGGAAAAAAACTTCATTCCAGCTGTGAAGCCTGGAAGATATATTACAGCTTTGTGTTGCTTCAAACAGAAAAGCTAGAAAGTACCAATAAAGTTCTTGATCCCATGAGGGCATCTATCCAAAATCTGAACTAAAAATGAACATTTAAACAAGATATTAACCTTTAAGACACTAGCAAATCAAGGAATAGCTAGGGAAAAAAAGAAATGGATTATGATGGAATTGCTATTTGGAAACCAAGATATGAGTCCAGTGAAGTGAAGGAAGTTGAAACAGCAGCACACATTAACCTTATACATTTTGCAGTGGAAATTCAATAAGGCTCAAAATAACTGTAAACTGATATGAGGCCTCTAGACAGTTATGGAAAATGCTAGAAGGAAAGTTATTCTTTCTAGTAAAGATTAAATAAAGAGACTGAAGTCAAGGGTGCCCCCCATTTCCAAAAAGGAATAACATATAACATTTTGTGGAACAAACCGTTTAAAAAGGAATGCACACATTTTTTAATGAATACCTAGAAAACAACATTGTTTCATATAAAACAATACAACAACATTATAAAACAACATTATCACTCACCTCCATGGGAATATTCCAAGCCATATAAACGTGGCTTTTGAACTCATCCATCCAAACTTCTGCTACTCTGAGGGCGTTTCGACGCACGTGAGACGTCAGATCTTCAGTGTAGGGTTTATGAGCACGTTCTATGTGAGCGATGCGAGCACATGGCAGGACCTCAACACTGCCTCCACACTGCCACACCTGGTTTTAAACATTATACACAAAAGAGAAAACGGTCAGTAAGCCAATTCAAAAGCCCCACATTTACAGATAATTTTAACACAGTGGACAGCCTTAAACTTTTAGTTTATTCTATCAAAAAGGCTTATGTAGCACCGAAGAAATGTCTTCAGATTATGTAAGAATTAAAAGGTTTTAAATAAAGGTTGATTCCTTGCAAAAATGTTTTCTTTTGTACTTATAGTTTTAGTCAAGTTTTCTCTTTGCTGTTGCTACCGGGAACCGGGACTTACTCAGATGTAAAGATAGTTTGAGGAGTTCATAAGGGTCTATACAGCAGGCCATGTAGGCATCATGCCTAGACTGCTGGAAGTAGAAACTATCTAAGCAGCACTAAACACATACTGGCTGACAAGCAGATGCCCCTTATCACCTCTGCCGCCCACTGTATCCCTGATTGCAAAGAAGGAGCCCCGCGTTGTTGAGAATGTGAACAGTCGCTGTGTTCAGAAATAAAACTTCGGCTTCTTGGTAACAAAAAAAGTAGCATCAACTTCTTTCATAATGAGGACTTCTAGGAGGATCAGACCAGTGGATGATTTCTGCAGTTTTTTCTAATCTATATCCATCATGACAATGAAAATTTTTTCACAGACAAAATGGAAATATGATTGAATGTTGTATGTTATGTGCATACTACAAGTTCATCATAGATTTATTGCTGTGTAAAAAACAAAAATACTCAAAGTATTTTGAATCAGCATGTGATAGTGGTGTTGGCTGTGTTTTTTCCCAATATATAAACCAAATTGTGTTAAATTTTTACAGCCTTCAAAATTCTACATTCTTTCACCCCTATAGTCTTTGAAATACCCATCAAATGTGGCTAATTTCCATTTAAATTTATTTATGTGACAATGACTGAGAAAGGACTGGAAAATAAAAAAAAAAGAATTAAAGCTTCAATGTGGAAGGATTAGAAAATAATCTAGACCATGCAATGCTGTTGATTAGTAACTAAAAAAAAATTGTGTTCTTAAACTATTGAGGACATTTTCTTCTGTTTATAGGCTCAGATTGTTGAGTCATTTTAGGAGATGTCACTACCAGAGCCTGTGGAGGATGCTTAGAAACTTCCAAGCCAGGGCATCCTATGTTACAGTATGAATAAGGCTAATATCACCTCGTTGAACTATTATGTGAGGATCAAACACATAATCAGATTATTGTGCACAACTTTTTTGTCACTTTAAACAAAAACGAAACATGAAAAGCAAAAGGTGCAAGTAAGAGTTAATGTTAGAACCATGTTTTGGGTTTATTTTGTATATGATGTCTCATTAGAACAACATAGTTCTTATAGGTGATACGTTATTCATTTTGTTTGGATGCATTTGGTTATATTTGGCATTGCTTTACATGTTAAGATTTTTTTGTTTGTTTTTTTTATAGCTAAATAGGCTTGTTGCACAACTCCAATACTTCCTGAACTTAATACAGCTCCTTTGTTT
>JAOXYM010000001.1:17566428-17578484 GCA_028567055.1 Leptatherina wallacei
ACTACTGACCAGTAGGGGGTGCTAGAAACAGGTTAACTGAGTACCAAATAACAGTAATACAAAACAAGAACAGGACAGCCTCTTACTTTGGCCTATCTGCTTATAGTTCTGCTGAATGGACATACACAGAGTAATTTTCAGCTCTCAGCCAGAACTGATGGTGTCCAAATGCATTATAGTACAGTGAGAAGAATGACAAAGTGTGTCTATCGCCCTGAACAATGTCAGTATCCTCGTCACATATCGTTGCTAAAAGTCAGTGGTGTCCAGTAAGTCTATACAGAGTGAACGAGCCAATACCAGAAAGGATTTAGTGGAAATGTTTATATTATAACTCCAGGATATCAAAGAAATACAACCAGGTAGTCAGATAATTCAGACAGATTGAAGTGAACCCACTCTGGTCCTGTGATAGTTGCCATACTTAGATTTTGGGTGCATGGGTTGAGAATTGGCACATTCATCTTTATTTGGCCCAACTTTATCAATTTGGTCGCTTTTATATACAGATTCTATACAGATTAATATGCAGATTTTTTACACTTTCAGCACCTGAATTTGGAAAAGTGCACCTGACTAATTCTGGTACACACTGTTTACATTGTATGTGAGCTGAGTTATCTAATCTGGCCAACCAGACTGCAGCCATTTCTCCCTGAGAATTCCTGAGACTCACTTTATATCAGCTAGTATGATAAGAGTGCTGATTGGCCGTCTATTCTTCTTTTGTTAAATGTTTTTCAAAATCTCTTTCAGTACAGAAAGCTGAAGCCTTGGAGACACAAACTCCACACAGTGAAAATGTGTGGGGTTACCAGTCCCAAACCTGAAATGCTGCCACACATCATTCTCCAGATTTGGGACAAAGGAAAAAGGTTAAATTAGGATTTGTTATGAGGAAGGACTCTGTTGTGTCCAGGTAGCAATGGGTGAGTTGTGTGTGTGTGAACTCTGTCTGTCATTATTTAATTAACTGTAACTAAAACAAACTACTAACACATCTGGTCTGCAAATCAGCCATTTCTAGATTCAATTGGGGGTGTATGAAGCTACCATAAAAAACCAAAATCTTCAGTAAGCACCCTCTCCTGAATCTCATCACCTGCAATAATTGTGGTGTTGTCACAAAAGAACAGAATGACATATGATAATAAACATAACAATGAATGTGATTAACATTATGTCACATTGGAACACATGATAATGATGTTATGATTAAATATTATAAGAATTGTTTTAATAGTCACAATAAACCTGAATTGATATTTATTTATTCATAATTAATTACATCTTCCAATACTCGGGCTGCAAACAGCTCTTCAAACCTCCACAGTTAAGTAAACTCGTTGAATCAAGTCTCGCTCCTGTGAGAGGCAAGACAATAAAGAAAGACAGGGTATAGGCTAATTTATTAATCACTTAATGCTATAGCTGGGAGCTGGTCCGATTAGCATAGTTCACCTGTCGATGGTGTAATTTACTCTGATACTGGACACAAACTATTAATGTACTGTCAGTGCAAAAATGTTTAAATCCAGTTTATTTTTTACCTCATCAGCTAGCTTTAAGTAATAGTTTGTTGAGGAAGCATGCCTCAAATGCTGACTTTGAGTTACATATTATACTATACTCTCCTCTAAAAGTCTAAACATTGTTTAAAATGTGTATAAGCTGTTTTTGTTCTGTCTTTTTGTCTACATGTCAGTCCTGTCATATCTAAAGGACAATGACAAGTATTAAATTGCTTGGAAAAAGAAAAAAAGGGATTGTATGAAGGTCTGCAGAGGTGTGGCATGTGTACAATATGTGCTGTCAAATGAAAACACTGAGAACAAATCAGGAAATATGTTCTTTCTTTGAGTAACTGCTTTGATCTTCAGCTCACGCTGTGAAAGACTTCTGCTAGTCCTTGAGCAACCCAAAAAGCTGGCAGATTTAAGGAGAAGGGGGTCACGTTTGTGTTGTGTTTGCAAGTAGTCAAGGAAAATTCCAGCTTTGACAAAAGTGTTCAAATATAAGCATCATTGAAGATATGCTAAATGAAATGTATCATGATGATAGAGGAGAAGTGCTGGGGCTAAGCCCCTAAGAGCCCCAAACACAGTTAAACTATAGCTCAGGGGGTTGAATTGAATCCATATCCTGAGCCAGCCATGTAATATTCAGTGGTTTCACCCTCTGTCCAAGTTGCTTCCACAGCGAGCATGGCTACATAGTTGCTCTGCCACCAGTGGTGTGAGTGTGCATGTTAATTAATGAGAAACACATATATGAGTGGAAAGTCTTTTCAACCGAAAATTTGAAT
The DNA here is from genome assembly GCA_028567055.1 of Leptatherina wallacei. Taxonomy (NCBI): domain Eukaryota; kingdom Metazoa; phylum Chordata; class Actinopteri; order Atheriniformes; family Atherinidae; genus Leptatherina; species Leptatherina wallacei. The sequence goes on from JAOXYM010000001.1 coordinate 17,568,734, forward strand.
GACAGCGTATTAACTACATGGACTTAAAATGGGACTGTGTCTTGGCAGCAATCTAAAGCTGAGAGCCACCTTGTTCCGTAACCTTGTAGTGTAGCATTAAGCAAGAACCACCATATGCTGTGTGCAGAGGGTCAGTCATATTACTGCTCCTGATCCCTTTGCAACTTTTCTCCAGCATCATTATTATATGCGCACAGCATATTTCTTAATCTCAGTTCAGTGTTTTATGTAAAAAAAAATAGTGAGCCCTCTATAACCTTCTTGCTAACAACCATTAAGTTTCATTATCACATAAAATTTTCCACACATTACCTGGAGGTACAATGGAGTCCATGACCACAAGCGTGACATCATTACTCACCCTAATACCCAGCTCCACATTTTCTCCTCCGTAAACTTCCATGCCTTCATCTAGCAGACCAATCTCCTCAAAGTACAGCCTATCCACCACAAAGCAGCCAATCAGGGCTGGACTCCTGGAGAATAGATGAAGAACATTAGTTTTGTTTTTCAGTTGCTATAGTGACAGTGAGGACCAAGAAAGAAACGTAACCATGGACATATATAATTTGTTCATACACTGCATGAATTGCCATTTCAGCTGGGCTGACATTTGTTGATATAATGTCAAATATTAATCATCAACATTATTTGATTCAGCCATATGAGTCAGTTTTGCAGTTACTTACTGGATTGGCGCGCTTTTGTTGCCCTTATGCCACCAGGACTTTGGGGGGTTGAGGTAGCGACACCACAGTTCCCAGTCAAAGCCTTGGGCAGACAGCGGGTACTCCTCAATCTCAAATGTGTCATACTTGATGTTATCAAACGATGGAGATATTATTCGGGTTCTGTCTTCTTTTATTCTCTGCAGAATAGGTTCCGCCCTATAAACATTGAGAGAGAAAGTAATTTCATTATGTGTGTTTGGTGTGACAGGCTCTCCCCATCACCTTTGTGATCATGCTTGTCATCTGACAAAACATTATTGTTTGATAATTGACATGATACATTTTTACTTAAAGTGGGGTGATTTGAAGTCTTCTGCAATGGCTAAATAAAAGCAGTGCAGTAAAATGCTAATCTTTGCCTTAAATGTTGACTATGTTATAAAAGGAGACATGAAAATTTTCTCACTCCATTAAAGGCATGACAAAAATGAAACAATGTTACAGACTATTTCAAAAGAATGTGGAAATAGTCTACACCAGAGATCTGCTTAACCCTTTAAAGCCTGACATAAGAAAAATGAGGAGAAAAGTCAAATTTTTTGACTGTGAAGTCTTTGTTTGGCCCTTTGACAAAATGTTTAAAAAAAAAAAAAAAAAAAGATTATTTTGTGTATTGCTGAGTAGTCTTCTGCTTCCTGGTACCCATTAGTGGGCAGAAGAGGTGTATCAGATTGTGTACAACAGGGTTTTTAGGAAAGTTTTTACCATAAAGTGATGGAAAATGTCTCAGAAACTGTACGTATCAAATATGATACGTTGGGAATTTTGGGGTTAAGACAAATGCAATTTTATTACACAGTAAATCTGACACTAAATAACAATGGATTTTGGTCATCAGCAATATTAGGAAGATTTGGATGTGTGTCTGTTGTGTAGGTGAGGGGTTAAATCTGCAAACTAACAAAGTGTGAGGGCGTATGCAGGTGTCTAAGCTTGGAAGTCCCAGGGAAAGTACAATAACATCTACACTAACAAGATAATGCGTTTCAAGATCCGTTAATAGTAGAAATTTGCATAAACTTCAAGTGTAAGTGTTGTGAACAATGTGTGGATGGACAAAAGTAAATTTGGGCTTGCTTTGTGTGGTTTTATAAGTATAAATTACAGGATTAATGATTAAATATTCAAATTCACATGTATCTAGGTCAGTTGTTCCCAACCTGAGGTTGATCGCAGCAGGTGCATAATGTTTTCACTCCACACTGGTTGTCAAAATTAAATCTACACAAGTTGAAAAAATCCTCACACATTAACGGGGTCATTAAAAGTGAGTGCGAGGCTTCCTTTGTAGATGTAAGTATGGTGAATTCAAAGAGAAAATGCTTAAAACCACTGATTGATGTTATATTTAAGCTGTATATTTAATTTTTACTTTCTTGATATAGATTTTTCTTGCCAGATCTCATGAATATCCTACTGAAACACATATGAGTCTCGAGCAAAGTGAATTTTCTCCTTATTTGTTTAGAAAAAATACAATTTAATGTCAGACTTGATGTTCAGAAAATGCAAAGCATATTTCATATATTAGTGAATTTTCCTCAGACACCTCAAATAGCAGAAGAAATTGCAAAATTCTCTGTTCACATTCATGTCTCCCGCTGCTTCCGATTCCTAAAAAGAGGCATGAAAGCCAAGGGAAAGTATGAAACAGATACAGAGATAGACTCTTCCATGGGGTGTTTCATTTCTAAACAGTCTGACTACATCAGCCACCACTCCTTCCCATTTCTGAATTCAAAAGAGTTTAAAATAATTTTCAAAGATCTCATGTGATGGCTCAACATTTGGGGGAAATTGCTAATTTGATTTATTGCAACTGGCCATATTTACCACTGTGTTGCGTCACCCATTGTTCGAGCACACGCACTGGAGAAACTACTGTAGTTTTAAAAGTGAAATGTTTTCCCACTCTTATGTAATACAAGAGTTCAGCTGCTAAACAGCTAAAGTTTTCTTTGTCTGGCCAGTTTAGCACCCAGACTCTTATCACAGAGTGATGCTGTTTTAATACATGCAAAATGTGGTTTGACTTTGTCTATCTGAAACAAAATAAGGCCTTGCCTGAAAAAACATCTCGATGGCAGCATGCATTGCTCAAAAACCTGTGTTTATTGCTCAGAATAACTGGGATCTCTGAAAAATGTATAAGTTAGCCATGTGCATCAGTGCAACTTCATACCTTTACAAAGGATTTCTTTTGAACTATGTGTAATAGAAAATTGGATTGTCCCTTTCATCTTAAGCCTGAAGAAAAATTTAATTAAATGACCTTAGGTCTGGAGAAGACAGCAACCAATTTGGATCTGTTTTTTCCTTTGTATGTTAATATTTTAACTGACATTTGATGATGCTGTCAGACTGACTCTGTTTCGATGCAGTTTTATGTTGAGAAATGTTATTATTAAACTTCTAAATAAATGGTCCGCATAGTCTTTCACAGAATGCTGAAATCTCTCCATCTTTACCTTGTAAAAAAACTCAGCATGACAGACTTGTTGACAACGGGGAAAAAAAGTATTTTGATTTATTTAGAAATTTGATTAAGTTATATTGGTTTAACTAGGTTGTAAATCATTTAATGTAGTTCTTTTTATAAAATGGCCCAAATGTATTTGAATCAAAGCTATAGTCCACTGAATTAATATGTTATGCAATGTGTTGTTTGCTTAATGTGAGAGGATTGTTGTATTCACCATACACAGAACACAGGCACTAAAAAAAGAACTGAACTCTGCAAGGATTTGTTTTAAGATAAATTAATTTTACACAAACTCCCACAGGTGAAATGATTAAAAAACCAGAACTATTGTGTTGATTTTAGATAGTCTCACCTCACGCTGTACATGTGAGTGACTCACCAGCCAGCGTTAAACTCAACGTGGGCATCAAACAGGGCAACAACTGGGGCAGTGGCAGCCCTCCATCCACTCACTCTGGACCGGATCAAACCCTCCTGCTTGGCATGCCGCACCATCTTAATGAACCCTGGACGCTGGCTGTTGGTCTCTGACACAAAATCCTGCAGCTTCTCTTTCAGCTCATCTAGAAAAACCACACAGACACACATGCATTTTACATCAACATCTGAAGATTTCTTTAAAATCCTGTCTGCGATTGGTGAGTAAAGTCAGAGCCGCTTGTGAGCAAACCTCCACCCACAAGACGTCATCATGTCCTCCTCCAGTGGGCAGAATATCAATGGTCAGAGGCCAAAGGCACTCATGCTTCACTGCTTTGATCAGTGAACCAAATAGGCAGAAGCGTCAGCCAGCACAGCAGACCTCCATGGGGCTTAAGACTCATAACAGAGTATCGCAATATTGAAGGCTGAGTCTGCAATCTTTTTTTTAAAACATGAGGTATGTTTAGCTTCAAAGTTTACCTCCATTATTACCCGAGTTATGTACTCTATGATGAATCATATCCTGCAGGACAAGAGTTAGTGCTACTTAAATGTGTAGTGGTAGCAGAATTTCTGCTTATTTTCTCAAAAATAAGCAGAAATCAGAGATACCCTCTGAGTTTCAATCAGAAAATATTAAGAATTGTTAAAAAAAAGAGTCTGCTGTGAAATATCTGCATTCCATAAGCTACAATCATATCACAATGTTCCCCTGTACTTGCAATCAAATAAAGCTGGAATAGAATAAAAAATAAAACCTTTATCAGCTGTGTGTTTTATCATTCCTCATATATTTATAAATCACCTATGGCTATCTTCTCAGTATTCCACTTTTAAACACTGGTGCATTTTGAGTTTAAAGAGGATGGGAAGCAGCTGCAAGCAAACAAAAAAAATGTCATGATGTCCTGCTGTGTCTGGCTTATGTAGAAACAGCGTGAGGCATCTTATAAGGTCACAAAAAGTTTGAATAAAACAACAGCGGAGAAAGTTTTGTAGGAAATGAAGATATAATAACTGATAAAGTTTATGAAAACACTTTAAAATTCTTTTTTTTTTTTTTTTAAGGTAGCGAGGCCCAACTTTCTTCAACTCTACAAAAGTAAAGCAGACTCTTTTCTTGAAGATTTCAAGTCCACAGACTGAGTGCACAGATTTTACTCCTACAAAACTAAGCAGAATCACATATTACTGTCTTATTGGCACGTATTAGCAAATATATCACTCAATGTGTCTGCAATGCTGAAACAGCAAAAGCTGCCATATGCTTGAAGATCATGTCTATTTAGCCGCAATCCACTTGAGGACAGGAAGAGCAGTACTTTCACCCATATGAGGATTTTTTGTATTTTCATTAAATTTTTATTCATTCTAATTAATAGGCATATTAGAGCAAGACAACTGCCATTAAATATATTGTATATCACAAATCCATATGTAAAAATAGTCAAAGTAATAGCTTGTATTTAATGAAAAGTGAAGCAGAATTCTTACCTTTTCAAATAAAGTATGGACACAAGATATTAAAGATTTACGCTTATCAGGAAATAAAAGATAAGGTTATAGTTAAAATCATAGAAATTGTCAGCTGAAGATATTCTGTTCTGTAGCCACATGATAATAAGGTGTTAAAATGAGTTATTATTGAGTAGTTAAAGGTTAATGATAGGAGTTAACACTACACAGTAAATAATGTAAAATGACTAGTGAAACAATGAAAGATGTAAATCAAAGATATGCAACATGATTTAGCACACTGATACACTACTTCTTGAGACTAGGTTGTTCAAACCATCTTTAAATAATGGCACACTTGAATGCAAAAAATTTGAGGATATAATTATAATCTATATCAAAATGTAAAAAAATTTGATTAAATCATATCGGCCCTTGCTTCACCCATGCTCATAGCTCTATGCTACACAGACAGAGAAAAATATTCCAGTTTGCAGATTACATCTTTAATCAGGCTAACTATGAATGGTGCTACTGTCAGGTGGGGATCATTTGTTATCAAGAAACTCTTACAACCACTCAAAATGATGACAAGGATTTTAGGTAATTTGGTTTGTTATGCCATTTTGAAAGGTCAATTGCTTTCGCCATAGTGACTGTCTTATGTATGCTGGGACCCTGTATTCCAACCTTCCGGATCATATTTTTATATGCACACACTTATTTCCATTATCTGAACTCCTCTCTATCTTGTATTTCTTCACATTCTTTAATTGACTTAAAATGGGGGTCAGATTTTGGCACAGCACTGTCTTGCTAATTGGCAGAAATGTGCATGGTAAGGTTTCCTGCAGCCCAAGAATGCAGTTTGCACAGTATACAAATCTTAACAGAGGTGGTGCATCAGAGTCATAATCTCAGTAGGGGCCATTTTTTCTCTTTTTCTAGTTCTATCGCTTCCCCTTACCACCAGATTTGACAATTCTGACCAACCTTTTAGACAAAACATACAAAGCTAAGAAAACAACGGTGGAAACCTGCAACCTTGTGTAACATACACTCATGTTATCCAGGAAGGCTGACAGCTTACTCACACTCAAACTGTCATAAGACAAAATGAGTCAGTTTGTGTGAATGAAAACCTCTGTGTGGAAGAATTTTACATTAAAGATGTAAAATTGTTTGATTATGTCAATTTGTCAAAACTTTTCTTGGCCAAGTGCTGGCATCTAGAGTCAGCAGGAATATATATGTATAAATATTTAATGGATACTTGTCAGAGATGCAGGGTGTTTTGCTTACTCCTTTGCATGCTGAGCCTTGAGACACCAAGGTCTGCCGCTACTTCCCACCAGGGACTAAACAAGTCTGGAGCAGAATAATTCTGTACATTGTTGGATATGCACAGCATGCAACATGAACCTCTGTGCTACACTACATGTGAATTCAAAGTGGTTGGTAAGGTTTTTCTTTTTTTTTCCTTTATCCTTCCAGACTTAATGCATTCATTCGAGATCGCAGGCGTAAATTTGCTCTTGAATGAGCTGAGAGGTTCTTGTACTAGATTGAGTTTTAGGATATCTAGTGAGAGAGATTAGCATCATAATTCATTTACTTTGGACTCATAATTCTGGCTGAAAAAAAAGCTGTACTGACTCACATGAGCTGTTGCAACAAATCTAATAACTTTTAATCAATCAATAATTAAGACATCCTAATTCGTGTGTGAATTGAAAATAAGAATGATGCAGTGTTATGCCTTGCAACAAATCACAATAAAGCACAGTTCATTACACCAGAAATGGCTGATGGCCAGCACTCATCAATCTTTCAGGACTGATATCCTGCAGAAGCTCTGCTGGAAAGATATGGGCTTTGGAATGGACTTGGACTGGAACTACAAGCAAACAATTTGTGTAATCATGAAGCAAACAGTAACATTACATTGTAAATCTAACAACTATATCTTCTCCGAAGACTCTGAGAAAAGCTAATCGTGAGCGGAAACATAAGCCCAATATAAGCTCTGCCTAGTCCTCAGTCAGATATGATACAGTAATCGCAGAAATGTTGTGTAACTATCTGAATGTATAGCACAACAAAAATATTCCAATTTAGAATGCCTAACATGACTTAAAAACTAAAAAAGATTTTGGTTTTAAACAAGAATTAATTGTGAGTGTGCCAAATATCCTTCTGGGCTGTTCTGTCTTCAACAAGTAAAGGATATTGTATTGATGACTGAATTTTTAGTCATGGTTTCTTTTGATCTAGGACCTATTTCTGCTTCATAACTGTACAGTATATTCATGTGTCTAACCTCAGCTTGTATTTCTGTACTTCTATTATTCCATGTTTGATTTCTGCGTCTTCAAACAAAATGCCATTTATCACCATTTAGGCATTACTGCTTGAACAGCAGATGGTAGATTGGCATGGTTACAGGTCTCACTTGCTGTGTGGTTCGCACAGCACCACTTGGCAATTTCTCACAACACAGCTCTACTGCTGAAAAATTAGTGTTTAAAATATCTTGCAGATTTTGGCTTCTCTGTTCCACAATCAAACCCATGGCCCACTGTTAAAAACACCATTGTGGAAGTTCCAGGATGAATATATCATTCTTGGCTTAACTGCCCAGACTGAGCTTTGAGGGTTTTTGTTGATATCATCCCTCCAGCTTTCATAAGCTAGACCTCAAACAACTGCTTGCTTGATGTCCAGCTGGTTCCAAATTGTTACTGGAACTTCTCTGCACACCTGACATTGATTTTATCCACTTTTATTCACTCCTCCTACAGGGATGCACATTGCTGGACAGAGGGCTAAATATTTCAAGCCAGAAACAAAACATACAAACTGCATACAGATAAATAAAGGACATTTTGTTGCGGTTTCAATTGGTTCAGTACCACAGTGAGCATCTAGTATCCCCTTAATCTACCGTATTGTCAAAGAAAAAAACAACTATATTTTACTAAAATTCTCAAGATATAATGTATAGGATGTCATGGGAAATCTAGTGATAAAGCTGCAGATCGCAACTAACGTGTTACCCTTCCATTTCAAGCATGCAAAATACCTTTAAGAAAAGGCAAACCAATTTAAAGTGCTTTACATAAAAAATTAAAAGCATGAAACCAGTGTGTAGAGGGGATTTAAAATCAAACAGAGAAAGTGAGAAAGCAACGACATCAGATTAAAAACAGCATCAAAAAATGAGCAAGTTTAAAAATTCAAACCTAAAAGAAATGGTGCAGTTTGGACTTTCAAATAAAAACTATGTAAATGCAGCAGAGAACAGGAGGGTCTTTAATCTGGATTTAAATAAACTGAGTCTATCAGCTGATCTGAGGCTTTATGGGAGTTTGTTTCAGACATGTGGGGCATAGACGCTGAATGCAGCTTCTCCATGTCTGGTTCTGACTCTGGGAACTGATAAAAGACCAGATCCAGATGACCTGAGTGGTCTGGTAGGTTCATACTGGGTCAAGAGGTCACTGATGTATTTTGGTCCTAAACCATTCAGAGCTTTACAGACCAACAACAGAACTCTAAAGTTTATCCTCTGACAGACAGGCAGCCAGTGTAAAGACCTCAGAGCTGGACTGATGTGGTCTACTTTCTTGGTCTTTTTTTTCTCTTTTCTTTTTTAATTTGTCTGTTCCAGGAAAGAATGTAATCTGGCGGGCCAATTTTGGCCCGCGGGCCGCCAATTGCCAACCACTGCAGTACAGTGCCAGAGAGGCCCACCCAGTTCTCTAGTCGTTTGAGTAATATATGGTGGTCAACTGTATCAAATGCAGCACTGATATCCAGTAACACAAAGACATTTTCCACCGTCTGTATTCAAACATATGTCATTAATGACTTTGGTCAGAGTGTGTCAGTGCTGTGGTTCTGTTTAAAACCTGACTGGAAGACATCATAGCAGTTGTTTTGTGTTAAAAAGTAACTTAGCTGATATAAAAACATCTTTTTCTATGATCTTACTTAAAAAAAGAAGATTTAAGAGCGGCCTGTAGTTGTTCATTTTTGTCCTGTCTGGATTGTCCCTTTTTAGCATAGCATTGATTACAGCTGTCTTCAGCGGTTCTGGGAAGACACCTGAAGTTAAAGACACTTTCACAATCTGTAACAGATCTTGCTCCATAGTTTTTGAGACCTTTTTGAAAAAGCTGGAAGAACAGAGAAATAGCTGCTCCATAGCCATTGTTCACTTTGTCCTTTCTGGGTTACTATAGAAACATAGCGATGCAGATATAAATAGTTCATTCTCATTTAATGGAAACACAAAATTTTTTATTTTAAGGTTTTGCACGAGTGAAAACATTGTGAATATTATATTGCATTTCTGTCATTATATAACCCAAAAGACAAGGAAACTTCTATTTTCAGTTAAGTAAATTATAAAGAATATTGTAGGTTGAAAAAAAAGTTATAGTCGAAGAGGAATGAGAGTAACATGACATGAAGAAAACTTAAGAATTAAAAGATTAAAGTTTGAAAATGCCAAGAAAAAAGTTGGATATTTCAGAAAAAATTGCAAATTTATCAGGAAAAAGCTCACATTACTTATTAACTTCCATCCATCCATCCATCCATTTTCTGTACCGCTTAATCCATGCAGGGTCGCGGGTGGGCTGGAGCCTATCCCAGC
>JAOXYM010000001.1:17584205-17605537 GCA_028567055.1 Leptatherina wallacei
TAATAAAATTGCTCTAAATTGGGTAACGTCATCAGAAAATATGGACATACCTGCAAAAAAAAAAAAAAAAAAAAAAAAATTTTTTTAATTGGACGAAAAAAAAATCGATCTTTAGTTTTATGAATCGATATTGAATTAATTTAACTTGAATCGATTTAAATTGATTAATTGATTTTTTAAACCCACCCCTATCAAGCAGGGGTTTCAGACCATTTTTCAGCCTTTACTGTAAAACTGCCTTCGCACAGAGGACCAAACATAGTTGGTAAACATTCTGGTGTGACTCTAAATTGAAAGGAAAAAAAATAGCCCAAACATGAGTGCATTTCAGATCTATATCATTGACTAAAATCCACTGCAGAGACTGTATATAAACAGTGTTTGAACACTATTCTACCTCCAGTCTTACCCATCAGGCCTGAGGTCTGGTATTAGCCTGCTTAAAGAGAGACGATCACTGAGGTAGGCGTTATATCCGTAGTATTGGAACATCTTCAGTGCCACTCGCCGGTTGTCTGGACTGAGCTCCTGTCCCCAGTGGGCAAATAGCGATGAGTCAGAGAATGATGAGTCCGGCTGACCATCCTCTCCTCTCCCTGGTGTCTCTAGCGGGCACAGGAAGACAGATAAAATGAATATTTGTCTCAGTCACTGCATCATAACCTACTAGTGAAGTTGTGCTTAAAATGGCATCTAAAGTATGTGGATAAATGATGGCTGCTTTCCTTGTGCTAAAATGTATGTCGGCAGGTGAAGGGTGAACTGTTATCTAAAAAGAGACAGACTGGCTGTCCTTCAACAGAAACATCATCCTTTCCATGTGGATGATGAGATGCTCTTTTGTCCTTGAACCAAAGATTTTCTCACTGCCAGCAGCTGGTAGGCTGTTGACTTTGCTCTTTGACACACACACACAGGACAAAGTGAAACTAATTTCCCTGAAGAAATCGCTACAGCAACGCACCACCCTCCATTAATAATTAATGAGGAGGTAATGTGTGAACACTTTTGTGCTATGTGAATCTTTCTCTGTATTTCCACTCACCACACAGAGTGGTTCAAAAGGAGTGTCAGCACAAAGAGCAGAGGGACATCCAACAAACTTAAGTTTACTGTGACAAACACTGCATTACTGTTTGTGTTCCAAGACTCTCCTCATGTCCAAACTTCATAAAACAGGGGTGGCATCTGCTAAACATTCTGCACTGCCTCATAGCAGTTTAATTCCACTTTGATGAAAACGTCTATGCCAAGAAGCAAAGGAGCTTTATCCGTAAGCAAGTTGTATATATTCCAAAAATGCAGTGAACAAAGTGGATAAAAATTAAGCAAAAATCATCAAGAAGGGTGTGCAGTAAAAGTTTCCCAGCTGCCTGGGCGTGATTACGTCTACCTCTGAAAGTCTAAGAGCAGCCTGAGCTTTCCGCTGATTTTTATTTAATACAGCAATTTTGTTGAGTCCAAGTGCTTGTTGGGACATTATGCAGATATTCAATAGTGTGAAACAGCCAATTCTGAATATAGAAGGGGATATCTTTAATCTGTGGAAACATGGGGCAATACTGACTCAATCAATAAGACTCTGAGGCTAAATATAATAAAAAATACTACTTATATAAAGAAATTAGCTTGAAATTATTAAAACCTTTACTTTAAATAAGTGCCTCTATAAGAATAAATGTAATCAGAAAACAATATATTTACAAATAATCAACTTCCAAGTCATGAATAATCATATTGTTAATTAAAATGTATTAATCTGCCAGAAATGAAATCTAATGAAGACTGGCTCATGTGTGAATAATTTCATTAAAAGAGAAGGTATTAGGACTCAGCAGCATATCAACGCTATATGACAATAAAAAAGAAACACATTTCATTATAGAGCTTTTATATTTCATGTTGCTGCTGACAGATTGAGGTTAGCAAGAATAATTCACATCCTAGCAGACATTAACAGTTTTGTTTTCTTTCTCACAGTAAAATGAAGCCAGGAAGAGTAACAAGAGGAGTCTATTCATATTTTCTGTCACACTTGTGTTTTCTGCTGTTTTCTGTTGGAACTCATTATATGAGTCTAAAGTTTAGAGTATGATAAAGATTGATGAACAGTTTAGGGTAATAAATGAGGATCAAGATGAATTGTAATGTCTTATAAATTAAAAGAAAAGGTGAAGAATGAAGGCAATAAGGCTTAAAGACACAAATGGGAGGGAGGCTTTGAGTTCTCAGTGACACTGAAAAAACACAAGGTTAAGTTTGAATGTGTGCGTGTGCATGCAAGTGTGTTTTAGCAGATTGTGTTTAAGCACATCGGGAGTAGTTAATATTTATGAGCCGACTGTTTTAACACTGAAATGACAAACTGTGTCAGCCGAAGCAAACGAAAACAACGGAGGGGAAGCAGGTGTGAAAGGATTACATTATGAACCAAAACACAAAGAACTTCATTGGAAAAAGAAGCAAATGCAAAACATTTTTTTAAAATCTCCTATAACTGTTGAAGTCACTGAATTTATATCTTGTATAAACAATAATGTGCAGTGCCTCTTACTAACCTCTTTAGAGAGACACAATCATGTTTCCATCACACTGTTAAGCAGCCTCGAGATACAATTTTCCAATAGCTGCCACAGAAGAGCTGCTGTTGAACATATATATGTAATAATAAACCATTGCATTGTTGCACATGGAGCTATATGGCAGACCTGTCACATTGTCCATGCTGACCCTGTCCATTACCTAAAGCATCTTCTATGTGTGAAAAAGGTATCAGCACTTGACAAAAAGTGATAGAAAAAGGAGGCCTGGTGTGATGAATCACATTTTTCTTTGACATCATGTGGACAGCTGTGTGTATGAGCATCATTTATCTGGGGAAGAGAAGGCTTCAGAATGCACTATGGGAAGAAAAGAAGCCGGCAGAGCCAGTGCGATGCTGATAATGTTCTTCTGGGAAGCATTGGGTCCAGGTATTCACGTGGATGTTTGACATGTGCCACCTTCATAAAACACTATGGTCTTCTTTTAGTTCATAGTGACAGTATTTCCTGTTTTAAGAAAACACACAGCAGTAGTAAACTGGAAGAAGACATTTAGGAATGTTTTGGGGAACATCAGAAAGAGTTCACGATGTTGACCTGGCCTCCACATTACACAAATTTCTGTCTGAACAAGCCATATGTCAAAAAATCTGCTGCTAATGTCTTGGTATCTCATACTGCAGACTGCAGCAATACCTTGAGAAGTCAGAACTGTTTTATTGGACAAAGGCCTACACAATATTTTGCATTTGGTTATAATGCTATGGCTGATGGTTGTATGTGCTTTGTTTAATGGTGTATTAACTAGATGGGTAACTATCCCCAATTTCATCCTATCAGCATAAATGTTAATGGTATGTACAGCTCAACAAATCCTCCAATAAATATGACCATGCAAATGATTTATTCATACCATTAAAATGACCTATAAGCATTTTATTAAGCACCACCTCTACAAAATGAAAGGGTGAAAAAACAACTCATTTTAGTATTTCCACATCGGAGCAGATGTGATTTTTTTATTTAAGAGCAGTCCCAAATTTTTCATCGGGAGGAGGGAGGGTGGAGTGCAGATGGGTATAATCATCAGGTCAATAACCATGATATTGACATTGATTGGTTAGAAAATAATCAGGTATAGAGCTATGATAAATATTTTTTCTTTATAATTTACAACAATGTAATTGTCCTACAGTAGCATTTTGTAACTTTCTGACCTTAAAATTCTTGTCTGGCTTGATGGCATATTGATATTTATTAAATTTCTGGAGACGTCGTTGTCTAGCAGCATCCCGAGGATGAGAAACTGCATTTCAAAACTTTTTCTTACAGGATGCTGCGTGACGTTGCAGCTGAGTTTCACGTCATGCACTGCATCACATGCTAGCGATGTGGATATCGTCACACTGGCCGTCAGCTGATTCAGCAAAGAAAGGTAAGAGGACATAATCAGAAGAAGAGAGGAAAAGAAAGAGAAAGAAAGAGTTAGAGATAAGGCAAGAGTCAACGTAGGACTAACTTTAAATGTTTGTAGAGAGCTCACAGTACAGGTAGGATGCAAGATGGATGGCGCATTAGTCGTCATTAGAGGGTGCATCACTGAGAAAATCTGCCAAAGTTCCGTAATGCCCCTTTAATGGATGCCATTTTTGCAATTTACATGCATGTCTCTCTATAACGACCACCAAAGGTTGCATTTTCTTCAAATGTAACTATAGGTAGTATACATTTGGTTGCATGAACATATGACCAGTGGGCAGTATTTTGGGGATATGGACAGTCTCTCACATCCTGCTGCTCGGAAATGGCAAAAAAGTTTCTTTACAGATTCAAGAGAACATTATGAAGGAAAAGGCATTGTTTTTTCATTTCATATTAAATGTGAGACAGCCAGGGAATTATTAGCTTAGTATTAAGATGGAAAGCCCTTCCAAATGTAATAAAATCTTTAAGACCATAATAAGCTACAGCTTGAAGATGAACCAGAGTTTTCCCCCCATTTTTTTAACGTTCAAAATCCCAGATATAAAAACTCTAAGCTCTGGATTTACAAGGGTTTAGTTAACTGGCTGCATGCTGTAATTTTACATTTAGTATAAAGATATGAAGGTGATATTCATTGGTTCACACAGCTCTAATAATCCAGACAAACAAATATTCAATACAGAGAGATTGTTTTAAATGTCATGATACGACTGTTTTCAGAAGTTTGTGTAAAGTGCCAAGTAGCCTATATCATTTTACCAAAGCAATCATTCAGATTTGTGATGCATTTATGTCTTCTGTAATGAAAGCCTGCATTTAGTCTATTATGTCATATATGGTGTAGTGTTACGTCACAGTCATTTATGTTTTAAACATCACAAAGACAAAAAAAAAAGCGTAAAAAAAATGTCCAGTGAAACATTAATATTCAAATATCAAAAAGTCAATCAGCATCAAAGTGGAAAAACACAGGGAACATATGAGCCTTGGGCTCAATAACCCACCAGTCGTTAAAAGTTTCTCTGCTATGAAGCAGACAAGAAGACTCAGCTCCTGATAAGACAACCTCGTGATTAGACCAAATAAAAGTTCTGCGAGTATTTCAATCTGGGCAAGTCCGCCTGAAGGGCCATTCATCTGACTGCTTGCTCTGGTGATTTAACTAAGACTACAGAGATGGTTCCCTCGGCTGCAAATCCCTTAAGCAGCATTTGCGGCAGGTTGCCGTTGTTTGAACAAGGTGTGTTTAGCACCTTGGTTTGTTTAGAGTTTACACATAAAACGTATGTTGACACCATGCTAGCACAACCTCATGACTTGTTTTTCCATCAATCAGAACCCAAGACTTCCAACTTGTGTTTAAGGAGTGGTTTCCTCCTACACATTCTGGGTACTAAGTAAAGTTAAACATAGCAAGATACTTGAGGCGAAGATTAGCACACAAGTATATGTGTGCATGTGTGTGATTACTCAGGGAAAGTATTCCCTAAGCCTCCAGCAGCACTCTTAGCATGCGTGGTGGAGCACCAAGTGTGCTTTCATTGCATGCAGAGCAAAGAAACTGAGTTATAGCTGTCTGCTTAAACCGTTGCAGAGGAGAAAGATAGATGAAAGGTTACAGGAGGAGCACACTAATAGCAATTACCCCAACTACAAATGTTAACATTTCAACATACAAAAAGGAACAAAGCTGTGACTATAAGAGGACAATAAAACCTTAGCTTTATTGTTAAATGTCTAAATATTAAATTTGATCCTTTAAGAAAGATCCCATATTCATTGAAACACAGATTTTATAAAATCATATTTATTCCCCCCTGCCAGCCTGAGGAGTAGAAAATGATTTGAATTTCAAAGTCATTATCATTTTTTTTACACCTGAGAGATAAATCTATGCAGCATTTACACTCACTGGCACAGATGTAGACTCTTGATAAAACTGCTGTAGGCAGTAGGAGTATCTTTTTTACTTGCCTCTGCAAACTTCAACTTATACCGGCAGGAAAATGGAAGCATTGCACTTTTATTACTATTCTAGTGGGAATCAATGGCAGTGATGACAGTGTAAGATCTCAGTCATAACTTTTACTGTATTCCAGATACTGCAAACAGTAAAATGAATAAATAAATAAAAACTTAGTGAAGAAGGAGAACATACTTATCTACCTCGTCAGGAGTCACTGTTGAAAGTCTTTTTTTTTGTATGAGAAAAGTAGCGGGCTAATCCACATGGATCACATGCACAACACACCAATGGCCACAAAGGTGAAGTCAGAGTGAGCCTGACTTACTGTTCTCAAAGTTTAAAAAGAATTAGGTTTGCAACTTCAGATGCTCTCTGGCAAACATTAACAGTGTCTTATTCCTTATCCCCCCTCCATCATTACCCAAAACGCCATCAAACAAAGGACACTGTTCCAAAGGGACCTTTTTGGCTAAATAAAGGATAAATAAATAAAATTTACTGCAAGTTAGTGGATGAAAAAGGGACAGAAAACTCAATGCACTGATAAAAGCAAGAGATTCATGAGTGGTCAGTCACCCATTTGACCTCACCCGAAGCAGTTGTTTGTATTTTCAACCGTATTAGTATCAACAGGTCCCACATTTATGTTCTCAACATTTCTTTCTTGATGCTTTGGAGTCATTTTATCGACCGCAGCTGCTAAAGGAGCCAAGAGGCAGTTATAAGCAGAAGGCTAAAATCAACTATTTTTTTCCACAAGATCCAGAACTGCAGTTCAAGCTATCAAACAAAAAACACAGAGAGAAACACTGGATGTCCTTCTGCTGGGATATAAACAAGCTGCTCACCCCGGCACGGACACTGAACCATCGGACATGGAGGGACCTGATGCATCTGTCGGTGTCCAGTTTTTGATGTCACAACTCCAACAGATGACAGCACATCAGACACAACATTTAGTGGCCGGCCAATGTCTATTACCTGACAACTATGGATCATATTTATGTAGATGGAACAGCTGGAAAAACATGAGGAAGACTGGACAGATGTACAGATATGTTGACACGGCTGAATGTAATCAGCTTGTTTGTGTGCTTTATCATGTTTATAATATATTATTGTACAATGTGTACCACACTACTATATTCTGTATTAGAAACACTGTGAATGGTTATTGGCAAGCATCTGCTGCACAAACAGCAGATATTTTGGTCTACTTTGTCATCTTCATCCATCTGATCATCCTCATCTTTAAGTGTATTTTCAGCGATTTCTTCAACATTGTTTTGGTCGCTTTATGTGTTTCACATTGAAAAGACTGAACAGAAAATATTGAGCCAACGCAATACTACATGGGGCTATAGCAAACCTTATACGTAATTACCTAGAATACATTGCAATGTAAGCAACAATGGCAGTGTACCGGATAAATTAATTTTTCAAAATTTATAAGAAGTAAAGAGAGCTGAGTATTTTTACCTCTGGCAAGGCAGAGGTCATGTTTTCAGCGTGGTTGGTTTGTCAGTGTGTTAGCAACATAACTCAAAAAGTTATGGACAGATTTCGATTACATTTTCCAAAAATCTTAGAAATATAAAAAGGAAAAAGTGATTACATTTTGGGGTGATTCGTATCACCGCCAAGATCCAGGAATTTTTTGAAGTGTTCTTTACTATGGGGAGATTATTTTGCCTTTAGAGCTTGTAGCTCAAAACTAATGTCCACAATTGTTGGCAAAAAAAAAGATTACAATGGCTTGGCAGAGGTCTGGGCTCTCTTAGTGCTTCTAGTTAAGATCATGATTTTATGGCTGAATCAAATGTTTATCAAACAAGGTTGACTGTTCCTCCTGATCCCTTTAAACCCATCTGCGCGTGTCTGAGCCTTAATCGGGTCTTAAATAAGGGAGTAGACAGCACGGACATCTGTATTAGAATTACAACATAATAATTCTATATGAGGGGTCTTTAACACTCATCTAATGATTGTGTGACACTATAGTAGATTTTTGCTGCCAATCTCTTGAAAAGGCTTATTGAATGCCTCTGCTCCTAGATGTTAAGTAGGTAAAATATGGCAAAATGCTGAAAGAAGTAGAAAAAAAAGTCTTTCAGAAATACCAAAGGTAAGAAAGTCAGCAGAATGCAGTTCTAATTTTGTATAATAAAGTTTCCCTTTGCAGTCTGTTAAGTTTTCCAGAGCACATCAAATGTATAGAAGTTGACTGTTTTGCAAGAATGCATACATACATTTTCCAAGTAGACTTTGTGATCAGATTAAGCCTGGAGTAGCATACAGATTTCAGTGAAGAATGGATATTAACTTACCTTAAAAGGAGAGCAAAACTTTGAAACCTAAGCTTTTGGGTCAGAAGGATTACGCTTTAAAAATGATTAAGAAAAATATTAAGAAGCAGGTTCTAGGTAAAGTTGCCTCTGTTAAAAAGTGTCCTATTTTTCTATGAAAAAATACCACTTGCCATCACTGAAAGACATAAATGAATTTTCAACATTACAGTTGTCAATAACTGTTGGTGGCATCAGTATTATGAATGATTTGGGAAAACAGGTTTTGTCATGGTTATTGTGTGATGAACAATGCTGGAATGAATTTCTATTACAAAACTATCGAGTTACTACAGGTCAAAATTTTGTTGAATTGTTTGAAAAAGATTTAAGAAAAAAATCAGCTAAAGGGTTTCTACGAATAATCATTTTTCTGATACACAACTGCATGAAGTTCATTTATGGGTTTTGGCTTAATAATTAAGTTTTTGCATTGAACTCTCATTTAAAAACAGAACATCAGAATCTTCACAATTACATGGAAAGATGAGGTTGCTTTTGGGCATGTGCTTTAGAAGTCAGGTTTTCTTTTACTGCAGAAATCAAAAGGAAAATGTTGCTTTAATCAGGTCAAGATACTCTTTCTTTTCCAATACTAGATAATATTTCAAGACAACTCTGCAGTTTGGCCTGTCTGTTAGTCTTAGTAGCTGCCAATTAAAACAGACAGTTTATCTCCAGTAATTATGGTAAGTCAGAAGCCAAAACATCAAATGCTTTGTTGCAGTTAAAATAATCTTTGTACATTAATTCTGACACTAGTGAAGGAGGAGATGATCTTGATGTAGAGGCAGGTATGGGCAGGGCTCAACATCCATGTAAATATTTAAGGACATGCCAGTGTTGTTATCAAGAAGCTGTCAACTGAAAGAGATCAAATATGTAAAAATGTTAGGGAATAAGGCATTTTGTTCAATTTCACGGCTTCAGTTGTCAGTTATTCAAGATGGTTCGATTAAATGGGTAATAATTAGAATACTTCATAAAAATTATCTCAGTGAAAATTGGGACATTATTATATAAATGTGCATACTAATCATTTTCGCCATATTTATAAACCAAACTTTTTTTAATGGATACAGACACTCTCCTGTCATTTGGATGAAATATCATTTGCACCACAATTAAGTAGACAGAATGAGTCTAAAGATGCACAGTTTTGCCGAATATGAAGATTAGATGATCTGCAGCAAAGTAACGAAAATTTGTCCTAAATTATTTGGAAGTCTGTGGTTTAGAGGCATACTTTCTGATATGCATGTTTTGATTGATCTTATGTTTTTTATCTTTATCATTATTTTTTACATGTACAGCTACTCTTATGGTTTTTAATACATTCCTATTTCACATTTAATCGAATTTTACTTTGTAGAATTTGTGTGTCTTTGTAAAAAGTCTGAATGGGGCTTGTGGATGCAACCTCATACAGAACTTTCAATGATTTCTGCTCCAGACACATACTTAAATACTACATATACAACTAATGCCACTGCATTAATTACAGACATGTTGAGCTATAGACATGTAGAACTATGCAGCAACGCCTCCTTAACACATGGCACGACAGAAAAAGACCAAAAAAAAAGGGTGTACAAAAACAACAGGAAGTTTTAGAAGATGGCTATAAAGGAGTAAAAACGAATGAGGCCAGCCAGCTGAATCTGAAGGATGTTATAGATGACTGAACAGCAGAAAACCAGAGGAGCACACCTGTATGTAGATTTTTTGTTTTGGCTTTGTCTGGATGCTGACTGACTGTGTCTTCCCCTGCTGTTAGGTATGATTTAAATCTGCTGTGGCGCTCTTGCACCTGATTTAGTCACACAGCTCTGGCTGTCAAATCTTAGTTTCTCTTGGGCACATGACATGTTGCTGGATATTTTCATGCTGTTTTTTCGTCACTCTCAGTTGAAGTTACCTTTAGTTAGAGTGATGCTAATTGTGAGACTGAAGTGTTTGTAGCTGGGCCACTGCTGGGCTTCCTTTTTTCTAGAATTTGAGCATTTTGATGGTCATTAATAAAATGATAAACACACAAATATGGATACATCTGCTCAGATGGCTGTGAGGCCCACTAGCATCCCATAACATGATGTAACATATAATGAGGAGAATATAGACGAGGAGATAAGATAAGACATGAGAAATTAACAAACTATTTTATTTAGGGACTTAACGGCTTTGACATGACATACCTACTCATTTTTTTTTTAAATATAAATGGTTTAGTTACACATTTGCATTCAAAATAAAAGGCTGGTTGTGAAAAGCTCCAGGCTTTTTAAACGCTCTGTTAATGTTTGGTTGCAATTACATATGATGATAAAAGAAAATCTTTGCATTTCTTACTAAATCTACTGTCAGTATACTGCATGGAGATAAAAATGCATCACTATCTCTATATCTAGGCAAAGTTTTCTATACAAAGAAACCCCTAAAAGAGACGAGTATGAAAATCTTGAATTTTCACATTCAATCAATCAATCAATCACTTTATATGTATAGCACATTTCACAACAAAAATGTATCCAAAGGGTTGCACACAAAATCAATATACCACAATAATATAAATAAAATCATACCATAAAATATAAAAAAGTAAATAAAAATAAAATAAAATAAATAAAAGACAGAGGACCACAGAACGCACACAGTTTTAAAAGCCGAGGAATAAAAATGCATCTTAAGACGAGACTTAAAATACTCCACAGTGGGGGCTGTGCTGACATGGGGGGGCAGGGCGTTCCAGAGTCGGGGGCCGACCACAGAAAAAGCCCTGTCCCGCCTGGTCTTAAGCCTGCATGGTCTTAGGTACTACCATTAAAAATTGGCCCTAGGGCCTCAGTGCTCGCGCCGCAGTATACATTTTAATGATGTCCGTAATGGGGGCTAGTCCGTGTAAAACTTTAAAAACAAATCATAAAATCTTACAATAAATTCTAAAATTAACAAGGAGCCAGTGCAAAGATGCAGGGATTGGGGTAATTTGATAATGTTTTTTGGCCCCTGTTAAAAGTCGCGCAGCAGCACTCTGTACTAACTGCAACCGGACAGAGCTTTTTGACTGATGCCAGCATAAAGTGCATTGAAGTAGTCAAGAAGACTTGAAATAAAAGCATGCATAACCTGCTCAAAAAGTTTAAGAGATAAAAATGGTTTCAGTTCAGATAAAAGACCAAGATGATAAAAACATGATTTTAAAACACTGTTGATCTTTTTATCAAGTTTAAAATCACTGTCTATGGTGACGCCAAGGCTGGTGACTTTGGGACACACAAAGTCATTAAGAGGTCCCAAGTCAATAAGGGCTTTACCAAACATGATCATTTCTGTCTTTTCATTGTTTAGTTTTAAGAAATTCTCTGCTAACTAGGCCTTGACGTCACATAGAAAGTCAAGTGAGGGTGTCAGGAGGCAAAGGCTGTTTGACATTAAGAATGTCCAGAAAGGAAACTGGAGCAAACAAACCAATAAGATCCAAAGAAATGATGAAACACAACCAAATAATGCAGTTTCAGTGACAGATTCATGTGTCATGCACACAAAGAGATTCAGAGCCATTTGCAATATTCCCATAATGGACTGCAGAGCTTTGTAAAATAATTATAGCAGCAAAACCCTCATCCTTCTTTCACCTCAACTATAAGGTAAACAGCAAAAACACATTGTTCCCATTACACCTAATTGGAAAGCAATTCGTGCTTACTTGGAAATGATTAACCAATTCAGGTATGAGACACCTCATTTTCTTAAGCCAGGATAAACTCAGCTCAATATGTTAACTCAGTGATCCTATTCTAGCGAATGAAAGAGCTGATGTAGAAACTGATTCTTAAATCTGTGATGGCTGTCTTCTTTCTTGTTCTGTTTCCAGCAGCAACTCGCTGTTACCAATTCAACATCTAAGTGCTGACAAAAAACATCTCACAGAGAAAAACAGCAATTCACTTTTTCCAACAGCTTGACTTTCTTCACCTCATTCAAACACTTTTGTCTAAAAAGCTTCTTAGAATATCTTTTTCCTCCATTCTTTCTTGCCATGTGAGTAGATGAAGAGAGATTCAACTGTGTTTTAGTTCATAAATAAAGACTGCCCTTATCTCACAGCAACTTAGAGGTCAATCACACTTTCATCTTGTTGTAAATTAACTTTCTCTATTCCTGCCATTGCCAGCTAAAGGTATTACCAAATATGGCTAAGCTGAATGACATAATCACATTACTCCAATTTTATTATCTCTACACTGTCTCTGAGGTTTAGAATGAGTTTAAAGGTTTAAATGATTTTGGCAATACCTGGTTCAAAACCATTTTACAAGTTCACAAATGGATCTTAGATCATTAAAAAAACCCATTCTGGCTTTTCCCTAGTCTAGACTAAAGATAGGCTGAGCATTAAGTCCAAATTCTGTGTCATACACCAGGATT
Organism: Leptatherina wallacei; assembly: GCA_028567055.1. NCBI lineage: Eukaryota > Metazoa > Chordata > Actinopteri > Atheriniformes > Atherinidae > Leptatherina > Leptatherina wallacei. The sequence goes on from JAOXYM010000001.1 coordinate 17,596,973, forward strand.
TATATGTCTGCTTTTGAGTAGTCTCTTTTGTTATTATGGTCATTATAGTCATTTTGACAGGAAGTAAGAATATTCATTAAGAAAAAAACGAGCAGAAATAAGAAACAGAAAAAAAATGTTTGTCATTGCATAAGTAGGAAAAAGGGCATTTAAGTATCTTTTAATGATGATCCAACTTCACTGAGTGTCCCAGAAAGAAAGAGACTCTACCATATAAGAAATATAACTGAAAGCTGTTAATTATTTAGTACTAACAAACTCACATGGAATAATTACATGACATTATTTTTAGCTGAACAAGTCATGAATTTTCTTACAGACATTGATGAAGCACAAAAAAAAGAGCTAAAAAAGAAAGGAATATTTACTTACATGCATTGTGTGTGTTTCCAAAAAATGTCAATTGTCTTGAAATGTTGGATTGCACCTAAGTCATCAAAGATTTAAAACCGGTCGGTGTAGATATTCACAAGAGCATGTTAAAAAATACTGTGCTAACAGAGAGATGGAGGGAGATAAAAGGAGATTTTTAGAAGTATGTGTAATAATGATTCACCACCTACGTGCTCATGTAGTACTTGTGTTTGCACAGAATGGCTTTTACGATGAGCTTTGCTTACTCTTTAGCACAGTTACACTCATCCTCCTTATTTTGAGAATAAACAAAATAATAATCAATAGGTCTGTTTACTAGGTGAAAGGCTGAGTCCGCCACTGTATAACTGTCTTATCAATGTCTGCAACGCAAAGTAGAGAAAATACTCTCATTAGGATGCATCAGTAGCTGGCCTGTCACACTGACATTTTCCACCATAAAAAGAGGAAAAGGGAGTATGGCTATGTCTTTCCTCTTGTTTATTTCCTATGTGGTAGAATTTAGGAGGAGGGTCATGTTTACTTGGATCAGCCTTTATCATTGTTACCCCTTTTGTTCATTACTCCTCATTAAAGCGCTGAAATCACTCTTGCCCTTCAGATGCATACAAAGGCTTTCTTTGTGCTTTTCCATCCTTTAGGAGAAGGATTCCCCTCCAGAAATTTAATGTCATTAACGGCTAAATATTTTGAGCAACTAGCAGCAATATTTCTCTTCTTTTGAAGAAAGCCGATATCATGAGACAGTTTCAGTCTTATTTGATATTAAGCTCTGCATATTTTCAGCTCACATTTCGCATTCTCAGTGTTGGACTTCAATTGCTGGGTTTTGCCATTCTATTAAATCTGGTAATCTAAGATGCAATTTCTTTAATGTTCTATTAGATCTGAGTTTCTCAGGAAAGCTTTTGAAAGAAAATTTAGAATCACCAATTAACACACATTCCACACATGCACAGAGAGAATAGGCAGACTTCACACAAAAAGGCCCCAACAGTGCTAACCATCACACCACTGTGCACCCCACAGAGAGTAACATTTTTATATTGAACTTTATGTTAAAATTTAGTCTAATGAAGCTGAAGATGCTCTGAGAGGGTGTTTTGAGCCAATGACATGATTTGTCCTCTGTGAACCACTTGGAGATGACATCAATGCCATGACTGAGTAGGTGACTGATTATGTCAACTTCTGTGTGAACAGCATCATCCTAACAAGAACAGTGAGATGCTCCCCAATAACAAACCCTGGATTACCAGTAACATGAAAAAGCTGATAAATATACAAAATAAGCAGAGATAATGAGATGAACATGTTCTTCAGCCCAACAGACCACACACCCTCCATGAGCCCACAGCTTTCCTGTCTCACCTCCACTCTGTCACCCTGCAGCTCTGTTAAGAACCTGAATTATCGTAGAATGATCATATTAAACTACATTGCAGTGAAATCATAGTGTGCTTAACGAGTAACAGCTCTGCTGAGTGGAAAAATACTGCTTCTCTAATATAATTCCTTTTCTGTGTCTTGGATAAATGTTTCACCCAAGTATTGTGCACACAGCTCTTATCTAGACTACAGAAACATGTTTGGAGGTAGTCTTCTCTGCTGAAGCTGGGCGTGGTAACTGTGTGAGCTTGCATGTGTATATATTCTGACACTATCCAATGTATTCTTTAGTGCAGATTCTGTATGTAAATCGTCTCGTCCACTCCTTGCAAGTAAATCTTTTATTCTTAAGCTGTGACTCTGAGTCTCAATTGTGTTAAGGAAACTGGGTACGAACTTAACAGCGCATTACAGTCCTAGATAATAGAAAGTTTCCTGACAAGCTCAGTCATGGATCTTAATACAACCTCATCTCCCTCAACTTCAGAACACACTGAGACCTCCTCTGCCTCCACCTCTAGCCTGTCTGTCTCCTGCAGTCAGGTGAAGAAACATCTGAAGAGATCTGAAGACAAGGCTGCAGGTCCAGATTCTGTCAGCCCCAGGTTTATGAAAACCTGCTCAGAACTACTATGATGGATTCTTCAACATCTTTTCATCACCAGCCAGAGTCAAAAAAAGTTCCTGTGCTGTGGAAAACACCCTGCCTTGTTCCAGTGCCTAAAATTCCCAAACATCTGAACCAAATGACTACAGACAAGTTGCCCTAACATCTCACATCATGAAAGTCCTTTAGAGACTGTTATTGGCTCATCTCAATAAGCAGGTAAACACTTTTCAAGACCCATTACAATTTGCATATTGAAAAGGTCTCAGAGTTGCTTCAGAGAGCCCTTTCTCATCTGAACAAATCAGGCAGCACTTTGAGGATCATATTCTTTGATTTCTAATATCAAATAATACAATTCAAATAATTCAGATAAGATAATACAATTCAGCTGCTCTGTTATGTGAGAAGCTCCATAAATTCCAGGTGGATACCTCCACAACCACCTTGACTCATGGCTAGCTAACAAACAGATCACAGTTTGTGAGACTGAAAGGTTGTGTGTCTAAGATGGGGGTCAGCAGCACAGGAGCACTGTAGGGGACTGTATCCTCACTATTTCTCTTCCCGCTGTACACCTCCGACTTCCAAAACAACTCTGAGTCCTGTTATCCACACAAATACTCTGATGACTGCAGTTGTGGGGTGTATCAGTGATGGACAAGAACCAGGCTACAGAGAACTGGTCACTCAATTTGTGAGATGGTGCAAAAACCGTACCTCATCATAAACACAAACAAAACCAAAGAGATGATTGTTGACTTCAGAAAGAACAGGAGTAAACAAAAACCTGTTTATATCCTGGGAGAAGAGGTGGAGGTAGTGGAGGAATACAAGTACCTTGGGAGTTCAGCTCAACAACAGACTGGACTGGAAATGCAACACAGAAGCAACTACAAGAAGACTATTTCTTAAGGAAGCTGAGATCAGGGGCGTGGCCTCAGATATCCAAGTGCAAGTGAATCCAGCACAAAATGAACATACTGTAGATGTTGTTCTGTTTGGTGTTCTACATCAGGGGTGCCCAAGTCCAGTCCTCGAGAGCTACTATCCTGCGACTTTTAGATGCATCTCTTCTCCAACACACCTGAATCAAATGGCTGAATTTCCTCATCCCTCAGATGTAATTGTTGTTGCTCTATCTGAAAAATGAAATGCAACACACCTCAAAAACTTAAATCCTAATACTAAATGATCTTTCATCATTTTACAGATGGGTAAAATAAAACAGAGGAGGAGAATATAACTTTAAGGCCTTAATAAAGACTAACTTTAACCTGTTGTTAGTGCAAAGTAGGATATGACAAAATAACCCCAACTACTTTATCTTGAAAGGGCTTTCTGATAATTGTTACTTAATTGCTGAATTTAATGGATTATAAATGAATGAACGAACAAATATTTTTTATTTAAGTGTCATACACTTGCATGCCCAGCCCATATAGGCTTATATGACACTATTAACATCCAAAACAAGAAGATGACCAACATACAAAGTATAAACTCATCCAAATAACAATAAGCAATTTACTTACCTGTTTACTTTTCCATATTTAGTTTTACTTTTTACATTAGATGACCACTTTCATTGTAATAATCAGTTCATTACTTTCTAGAATCAGAATTCTTTTTTAAAAAAGGTCTGATTCACATGTGCCACCACCACTTTCCCTGGATGTACCCCTGCCTGCCCCCCCCAATGAAAAAAATTCTAGACACACAACTGGCTGAGATCATTCGATGTCTGCACCAAGATGAGAAGTATATTTTCCTTAAGTCTGTTGTTGAAAGTGCAATCAGCTTTGCAGCCATCTGTTAGGGCAGCAGCACCAGAGCCAGAAACGTAAAGAAACTGAACAAAGTGATCAAGAAAGTTGGCTCTGTGCTGAGAATAACTGGAGCGCTGGAGCTGATTGTCCAGGAATGAATGTCAAACAAGCTGCTGAAAATAGTGGAAAATTCTTCCTATCCTCTACATCACACTAAAGAAACAACAGAGTGTGGTCAGTGAGAGACTTACTCAAGTTCTCTGTAAAACAGAAAGATGCAGGAGATTATTCCAGCCTGCAGTCATCAGCCTCTGGAACAATGCATTATCTTCAAAATAATTATTCTTTTTGTTAAAAAACCCACAAAAAAAACAATCAAATTTGCTCCAATTAAGTTCTTTGGCTCAATTAATAACAAGTTAGAGCTGCAGAGTCCTGCTAATGAGCACATCTTTACATGAAAATAAAAAACTGCTCTGCCTTTTTCACCTAAATTCAGTATATTTTCATGTAAGGAAAAATTTTGATGGAAAATCAAAAAGCCCTCAGTCGGAATTTTGACAAAATTGAACACTGGGAGATGTACCATGTTGTTATGCAGTTCACAGCAACATGGTCAACAACTGCACCTACACAACACTTGTAGGAGACTTCCAGTACAGTTTGGGGCAATTGTGGGATATTAATTAGCTGTTGTCTGGCTCATGTTGACACAATTGCTGACCTCCACACCATAACCTACTCAGTGCATCTCACTATCTGGGTGCTTACAGGGCTCTCAAAGGGAACAGACTGGAGGCCTTATGACCAAACCGAAACACAGGAGGATGGGATGGTGACCTCAAGGAAGATGTAGCAGACTATGAGTGTAACTAAAGCACTAAAGCAGAGTGCAGACCTCCACCAAGCCATTGTAAAAAAATTTTTTATTGCCAATGATTGTGGACATTATTTTTGAGTTAGAAGCTCTGAAGGCAAAATAATTCTTATATCCCCATAGTAAAGAATCCTTTAAAAAATTCCTGGAACCAGGTGGTGACACGGATCACCCCCATAATTGAATAATTTGTTCCTTATTCCATTTCTGAGATTTCCTGAAAATTTAATCAAAATCCGTCCATAACTTTTTGTGTTATGTTGCTAACAGACAGACAGACAGACAAACCAACGCCGCCAAAAACATAACCTCTGCCTTGGTGGAGGTAACAAGCACTTTGATTGTCAGTAACAATACACTGAAGTGGCAATGATAATTCCTTCTTTCAGTAAAGCAGAGCAGGGTTCAGCCTTCAGAGCAAAATTAAACAGCCATGCTAAATCACCGAAACAAAGACCCAGAGCCTACAACTATAACTGTGCTTTTGATTTAATTGATTTGAGTCCTACAAGGGCCGCAATCCAGCACGATTTCAATTTATTCCTGCTTCAACACACCTACATCAAATTAAATGGATGTAACAGCCAATCAAGTTCTGCGCAATAAGTTTTTCATTTGATTCAGGTGAGTTGGAGCAGGGATACATGGAAAACCTGCTGGATTACAGCCCTTGTAGGACTGAATTAAGTATGCATTATGTACAGTAAGTCCTTGCAGATCAGGATTTAGGTTTGCATTCAGCTGAGGCTTTAGCTGAGTCAGTTTATTTCCTGTAGATAACTTATACCAACGTTTGTACTAAATGAATTGTTATAATGCAACAGATTCTGATGGGTACAAATTTTCATTGGCTAAGCCATATGCTAATGAGATGAAAAAAAGTTTTAAATAATAAATCCTGGCTTATTTTTTTACAATTTTGTCAGGCAGAGTGTATGCCAATTTTGGGTCAAACAGTGATTAATGGAGGCTTGATTTTCCTCCGCATGGCATTTTATTGGTGGAGCATGTGTTTAAAAATATGTGTTTGGGGACAATAACTTAGACTATTCATCATGTTCCTCAAATCATTTCTGAACATTTTTTCAGAAAGCTTCATTCCCATGAAAGTCAGAGCCCAAGGTTTGCAGAACATTGCCCAGAGCGTCACTGCTTTCACTGCTTTGCCATTTTGCCATTATGTATCCTGCTGCGACCTCTTCCCAAAGTGCACTTACCAGCACTCAGCCATCTATATAATATAAACGATAACATAATTTATTATACTGGGTCATGGTTTCCTATTTCTCTGAGGTCCATTGCTGATGCTTATGGCATGACAGCTGCTTTCTGCACAGGACAGGGGCCAGATATGGCACCCTGGCTTCCCAGCCAAATGCAACATTGAACAGTGGTTTGACATCTTTCATAGCAAGTGTGAAAGTTTTAAGTAAATCATGCATAAGCTGCTTTTCTGTGGGACTGTATAACACAGGTCATTGAGTCTTATTGAGAGTTTGACCCTGTCATAATTCAGCAATTGTCCTTCCTTGGAATACAGTACATTAGCCACTGCACATCAAGAGAACCCCACAAGACCTGCCATTTCTGAGAATGCTCTGATCCACTCATCTACCAACAGATCAAAGTAAAGAGCTGGCTGTTTACTGATTTTCGAATATGTCCAAACTTCTGGGAGGTGTCTCTATAACAATCAATATTGTTAATATGTCTCTGTTTTGTTTTTTGTTGTTGTAGATGATTGGCTTCTTGAGAATATTTAAGGTCCTTATTTTCAAAAATCTATAAATATTTGTAAATAAATCTAACATACGTGGTCGGCCCCAAAATCTATGTCTGCATTTGAAATTATTAAGAGGAAAAAAAGTTGCAAAATCACAATCACAAGAAAATTCACTTTGCCAGGTTCTAAGCTCCAAGTAAATGTTGTAGGCCAAAGTTTGAACAAATCAGCACCCAATACTCACAGCTACAGTAAGATTTTAAGTGTGAAGACAGTTGACTACTGGGAACTCTTTTTCTCATCTGCTTCACTGATCTGATTTGTCAATAGACATATGGACTGGTTTATCACCTTCTGGGTATTTTCTGCTCTTTTTGAAATAGTTTTAATGGAGTACTTCCCAGATGGTTCAGTGTAATAAGCCATCTGGAACATTAGGTTATGATCTATCCACTGTGCACCATGATTTTTACAGCAATCAACCAAGCAATTGTTGAAATATTTTGAAAAAGATAATGGACTGTTTCTATTTCATGTAATCACACAAATTAACACTTGGTTGAGGAGCGGGGCATGGAACAAACTTGAAATTGATATCTCTACATATTCATCTAAATAAAATATATATTTTCTGAATGCACTGTGGCATTAATGAACAATGAGTCATGGTCAGTCAGTGACTGCTCTGTTATTTCACCTGCGGTTTCACAGAAAAGCTAGACAAATTCAATAAAGTCCACCAAGAATTTGACAAATTTCTACTAATGAAGATAATTTGAACTTGACAAAAATGGACACATACCAGCACAAATACATGATGATAATATTTGATCATTTTTTAAGATGTGAAGGATTTTTACTGGCTTTAATATTAGTCAAGAAGATCAGTGTTCACGTGGAGATTTCTCTCTCTCCTTTTTAAAAAAATATTTCAAACTAAAAAGCTGACAAATCCTGCTCGGCATAAAAAATGTTTACTATTCACACTACCACAAACCTAATTTTAGAGATATTCCCGCTACCGCTCATGCAGTCATTGTGTATACATGACAAAGACTTCAAACAGTCTAGTTGTGACAGCAGTGCAGCAAAATGCAGCCTTGCAATAAACACATAAAATAATGAATCCCAACTATCCACTATCTGACATTAAACAGTTGACTTTGTGTTGGTCATTCACACTGTCAGGAAAAACAGTAAACTCCCATAAAGCCTGTTGCACAATTAGCTTACTATAACAGATCAGCTCCATCTCAATTAGATTTGTATACTTTAAATGTTCAACAGTATTGGACCTTTGACAGAAATGAAAAGAGTGCCCTTTGAAATAAAAACCCTGCAAAATGTAAAAGAAAAACAAGTTACTCCTTTATAAAAAAGAATAAGAGAAAAAATAAGTTACGTTTGTTTGCCTTTACAACAGAAAAACAACTAAATAAGGACTTTAACTGGTTTGGAATTTAATGTGTTTAAAGTGCTTCTCCTTAAAATAAAGCTGGAAAGAGACTCAACAAAACTGAATGTGAAGCACGTGAGACAAACCGGTGGGTTCTAAAATCACTGGTTGTAAGAGCAGCATTACTGTGGGTGAAGATGTGGAAAATAAAATGAGGTGCAATAAAGTGAGACAAATACTGGGGGAAAGAAAATGGGCTCTGGTGTGGATAGGCTCTGTCAAAAAATGGTCAAATTTTATATATATGGTTTGAAAACTGATTATCCATTCTCAACATCTGTAAGTAAGTGAAAAAAAAAAAAAAAACATATATATATATATATATATATATATATATATATGTACACACACTCCGGCTTCCTCCCACTG
>JAOXYM010000001.1:17619271-17638493 GCA_028567055.1 Leptatherina wallacei
CTCTGGCAGGCTGTTCCACAGGTGAGACCCATAATATTGGCTAGATATTGACTTGAGTTCTTAAACTCCTGCAGTCATATGCAGATAAACCAGATTTTCATCTAATTTACAAGGATTTTCTTCTCATGTTGGCTGAATCTTGAGCAAGTTAGTAGGTGGGAAGAACAACATAAAGAACATCTGCACAGTGAACTCATCAATTTAGTCTAAATTGTCAAGGGAGGGACGACCCTTTGAAACGCTTCTTTAAGAAGCTTTCACTTGTCTGATTTCCTTTCTTCATGATGATTTAGCCCTATAAAGTCAAAATAATTGATTGTTTTCATTACTAAAAACATTCTCCAGTGGATTCATCGCCCTGTAACAACTTCACAATTTAGTCGAATTACAGAATATTGCCCCATTTTATATTCCTACTCCTCACCATACACTCTCCCTCTGTATCTGCTACCCTGCCTACAGGCAGCCAACAGCAAGCGATGACAGATGAATCAGACTTGTAATAAATCTCCAGCAGAATATTTATAGCAACGGTTAGTGTAGTATGTTAGCAGAGTAGAGGCCTGTGTAGTAATGTAAAGGTGCTCAAACATGTTTTAGAGACTTGGTATAATATACAGTAAGTTCTCAAACTTCCATCCAACTCTAAATTTGTCCCGTCTACTGGTTGTGAAATTCTGCCAACTTACCATCATTAAAAATTTGACACTAGAGTGAACAAATAATTATATAATACACTAATTTACAATAATATAGATGATCAATATCAACCTTTATAAAAGTCATAATGTCATGCGTGACAAATTATTGTCAAACAGACTGTCCACCATGATGTTTAATAGCACAAAATAGCTAGAAATCTAACATAAGCAGAAATCTAAATTCTGTAATAGACGGATTTTAGAAATCTGGGGTGGCTCTGCATTCATTTGAACTTAGTTTTTTCCAAATATCTCCAACCAGTAAAGAACACAGAAATTCCTATAAATGCTTAAGTAATATCACCAGGCCAGTAGATTATATTAATGACATGTCAAGATGAAAGAGACGTACATCCTGAGCATTTTCAGTGAGTTGGTTCTCCTGATTCTCCTTTGGTGGCGCCAACAGAATGAGTGCCCTATATAGTCCACTTTATAGTGCAGCCCCATGTAGTGAATGAGAGGTTAGGGAATATTGTGGACATTCGGACACAGCCTGATATCCCTGAGCTAAGCAATAATGTCCACAGATGTCGGTTGAGATGTCATAATTTCTCCCAAAAAACCCACACGGATACGCTGAAAATGTGTCAAAATCTACTTTGGAAAGTATTAGTAAAATTTTCCTTTTTTCTTCATTTTAGTGAGTGGATGAGAGGTGGAAATGCAACGAAAAACTGTCAGTTTTCAAAATATCTGTTAATGAGGACAAAGTCTTTTTTTTTTAAATTTCTGTCAGTTAGTTGTGCTTTTCTGGTCTATTTGAGTTTCTGTTCCATCTTTACAAATTATACCTGCCACTTTTCATGCATCTAGATAAATTACCTCTTTATATTTACTCCAGCATGTTTCACTGTGAGTTCTATGGTTTAATACTGGGTTATCCTTGTCAGTCCCTCGCACTTTTAGGCTTTGTTATTTTACATCTCAGCTTATTTACTTGTCTTCAGCTTAAACTGAAACTCACTCTTTGTTTAGCAACCTGCTTCCCATGCGTTTTGTCGAACCAAAGCATATAATACCAACAACATTAATGATATTCAGATGTTGGACTTTGACTTGAATGTTAATTAGTAAATGTTAGTGCACACTAACAGACAACACTAAGACGATGAGTATGATAAAACATTCTCTCTTGCAGCATTGTTAAATTCAAATAAATTTGGCCAGATATGCTGAATACAGCAGTACATCTCACTCACAGAATACGTATCCTAAGGCTTTCTTAAGCATACAACTACTGCCTGAGGCAAAATTGAAAGTTATTATTGATTATTTTGCTTTGATTTCTGACTGGTTTTAAGACTTGATGTTCAAAATCAATAACAGGTGTCATTCTGATGTTTTTTCTCCCTTTCATAATCTGTCTAAACCTGTCTTGTGACTTTAAATTTTCTCCACCCAGCAGCTGTTGTTGTTGTCCTGATCATCACCTACAGCACCTGCTCCTCATTCAGACTAATTAGCCACTCAGTTAATGCCCACTATAATCAGACTTCAGCTTGATTTTTGTCACCCTACAGGAAAGATCTAAATAATTAACTCAGTATTCTGTTTTGGCAACATTTCCTGTCAACACAACACATAAGCAAGTTTGTATAACGATAATCTTTAAAGTAAAAGAAGACATGTTAATCAGGTGCAGAATCAAGGGAACAGCACCACAAGCGTTCATCCATCCACAGCTTTACTTAATAATTGTTGGCATCAGGCCGCATCAGTAGGAGTCAGAAAAGAGCTGCATTTTCCCTCTTAATCATGGCAGCAGCATTTATTTAGTTTGTTGTGTCAGTCTCCTACCTGCTGAGGTAACGACTTCCCAGATGAAAATCAGTTTGAAAAGAAGTTGCATGATGAATTGAAACAGACAAATTATCGGCAGAAGTGAACAGGTCTCTGCAGTTATGCTGATATTTCAGTCTATTCATGTTGATTATGTCTTGAAAACTTGTTTTACATTTTAAGTGTTTTTCATACACCCATCATAGCAGTTAAATCACACTACCTTGTCATTGGAAATTTAAATAAATCTTTGTTCAATGAGAAAACTGAGGCTGCCTTCTAAAACTGTAAAAACGCATTCTGGCTCCTTCCTTTTCTCCTCACACAGGGCTGTGAATCCAATAGCTGCATACCACAGCTTGTGCAAGCATGCAGTTGAACACATGCACACATTCAAGTGGACAAACATCCTGTCACTCATTTCTTTCCATGCTGCACTCATTATCTCTCTGGAAATTTTACATCAGATATATTTCCAAATATATCTGTCCTCTGAGTATTAACGGAAACCCTGATTAACTAAGATTCCCAATTGACTTAATGACTAGATTTGCTTGAGGACATCATGGGAACTGCCACAGTCATTTGCAGCTACACCAGCAGTGAGGTAATGACAGTCTATCAGCGTTTGGCTGCTGTTTCTGATAACACACTGCATATAATGTAATAATCATCACAGGTCAAAGGGATAACAAGCTGCGTTCTTCTGAACATAACCTTTATGAAACATGATTTTGTTAGAACAGCAAGTATATTATGGCATCTTACATTGTAAATTAATGAGATTGATGAGTTTTGTTCTGTAATTAACCCAGCAGGTTCGATTGTTTTAGTTTAACATATAGAAGGACTCTCGACCACAACTTGAGATATCGAGAGAGTTCAGTTTCAATCATTTGTTAATTATTCAGTAGTTTGAAAGCTAATTTGCAAAGATTCTTATGCATAGGAAATATTTTGGAAATTTAAATTTAAAAGAAAGAAAGAAAGAAAGCTCGGTTGGATGTTCATTGAAGCGCTTTTCCCCTCAGACAAATATTCCTTTAGCTTTCTTGCTGTTAGCTACAGTGTTAAGGCAATCCTCTCATTTCATGGATTCAACATGATTTCAGACCTCTGGGGACTCCCTGAGGGTATCTGGGCAGAACATTTCTTTCCATAGATCTTTAAGGACTTTTTATATTTCATTCACACACTAAAGTGATTTCTTAACATTACCAATAAAGGCTTGATAATGTGATTCACAGGTGTTTTGTGTCCTCTGTTTTTGTTTGAATCCGTGTGTAGGTGTGTGTGTGTATATGTGCATAATGGATATTGTTGGCACTGCAGTCATTTGTTCAACCAACCAATCAAATGTCTGTCTGGACCAGTCACTGCACACAACTAAGGAGCTTCATTAGACCTTAAAGACCGAGTTCTAAGAACTATGATGGTCCTCATTTCTTGCAATGCAATCCCAAAAAAGGAGGTACCTGCATCAGTGGTTATAAGAATAATGAAAAATTTCTTCTTGTCCTTAAACACTAATAATCCTGAAGTGCTTGTGTTTAAGTTCATGCACTGAGCTCTTGCTCCTCACTTAGCCTTTACAGCCTCGCTTTTTTAAAACGTCTTGTCATCATCTGCATTAATAATGTAGCACGAGCTCAGCAGCACCAAGTTGGTGGAGTTAGAGTTCAGGTAATATTAGACTGAATGTGTATAGCACTGTTTCAGAACCCTTACACAAGATGAATAAAAGGCTATATAACTATAGGGGGAGGGGTGTACAATTTACTGCATACAATACGAGAATTTCTAAAGCATAGCATGATGACAACTGAAAACTAAAAAAAAAAACAAAAAAACACGCAGCTGCAACATTTTTCCCAGATTTTTGGTTTTGCATAAAGCTAGATTCAGAAAACAGCCCCTATGGTGGGCATGTGGAAACCTGCTCGGTCCAGCTCTCCAATAAATTCTCTACAGCTGACTATACTTAACCCGAGAGAAAGTTCAGTTTACACGCCGTTGCCATGTTGCTTTGTCTTGGTAATTACTTAACTGCATCACATAGTGGAATATTTGTGTCTCACTTCTGAGTGAGAAGCTTACACCGAACACATTTCTCTTTACTTTCTGCAGCATGTCAGCTTGCAGTGAATGTTCCATTCTCTCATGTAGAAAGGCTCTGTGGAGTGGGCACTCATACTGGCTTCCAGTTCTCTAAAACTGAGCACACACAGAGTTTGTGGCTGTCTGAATAATATAGGCTTATTTTAGTATCAAAATCAGTGTAATCAAGTAAAGAATGTAAGAACCAGAATATTTATTTCATGCACTTGTTTTAAATCGTGATGAAAGAATGATAAATGTATTTTTAGAGGTGTTAAATATGTCTGGTTCTTCACAAGTATAAATGAGATGCTGTTTGCCACAACAGTTTCTGATCATAAGTCTGTATTCACAACCAATGGATTCAAAGCAATTATCTGGTAAGTCCAAATAGCAACTTAATGCTACTGGTTCTTTTGTTTGAACAGTTTTTATCTTTGGAAATGTTCACCCAAACTCTAAAACTTACAAGCATGGAGACTTTTCATATGATCTCTGTCATGTACGTGCAGCTTATCTCAGGGTCCTGAAAAAAGGATTCACAATTTGAAATGAGAACTGAAGCCAAAAGAAGTTGGTAATGACTGACTGAGCCTATGAGAAAATGAGTGCAGGGCCTGAAAATGTTTGATATGCATGAAGTTTTTAAGCTAATTACACAATGACAGTCCCAGTTTTAAAGTACCATAAAAAGACAATGAGCCACAGACAGTTTTTAATGACAGTTTCACATTTGGGGGAAATCCATTTATTCCCTTTCTGGCAGTGAGTTAGATGCCATGACTGATACCAAAGTCATGTCTGTACAGTAAATGCTGCAAAAGGCTGCAGGCTTTGGATAAAGACTTAAACTATAGTGGAACTGGGGGAAAAGAAAGGTAAAAAAAAAATAAAAAATCCATCCATCAGCACACTGAAAAAAAAAAAAAAAAAAAAAACATTATTCGCCTCAGAACTACTTTAAATAAAGCAGAATGGTTTGTTTCCCTGTTTCCTTTGTTTCCCTTATTAATCTGTGCTAAACAGCTGCTGGTTTAGCTCCTAAAGCAAAAAATCCACGTAGCTTTGTCAAAAATGTTGCTTAAAACAAAGCACCAATTATTCTTGAGACCACCGCCTTTGTCTGAAACGAGCAGCATAAATGGTAGATGTTCATGTATGGTATTCTTAGAAAGTTTCATTTTGGATGAAGGTTTAATAGAAGAGGAAAGTCACTGAAGGAGCGACTGTGTAGACGATGTAGATTTTTCTGGCACAAACCTAGCATGAAATGGTTTTTCTGCCACAGTAATAGAAGTAGCTGAAACCTGTACTTTGAAGGTGAGTCACTGGGGACACCTCAATGAAGCTCCACCCCGCCAATGCTTATTGGTGCCGAGCTGAAATGGAGACCTGCCTCCAGGAGAAATGTTTACCCAAGCTAAACACAGAGCCTTACTGCTCAAAGAAGCATGAATAGATTTCTGTCTGCGTTTCTGTTTTGCACCAGCTCTATGCCATTTTAGATTGGGACCTGCCCAAAATGAGCTTCCCCTCACCCGTGATGACAAGAATAGCTCATTTAAAGGCACAGAGTGGGGAGAAATTAACTGTGTGTGATGAAGCATAAAGTAACCGCACCAGTAACAAGGAATTTCAAAGAAAAGAGATTCCTGACATTCCTAAAAGTATAAGGATGAGAGCGAGTTAGAAAGTGTATAGCGAGAAGAGCATTACTTTACAACAGTTTCATTAGAAAATCTTGTTTGTTCAGATGAGGTAACCAAGGGATGAGTGAGAGAACAAATAATTAAATTGTCTTTGCAAGTTTATCACATGAATAATCAGACATGCTGCTGCTGGATATCTATGAAGTGGGCTGTGATGCAGATTTAATCTGCAAACATGGTATGATTTGTTGGATTTAGACACTCAAAAAGGATAGTGAAGTACTGAATAAGGCCGTGTTCTTAGGTGTGTTTAAGGGATGACTAGTGAGATATTTTTTGGAATATATGCACCTAATTTCAGGAATATCCTGACTGAAATTAAAGGGGAAAATGCAGATTAGAATCACTTTTGCTTCATTTTAACAGGAGAAATGCACATTAGACCTTATTTGATTGAATAGGATTGCAGTGAAATATTCTCATATAGCTCACAATTGCTTTTGTACTGTAGTATCATTGTCAAGGTTACAGCCTCACTGTACTAATCCTCTGAGGACATGCAGCATTTTTTCTGCGCTTTGTCCTATATCACACCCTCCATATAACCTGATCAAACACATGTCAGCTTCTTTAAAAAAAAAAAACATTAAAACACACTTTGTTCTTAGAAGTATGGGTAACCAGCTCAAACTTTCTAATCTTGTAGCTGATAGTGCATGTTAAGTAATGCATAGGGCACAGTTTTCTTCCAGCATTAAGAAGGAATTATAAAAGCTTTACCTTGTATGTGCTGGTTCACCACATTTTCCAGCCGATCGAGCCGCTCCATGATCCGGAGAGTGTCACCTTTTTTGTCACCTTCTAACTTTCTCTCCGTTAAAGGCATCGGGACCTTGATGTAAATATTTGCAATGTAGTTAGTAACCCATCCGACATAGAGCAGACAGACAATATTGGTCATGCCGCTGAGGATCACGCATGTGGACACCAAAGTTTTGGTTCTTCTGGTGCAAGCCATGCCAACATCCCTCCATACAGAACAGTCTGCAGTCTCCCGTAAAACCTCAGCACAGGGCGACAGTCGCCCGAAAAAATCCTCCTCCTGGAATATGAAGTTATTTCCAGCGACGGTGCAATATCCGAAGCGCAGAGCGGCTACTTTAAAAGTGCAGATATGTTTATTGGATTTTTTTACGCTGCTGAAAACACTGGTTAATAGCAAACATCTACAGGTGAAGGTTTCCTCTCTCGCTCCATTGCAAGCCTCCGTAAGCCCAGTTCGATTTGAGGATTGAAAAAACAGGAGGGACAGTGAGCATCTTGCTGCAGCCAATGGGAGACATGGTGAGGACTGACATCTTCCCTGCTGCACGCGTCTCCGCTGCGCACTGATTTACTCTGGAAAAGGATCTGACCGGACCGCGTAGTCCAGGAAACTGAGTGTCATGGTCCACATCAGCTTTAACACTTACACACTACACTGTTACGTTGCGTAACTGCTTTGTGCCCTTGATCACATCTAGTTGAAACATACTGAAATGATACATTTCTCCGAGTTGTGTTTTTTTTAATTCTTTTTCTTTTCCATGCTCGCGCAGAGGAAACTTTGGCGTAAGAGAAGTGAAATCCTTATTATTAAACTATCAGCTGTAATACTGGATCAAACCACTAGATAGAGACAACGAGACTTCACGAAAAATCTACGTGCAGGCAGAGGTTTATAAACGGAATGCAGGAAAGAGGCAGCATCATTACATGCTGCTGTAGACACACATGGACTATGACCTTAACCTTTCAATATCCGCACCTTTCAGGCAAGTTATGCTCTCCCTGAGTCTTTCAACACCTCCTCTTTTTAAGGCATGGCAAGATGACACGGTTAAAGAGGTATAAACTTTCATCCCTCTTTCTTTCCCCACAATCCTGTAGGCTAGGCTATAGCTAGTGAGAATATGGGTACCTGCATTAAATTCTCAGATGAGAATGAGTGCAATGTGTTACAAAGAGTCTGTATTATGCACAGCACAGTTATTTGACGTGATTTCTATATGCTATTGCAAATTAAATATTGGTTTGGGAGATTTGCAAAGCTATACTTTCTGTTTTATTTTTATCTGAGCTAACAGCCATACTTCTAAAGTCTAAAGGAATAAATCCAGATTCTTCACTGCATTTTTATGTCAAAGATATTCTTTATATTTTTACAAAATATTTGGATCCAATGATTTAAAGAAAGATGAATAGATAAAATGTATCTAAAGCATATTTGTGGAGAAGGTTGATATCTGAATAACTGTTTGTTCATAGCCAAGTGAAAATTGGTTGTTTTGTTGTTTAATGGAGATATGTGGCAGAATTATAGGTAGGGAATATATGGTCTTCCCACTTGTTTGAATGTATCCAAAATCCCTTCAGCCCGTGCTTTATAAATATATTCTTTTATGCTTGAACAATAGGTCAGTTTTATGTGGCTTAACAAACAAAAAAAGACATTCCTTGTTACAAGGATTTCACTGAAAAGGAGTGAAAAAGCAGCCAATGATCTTCAGAAAGCCTGGATAACTATGACCAAGTCTATTTTAAAAGATTCCAAGAACACCTGTCACTTTAAAAGCAAAATATAAGGAAATCTACGAGGGTCTCAAAACTTTTGCACTCAACCACATTTTGTTTTGATTTCTTTTTTTAAAAAAATGGTTAATAAAGAAACACACATTGTCTTCATTTATAATTGTTTGTTTTCTGATATTTGTTGAAATCAGCTTTTGGTCATTGTAACCGAGTTACTTTGCACAGTTTACAGTTTGCTCTGAATTATTTGTCTTTCATTGACCTTTTTTTAGGGCTCAGGTTTGCAAAACTTTCCTCTTCCTTAATTCTGCAGCTATGAGGTGATTAGTTGTAGAAGCTTGCTGCTCATTCATCTCAGCTTACAGAACTGCCAAAGTAAAGAAAGGTTATTTTTGGTTTTCTTTGGTTAGCAATATGTGAAGGTTTTTTCTGTTGTAGATTATTGGCCTACATAAATATTATTTGCTTTTTACATATGTGATGAAAGAGCATTTTCTTGCTTTTATTCTTACTTCCACTTGTGCTCGGCCATTTGATTCTCCTGAAAAAAAATCAATAAACTATTTGTGGGCTTGTGTGCCCACAAATTGTTTGTGTGTAACAAATGTTTAGTGTATAAGTTAGTAATGTTGTAGGTAACAATAATAATGTTGTGTGTCTGTGAGAGCTAAAAAGAAAAGTCACTTAAAGTCTCAGGGTAATATTTAAGGTAATCCATTACTATCAATCAAATATAATATTCATAGCTATGTTGTCAATAGTGTGGAACTTGAAAATACAACAGTTGTTTTTTATGTTTCTTTTATTCTTTACTGTAGTCCATGAACATTTTGTTCCCAGAGGTCACACATCCTGGAGGCATTGTTTCACCTGGAATCATACCAAAGATTTTCTTTTTCAAGGGTGGCAACAAGCAACTTGCCATTGACATGAAAGAAAGCTGCTCGCATGAAAGATCTAACCCCAAATCCTGCACCTTCAAACTGTATATCAAGTCAAAGAAGGGAGGCCTGGTGATAATGAGTATCAGAGTCCCTATCCTGCAAGAAATAGATCAAGGACATCACATCAGGAAGATGATCCCCAGCTGAGGGAAGTTTCACACAGCTGAAACCCATGAAGGGAGAGGAGGGACCATAGTGGAACGATAAGCCTGTTCATGGTATGCACCACCAACAGACTGAAAAAGTGGCTGATTTTAAGAAGTCCTGTCAGTGGCCAGAAAAATTGTGGTTTGAAAGACAGACAGACCAATTATAGCAGCAAGAGCAATGAGCACAAAAGCAGTAGTGGTCAGTGTCTACCAAAGGACCCCAAGTGCAGGATGTGCAAAGATGCCAGTCCCTCAGTAGCAGGGTCAGGGTGTAAGATGCAGAAAGATATGGCATACACGGAGTGCCATCACCAAGTGGCAGCAATGTTTTGCAGGAACATCTGAAGTCCCAAAGTGTGAGATACTTCTGAAGGTGGTGAAGAATGACAGAATCAAGATCCCTGTGGAACTTCTTACTCTGGATGAAATTGATATTTGATGAACTTGTTGACTAACACCAGTAAGTACCATCTGTGCAGGTTCAGCTCCAGTTTTATATTGTTGTTCTTGTTTAAAAGGGCAAAAATAAGAAATGAAGCTTGCTGATGAGCTTTTAATCACTTGGTATTCTGGTTACATACAGTTGTATGAAAAAGTTTGGGTACCCTTGACAATTGCCATTATTTTCATTTATAAATTATTGGGTGTTTGGGTCAACAACTTCATTTTTATCAAATAACTGGACACAGTAATATTTCAGCAGTGAAATTGGGATTATTGGATTAACAGAAAATGTGCAATATGGTCATATCCAGTCCCAGCGGAACTTCAACTTTGTGACAGATTCTTGAACATTATTCTCAAGAATTCGCTGATACCGAGTGGAATCCATGCGACCCTCAACTTTAACAGGATTCACAGTACCGGCACTGGCTACAGCATGATGGAACCTCCACCAAATTTTACTGTGGGCAGCAAGTGTTTTTCTTGGAATGCTGTGTTTTTTTACCGCCATGCATATCGCCTCTTGTTATGACCAAATAACTACATTTTCCAAAATTAAGCTGGCTTGTCCAAATGTGCTTTTGTATACCTCAAGCGACTCGGTTTGTGGTGTCTGCGAAGAAAAGGCTTCTTCCGCATCACTCTCCCGTACAGCTTTTCCTTGTGCAAATTGTGCTGTATTGTTGAACTATGCACAGTGACACCATCTGCAGCAAGATGACCTTGCAGGTCTTTAGAGGTGGTCTGTGGGTTGTTTTTGACCATTCTGATCATCCTTCGTCTTTGCCTCTGATATCTTTCTTGGCCTGCCACTTCTGGCCTTAACAAGAACTGTGCCTGTGGCCCATTTCCTCACAGTGTAAACTGACAGCTGAAATCTTTGAGATGGCTTTTTGTAGCCTTCCCCTAAACCATAATGCTGAACAATCTTTGTTTTCAGGTAATTTGAGAGTTGTTTTGAGGCCCCCATGCTGCCACTCTTCAGTGGAGAGTCAAAGAGAAAAACAACTTGCATTTGGCCACCTTAAATACCTTTTGTCATGATTGGATGCACCTGTCTATGAAGTTCAAGGCTTTATGAGCTCATCAAACCAATTTTGTGTTCCAATTACTCAGTGTTAATTAGTTACAGGTATTCAAAGCAACAACATGACAAGGGTGCCCACATTTTTGCACTGCCTATTTTTCACATTTGATTTAATTTGATACAAATGAAATTGCTAGACTAAAAATCTGTGTATGGACAACAATCCAGTATTCAGCTTTTATGGGAAAATGAATGACATGCCACTGTGATCATTTTCTGTGAAGACAGTCTATTATAATGCAACCTCAGAGGGGTGCCCAAACCTTTTCATACAACTGCAACATTGTTGATATGACAACCTCAAACTCTGGTGAATTTTTAATTGACAAATCATAAACAGCTGCAGGTGTTAGACAAGCAACCTCCATCAACGTCGTTTGAACTGGGGCCAAGCTCAGTGACACTTTGAGGTGGGTACTGGGTGCCTTGATGCTCCTACCGTATAATTTGCCTCGCCAAGTAAATGTCATAGTCTGAGTGAACGGGTTTCCTCTTGGCTGATTAATTACTGTGTGCAAGAGGTTTTCTGATAATCATCTCTGTGAAATCCCACAAATAAAATGGTAGTCTCTATATCTATGGGACTTCACGGTAGATTCCCTCATCAATGAAGACAGCAACCATTAATCAGAAAACCACACAGTTAACAAAATTTAGACAGAAAAGTACAAGAAAGCATAACATAAACGAGTATAGAACTGTAAAGTCTTACATCCACTTGTTACCCTTCTTCTGAAATGTTGCTATATTACTATAATGTAAATAATTAAATGACATGTGTGAGACAGTGCTTTTTTCCTGACAATCAGTCACAGGTTTTTATGTGTTTAGCATAAAAAGAAACCAAACAATTCACTTAATCTGCTTTATATTATGCTTAAAACTCAACAAAGATCTACTGATTTAGAAACACAAATGTATTTACCGGTACTATAGACACCTAATAGAATATGTAGCTACAGTATTGACTAGTGCA
The DNA here is from genome assembly GCA_028567055.1 of Leptatherina wallacei. Classification (NCBI taxonomy): domain Eukaryota; kingdom Metazoa; phylum Chordata; class Actinopteri; order Atheriniformes; family Atherinidae; genus Leptatherina; species Leptatherina wallacei. The sequence goes on from JAOXYM010000001.1 coordinate 17,631,672, forward strand.
CCTACAAAAACCTACACAGGAGTATAATTCATTATTTACCATTTTATAGAAATAAGAGAAAGATATAACAATATAAAAATACTCCTTGTTTGTATGGGGGCTACTGGGTGGGTTGTTGGGCCTTTTGGAGGTTTTTATTCAGGTGACTGATCCTACAGCTTGGTGAAGGTCTGCGCTCTCCGAGTGCTTCTAGTTTGAAATGTGTTCTTCTGCTTATAGATCTTTCTTTGGCCAATACTGATCATTTAGGATTGAGCATCTCTCAGTAACCATTCTACACCTGATATTTGATTTCAAATTTATGAGGACGGAATTGTTTTAAATGAAAGAATGTACTCCTTTCACATTGTAATTTTGAGTAAATGTCCAGATTTTCCACTTCAGAATATTTCCACAAATATTTAGGAAAGAAAAAACAGGCATCAGGAGCTAAAATGCACTCAGTGACCCTGATAATGGTTGTTATAGTTTGCCTCTGATCTAATACTTCAGATTGGATTTGGACAGCCATGTGACCATTCGTCTGACTGTCTGTCTGCCTGTCTGTCCATTTTCCTCCACTTATCTGAAGTTGGATCAGAGGCAACAGGTCCAGGAGGGAAACCTAGACATCCCTCTCCCCAGCAGCACTCTCAATCTCGTCATGATGGACCTTCAAGGCTTTCCTAAGGTCATAAAGGATTTACAATCCCTCCAGCATGTTCTTGGTCTCCATGTTCAAAGAGCCAGTTAGTGCTGCCAGGGATACATATGCCTTTGCCTGTCACCCTGCTTTCACTGCACCAACCTCAAACTTCCGCCCTGCAGGTGGTAATCTCATGTGGAGGAAGCATCAAGGCAGCAAGCTCCTACTCCAGGCTTATTGTGCAGTTTTCTCTTTATTATTGAGGATAAACTATTTTCTCAACTGTACAGTTTATTAGCATAAAACCATCAAATGCATTGATACACATACCAAATAATTAAGATAGATGTGTTTCTTTTTAATGGAGACTCTTCACATACTTTGTTTCTGTCTGACTCTTTGCCTGTGCCTCCTTAAGACTTGGGGGATACAAGAGATACAACTTGTCTTCACCGCCAGCAGCTACGAGGCCAAAATTCAGGTCAGAACAGTCTTTTTTTAATTGCATGAGTAAATCCATCCACACCGCTGTAATCATGATCACCCAAATGACAAAATGAGGTGTTGTAATACATGATGAAACAAGTGAAATGCAAGGCAACAAAACCAATTCAGGCTGGCATTATACCTTTGATTAATCTACAGACACCATTTGAGAAGTACCTTTTCATTTTAATGTAGCATAATCCAATTTAACAACCATACATTGAATAAAGTAAAATTTTTAACTTACTTCATAGGTTCTTTTTTTATTCTATTAAAATGTTTGCAAATTTTTTTTTCATTTAACTTTGCAGATCTGGTGATGGCAAATTGTAAAAACAGTTTCTATTTTTGTACGTTTGCAGGAAGTAATTGTTGCAGGGTTCTTTCACAAGGTTCCATTAAACTGCAGACATATTGTGGTCAACCCACATGCACACTATGGCCCGGTCTGGTCTTTTTAATGCATGCAACAGACAGATGTGCCTCCATCCTTTCTATAACACAATCAACGGTGCATCCCGCTAGTGAAATTTCAATCGAAGTTCAACCTTTCATCAAAAATAGTTAAAATAATCTCATCTCTCTCTCTGAATTATTTTGAGGTCAGAAGTTTGAGTGTTGTTAACATGGTGTGGCTCTACAAGCTGCCTGTGGAGTGCCGCAATTAATCTTTTCAAATGAAATTACAAAAAAAAGAAAAAGAAAGAAAAGCCACAGGTCATGGAACAGTACAAGACACTAGCAGACCAAAGAAGTCATGCGTTTTTAATTTTGGCAAATATTTGATGAGGAAATTTGTTCAGAAAAGAACTATATATGAAAAGCCAGAGAGAAACAAAGGAGGTGATGGTTTTGAAATTTCTCAGCTGAGGAGAAAAGACTCTTTAGGATGAGGGCACTGGGGTGTTTCTTTGATCTAGAACATTTTAGAAATGGATCAAAACATGGTGGCAGGGAGCTTGAGGAGGAGCAGAAGTCTAGTTTGGCAGATTAATTAAGTAAAAAACCAAGGTGAACTCATCAGGGCTTTGAAAGGAAATAATTTTCTCTCTCAGTTTAGTGCCCTGAAACAGAAGTTGCACATGCTTGTTTTTCTGGAAAGGAATAAAGTAAGGTTATTATCTGTGTCTATTGGAGATTTTTTTTTTAAAGAGACATAATCAAAAGCATGGCTTCTTCTTGTATTGTACTTAAACACAATGGACTTAGAAGTAAAAAAGGGAGAGAAAAGAGGAACAAAAAAATATTGAATTGAACTGCTGACATCGTAGGTAGAGGATCGAACTTTTAATACAACAGCTGCACTGTACAAATATTCTTTTGTCTGAGAAAAATTGAAAAGTTGTCTTGACTCACACATTGTTCCTAAGTTACATTGTAATGACTCAACCACATCCTAAACTTGTCTGACAATACAAGGCTCCTGGAGAAAAAAAGAGATTAATCTCCTTTCAGAATTCTTTCTAAAAACTCTTTACAAGTTTCCAAAAACATAAGCACACATGTAAAATGTAAGAAATTTAGGAAAAGACAGAAAGCAATGATCTGTAAATTCTTTAACCAAATTTAATTAAGTTGCTAAATTAACAAAACATAATAGACATATAGAAGATAGACAATGAAAACATCAAATGATGAAAACAGGTGAATTTGAATGTTTACATGAGCACTTAGTGATACCCCACTTTGCTGAAAATGAATAAAACTCCTTTTTATTAAATTATTACATTACATAACTGCAGGGGCAGGGCCAGAGGGGCTTCCTGGTGGGCACAGCTCACCCTTAAAATCTAACTGGCAATCCAGGTGTCACCCCAAGAATAGACAATCAAATTATAGCAAATTTTTAATGTAAACCTCCAAATGGCCAAGTACAAGTGAGCATGTTCTTCTATACGTATGTTGTTCTATATTAACACTACCATGTTCTTGATCAGCATATACACATTTGCATCTTACCAACTGCTTACATGGGTGATATTTGTCTGTCCAAAATGTTTACATTTTATGAGGAGGATGCAAAGGTCATAACACCAGCGGATGTGCTGACTGTGCAAAGTTAAACAGTCAATAATACTGAAAAAATCTGATAAAACTTGTGATTTGACTTTCTTAGCAATTAAGTATAAGTGTTTGGGATGGTGAGTAAAGCCCTCCAGTGCAAGATCACACTTAGTAAACAATTGTTGACTCAAATAATTTACCAATGTTAGCTCTTGAAAATGAGACCTTGTGTCTCAATGAGATTTAATTGTATTAAAGGTGAAAAAAATCATTTTCCAAAAATCATTGACTGTTTAATTTTTACATTAGATTACCATTTAGTTGTAATAATCTAGTATTTCCTAAAATCTAGAGCCCCCTGAAGATTTCATTTTCATGCGCTACCCTTTTTCCCAGACTGTGCCCCTGCCTGGACCCCTTATCAAAAATGTTCTAGACCCACCGCTACATAACTGAAGTTTTGCTAATTTGAAAGCCAATGGAGATTTTTTTCTCTAACATTCAGTCACTATAAAGTGAATATCCTTTGCATGTTTCTTTTGTAAGTTTGCAATCTGTTGTTCATTTGTTCATAAATTGGTTTCCTTTTTTCAGTGTCACAGAAAGTAAATAAAATAGGCCTTTCTTTTAATCCCTTAACATTTACTTTCCTAAACAATGTCTTATTTTCCTAACCTTTGGGCAGTGTAAGTGTAATCCCTATTACATGAGCTTTGTAGGGAAAAAAATATATCTGTTTTAAATCCCTTTGTTTTTAAGCCTTTAAGCCAGGGATGATTCGCATTTCCTAACAAGCCTTAACATTTATTTCTGAACCCCAGTTTATCTGAACCCCCCTCCCCTTAAAAAAAAAAAACACTTTGAAATGTAACAAGCAGAAATTCCACTTATTCATTTGTTTGGACTGATATTAAAAATGTAATCTCTGTGCTTGGAGAGACTGAGTTAGTAAACAGTTTAACACAGACAGAAAAAGTCTTTAGCAATCTGCAGTCTTTTTAAGGACAAAAACACAATAGCTCCTTTTGAAAAGCAACAGATTTTCTTATAAAGAAAATAGCTGTATCTTACAACTCATCCTTCAGAAAAAAACATGGAAGATGTAAAACGCAGATCATTGCCATTGTGGTATATCGTGATCCTCTGCAATACCTAAAACAAAAATCTAAAGAGGCTAAGTAGGCTAAACAAGCAAGAACACAGCGTGTGTTAACACAGTGATAGTGAGTGTGAAACATTACTCCAAAGGCATGTCACACAGCTCATACTGATAACTATTTCCAACTTTCACCTTTTAAATCAAAGTCTTTTCCATTGAAACCATTTGATCATCTAGCTCTGATGCATCACAAACACTTGAACAGCTTAGGATGAGCATGAACAAATGGTTATGTAGTTAAACTGTTATGACATTCAGAAAAAAATGTGTACTATATGTATATGTAATTCATCAGAATATATATATATATATATATATATATATATATATATATATATATAGATAGATATAATGTGTGTGTATATATATATATATATATAGATATATATATAGATATATATATATGTGTATATATAATGTGTGTGTAAGTGTAATGACCGATAAATGTGGCCTGAAAGATTAATTGCCATCTGAAATTTATTTTTTGATGTCTGCTAAATCTGATTTGACTGTAACAATTTTTAAAAAGCAGTGGTTTAATTAAAGAGCCCATATTATCCTCAGTTATGCTAAACTAAAGGTTCTGCAGGAGTTATGGTTTTATTGTTTGAGTGCTCCACACACAAACTAATGATGACCAAAGGTTCTTCACTATTCAGATTTTTGGAATTTGTTGTACAACTCTTAACCCAATTCTAATATTTTCAGCAATCTCCTTGGATGTTTGCTTGATGCAGACTAATAATTTGACCCATTTGAAACAGAGTAGCATATATTCCCCGACTAATTTACTGATTTTCTTTATTAAATCCAGGTAGTGGCTTTCTTCTTGGCTTGGCAGTATACATTTCAGAACCTGAAAGCACCTCTACAAAGAATGTGCATCTTGTATGGAGGTTGTAATAAAACCTCCTCTCTTTTCAATTCTCTCTGCTCTGGTGAAGTTTTGGAACTGAGACATCCTTTAAAGTAGTTTGCTAAGATTGATTTCTGGGTCACAGGGAGGACTGTGGAGAGAGCAGACAAGGAGAGTTACAAATTAGAAAAATTCGACAAGCCTCTTTGATGATGGGGTCATTGATTGATGGGTCAAATGACAGTAGCAGGAAGTAAAATAAGCATCAATCAAACACGTTTCAAACTTTAAACACGAACACAAGAAACTTTAGCTAATAAAAGGTACAGGAAATGAAATCACACTAATCAAGAGAAAGCTCAGTTTCAACTAGTAACATGTAATATTTGTCCACAGTACAAAAAAAGAGCAACATTACAATAAAGCCTCTTATGTTGCTAGCATTTTATTTCAATATTGATTTAGTGAAGGGAACAAAGGGGGATAAAAGGATGTGTCAGCGCAAGAGATAAGTCAATAGTCAACAGCAGACTGACTTTTACTGGCTGGAGAGAGCTCAGAGAAGAGATTGGATGCAAGAGAGATGCTGAATAAGCCTTTGTTAGGATGCGAAAATCTTTCAAAGTGAAGTTGTGCTGCTCTAAAGACAGAAGTAAGCTTGTTTTAAAGGCTCCAACATTAACAATGCTTAAGCCCTCAAATTGCAGTAATTTAACAATTTTTTTGGACCGATATCAGGAAATTTCTGTGTGGTGGATCAATACAGCTATTTCATGTTCTGGATTTATACTGCAATAAATATAAATATGAACCATAAAGCCTATACCTTAACCATGTGATACACTGAAGTAATTTGAGACTCAAGATACACATTCATGCTCAGGTTTTAGCGGTTTCATTTTTGTGAAATATCTTACAACTTAATGTTGATGACATGCTCGATTTATGAAAGGCTGGAATGAAAGCATTGATAGTTTGTGTAACTTTTTTTATTAGGCTAATAGAAGGAATTAGAAGACAGATGGATGACAGAAAAAACTGAACTTGAAATCAAATCTATTCGTTGAATTCCAACTCCATAAACTGCTCATTTTACTTAACTAGCTGCACTATTTGTTTTTTTTTATGAAGAAAGGACAAAAAACCCACACTGATTTAAACACAAATTCATACAAAACATTTTCTTGAAGAGAACAAATCAAGCAGCTGAACAAAAGCATATGACTCTACTGTGAACTTGCCCACAGCAGGTGTAAAGTTAAAGGGAAAACTGCAGGTATATCCACAAATAACATCTCTCTATATCATTGTCTTTTTACTAAGTTATATAGGCTAACCTTTAAGTAAATAGTTTCACACACACATACATAGTTGTTGACCTTTACATTCAGTGAAAAAGATACATTTACACCTGGTTACAAACTGTATGCCCTCAGTGCTGCAAAATAGTCTCTGGTGAAAAGTCTGCACATCAGTAGGATCTGATTTACACTTCAAAGCAACACAGAAAGGGATGGGGGAGAGAATAAAAGACAGAGGGAAAAAAGGAAGTGGAAGAAAAGAGACTGAGTGGCCCATGGCTTAGTTATGATTTGATTTTCATCAAGCATGAGAACTTAAAGGAGTCATCACCTGGTATATTTGGTTATCCATTCTCCCTTAAACTTACTTTCAATCAATTCTTAACATTTA
>JAOXYM010000001.1:17650311-17665247 GCA_028567055.1 Leptatherina wallacei
AGTCAGCTAATTGACTCAGCACAGCTGGATTAAATCTTCCTTGAGTGGCAGCCAATTAAATATAAAAGGGGACAGGTGTGGGACCACACACACACGGATAGTCAAGAGGATCTTCATCCCTCCTCTCCATCGCCAAGCTGATGACTTATAGGACTGTGTTGAGTAGAAAGAAAAAAGAACTCAATAAACTAAAGAACTCCAGTTTTAACTCTGAACAGTTGTCTAATTCTTTTAACAGTGGTCTCCCTAGCTGGTATCCAAAGGACCCCGTGTGACATATACTCCAAAAGTCTTTCTTCTGGCATGAATGAAAGGATCTACTGAGGCCCGACATTTCTTTTTTATTGCGGAGACTTATAATTCGGATGCTTAATTGCATTCAGGGATTCTATTGTTAAAGTTTTATCTACAAGCTTTTTCTTGTCTAAACCCCTTTTTATCCACCCATGGCTTCTTCACAGACAGGCTGGCCAATTTACCTGAATAAAGTTAATTAATTTAGTGAAATAAATGGCTCAAAAAGAAATAGTGTAACAAGCAGAAGCAGCATTTGCAGTCATCTTGGAGAAAAAAAAATACTTTAAATGGTTTTCTTGTAAGATGATTGAATAATGAAAAAAAAATTGTTTTAACTTGCAAATAGCATCTTAATACATTACTCATGGGAGAGTGCTCCAAAATACAAGACACTATTTCAGACTACTGCAAAACTCCTGAAATGGTATTAAGGTTTGACCACTTGATTAAATGATCTAATGTAAAACACAAGCAGATAAAAATGTGCAATTTAAATGCAAAAGAAAACTAAATACAAAGCTGTAGTTCCAGAAACCCATTATCACAACATGGCACCATGTCACAACGAGCCATTGTACCTCTGTATGTGTATTTATGACTGCAAAGAAGAAGTTTGATTGCTAAACATATCTTAACCTCTTAACATGAATATTGAACGACAGTTTCAGTTAATTGGTTAATTGTGTGCATGTGGTAGCAGAAGCCAGGATTCTTCCATGTGATGCTTACCTTCAAAAGACAAGGTAAAAGTGGTTGGTTTGGCTTAACATCTAAGAAACAGCGCACTATTTTTACGTAAAGTATAGTCAAATGGTAGTATTGTATGTTTGTACTTATCTCTGGCTGTTTCTGTCAGACATATATACGTAGACGCCGCATTGGTCCCAGCCTTGTACGTCAACGGCGCCGCCATATTGGTCCTGGCAAGTTCTCAAATTTCGTGAAGACTGAATGGAGGGATGATGCCTGAATCCTATGCAGCTTGGGGCTGTACTAATTGTGACGTTGTTTTAGTACAATATCAAAGAAATACTTTTCAAAAGTCAGAAAGAAAAGCTTTTAGTTTGTATCGTTTTCACAGCTAAAGCTAGCGGTGGCTACCATAGACGTATTGGTAGGCTACTTGATAATGTTGGGAGTCTGACCTAAATCGACTTGTACTACGAAGCTTCATTTTCTCTTATCGGGATAACTTCAGGGTTTACCAGGGGATTGTCTGTACTATGACGCTGGATCACTTTTATTACCCGGTAAGAGAGACGCTGAACAACTAAGTTGCTCCGGAGCACAAGTTCTGGATCAGAGGATAGAAAGCGCCATCGCCTGACCAATCAGCTTTGACAATGTCCTGCCCATCCTGTGTACTTTGGTGTGCTTATCATGAGAGGAACGCTGAAGAGTGAAAAGGTTTTTGGGGATAGATGCAACATTTTTAGTGAGGAAATAAAGCCTCGTTACTGACCACTTTACAAAAAAATAAAAGGGACGGTGTGTAACTACTTTGGCTTTTAATTTGGCTATATTTGCAAAATCAAGTATCACTTTCATAAATACGCATTTTATCTTAGTCTAATCACAATCGTATCCAAATGAAAGTGTTCTTGTAGCTTAGAATGAGTTATCTATAAATATATAAGTTGCAGCGTACACAACTGATAGCTGCCATGTTGCATCGCCATCTTTGAATTCAGTAGCCGAAACAGGACAAACTTGTTAGCCCGTGTGTTGTCGAGGGAGGAGGAGGAACAAGCTGCTGACCACGGTTCGTTTTATTTACCTGTTTCCATTGAAATGGAGGACCATTCATACTCTTTGCCCCGTGAGAGGGAGGGAAAAGAAAGAAAAAGGATTAATAACCGGGAGAAAACTAGAGTTTACATTGGCGTAGTGTTTACCAGATGGAGATAATTCATGAGGGAGAGGGACATTAAAACTGGTGAGGCTGCAGCTCTCTGCTGAAAAGGGACATTAATTCAGTCTAACAGTGAAGTTTATTTTGGCGTTCTGTTAGAAACAGGACAGGGTAGTCCAGCAGATACTTTATCCTCCCGTTTGGTCAAATCATTTACTGTCACTTGCTATATAAAAAAGGGCAGACGCTAATTTGTTAGCCGACAGTGGAAAAGCTCTGTTGCTATGTTACAGCCGGGGTTCTTCCTCTTTCAGCGCAGACAGGTTCACTAAACCCTGCTTTCACTGCCTCTACCTCTCCCTCCTTGTCTTCATCTTCCTCTCACTTCAGCAAATCATCTCCCAGTCTACAGGTCACAAACGATTTCACACGATGACGTTAGCTATTAGCAGTAGCTTGTTACCAAATACATGGAGGGCAGTAATGAAAACAGAATTATATCGTTCTGTGCCTCATCACCTGACGGGACACTCTATCTTGTGCAAGATGTTGACGCTTTCACATTTATGACTCCACGGCTTTGATTGTGGTAGTAACGCGCATAAACAGCGAGGAGCTAGAGAGGACTGCTCAGTTGTTTGGATTCAATTAGCGCACAACTAGATGGGAGTAAACACACTGGGGCTTTAAAGTATGTTATTTGTTCTTGACTTGTTCCCCAGTCTTTTAACTCCACCAGGGTTGTACCTGAAATAAGTTAGCCTCATCCTCACACATGGCAGAACTGCTTAACCATAAATTTATGAAATGCACAACTACTGTGCCATAACGAGAATATCCTGATTCAAACACACTCACGTGTTGCTGGCCTGCTGAAACTAAGCACGGAGACTGCAGACCTCTGGCAAACCTTTTTAATTAGGCTATTGTTTTATTCTATTTAAAATTTTTGCCGATGAGCATTATTTCTAGTAGTGACAAAATGATCCCCATAGAAAATAATCTTTGGAAACATTCCTTGATTCCCAGTGATCCAGATCGCTCCCAAAACACTTATGCGTTTCTGAATTTGTTGACAATTTAATCAAAATTCGTCCATAACCTTCTGAGTTACGTTGCCAACAAACAAACAAAAAAAACAAACAAAAAAAAAGTGTAACAGAAGGGAAGGAGGGGCAGTGGACCCCCTCACTTCCACCTCAAACAACCCTTGGGCAGAGCACCTCTGTGAGCCAGAGCAAGACAGAACTGTGCATTTTAATATTCATTTTCTCCTGCTAAACACAGTACAATAAAAGGATGAGCTGTTACCAGATGATTGCTAATCTAAAAAAACTGGGCTAAACACACTAAAAGCACAATAACAAGCCTTACAAAAAAAAACAAAAAAAAAAACATGCAATGTCAATTAAAAAACAAAAACAAAAAAAACAGTTCAGCTTAAACTATACAATCACCAGGTAAAAAACAGCCATGGAGGTCCAGCAGGAGAAACGCTAAGAGAGAACAATGAGGTAAAGACAATTCTTAAAACAGGGATAAAAAGTACAACCATTTATAAAGTGTGCACACAATGAAAACCTCTCCAAGAGCAACCAGAACAAGGATGCAGGATAAAAGCAATCCAGCTTCTCCAAATATACATGAATCAACATACAGGCCTAGGACCGCACAATGAAAGCATAACTGTGCACATCTTGTTCCAAATTCCAGGTTATACTCTACCAGTCAGTCTCTCCAATGCCTGTGCCTTGGTTGCTCTCAGGTCAGCTCTGGCTACAGGCAAGCAGGGCAGTCTTTTATAGTCTCATTGATTGAGCCACTGATCACCAATTGTTTACAGCTGTAGGCTTTCCTCCAGGGCTTGATAGTAGACCCAGGTAGCAGAGGGAGAGTGAAAGATAAGTCCATGTGCTTACATCTTCCACCTCTTTTCCATAGCCATGTCCTCATGGCTCACTATAGGTAGGCATATTAAATGTCCATACCTAAAGGGTAACTGACCCTTGGTGGTCCTATGGGAACGACGCAGGACTGGTTCGTCTTCATTTCTAGGCTCCAACCTCGCTGGGGCATTCTGGGGGGCTTGGTCTCCTTGGTCAGATGGTCCCACTCTCGGTAGGGCTGGTAAAGCCTCTTCCCCACCTAGCCATGGCTGTGGTCCTCCGGATGGAACTGCACCTAAAATAGGAAGAAAACCCCATACCTCCCCTGGCTGTCTCTCTTCTAGTCTATCTACCCAAGAGGTTGGTTGATCAGTAGGAGTATAGTTAACTGGACAAGGGCGCATTAAATTCTGGTGCAAGGTGACATAGGGCTCACTTTCCCAATTATCTGACAGCTTACCTCCCCTCCTCGGGCCCCTGAGCCGCAGCAGGACCCTCTCCCCTGGAAGCAGTGTATACTCATTGCGCCCCGGTCATGCTTCTTCTTCTGTTGTTGGCGAGCAGACTCTAGTTTCTCTACGGCATGCTGGTGGGCCAGCTTGTGTTTCCTATGATGCGACTTAACCCAGTCACTTTCAGGCTCAGTTTGCCTGGCCTGGGTGCCAAGCGTTATATCCAGAGGGAGACGTGGGTGCCAGCCGAACAGGAGGTACGAGGGTTTCTGTCCTGTGGAACAATGTATAGTGTTGTTATACATGAACACTAGTTCCTGCATGTATTCCGGCCATCTTGCCTTTTGGTTTTCCTCAAGGGTGTCTAAGAGAGAGAGCAGAGTGCAGTTAATACGTTCACAAACATCATTTCCCTGGAGATGATAGGGCATGGTTCTGCTTTTTGCTGTTCCGTAAAGACCACACAACTCTCTCAGGGTAGCTGAGGGATGGTTAAGCCATTTGCTGCAGCTAAGGTCATCCAGGACGAGGGATCTGTCAACTATACCCCATTTTCACCAAACACCTTATGGAAGGTGCTCTCCCTTAGCATGGTCACCTGGGAACTTGTGTCCACCTGGCATGGAATAGTCCTCCCAGCCATCATCACATTAATAATGGGGCACTCACTGACCAGATCGTCTTTAGCGGGCACCTCGCTGGAGACAATACTTTAAAGTCAGTGAAGCAGTTCCGTTGCTCTGGACGAAATTTCACTGCTGAGGACAATGGTGTTGAATGTGGCCAACTCAATCACATTGTCGACAGATGGGACGCCCCCGTTCATCATATCTGTTGAAAGGCTGGTGAGTTTATGCAGGTGGACCATTTCGTTGCCTCCACTGAGACCTTGGCGGGTAATAAGGCTGGCCTGGGACCCGACGTAGGGGGTGTCTGTTGGAAGTAGGAGAGACACTCTCTGGGCTGCTCCATGCTTTTCACCAAGATGGCGGATGTGTTGACGATGCAGCGTCTATATATATATACAGTATGTCTCGTTTATGTCTCTCAGGAGTGGTGTGTGGACAAAAGATGTCCCCAGGTGTTCATGTGCCTTTTATTGGTTCTGGGGGGAGGGAAGTCAAGGTTTGAATTAAGTTAAGGGGGAGTTTAGGGGGAATAATTTTCTATAAGTTTGATTAATTATTGATTGTATTGGTTAGTAGGATTATTTTAGTAGTTTGAGTTTGTGTAAATAAATGTATAGTTTCTGTAAAACTGTAATGTAAATTTTTTATTTATTTTTTTTGTGTATAGCTGTCGGTAGAATCTGTGGGGATGGTATAGTCCAATTAAGCTTGTCTATATAAGCAGTCAGTTTTAGTCATTCTTGTTGGTTGTGTAGGATGACGGAGCAATAAAGGTTTAGATTAAAGTAATGAAAAGGCACTTCCAGTCTTTCTTCATCTTCTGAGCTTTCTCCATGAGTTTTGCCTCCGAGACTTGAACTAAAGCTGACACACCACAATGTGTAAAGTCTACAACCAACCTCAAGTGTCTACAAGTAAAAGGTGTGAAGAATTCAGAGACATGGCCATGGTAAAGAAGGCTACATCACGATGAATACTGAATAAGATTCACAGGCTGCAACTTCAAGATTACCCAAAGAAATACCTGAAGACAGATTTTTTACAAAGGTTTTTCATTTAGATGAAAATAGAGCAGCACTTGATGGAGCATGGATGGGCATATGCTTGATTACTAATGGAAACACTTCAAGGCAGCCCCGAGCAGGTTGAAGGATACTTGTGCAGGTTGCTATCATTAAGGATGAGGTTCTTGGAATTTCTTTCAGTTTAAGATGGGCTGAAAATTAGCTTCCAAACATGCTGCCTGTTCTGGAAGATACTCTATTTAAGCAGAGGTACAGGAAGAATTCATGGACTTTATGCAGAACAATGCTCAAAAATATGCAAATATATATAATTAATATACTTATCCTACAGAAAACTTAAGGATCTTTCTCAAACATAACATTTACTGTGAAGGAGTAGCCTCCAACAATACAACTCTTGACAACATTTTGGAGGCTGTGGTGTTGCTTCATTGAAACTTGAGTATAGACAACGAAACTGACAGGCTGTGTAGATGGATCAGCTATTGAGAGAAATTATGGCTGCATTGGTCCCAGAAGGCAGAAATTGTTATTCATAATTCTGTGTTACAAACATGTCATATAGAAACTGCTAATAAAAAAAAAGATAATTTACTGGTGTGTAATTCTTTCCATTTAAATTTTACTTCTATTACTCTGACCTCTTTTTGTTTTTTTTAGTAGCTGTCAGGTCTGAAATTCAAAAAACATTTTGGTTTAACTGAGAACACTGTATTTGTTCAACAATGGATAGCACTGATAAATGCATAATAACTATGTCGGATTGCAGTAACATATATACAAAAATTTACACAGTTTCTTGCACAACATGATGTTGTGCAAGAAACAGCTGTCAATTAAATGAAACCAAAAATATCTAAATTAGGGATGTCAAACTCCAATCCTCAAGGACCACCGTCCTGGATGTTTTAGACGTTTCCCTGATTCAACACACCTAAATCAAATTAATGGTTTATTGTGCTGAACTTAACAACTAGCTGTTGCAGCTATTTGATTTGAATCAGGTGTGTTGAGCCAACACATATCTAAAGTCTGCAGGACTGTGGTTCTCAAGAACAGAGTTTGACATCTGGGATTTGAATGAACAAAGCGGCTACCAACTAGTCAAAGTGGTTAAAAAATCAGGTAATAGTTAATGTTAAGAATTGATTTAGAGTTTTCCATGCTAGTTTTTATGGTTTGGAGGAAGAAACTGAAATTAAAGTAATTTTATGAAAGAGTGAAAGCAGGGACACTTGCTTAAATCCCCTTTTCCACCATAGGCGTATGTATTTTGTGGCTTTAAGTCAAGAAACAAGAGTTCTATTTTTAAAGAGAGTTATAAAACCTGCCCCCTGAGCTCAAATTCCAGGGTAGGAGAATAGGAGATGAATAGATTAATTTATTTTCCTTACTGCATAAGGAAAGCACATAGTATAAATAAAGTGTAGTGCAAAAGTGAAGAAAAACTGGAATGCTTTAAACTGACAACCTCCAGGTGTACCCTGCCTCTTGCCCCATGTTGAGTGCAGACACTTGCAGTTTTTCTTGGAACTTGGCGGGTTGATTGTTGTAAGCATCTTGTGTGTAGTCTGTATTGATATATTTTCTCTCTCTTCATGTGATGGCACAATGACTCCAATATGTTCAAATCAGGATTCCAGGGGTGGCTAACATGGGGCTATAATCTGCTGGACAACCGTATTTAACTTATAAAAGATTGTCTGGAAGGTTAAGGAGTGCCAGGAAAAAGGTTCACCTACCTACATGGGCTTTAACCAACACTCAAAAAGTGTACTTTTGTGAGTTATATAGTTAATCACTTCAGTAACATGTGCAATGTGAAAAAAACATGAGGTTATTTTAACACTAAGTACATATTTTCGTGTTCACAGCATGTATTTGTCCAAAATTATGTGATAGGACCACTGAAATCAGGGCAATGTTAAGCCAGTGGTGAAGCTTCTTTTTTTTTTTTTTTTTTTTACACGTCTTGTCCAGCATTGTAGCAAGCAGAATGATTGTCTGGCTGCTGATTTGTGCTGAGCTTTGTATGTATAAAGTCCCTCTTGAAAAAAAAATCTTTATTTTAGTTTTTAGTTTGAATCTGCACCTTATTGCTGGACCAGTGGCGGAAAGTGGTGAAGCTTTGTCGTGGTTTCTTTTCTGGTTTAATTGGTTTTCTCTTCTCATTGTTTGTGTGTTACCTGCACATGGTTTCAACACATTGTATATCAGTGCCATATTTTGAAGTGGTGCTAATTTTACACATTTCTACAAATGTATCGATTGAGAAGATCGTGTGGTGCATCCCCCCTCCTCTTTAACTTCACCTTCTGAATTTCCCCAAGATGAAACCTCCTTAGACTCTATACCATGGATCACCAACTCAGGAACTCGTGGGCCAGTGTCCTGCAGGTTTCCGATGTTTCCTTCTGCAACTCACTTGATTCAAATGAAATAGTTCTCCAACAGCTTATTGCCAAGTTCTGCACAAGCCTCTTAATGACGCACTAATTTGAATCAGGTGTGTTGGAGCAGGAAAACATCTAAAACCTGGTGGATAGTGACCAAAGAGGTCTGGAGTTGGGGATCCCTGATCTAGACTCTAAGTCTAGATCAGACTAACTGCCAAACTTTTATTAGACTTTATTTTAACATTGCATGGAAATTAATTTGTCAATATTTGATTTGATCTCTCCTTATTAAAACAGAAGTTCTTACATTTGACCTAAGTTTATGCTTATGGTTTAATTTTATGCTAAGAAGTGTGACAGCACATCATTTTATAGGTTTTAGCTTGTTATAGAGAAACAAAGGCAAAGCAAAGACGATGCTTGTAAAACCTGATCTTTATTCTTTATAATATTTTCTAATAATATTCATTTTATATATCTAATTCTAATGCATGATTTTTGTAATTTATTTCTGACATTATTTGAATATTTTGTTACAGTTTTGGAAAAAAAAGATGCAAATGACTCTGTTCTGCAGACAAAAATTTTCAAAGTGTCTAAGACACCCGAGCAGTGTCTCTGATAGGCAGCGAGTCAGATAAAGATGCTATTTTTTGATTAAAGCTAGAGTTGGTAATGTTGGAGAGCTAGCAAGATTTGAAAGTGGCATTTCCTCTAAGCTTCTCCCCCTCCCGTCAATGCTCGGTACAAAGCTATGCCCCCCCAACTTCAACTCGCAGCAGAACTCAGGGTAGCGGAGAGCGACACAGCTGTTTCAGCAATCAGCACATTTCACACAGAAGGAGCGTGGACAGAACAAGACATGAAAGCATCTGATTGGTTCTTTCACCCGGACTGAATGGCAGGGATTGGTCAGAGTTTTTGCGAGCCTGCAGCTCTCACAGAGGTCTGATTTTTTTCGTTGTTTTTATGAATACATAATGTACTGACTACTCTCAGGATGAAAGGACCATTTCACACAGTATAACAAAAAGTGTTTCTGAACAGGATTACCAACTATAAATTTAACTTTTTAAAAAAAAATCTTATTTTGAATTGTCTTTGCCAATCTCACTCAGTTATTAAAAATCTCTGTTTCTAATTATTTTAGATCTTTTTGAAAATTCAGAGATGCTGCTTTTTCTAAGTTTATTTCAATCTCTTTCATATTTCAGCTACTTTTAACAGATCATGTCATCGGAAGAACAGCTTCTGCCTCCTGATTAATGTGTTTTCTTTGGGTTTGCAGGTTGATAGATGCATGTTTACTCATATGCCTTTCATGGTAAATGAAAAGCTTATGAGCTGTGTATATTGCTGCTGCTTAAATTTCCATATGGCAAATCCTGCTCTCACATTATTATATTTAATATTATACTCACCATGAATACATAATAAGCAAGTTATTGCAGCCTCCTTTGCCCTAATGACACCCATTTTTCCCTTGATTCGTGTTTCATTAAGCCTCTCTTATGTGACAGTCTCCCAAGGAATACTGATTCCCAAATGCCAGTGATCACAACAAAGTGCAGTATTGATCTGCAAACACTACACCAAAGCTGGACGGCTGTGACGCCACAGAATGATGGAGGACTGACTCTTCTGTCCATTGCACAACAAAATATGTTGCTGAAATATTGACATAGAATCTCGGAGAGGGGGGGGGGGGTTGGGATCCTCAATTTTACCACAGGGAATCTGAGGCATAAGCTTGAAAAGCACCAAGCTGTCAGAGCGGTCAGGGCTGTCCATGCTCATAACTGCTTCGATGCCATGCACCAATATGTTGTGACAAACCTAAGCTTAAGAGACACAATTAGGAGAAGGCAAGAGCAACCAGATATCGAATGAAGGGAGAGCAGATTGACAGCTAAGGAGAAGCAAAGCGGCATTAGAGATCAGCTCTGTCAGGAAGATGGGGACACAGCTCTGTCATTTCTCCAGAGCCCTCATTCCATGCTTTTCATTTCCAGGTCAGCATAGGATATAGGCAAGGAGCCAATCTGTCTAAATAGGGCCAGCTTAAGACAGCAAGTCAGGTTCTTCTTTATCCTGGGCGCAGGGTGAAGATAAGAGCAGAAAGGCTTTGTGCAAAAGCCCTCACTGATGTGCCTATTGAATAGGAAAAATCCTAGCAGTCATGAAGGGGATGGAAAAACATGAAAAAACATTAACTGGTTTGAAGTGTTAATGTAAAATTTGAATTAATTTAACAGATTTATTCATTCTCTGAATATCCTGATAGAAAAAAAATGTCCTGAACATGCTTTTTTTTCATAGCTGACTGCATCTTTACATGCAAACAGACCAAAATGAAAAGCAGATGTATAAATCCCTGAGCAGCTCACCTATTTGGCAAGTTTGACTTTGTTCATAAGCAGTAGATTGTGATTGGTTACCTTGTCATATCATTTTTTCTGATTAGGGACTGACTCAAACGTGGTTATGTTCGCCCTAGTGGGTTAACAGTGTGCAACTTCATGAAAGTCCAGAATAGGATTGATTTTTGTGAGAAGAGAAATTATGGCAGTGTAGTAAGAGTATTTGAAGTCAGCAGTTGTGGATGAGGGGCTTTTGCTGTCACTGGTGTGCATTGTGTAGAGAAATGGTCTCAGTATCTATCCCTGCAGGGCACCTGTGTGGGTGGAGTGAGTGCAATAGATGTTATTATGCCAACAGAACAATTTGCCATCTGTCTTATAGGAATTGTGTGGTAGAGTATTGAGATTGTCTGGCTTCTGAATAATCCAGTTGCTTTGGAAAGTGTTGAAAGCAAAGTAGTCCAAAAAGAGCATCCTGGTAAAGTTGTCTGAGTCCAGATGCTGCAACTAGAGATACAGAATGCATCTGTGCCCTTCTTGCCCTCAAAGACACCTTGGCAGAGGTTCAGTTGTTGGCTGGCGATTGACATGATAGGGTGAGGTTACAACTTCTCATGGTGCTTTTATTGGTTTGAATGTAAGGGCAACAGGGCAGAAATGACTTTTTTTTTTTTTTTATCAAATGCGAGTAGCTGGGGGAGTCAAATGCAGGCTTCGAGGAAGCTGGTGATGAACAGTGCTGCAGGAGTAGGGAATCCAATGATGCATTAGACAAATGTATCATAAATCATATTAGGAAATAATGAAAAGCGTGTGCAAAAATGATAATAATGATATAACAAAATCATATCAAATAAAGCAAGCAACAGTCTACATAAGTTCAAAGATGCAGTGCAGACTTCATGCATGGGCGCATTAGAAAAGGAATGTTTTAAACCTGGATTTAAAAGTGTCTACATTTGGTGAAAATCTAATCCCCACTGCCAGTTTGTTCCACTTGTTTGCAGCATAACAGCTAAATACTGCTTCTCCATGTTTAGTCTGGAAATGTTTAGAAGAAACAATTGAATTCATTTCAGTTAAATTTTATTTAACTCATTTATTTCAATTCAGTTCAGTTTAAATAGGCATGGAGCATGGCACTCTTTGTCACATTATGAAGACATGTACTCATCTTAATTGCACAATTAAGCCTCCTGAAGTGTTCATTGTATCTTGTAACACTGCTTAATACATATCACGCTAGGCTCCAGAGTTCCAGATCCACGTATCAAAAGTGACTTTGGTCTTTTTTTTTTCTTTTCAAAATGCCTATTCTTGTTTTGGGCTTATTATGTTCCTTGTTTCTATCACAAGACCTTACAATACCACCACTTCTTTGAAGAACAGCAAGGCTGCAGAAGAAGAAAACAATCTTTTGGGATGAGTGAGAAAGTAAAGGAAGCCAATGGTCAATGTTTTGAGGGACAGTGATAAAAAAGTTTACTTTGGATTGGCACAAAGATTGCAATTACTTAGAGTGATGTAATGTGGAATGAGATATTAATTGGACTGAACCGTGTTGCATGTTAACAAAAATAGTAATGCAATATCCTATTTGCAGCTTATGTAATCACCATTAACTGAAATATTCTCTTATTTAGCATAAACAGTAATACAATTGCTGTGCATGTACACAGAAATTGATTCATAGTAGTTTGGAGTCTGTTAATATAAAGTATTTTGCAAGAAAAACCTGCCTAACCACAGAACTTTAAAATGCTGAACTTCACAAAAGGCTATCGTTTGTTTTTCAGTGTTAAGCTTTACATCTAGAATACTAACATTTGCTAATTAGTGCAAAACATACTGTACAGTGGAGGTTAATCATTTGTTAATTAATTAAAACTATGAGCAACTTGACATTTTGTGCAGGAAAAAATCTGCAGGTTTAACTGAACTTTTACATTTCATGCTCTGGAAATAATAAGGTCTTATTTGCTGTAGATATGAGAATGCTCAGGATGGAAATCATTTCATGTTATTACATCTAATTGTGTAGTAGTCTTCTAGCTTTAGAAATAATGTTTTTTTTCCACCTGCAATGATATTCTCTTCCATCCCGATTCCTGTAATATGAATAGTGCACCTGTTTTAAATCAGATCATACATTACATAGTCATAAGACCAGTCTGATCTTCATCATGTTACAGCACCTGCTGTCAGAGAGATTACAGGGGAGCAGGTGTGTCTCACGTGTCTCAGGCATTGTGGTATGTTAATAAGGACCAAGTATGAGTCTGTGTACTGATAAAGGAACAGAGGGGGCATTGTGTACAGAAAAAGTTGAGTTTGAGGTTAGTGGGTCTGTTCCTCAAGGAGGCATTGTTTATTGTGACAGCTGGGGAGGTTGTATCCCATCACTGGAGAAAATTATATTAAATGTGATGCAGTTTCATCTTGAGCACCCAGTATGACAACATTTCAATGTTTAGGTACAAAGGATTTGAATTTTTAAAAAATTTAACAATTGTAGTTTGAGTAAAAGATGCATCTAATCCCTAAACTGTGATTTTTATTTAGAAAACAAATAAATTCAATCCTGCAACTCTGTTGAATTGATCTAATCTCTGCCCTTTTATTAAAATTCAGCTCTGCAGAATGTAGTCAAACTTTAACAGTCTCTGATACTATGAGTGTTTCGCCCTATCTCTGAGCTAAAAAATGAGCTCTTCCTTATTCAAGTCTTTTAACTGTTTTTCTGCTATGTAAATGGATGTTTGTTGAATAATGTGAAATGCAAGATGTTAAATATTAGTGTGAATACACTTTGTAAACATAAGATCTATGCATGAAAAATTGTATATGAAAGATTAAAAAAGGTCTTGTTTTCCATTTTCAGTTTCAACTTTGCTCTGGGTACATGGATAAGCTTAGCTGAAAAGAACTTTGGATGATGGAGACTTCCAGGATTAGATGTGACATCAAGATTTTGTTTTCAAGGGCCTTTCTCACAAAGCAGGATTAGTGGGTTACCATGCTACCGTTAGGCTTAGCTGTGGCTTTTCTGTCTTATACCAGTGACATAGCAGAAAGTCAATCTGCTCAGGGTGTGCAGATCAAATCTAAAATGCTGTAAACTCAGAGTCAAGGGGATAAAATAAGGAATGTGATGATCAGTATTCACATAGATTGAGTTCTTTCTGACTTTAAAAAGAAACCACCCCGTTGGAGTTTATTTACACAATGAAACTTTCTGTTGCATATTTTGAAGGAATAAATTGCTATCATATTCACATCAGCTCTGCCTTCGGGGGGACACAAAGCAAAGCAAACTTTGTGAAATGATAATCTTCCCCCGCCTCTGTGTGAAAACATTTTACTGTATTAATGTAAAAAATCCCCACTGGGCTTTAATGACCTGGCAATGATAAGCCTACACGTGCAGCTTTCTTCTAGCTTTCTTTTTGTAATTTGGAAGCAGCCACTGAAATGTTTTGCCTTTAAAATTGTGTCATACTCATTTTTATCTGATCTTTTTTACATAAAAAAACTTTTCGCATGTCACACTTTTATTGTTTTCCGAACTGTTTTTAATGATATCAGAGAAAACAACTTGTTTCAAGATATGGCTGTGTTCGTCTCAGTTTAGACTGTAGTGCAGGACAAATATGCACTTTTGAATCCATTGTAGTGCTGTTCTTCTTATTCACTGTATCCATTCATCCTTTGCTGTTTCAATTCACTGGGCTGTGTACCGTAAAGCCTGTACATTGATTTGATACATCCATATGCAGGATATTCAGCAAGTTTTCCTTTTTTTTACATCTTGTTTTTTACCCCATGCATTTTTTTCCTCATCTCATTCTGAAGACAAAATAGGCACTGCAATGGGTTTTATGGGATACTATGAGGGGCCGTTTGGGACATTATTCAGAATTACCCTCTCATAGACACATATGAAACTTAAGTCATTAACACACTATACTAAAACCTCTCATACATCATAGTAAAATCATTCACGTACTATGGTGAAACCTCTCACACACTATACTGAAAT
>JAOXYM010000001.1:17711266-17724995 GCA_028567055.1 Leptatherina wallacei
AAAAAACCTCTGCTACAACAATAATTTCCCTCAAAAGGGATAAATAAAGTATTTTTCATTTCATTTCATTCATTTCAATTTAACAGACCGTAATGAATGACTTCAAATTATTTTGATTTTTAATGTGCACTTCATAAGTTAATGGAAAAAAGTGTTTTGAGTGACTGCCTTCTTTGTGTTTTGTATCTTATTGACAGGATTACTACAAATCTGGGATAATCCGTTGTCCAGATGGAATCTCCATCCCTGAGTTGCGGGAGGCATGTGACTATCTATGCATCTCTTTCGACTATAGCACCATTAAATGCAGAGACCTCAGTAAGTATTTTTTCCAGGATGAATCTGTTTGTGTTATTCATTAACAGTGTCATGGCAGTTTGAGTCAAAGTGATAAAGAGAACTAGACTGCCTTGTCACTGTCACCGTGAACAATTTCATACAACATTAAAAGATTACTTCAGCTAATAAAGAATGTATTGACCTACCTGTGTCAGTAGGTAGTGTTTTTATGCACTGAATGGTTATGAACCAACCAGATCCCTCAGGTCATCAGGGTCAAGTTTACTTTCAGTTCCCAGAGTCAGAACTAAACACGGAGAGGCAGCGTCCAGTTTTTATGTTCCTCACATGTGGAACAAACTTCCAGAAACCTGCAGGTCTGCTGAAACTCTCAGCAGTTTTAAATCAGGGCTAAAAACTTTTCTATTTGCAGCCTTTTATGAAAACAAGTGATATCCAGTCGTGCACAAAATTATTCATACCCTACCAATAAAGAAGGAAAAAAAATCAGCTGTCACTGAATAAAGCTGAAACTGACAAAAGTAATAATAGATAAAAATTTGATGAAAATCATGACATTGTTATTCAATTGTGGTTCAATAGAAATATTTTTAATAAACAAGCAAGAAATATGAGAAATGAATATACTTTACATCACTCACAAGCTAATATTTTGTTGAGCAATCCTTTGAGGCAGTCAATGCAATCAGTTGTTTTCTGTAACTGTCAATCAGACTTCTACACCTGTCACCAGTAGTATTTAAATAAACTCCACTAAATTTAACTTCATTGAGATTTTTCACTTTCAACAAACTTTTTATCTTCAACCTCATAAACTGAATAAAAACCAGTGTTTCCCTGACACCTCAACCCCCCCCCAATATCAACCCCTGCCACCAGTAGAAAACCAAGATTATTTTATTTTCTATAATTACTTAATCTTATATATTTTTTCATGCAATTATTGTATATTCAAATAGGCCTCTCATTTAAGTTATTCTTAATTTTGCAGCAGATCACAACAGAAGTAATCTAAAGTTCCCTTTCCTCTAGAACAGCTTTATATTATAAAAACTAAACAGTCTGAGTTTATTTATCTTATTCTCATGTTGTCATGTGATGACGTTGCACCATGTCTCTACATGCCTAGCCGCGTGCACAAACAGGTGACAGACAGAGCGCACATGTTAGAAAATGTTGCATCAAACACCTGTAAATCAGACGTAAATATCTGGTTTAATAATAACATCTGCTCTTATTTAATGCTAAGAGCAGCTGGAAGAGAAGCAGATGGAGGAGTTTTCCTTCAATGTACTAACAACTTCACGTCTGTTGGGAAACACGCGCACCATCAGTCTCCTCGTCATTGTCGTCATTTCTGAGGCGCATCACAGGTTGAAACGGACGGGTGGGGAGCTGTCTGTCTGGTGCAAGTGAGCTACACTGCGAGCAGCAGACAGAGATCACAACGGAGAAAATCCCATGCAAAAAACGCTGCTGTGATCCGTTTATACACGATATACACATTTTATATATTGTGCGTAAAACTTCTCAAGATACATTGAGTATATTCGATGTATCGCCCCCAGCCCTAGTGCTATACAAATAAACTGGCCTTGCCTTAATCAGTTGGTTCAGAAAAAAGCTTTTGTTGACTGAGTTTTGTACCTGTGGTGCAGACTGGGGAAGAAAAGTTTTTGATTCTGTACTACGTATTTTTAATAAACTGTTTAAATAATTTATCCAAACAAAAATAGACATTGGCATTAAAACCTTGAAATTAATTAATTTAATTAAAGAAAAGACCTCTCAAGTAACATGGAGGTTACTGCAGACGTCTGTTTGACTGCTCTATCCAAGCTTACCAAGTGTAAAAGCTTAATTATTTCCCTTTTGTCTACATTTTCTCTCTTGGGCTTCATGGTTGATTGTTCAAAGCGCTGTCATGCATGGGATCACATTTTCTCACTCATTCTCCTTTGTTAACAGGTGCCCTGATGCATGAGCTGTCCAATGATGGAGCTCGGCGTCAGTTTGAGTTTTACCTTGAAGAAATGGTTCTGCCTTTGATGGTGGCCAGTGCTCAGAGTGGCGAGAGGGAATGTCATATTGTAGTCCTTACTGATGATGATGTGGTGGACTGGGATGAAGAATATCCACCACAAATGGGAGAAGAGTATTCACAGAGTGAGTAACTGCTGACACAGAAACAAATAGATTTTTCTTTACTGTAAATGAAGTATAAATATGTGATAAACTGTGGTAAACAATGTTGTTTTTGTTCTCTTTGCAGTTATTTACAGCACAAAACTCTACAGATTTTTCAAGTATATTGAAAACCGAGATGTTGCCAAATCTGTTTTAAAAGAGAGAGGACTGAAGAAAATTAGACTGGGCATTGAAGGTACACTGAACTTTGCAGTGACTCATGTTACTAATATCTTGTTATTGAAGCATTGTTTTGCTAGAACTTTATCAGACAATCAATATGTCCAAGGTATTGGCAGCAGTGGTTGTATGGTAGTGAGTATAATACAAAAAAAAATCTAACTACACAAATAGTGCTTATTTTGACCATAAATGCTTATCTGACAGCTAAGCAAATATGGAAAAACGACTTGAAAATTATATAGAAAACAGACATATCACTATTTGTTAAATTAGAAAGGATTGGAAACGTTAGAATTTTTAATTCATTTATTTGACAGGGACATGCACAGCGCTACATTTACCTCAAAGGGAAGCATGTTTGGTGCCAGGCTTTAGCAAAGCTCCTAATTTCCACCTGCAGTCCCCAGACAGGTAGTTGTTAATACATGCACTAAAATATTCATTAAAAAAGCCAAAACATGTCGCCACTAACATTTCCAAATTCACTCGCATACAGACTACACACAGACATTCACACAAAAATATATTGAATTAGTGTGCACAGGTTTGTTTGGACAACAAGCACTTTTTGGTCAGCTGTGAAAACATCTTTTTGTTTGTGCATGTAATTAATTCTCTCGGAAGAATGTTCCACAGACTTGTGGTTCTGTAAGAGAAAGAAGATTGGCCAAATGAGGTTTTACATCTGGGAATACTACAGTCCCTTCTTGCCATCAACAGGGTTATCCTAGATGTTTTCTCTGATGTAAGAGATACTAATTTTAGTTAAGAGGAATAGTTATGTTATACTTTTGGAAGGCAATAGGTTATCATGCGTAAAAGTGGTTGACCAAAAAGAACAGCAAGTTGACAATGAATGTGCAAGATGTAACGGCCTCCTACAAAAAAAAAGGATTTAGAAAGTTAAGCAGTAGAGAAAATACGAATAAAAACATGTTGCATTGAGTCTTAATGGGTTCGACTTAGCATAGAAAACAACTGAAGGTATGAAGAAGAGTGAGTTTACACTGTTGTATTCAGTCAGAAAGATGTGTCTGTTCTGTCAAAGGGAAAATGTTTAGTCTTATATAGATTAAAGTACATCAGAGCTAATGTCATGTTTTGTTTGATTTTTGTCAGTTTAAGATTTTTCGGATAACAAACATACCACAAATAATCGGTAAAACAGATCAAATCAAAATGTGATAACAATTTGAAGCCAGCTTTTGTCATTATAGAAATGCTCCAAATCAAAAGGAGGTCGCAGTAATGGCTCATTACTTGGCCTCCAGGGGAAGGACACTTTTGGGAGTGATTGTCGTTTGGATCTGTTCGAAACGCTGACAGCCTCCTTGTTTTTAAGACTAAACTGAACACTTACCTCTATGAAAGAGACTATTCATAGTACAGTGACTTGCCTTTTCTCTCTCTTTGATTTTTTTTAACCATCTAATTTTCATTATTATTTTGATATCTTGTTTTTAACATCTTGTCTTAAATTTCTTTTACATTCCTGTGTTTTTATTTTTGTTCTTACTGAGAAGCTCTGTTAAGCACTTTGATTTGCAATTTTGCTTGAAAAAGTGCTTTATAAAGAAACCTGAACTTGAACCTGATCTACAAGCTTGAAAATACCCAAGTTAATGCTTTTGTTTTGTGTTGACAGGTTACCCCACATATAAAGAGAAAGTGAAGAAACGACCAGGAGGTCGTCCAGAGGTTATCTACAATTATGTCCAGAGGCCCTTCATCCGCATGTCCTGGGAAAAGGAGGAGGGCAAGAGTCGCCATGTAGACTTCCAGTGTGTTAAGTCAAAGTCCATTACCAACCTGGCAGCAGCTGCTGCAGATATCCCCCAAGACCAATTGGTGGTGATGCACCCTGGCCCACAAGTGGACGAACTGGACATCCTACCTAATCACCCACCCAGTGGGAATCACTACAGCAACAACTACAGTAATGAGCCTGATCCTGATGCACCTTCACCTGCTGTCTGAGGAATCTGGTCCTCTTTCAATGCCTCTGCCCCTTTCATATTCTTCTAGTCCTATTCCCAGCATGCTGCAGCATGGAGCGCCAGGGGCACCATAACCATATTGCCTTGACACTTCCTTTGCAGCCTTAGAGCCTCAAGAACCTGGGTGACTGTAGAAAGAGATAAACGAGGAAATCAAGACTGAAACAAGGAAGAGTTCACTGTTCTTTTCATTTTGTTTTTTACTTGACCAAAGGAATTTATTTTTGTTTGGGAACTATTCTGTAAAACAGTTAGTATTAACATTATTATTTACATTGTTATTGTACCTTAATTTGATGGGTTTGGCTGAGCACTGTTGTGGTGTCACTGTTTTCTCCAAGGGTTTTGTTTTACTGATAATTTTATTTTCATTTTCTTGGGTGGCCTAATAAATATGCTTTGAAGGAGAAGATATATAAGTCGCAGAAGGAGAAAATCTGACTTTCTGGTCATGGAGGAAATCAGTTATCACCACTTAGTGTCATGATCTCCAGTTGAACTCCTCACAGATGTCTCTAAATCTTGTAATGGGTCATATACTCATTGGCTGGATCTGATATGTGATGTTACGCTCCTCCCACAGCCAGATATTGAGCAGAGCACAGGCTGTTGTGGTCAGAGTCTTTTTGTGCAAAGCTTGAAATTGTTGTTTAAAATTGAAACAAAAAATCATGAAATAAAGATCTGTAAATAAAAAAGCATTTTGTATGTTTGTGTCATTACAAGAAGAATTATGGATCTTGAACTGTTATCAGGTTTATTATTTTGAAGTCATCACTTTTCCAGTGAAACGTATAAGGTTGTTTTTGTAGACGATTATCTCCAGATATTAAACTGCAAACACTGATTTTGTGAATTTTCATGGCATGCAAACATTTCTTTATCATTTATACCATACTTTGATTTTTGACCCAAGTTCTTTAGACTGACCTTTTAGCTTTTGCTGGACTTGGAGTTAGTACTATTTTTCAAATTGTAAGGAAAAGTGCTAAACCAGCTGTGTGAGTGTGATACTTTTCACTGTTGTCATGATGAAATCAACACTATAACCCTAGTGTTTACATATGAATAGAAGATTTCTTGCAAGTGCATAAAACCCAATTTTAATTCATAAATTGAGAGATGTTTGTTTCACTTATATAACTACTGTATTGGTGACGACAATGTGCTTCGCTTCTTTGGTTCAAGGATTCAGAAAACAAACAGCAGCTTCTCAGTGTGATGAATGAACCATTTTTTATTTTCCACTTGTAGCAGTTTGTATTGATCTTCTCTGTCAAACAGAGGGGGACAGGGACAGATAATGGATGAACTGTCAACAGTTAAAATTAGCTACAGCATTGGTTTCACCCTTGGCTTCATTCTGCTATAGGAGTCCAATCAAAGTACTGAAGCTCTGCAGGAGCAGATACGACTGCCTCATAAGGCTCTCATATGTTGTTGATACTGTAGTGCAATATCAAACTGTCAGTAAGATGCATATCATGCCTGTGACATTCTGCCGAGTGATCAATACCATTTTCACAACAGAATTCACAAAATGATCTCTACGAAGATAAGTCACGTCAGCAGTGGCTCCGAAAAGAAAAAATAGCATATTATCTAATAGATTCTCAAAAGTTTTTTGCATTTAATAAGTTTCAGTCACATTGAATAAAATGTTCAAACAAATTATTACAATTTTCCCATTTAAAAATAAAGCAAACAACAAAAAACATGAAAGGAAGAATTCAATTTTTATCATCACTGCTTACTAAAAAAAAAAACCTGGTAATTTCCACCTTAACAGATATGGAGGGGTTCATGGAAGCAGTGGGGCTCCAATAAATCTCATTCACCTGCTGGATCAAGATATAATGAGACACTTTACGCTGATTTAGTCAGCTTTATTAATTTATTAATATTAGATTATTGGCTCAAAACATGACATCAGAGGGTATGATATGTTTGAGTGGAGACACAAGTTACTAATGATTCAAACTTATTTCCCATGAGACATGACGCATTTGATACACATTTGATCATAAACTGAATATAATGTAATCTTGAAATTACATAAAGCTGACAAGTTCACATTTCACATCTCCAAAATGATGTAACAAACTTTTAAAGTGTTTGCTCCCTTAAAGTAAGAGATGCTGTATGTCTATTAACACTTTTAAATGTGTGGTAAGTGAATAAACAGGAAAATACGGCACGGTCACCCTTCAAAAAGACAGTAAAAAAGGATAAACAGATGGTGAGGGTTCTGACATACCTGTATATCAGTCAATAATATGACCTTTTTGTTTGCAAAGAGGATAATTTTGTTCCTCTGGTTTCCAACAAAACATCCTCTTATTATAAACATGATGCTTCCTATTTCTAATCCTATGATCTGTTTCAATTTCCTTTTTTTTTATTGATCTATTGACGTTGTTGGTTTCATAACATCAAACTGAACTGAAACAGCATCTTTAACATGAAGTTGTATAGCTTTAAATGTAAATAAATGAGAAGTGAAATTATAAGGGACAACTGTTGTCATCTGGCAATAAGAATAGTTTAATCTTATGTTATGACTTCTTCCCACCACATGCTGGCACTACAGCACAACAGTGGTTAAAAGGCTCCACATTAATCAACATACTCAATTTACACCAGGTTTAAATTTGTATTGGTCTTTTTGTTTGCGGAAATAACCAATCATTTGAATATAATTTAAAACAACCAAACTAAGTAATTAGTGTAAGTGTACACAATTTTTTTTTACTGATGTATTTTTAGTGAAGAATAAAGTTTAGTATTCTATTAAAATCTAAATTCCTCTTGGATAAAATAATGAATGCTTTTTCAAATGTGAGTTTTCACTTTAACTCAAATAATGTTAAAAGGTTATCCATCAGTGTCTGATTTGAACTGTACATGTATTAAGCTAAGAAAAGAAGAAGAAGAAGAAGAAAAGGATTATGATGATGATGATGATATGAAGAATGTGGGTTATTATTTTTTGTCTTCTCTTTACTTATAATCTCTGTTTAGAACCAGGATTAAGTTTGATAGAGACTGATTTTCAGACCTACAGTACATGAGTGTATCATGTAAATGTAGCACAACAAATATAGAAATTTATGTTTGGTTGATTATTTCTATGTTCTACAATGCTTCTTGGCAATAACATTTCTGGGATGAGCAGCAGATTGAGTATGTGGATTGCACTCATGAACACTTGCTAGATCTTCTCTGCTAATGCCAAACAGTGTTTTCTGCTGTTGACTCTTGATGTCTTTTATTGGATTGGATGACATCAAATATGAAGAAACAACACATGGTGGCAATTTAGCAAACTATTCATTCTACTAACAGGGGCTTCAGGAGCATGTGGAAAAACGTGCACAGCCACAACAACATGCACCTCCTCATGCTGGTCATCAGCTTGGTCACACATTGCTTTGTCAGCTAATGTGGTTGTGTTGGTCGCTCTGATAGAAACAGCATGCCCAAGTGTTCAGTGGGGTTGAGACCAGAACTGCTGGCAAGTCCTTTAATTCTCTCCACTCTCAAATTCTTGAGGTACAAGACTGTGGAGATATGTGGAGATTGCCACTAGTTGCAGAATCTCATCTTGATATTGCTTTGCATTGCGGTGGCCTCCAATGATGACAAGCCTTATTTTTTCCAGTGAGGGAGATGCCACACCATCATATTGCCACCACCAAAAACTGGTACGCTCTCTTTACAGTACCCAGCATCTCCACATCTTCTCCACACTGACTCTACGATCTAACTAACCCCTGTAGCAGGGTTCAAGCTCACAGGTGCAGACAGCCATGTCCCAGCAGGCACCTGATTGTCCACACCTGAGGTATCAGCAGCTCAAAACAAATCAATAGCAGAATCGGTCATTGGCAGAGAAGATTTGGTGAATTTTTTAAGTGTACAACTCAGACACTCAACTCTGCTGCTTATCCTACAAATGTATTTTCCTCTCAAGTGTGATGTAATTTAAAAGGGAAATAAGCAGGCTTTCTTACAGGATAAGATTTATTGTCAAGAAGTACAGGTTCAACAAAGAAATAATTAATCAAACATGATTTCCCTTAATTACTGTGCTAAATTTAGTTGTTTGTATTTCACTTTTATTTTGTGAGACTTGTCTTAGGATGTTTGAGCTGGGTCCCTAAAGGCAATTTTTAACTCTTTAAAGCCCAACCCAAGAAAAAATGGAGAGAAAAGTCAATTTGAAAAAAAAACTGAAGTCTTTATTTAACCCTTTAACAAAGTGTGTAAAAGAATTAACAAAATTTTCTTTGTATATTTACCATTTATTACCGTATGAAATGTCAAAATGATTATAGTGTAGTCTTCTGCTTCCTGGTATCCCTTAGGGGGCAGAAGACAAGTATCAGATTGTGTACAACAAGGTTTTGAGCAAAGTTTTTACCATAAAGTGATGCAAAATGTCTCTGAAACTTTGTATCAAATATGATACGTTTGGCATCGGGTTAATTGGAAACGTATCACAATCTCACATCACGTTTCTTATTTCTAATGATGTACTGAAATGTAAGTGTTATATTGTTTACTGTTTAATGCTTTTTTATTTTCTCTCTGTCTCCCCCTCCTCCCCTTCCCTACAAGGGTTTTTTGGCTCTTGCCAGGCCAACATTATAAATAAGAATCTGATCTTTATGTTTTACCTGTTAAAGCAAAGGTTAAATAAAATGAAATAGTATGGTAGAGTCAGTTCATTAGATGTGTTCTGCTATTGTTTTTGATGTTCTCTGTTTAAAGTTAAAAATCCCTTCTAAATTAACAGGTACAGTTTCAGAGCCAGATTACAGCCATTTACACAGGTCATTAGGTTCAGACCCACACATAATTTTTTTGGCTGAAGCAGAGAAATCCAGGACTCCCCTCTTCCACTCCCCTACCGGAGAGACTGTGTGGTCTAATTAAGCAAATGCGAGTCTTGTAGTGTTACATTACACTGCAGTTACTTCATTTAGCAGATCCAATAACATAACTTTACATCACACTTTTAACTTTAAACTCTCTTGCTTCCTTAGTTTAGAGGATTGATGTTTCATGCAAACCTTTAACTTATTTTTTCTTGTTCTTTTTACTTATCTATCTATTTTAGCTTTGGAGGTGTTACATTTGTGCCAGGTCAGATTACTGAACGTCTCAAATCACATGGGCAGCTTTGAAATAGACACAAGATAAATGTTATTAGTACACCACCCAACAAATACAAGCAGCTGGGTGAGAACAGGCTCTGATGTCCTCTAATTTAATATAATACAGCCAGCAAGATGTGAACATGGAACATTACACTTTGTTTAACTCCAACCATCTGCTCTTTTTACAGGAGAAAGTGTCAGTGCATCACATAATGGCATGTGAAATTTGATGACAAAACTGTGGGTGGGTGCGGGAGGCATTTAAAACTGACACATAGAAATTCTCTACTGACTCAAATACAAAATGTTTTAGGTGAAAATACCTACAAATATTACTGTATGTTAAAAGCAACTGATTTGCAATTGTGTTCTTCATTTTTACCGCTTTTAGCACCAAATACTTTGTTTCTTTCCATCCAATTCCTTTCTTTGTACGTTTAGATATGTCAAGACCATCAATGTGTCTATCAAAACTGTAAAATCCTGCCATTAAAACAGCTGTGTCAGATAAAGCTTCATTGTGTGGTTCATAAGGATGTGAGTGTAATGTTGTTTTTACTTATTGGACTCTAAACATTATTACAAGTAATTTCTCTGCTGAGAAGAAGAGGAAGAAGTGGAAAACAATGTGGTACTACAATGTGAAACCAAAGAGGAAGAAACAACACAAAGGCTCAAGTGTCTAAATCACACAAAAAGTCATTTGAGCTGTGAAATACTAATGGCAGCTTTGTTGACTCCATCATAGCCCAACACCAGTAAAGGCCTGGTAATCATGATTTATGAACTGGAATTACACAAGATTTTTCTCCAGTGTAATTCCTCCTTGTCTGTTCAGCCTTTAAAAGCCCATAATGAACCCTGGGTTGTTGTTTTTTAACAAATCCAGGGCCATGCTGGGGTGGTGAAGTTTAGGCTTCACGGTTTCTTCAGATGATGACTAAATTCTGCTACAATGAAAACTTTGTGGCTGTTGAATCAAAGAGATTGAAACCTGATCTATCTGATCTAAAACTAGTCAAAACAAACTGTATGACGGTTTTTGCTCTCAGACGTCCTTGTCAGCCTCTTACTATTTTCCTTTTTGGGATTTTACTGACAAAGTCTGTAAAGTTTTACTGTACCAGTGCTTGAAAGCATTATTTTTTATTATTCAGAACCGGTTAGTCCCATTTCTCAAAAATATGTTGTACTTTCACAGTGTCCAGCTATCAGGTAACGGAAATCAGTTTTGGTTAAGTTCATATTGAATAGCACCAATTCAGAACAAAGGTTATATCTCAGGACACTTGAAAGAGAAACTAAGGTCCTGTGTATGCCCAATCAGTATATGTGGGCCTGATTAAATCCTACTTACCACACTAGAAGAAAAAGAATGGAACCACTGGCACCTAAGCTGACCACTAAAGTTGGATAACATTTTCTGTTTTGCAAAGTCTTGATCCACTCCTCATTGCTTAGTATTTTGTTTCCAATGGGTCAGACCTTCATGTAATTCTTTAAAGTGGTCTTGAGCAAAAGTTCTCCAGGCTTTCTGAGGGTCTTTCAGGTCTTTTTTTCTGGCCATGAGTACATTTTCACTTACTTTCAGTCCAATCTGTATGTGGCCAGTTTTAAAGAAATGTGTTCTGTTTTGTTTTTGTTTATTTGTTTAAGACACTTAACACTTACCTATAAATCATTCAAAAATAAAACAGGCACCTAACTCATGGGATGAGTCAATGTGGTGTCCTCACATGGCAGATCACTTAGTGAATAGCCAGTTTAAAATCATATCTTTAGGCACTTCGCTACTATCAGCCAATTTGCTCCCATTTTTTTTGTTGCACATACAAAAATGTCAAAGACAGTTTGATGGACATAAGATAGTGTTTCTGCACCAAGTTGATTCCCAAAGAGCCGTATTAGCTGAAAACTTTCCATATTTTAGAATCTCCTAAAGATTGAGGGAACTGAACCACTGGAGGACAGAAAAAGGATTTACCTAAACACGCAGTCCACAGATGAACAATAACTAAAAGGGTTGAAAGAGAGATGCTTCTGGACCTTTACTTGATCAATCTTGTTCAGGATGGCTGTCAAGAAGTCCGAAACAATAAAATGCAGAAACATCCAAATAAGAGCTTTAAAATGTCCTTAAACAAGCCTGGAGAAATATTCTTTAACATCACTTAAAGAAATGACAGAAACGCTTGTTCTCAGAGGGGTTCAGATTGTGTTTAAGAATAAAGTTGGTCATCCTACCAAATATTGACCCAAAGCTTGTTAGATTTGTACAATCTCTGTTATGCACATTATGCACTGTATTTCCATTTATGTTTGCACACATTTTAGTAAATCCCAGCGCCTGTTTCTTGGCAGTACAGAAAGAAATAAGGAATGGCTTGGGCTTGGATAAACTATTCATCCCCACATTTAAATGTGTTGATTTGCTAGGTGTTGATTGTCAGTGATTCAATGCAGAGGTTCTGTATGTTGATGGAGTGCTTCTGGTGTAATCACAAAACAAATCTCTAACTTTAATTTATTACTTTGAAAATGGTGCTGTTTGTCAAGGAAAAACTATTTGTGTCCATCTCAATGATCAAGTTGGATTTATTCTAATGATTCACCACGATTCAGCTCTGGTAATGATGTTTTTTTGTTTTGTTTGCTTGCTTGTTTGTTTTCTTCTCTTTTCCTTTTTTTTAAATGGGAAATTTCACTCAAATTAAACTTTTTTAAAAATATAAATTACTTGTCATTTACCTGGCATCTCAGTCTGCAAAGATGGGTACTTTTAGTTTGAGAATGGATACATACAGCATCTTCTCAATATAAGACTTCTCATTCAGAAGGATTTGAGAAAAATCTAAATATTTTTTCCATGCTTCACTGTTGGGAGCAAAGCCTTTTGTTTTTATTCCAGTTTTTATTCCAATAACATGAATGCATGTCTGAAAAATTAATAACCTTGATGGATATAAGCTGAAAGAAAACAAAAAGGTAAAATTAATGTAAATTCTCTCATTAAAGTTTCCTTTCATTGAGGACCTTTTGAGTCTGGCTCCAAGCAGCATCTGGGTTCCCACACCAACTGGTCCCCAATGACTGGTTTCCATAGCAACACTCTTTTTCTCCTCAAATACTGGGAGGTTTGTACTTGAGAGTGATGAGTGCTCTCCACCTTGCACATATTGATCTAGAAGAAATTCCTTATTTGAGTAGATCTTTCTCTTTCTTTTCCAATTGAGGAGCAGACTTCCAGCATTTCTTTAGGTTTATTCAATGGAGCAGCAATCCAAGACCAAACCTAATTTAGAACAAGATACCACAGGCAATTGATCTTATTTCCTGATCTGGTTCATGTTTTCTTTTAAACCATCATGAAAAGTCAAAACAAAACAAAAAAATCATATTAAATGCTGTTTTTGTCATGCTTAGTCTGTTTGACATTTGCAAACAGAGCAGATGGGCCTCGTCTGTAATTTAAACCCGTGATGCCTGGTGTCGCAAATTTGCAATAAAACTGTTGGTCTGTGTTTATTTTATTTATTTTCATCGATCCAATTTATTTTATTTATTAATTTGCTCTTATTCACTCTTACTTATATCATTTATTTATTGTTTATCTTTATTAATTAATTTTCATTAATTTATCTAATATTTGATTGTAGTTTATTACAACCTAACATACATGTCTTTGGACATGTATGTTAGGTTGTTGGTTAATTGGTCACTAAAAATTCTCCCTAGGAATGAGTGTGTGTGTGAGTGGTCTGTCTCTCTGTGTTGGCCCTGTGATGGACTGGTGACCTGTCCAGGGTGTACCCTGCCTCTCGCTTGATAATTGCTGGGATAGGCTCCAGCCCACCTGCGACCCTGCATGGATTAAGCGGTACAGAAAATGGATGGATGGAT
>JAOXYM010000001.1:17741792-17755887 GCA_028567055.1 Leptatherina wallacei
AGAGAAAAATGTACATTTACAGTAGATTTGGATCAGATTGCGTGTGTGTATGTGTATGTGTATATATATATATATATATATATATATATATAGATATATATAGATATAGGCATTATTGATAATAATGTGTTAATTAAAAATTGTAGCAATACTGTCACATTTAGTTAGTTAACTAAGGGCCTCAAGGGCATGAAGGTGTGAACAATGCTTGCCGGTACCAAAAGTGTTATAAATAACCACACGGTGGTGCCCTGCACTCCAAAACCACTGTAAATGTACATTTTTCTCTGACCTGTGGTTCTCTGTTGAGCTCTGTTCAGTAGTTGTCAAACATCCTGAAAAAGGACTTTGAGTTTTATGTCCATTTGTGCCAGTAACTGTCTGGGAGATTCTCCTGCCCAGATGGAGGTTACCTTACAGTCCTTAATGCTTAAAAAAATGTTTTAATGCGAAACTCAGAAGGTAATTGCTGATATACTCATCATCCTTAATGTAACTGCTTTAAAACAAGAGGTTTGTCAAATTTCCTAGTGTTAGTTTGTTTTATACGTTTATAGGCGGCCGTAAGGAGGACAATACTACTGAAAAGCTGATAATTGTTGTTTTCTCATTCCTGCAGTTATTTGGAGATATATTATATCTAACCCATTAGTAATTTTCAGTAATGTGCATGAACGAGTTCAAAAGAACGTGTTGAACAGGTTCATTTTTCTTGGACTGAACGGAATGTATTTACAAATGTAGGACTTGAACTTGTGCAGATTATGTGAGGTCCCAACAGTCATTTCCCCGAAGCTACTTCACACTATGTTACCCAGGATGGATTGTGCATTCTAACATAAAAAACTAGCAACAATCCGCATCAATGCTGGTGCAGAGAAAACGCTGACGCAGTGTGCACATCTCAAATTATATCCGCTTGTGCTTAGAAAACAAATTTATAACATCAGCTTTGTCAACTTCTAATTTGAAAAGACATCAGAAGCTGAGAAAATATAGATATCTATATTATTTCTACATTTTGTAGCATTTGTTTTTCTTGCTTTAAGAAAGAATTAAGCTGAAAATGACTTTTTGATGAAAAATGACCTTCTATTACATTGAAAATGTTATTTTTGTCCTCTGTCCACAAATCTGTTCCACATGCATAGAATTCTGTGTGTTAACATTTAAGGTCTAGTATAATAGATTTCATTGCAAGACACATCACTATAACCCCCCCCCCCCCAAGTCCAGTTTTAATTCTCATTCTGACCTAAAAAAATAAATGAAATCAACTTTGAACTAGTTCAAATGATGAACAATGAACGTGAACTATTCATTTTAACCTGTGGGGACTAAACTTTGAACTAGTTTATGAGAGGCATGAACTTGCACAAGAGTGGTCATTTTTATGGGACTTCATAAGGTTATTCAAACTTTGAATGTGATTCCAGTTTAATTCCTTGGCATTCAGTACAGCCGATTGTTATCTGATGGGTTTAACAGTGGAGATAATTTCCATTAATCTGTGTCTCCCTCTGGTGGGTATTTCTGCTACTACAGCAGTACAGATAACGCTGCTAATTTGATGTTAAAAGTAAATGAGGTGAAAAGCTCCATCTGCTGTTTATATGAAGTTCTTGCAGTTAAGAGTTACACAGGTCACACCTTTCAGGGTTTAAAAAAAATCAAACAGTGGTTAGTAGATCAACCATTTGGTTTTATTTAAGTGACGAGGAGAGAACAATTTTTTCCCCGATTTATTTAACTTCAATGTTGCATACATACAAAGTATCTAGAGAGCTACAAAATATGTACTGTTGTCAAGAAGGCATGTTACAGAGCAAAGACAAGACCATATGCAGAACACGGAAACATAGCACAGCTTCTTTTCTCTCCGATGCTCCAACACTTTACTGTCAGGAATATGAAAAGATATCACACTTCTGTACCAAGAAAAGCTAATATATACTTTTATACAAAGCACCTTTTTACAAAAAAAACAAACAAACAACAAAAAAAAAACACATCTGCACACAAAACCCAAATAAGTGAATGACAGCTATGTGTGAGCTATGTCAAGAATCACTTTAAAGCTACCATCAGAGATGGTCATAAGACAGAAAGGTACCAGTACCTACTCTGAAAAAAACCAACAAACCAAAAAAACAACAACAAATAACAGCTGATACTTTTGCAGCATGATTGAATTTAGTTGCTTCTGTCTGTTCATTTTCCTTTAAAATAAAAAAGCTCCATCAGACATGTTTGCCATCAAAGGCATCAGACCTGCTGTTTTAGTGTTAAAATGTCAGAATGTAACAGCAGTGCAGCAGTGACATTACCATGTTACTGGGCTTGCAATATACAGACAATGTCATCACAAAACAAAGTATACAAGTACAATAAGTAAACAGGAACATCTCACTACAGTATGTAATCAATAAATGTGAACAGGTACACAGGGTAAACGGAAGAAAAAAGACTTACAACTCCACACTGTCCACAGGACTGTGGCAAAAAATACTGAAAGATTAAATTCCATCTACATCCTCCAGAGACATCGTCTGCAGTTACTTAGAGATTCTTCAACTGCTCTCTTATTATATTCTCTGAAAGAAAGTCAAAGGTTTGCCATTATATGATCCTTAGCGGATGTTTTAACAATGATGCCTCCCATCCATATCATTGTAGCAATTGTTAAAGAGTAACTTTAGTCTGTGATAAAGGTTTTTGGAACTTATTCAGATTTAACTACAAAACAGTCCTGACTGTGATTTTAGAGTCTGCACTATAGAGCTACTGTTAAATAAACTTCGACATTGATTTTTTAAAACATTTTATTAAATGATAAAAGCTCGTGTCAGTCCCTGTCTCACCAGCATCGCAGTTGTGCCAAAGGTAATATCTCTAAAGGTTTTCTGAGGTTTTTATTATGTGTGAGTGTGTGTGGTCATGGGATAGAGGAAACGCTATTGTTTCCAAAAACCTTTTTACAAACACTTGAGCCTGCAAGTGTTCATGAAGCGGACAGCTTCAGTGTTTTTGAGTTGACATCCTGCATTGCAGTCAGCGGGTGTAGGAAATCTAAGTCTTTCAAAAGTTCTTGAATTCCAGCAGAGAAATAGATTTATTTATTTTTTCAAATACATATTTAAAAAAAGAAAAAAATCATTTAACATTGTTACAAAAAAATCAATATATAATTTATTTAACCAATAACTATCCTTCCCCTGCTGTCAGTCAGTCCTTTAAAAAGGCAATGTGGTGATTGGTTTCACTTGTATCTCATTTTTTGGTCAAGCAACATTTAAGTTTGAACTTTTGTTAGAGCTTTGTGAAGGTGGAAATTTGAAACCAAAGGCACTTCCTTGCTACCACGCAGGACATAAGAGATTCTCCAGATTTTATTTTTTTTTTGGTCTCCTGCATAGGAAAGGCAGTCAGTCTTAGAAAATCATTATGGTAAGAGAAAAATACCTTCTCTCTAAGCTTACAAACTTATTTGAACTTATGCGAACTGCATCTTAAAAATATCAACAAAACTGGATTTGTAGGAGTACACTGATTTCTTGTAGCTTAATTTCAAAGAAGTGAAGATGTACCAAACATTACTATGTTATTTTTACCCATTTCATTTACAAAACTGATTTTAGATCTAAAACAAAGGCTAATAAGTATATTCTAAGGCACTGTACACTTAGACTTTGGCAGATTGTATTGTATACACACTGCAAACAAATAGTCTTCCTATATAGAAATCACAGTTTTAGTGGCATCTTTTGGAGTTCACACTCAGCTTTAACATGTTTAAGGCTTGGGATCAGTGTAGGCCACAGAAACATGTGAACATGGTGCGAGCAAAAAGGCAGCAGGGCTCTGGCTGGAGTTATTACACTATGATCCCGGAGGGGAAAGATATTCAGAGGGGATTTGTAGTGTCACAATAATTCTAACTGTGGTTAAAAAGCCACAGAGCAAAAACTGAGCATCACTGAGGCGAGCACTGGGAGGGGGCCAAGTGCTTTTTGACCAGATGTGACTCATTCAGAGTCAGTTTAGCTGTACTTTCACCTGTCTAGGACTTAAGAATTCTCTTATCGTTATAGTTGTCAAAGACAAAATACATGTTTACAGCACAGAAAAACTTAGCAGGTTACTTTCTACATTTAAGGGGCAGACGTAGGCAAAATGTGTTTTTTTCACAGTGCATTCATTCTCTCTGTGCTGTCTAAGACCTGGAGTGCTTCAGCTGGGAGAAATACAGCATATGACTGAAAGCAGAGTTGTTGTTTTTTTTTTATATTTCAATTTCTTTAAATATTCACAACCACCTGCTTCATCCTACTCTGTCAAAATAGTGTTAGTTGTGTTTCTTTGGGAAATCTATTTGCTGTGGATGCATGGATGTATACCTAAAGTGTGTATTCTTAAAATAATGAAGCACAGACCAACAAAATACCCTCAAAACACTGTACACACTACTGCAGGCTGCTGCATCCTTTTTTCCCTTAGTTTACATAAGAAAGAAGAAGATGACACATATTACCATTTACTAAATTAATGTAGTAAATTCTTTTGGAACGGCCACATGTATACCCAACAGAGACCAACTTGACACATTTAAAATGAAAATTTCCATCAAAACATAAAAACAACTGTACCGCAATTCACAGCTGCAGTCAAATAAACAACTTCTATTAAAACAGACTTTAAACAACAGACTTCACCCAACACCTTAACCAAAGAGCATTGGAGGTTTGACTTTCATCTAGAGGCACTGCCACTTGTTTTGAGATTGGTAAGTCTATGAAAAACCTGGAGAAGGCATGGGGAGTTGGGGCTTTCATTCCTTTACCAATCTGTAGATGTGATGCTGGGCGCCGTGCTCGCTGTTAGAAACTTCAAAAACGCACGCCATACATAGCAACGTCTCCTGGGTGTCCCTATTCGTCACCACCTGCAAGGGAGAAAACCAAGTCAGTGCTGAGTTAAAAAAACATGTGTTTTAATGGCATGCTTCTTCTTTTGTTGGTATCACTAGACACAAAAGCACAAGGATTTCTGTTCCCACCATTAGATATGTACTATCATTCAAAAACTAATCAGTATTCATTTTTACAAACTTCACATGATGCTTCAAGACACAAAAGTAAAAAAGAAATAACAATTAAGTTTCAATGGAAAACAAAACAGTTTGAAATTGGCTAACAAGCTGTTTGACTACTTGTGTCACTTTCATTTTCTCTGGTAAAGAAATATTGTGTAGCTACATCTTGTGCACAGAATTCCCAGTACATTCACAAATAAAATGTGTACACATTATTTTAGTCACATTCATAAAACCAGTTGTACACACAGTCCTCTGTCATGGTGAAATGGGATACACACCTGCACACCTTTTACTTCCACTCCTATC
This sequence comes from Leptatherina wallacei, assembly GCA_028567055.1. Lineage (NCBI taxonomy): Eukaryota > Metazoa > Chordata > Actinopteri > Atheriniformes > Atherinidae > Leptatherina > Leptatherina wallacei. The sequence continues at coordinate 17,747,194 of JAOXYM010000001.1, forward strand.
TTTACTCAGGCACTCCTGTGTTTTCATCATTTACGTACAAAAACATTATCAAGAGTTGGGATGCACAATTTGAACTTTTCCAGCTCCAATATTGATGGCTGGGTTGTGAGTTGGCAGATAGCGAACCTGTGTAGTCAATAAGCTGTGTCGCTCGCAGTGAAACTGGAAACTAATCTTTTACTTCTGTCTAAGGTAACACACAGGTTCCTCGGGTTTTCTACATGTCATGGCCATCTGATGAAATCTGTAGGAGTTTCTTAAAATACACACACCTGGACATGGCAAAATTAGGTAAACATTAAGTAAGTAAGTTAAGAATGACTGACTTCTTTTTGGTTTGGCTCATGTGTCCAAATGAGTGTAAATTTTCTGATAGATTGTGTATAAAATGACATATACATTGCAGATTTCTGTGGGCTGTAGTCTTCTGTCAAAGTTTTCTTTAAAATGTTGTGGAACCTTTTTTTTTGGTGCAGAATCTTTTTGAGTTTTTGAGCAAGTCTTGGCCCTAAAAAATGCAACAAATTTTTTGTTGGAAAGAAGAAAAAAACACAACGGTTACAATGGGGCTCTTGCACTAATTGGTGCTCAAGCCCTAAAAAAATGTGAAACATGTTTTTGTCTCCTCCTGCATATTTCCTGCTTCTTATATATTAACCTCCTCTTCAACTTTAGAAAAATCATACAACGGATTTTAACATCATCTCAGCCTTAAGGTACTTTAATGAAAAAAGAGCCCTAATTACCATTGTGCAGGCACACCCCCACACATGCATCTATGTCTGTTTTTAAAAAAAAAATTTTTTTGCCTCCTCACTAGTAGTGAATGACACTTTAAGACCCCATGTGATGGCTAATAACAGAGGTTCCTGCCTTCTCTTATTCTCCCCTTTCCTTGCAGATAATGAGGCTCCTCGGACGATGTTACATCCTTTGTGGAATGACAGGAATGTGAGACCAGCAAGAAGCCAGCTGGAGCCACCAACACACAGACAAGAGAAGAATGAGAGTCCTAAAGAGGGACATCACCCACTCAGGTCAGTGAGGGGATTACCAATAAGATGGTGAAGTTCTCCAGTACGCTGTTCATCATATATTTCTCCGGCAGATGTTTTAGCTTGTGGATGAAGTTGATCATGTATTCACACATGGGAGACCGGCTTATCCGGTAAACGAAGCGTCCATTCTCAAACCGTGCGTATTCAGTCTGAGAAAAATGAGAGAAGCGTTTAGAGCATCAAAAGCAGATATGTGGATGTATCGGGAGCACTGATGCTTTTCAGGTTCTAAAAAATTGTTTTGATTTCCTAGAATGAGAAATTTGCCCATACCTCGACTTTCTCCACCACCTGCTTGCCAAAGGAGCAAACCTTTGTGGAACACGTTATGGTCATGTTCTCTGAACTCTCATACTGACTGGTGACCCCATAGAAAGATCCAGTATCATCTTGAATGTTGCAGTTCAAATCAGCCTGAGGGGAAAAAAACAGTAGTAATGTATTTAGGTTAATCTTTTATGAGTGTCACTTAAAATCAAATACACAGAAAAAACAGGAAAACATATTAAAATATGACATCCCCTAGGGAAATAAATACATTTGTGCTTTGATTCTATGCCAAGAGTTAAAGTCAAAAGGGTCATGTAACAAAAACAATCCTGTTAACACTAACTTGAACGATGTATTTTAAGGTCTTGCCAGATGAGTTAAACACAGTATTGATTAAGCCTATTAGCACCACTATCTGTATTTAATAGTATAATGGAGTTTTATATTTGGTGTCTGTGGAAACATTTAACAGATGCCGGTTCTGATGTGTTCATTGTGGATGCAAAACAGTCAGCTTTATGGCTATGTCACTGTTGCTTGTGTGGATAAAGCATCTAATGTAATGTTAATAGCAATAAAATAATTTGAGTAGCGTGCTCACTGGGCAGAAAATCACATTAAATAACTGGCAACTAACAGCTATCATAAAAGTAATTTAGAGTTGAGAATTTCAACAGAACGGCAGATTCAACACATTAAGTGGAAAGATATAGTGAATGGACAGATTTTTCCAGACAGCTGTGGTCCATGCATTTGTGCTTAAGTCAATGATAGAAATATTTGCACAGAAAACAAACATCCATGCACTAAGTGTAACATAGCTGCTGAAGGTTAACGATAATAACCTGTTGGCAATGTCAATAAACAATAAACCTGAAGATGTTTGTTGTTATCTGCATAAAATGCAAAGAATGAGTGTTCAAACTCATTAGTGAGTTCAATAAAAGAAAACAGCGTCAAACATTAATAACATAAATAAACAGTGTATTTGTTAGGCCTACAGAAATGATAGATTTGAGGTTGAGAAGAACATTTCCTCTCAGAGTATTTTTTTCTATCCCCCACTGAAAGTACAGTTGACTCTTTCAGCTCTTTCTACAGCAACTGATAGCAACACGTGGCTCCTCAGCTGCTATATGATCCACTCTGCTCACCAGCTATTCCCTGTGTCTGTAAGCTGTTTGGAGCAGCAGATATGTCCGATTATTGTCTGAATGTTTATCACATCTATACAGACCCCCATTACACTATTGAACTGTATTCAGACTGTAATATTTAAACGCTGCATATTTTTCTGTTAGCATAAAATAGTTAAATATGAGGATTTCCCAAAAAAAAAAAAAAAACGAACAAACAAACAAAAACAAAAACCTGATAAAAAAAAATGATATTCTATGAGTAAAAGGACAGAGTATATGCTACATGCAGTATGTCTGTAACACTGCACATGCAGCTCTGGTAAGATTATCCATGTATATCACACATCAAATCCGATGATCCTGGTCACATCTGAATAAGCATGTTAATGTGTCCATGTTGAGGAAAAACACTCTAAAGAGAATTAAATGAAGTTGCATTAAAAGACTGATTTACAAGGTGGAATGGGTCTGCTCCTGGAGGGCAGCCTTTCTATGCCCTGAACATCCTGTTCATTATGGACACAAAAAGAGGAGACATCCTCCCAACAACATTCTCCTCCTTCATTAAGCAAAGTAGTTACACATTCATTATTGTGCAGATTCTGTCTTTCATTTGAAATTTAGATTTGTCGGTCACTTCAAAAGGAATTTGAGGGGACTTGGTCCAAGTGCATGCGGGCCTACTTTGTTGGCTGCCGCTTGTTAGCATTTTGCATCAGGGAGGAAATACATGCAATGTTTAAACAGCCATTAGGAGTGCAACCAGGTCACTCCATTGTTTGGAGATATTACACTGAATTAGCGAGTGCTTTGATCAAAAGCTCTCCTGCTATGCAAGTCCAAATATAGCAGAGTGCATTCTGCAAACATTAAGAGAGCAATCTTCTCTGTGTAGCCTGATTACTCCCAATCACTAAACACTAACCTGAGTACACTCGTACTGAACAGGATTCTGCCATCAAACATTTCACTTTGTTAGAAAGGTTATGATGATCTTAAGATCTGGTATATGGAAAACACAATCATATTCATAATCATGATTATCAAAGTCCTTAATTTGGCTGATCATTTGTACTCACCCAAAATTTTATCAGGAAGAATGAATTCTGAGGGCCTTTTCCATACAGCTCCTTGAGTCCTCCCTTCTTTTCTGGAAATTTATCATAAATTTGACGGATGTCTACCGACTCCAGCAGAGCGTCACTGTAGGAATGATTTGTCTGTCCGATATGTACAAACAGGTGCTTGTTGTACTAAAGGAATAAAGAAACAGTGTTTAAAACAAAATAAGATCTTACTTGAAAGTATTTAAGATATAAAAGATCCTACTCTACAAGAAGCTGTAGCATTTTGTTACAGGCAGGTAAAACGCACCCAATCTGAATATAATAACAAAAACATAAAATGAAATAAAAGTGATTTCTAGAAGAACTGCACATCAGTATCCAGAAAGTCTTCAGCAAAGACGTTTTACTGGAGGAAAATAAGCATTTTCTGGCAAATAACCACTATAACCACTGTATAATGAGCAAATTGTAGCAAGGATTAGATTTGTAACAATGCACTGTGATGATGAGAAATAACCCTCCGCAACATTGCTTTTTTTTTGTGTCCGTCTGAGCTGGTTTACACAACTTCTCTATTTGATGATGCACAATTCAGATAATAACATTTTGGTGCATTGAAGCCAAAAACAAACTCATCTCCTTATTTGTTTTCAAGAAAGTCATGTGAACAAGACTGCTTCATCCAATTTCAATGAGCTTAAGTTGTAATGCTACAAACTCTAACATAGATGGAGTCATCTCAAGCCTTCAACCAGGCAAAACTGCACAGTGAAATAATTCTTATCCCACAACTACAAAGAGTAGATAAGTTCAGTTCAGTCTTTGTTCACTTGGAAAGCAATATTCTTACAGAAAAGACAACTGGAAACAAACTAAATGGATAATTAAAAAAATAAATACATTTTAAAAAAGGTAGGCATTTGTTTAAAACATAATTTCAGTTTGATCAACTTCTTAAACTTTCAAATTACAACATTTGGGTTTGGTTTTAGAAAACTGGATAAGGTTTGTGGCCTGTTAAAGTACAAACACATGATACGTAGGTGAAAGCAGATGAAACGAATAAGGAAATCAAAGAATAATATTTTTCTTTTTAGTGGTTGTGACCACATGAAATTGAATCTTGTGACTGTCCCCCTAAGTTTAAAGCAGTGCCTTTACTGTGTAGCCTTTAGTGGAAATGCAACAATTTAAAAGATTAAGCCAGATGGAATGAAATGAATGAAAAATACTTTATTAATCCCAGAGGGAAATTGTAATGTTGTAGTAGTTTGTTGTTGTTTTTGTTTGTTTTTTAACAAAAACAATAATAATTATTTAAAGATAAGGCCTCGCTCCAGAGGGTGATGGCTGCTGGTAGAAATAATTTTCTGTATCTTTCTGTCTTGCAGGATGAATAAGTGTTGTTATGTTATATCAGTCCCAAAAGTGTCTAGAAAATGTAGACGGGCACTAAATTGCTTAAACAGTCAAAAAATTAGTTGTCTACCTTTAGTAAGTCTGTGCATGGTGTATAGATTGAGTGTGCCTTTTAAGGAACTGATTAGTAAACAAAACAGTCATTAGTTATTTTTGCAGATTTTTAAGCTGTGTTGCTACAGGCCAGCCTCATCCCCTCTCAGCTTGTTTTGGCTTTCTATCAGCTGACTCTTTGCCTGGGAAAATGTCCCAGTGTATTCATAGAGAAAAGGACTGAATGATAAGAGGTGGGAATGAGAACCATGCGATATTGCACGCTTTGGTGTACGGCTCCACTCACCGAGTCTGGGTCTGTCTGTTGCTCTAAAAAAGCAGAAAACTCCACAAGTCTGAGTTTAGATGTGCCAATGGAGCGGCCCTGCCATGCTGGTGCTGTGGGTGCTGGAGCTGCTGTGGACTCGTAACCTGCAGTAACAGCAGAACAATGCAAGTCTCATCCTCTCTCAGTTTAGTTTTACACAACAGTATAAACATGTTCATTTTAAAACATGAAAAACACGTCATATTAGGCATGTATGTTGAGAGTTTTGAGGACATCTTTTAGGAGTCAGGTGTAGTTATGCCAACTCAAATGGAACTTTCTTTTAAAAAATAAAAACCAAGTCAAAAAGTGCACATACAACACAATTTCAATACTTATGTGCATATTCAGAAAATCTATTCCAAGCAGTGGGCTGTGAACATTTAGTAAATTATAATAGAAAAAATTATTGCTTTAAATGACCTGCAGCTTAGTCAACTGCTCCTTTCTGACTGATTGTATTTACGCAATATTGTGTGGTTGGTAAATTTAAGATAAAAAGTGGAGTTCCTGAGACTGATTTTAGTCACAAAACAGATTCTCAGATCTTTACTCCGTCCTACTTAAAGCAGCAAGGTAGATAACCTCGTTAATCTTGGGGGAATACGAGTTCAAAGTATCACAACTACCCCATATCGTCACTGCTATCTCTGAACAGGCCTACCTCCATCAGCTTATTGGTTTTACAGCCAGAAAACTTGCTGATTTTCATAGTGAGTTTAACGTAACAACAAAGGAGGTTCAGGAACATTTCAAATGTATCAAGGACAAGATGAGAAGTGGGACTGAATTTAACAGTGCAATACACTTGAATCCTGTTCAGACCTGTTTCAAACAGGATCTAATCACAAGTCAATAACACTAACTGCAGCAGTGAACACACTCAGGACTGATTGAGTAAGCACATTTAGAGGGAATCTAAGACACTTCTGTCCACATTCTTATAATAATCTGAATATGTTTCATTCTGTGACCACCTACTGACCTGACCTGACTCCATGCAAGCTGCTGAGGCACCACCAAGATTTTTTCCTCACTTTTCAGGTTTCCGTAAAAATTTTCCAAAAAACAGCATCGAAGTTCAGAAGTTTCAACATTCACAGAAAATCCCCTCTCATCTTTGATGGTAATATCTGCAGATGGTGAACAAAACAGCAGCCCAGCTCTGAACCTTTGGATCTGTCCCGTCAGTCCTGGGAGTTTAATCTTAATGGCCCTCAGTCCATGCAAGCTCATTTACAGCTGGTTTGGTGCATACATGGCAGGAGAGGGCCATGTATTTTCTCTTACTGCACATTGAACCTACTATAGCCCATGGACATGACATAAAAGCTCCTATACTCTCAAGTGAAGCATCAGTTAAGAATTTAATAACACTGGCTATATTTTAAAATCACTATCAAAATGTTTACATGCAAACTGGACATATAAAAGAGCAGGCACAGCTGCCAGCTCAATGGAAATGATGCAACAGCAATAAGCAAGAATATATTGAATAAATTATCTTTCCAGGTTAAATGTTTACTGAACTGCATCATTTGGACCTTTGCTAATACAAGACCATTTTTGTTGGGGAAATACTTGTTAGGAGGCTTTCTGGGTGAGCTGCCGACATCATTTATCGGTGTAACATGTATCAGCTATGGTTACTGGGTTTTTTGTTTTGTTTCATTAATCGAATAAGAAGAATCTCTGCTTTTAACAGTATGTTGGATGCATATATACAGTGCACTTGTGTGCAATACCATGTTGTGAAGAAAAAAGCTGATGGTTTTGCTGGTGAGCAGAGCAAACTTTAAGCTCTTTGAAATCAATAATAATTTATCTTATGCTCCTTTACCATATTATATCATATCTGTTATATAATTAAACTTACTGAACTTCTTGCAAATAACTCCAGACTAAATGTCCTTCAGAAACATGTTCATGTCTGAATAATGATACACTTCAGTTAGTGAATGTATTTGTGATTTTACAGAAGCAACAGCAGACCTGCTGATGTCCTGTTGGTTGCTCAGCTGACTGTGTGACGTAGGCTGTTTATCTGCATACAGAGCAGGATCCTGAGATCTGATCACAAGTGGTCACTCAGGAAAACTTGTGGGGATGCACATATTAAGTGCCAACCCCTATGATTGGAACAGAATGTTTGCACCAAATGTGAACAGCATCTTAGTGCATTTATTTCACTGTGTGAGCTATTAATCCAATATAACTATATTAATATAAATGTATATGTATGTACATATAATTTGTGTGTGTGTGTATTTGCAAAGAGGGAAGTATACATTGCTTACACATTTTTGATACATAACGTTTAGCATTTTCTTTAAAAAAAAACTTTTTTTTTTGCATTTTAGAAAAAGATAAACATCAGGACAAAGTCAATAACTTACAATAAATACTTAATGTTTAACCTGTCAATTTTTTTTTCATGTTTCAAATTTCATCATAGGCTGAGAAATAAAAAGTTTTAGTGGGAAGTTTTTAATTTATAGGTTTTAAAATAATATATTTCAAAAATAAAAGCCTTAAGATAATAATTGGTTTGTGTGTTTTCCCACACTAGTTTAAAGGGTACATGTATGATCGTGTTTTTAAATTACTTGAAAAATTCTCACTTGAAATGGCTGTTGTGACTGCTGGCTGGATGGCGTAGGGCTGCTGGGTAAAAGGTTTAATACTGAAAAAGAAAAAGACAGTGATTAGAAAAAAAAATTCCATAGTTACAAAACTGTACTGCCATAGATTGAAGAATTTGTCCCTCTAACAATAAAGTATGACACTCACTCCTGTGAGGATCCTGGCTGACCAGTCGATATCATACCCTGCCATAACTGGAGAATTATGAACATAAATACACAACAAAGAACAAACAACAAAGAACATCCAACTGTGAGCAGCTGTTAGCGACAAGATCAAAATATCTCTTAGGGTTCAGTACTTCTAGTTATCTTTACTACCACTCCTTTTGATCATGTGCTTATCAGATAGGGGCATTTGAACAAAGCTATGGTGTGAAATGGGATTTGGCATGAGTTTTGCTGTAGTTGGCCCTACTGCTGCCCTGGGTGAAGATAGACAGAATGGATCAATAATGGGGTGCTGGCAAGGCTCTCACCCCTGCTCCAGGGAAGGCCGGGCGAGGGATGCCTGGCAGACCCAGCTTGTTGTGTATAGCCGTGGCAGAGACGATCTGTGCCGAGGACATGGAGGCCATGCTCTGGAGGGCTTTGTCCTTCACGGCTTGGTCCTTTAACAGCAGTCACAAAAGGCTTAGCACTCACACAGTAGAGAGAGAGGGTGTGTGTGTGTGTGTGTGTGTGTGTGTGTGTGTGTTTGTGAGAAGATGAAGGAAAAGCACGATCTAGGACAGGTGT
>JAOXYM010000001.1:17755987-17767514 GCA_028567055.1 Leptatherina wallacei
GGGGGGGGGGGGGGGGGGGGGGGGGGGGGGCTAGCTCTACACACCAAGCTAAAAGCATCACTGACATCTCTCACAACAGTAAACAGCAAGCAGGTTAAAAGAAGCAGCATCAACATTGTGATGTTAAAGGGAGACTTGTTTTTTAAAGGTATGTGCTAGACAATGACTTCTGAATTCCAATATACCGTGGCTAGCAGTGGTATGTGCCAAAATGAAAGTTTACTTGTTGACTAATGTTCTGCAAAAAAATATTTGTTAAATGCTCATTCAGAGGCCCTTTTTCTCAAGGTTGCATTTGTCTGCATGTCAAAAACTCATCACATCTAAACATCCCAAAGAATGTCTCAAGTTAAACTGAAGGACACCAATCTCACTTTGTTGAGAGTCTTTCACAATTCCAGTTAGTTCTGTTTGTCTAATCTTTTGGCAGAAGGATTGTAAATAATCAGGAAATATCTTTTTTTCTTTCTTTCAGAGGTCCTGGTAGACATGCTGGTGGTGTTCAGTCATTTGAACATTAATGAAAAAACCTGAAGAAGTGCACTCCACATTGTATTTCTCCCTTTTAAACAAAATGGATGTTGTTTAAAGCCATAAATACTGCACAAAGGCAACCCATGCAGACTCACTGGTGGCAGGAGCTACAGTGAAACATGCTGGCAGTACATGCTGGTGAAGCAGAGTCAAGCTACAGTGTGCATGTAGGTGATGACACAGAGACGCCAACAAATGTATAAAACACGAAGCAGCAGCTATTGCATCTCTATGGCTGAAGCGCACATACAAATGCAGCAGTGGACGATGGAAAACACCCAATTTAAAGCAGAAAAGCATCAAATATAGAAAATAAATACTTACCATGCTTGTAACCTAAATGCAAACAAACAGGACTTTATTATAAATTTGCAATTCAACTTCTCTAAGGAATTCAAGTCTGGGAAACACTCAGAGATACAGCTCCAAATATCAAACAAAAACATCATCCACTTTAACTTGGGCATATCTGGTCATCTTAAAATGATAAAGCACGCACAGATGTAAAATGAACACTTGACAGCAAAAAGATAATGCATTTTTCATATAAAAATTATCCCTGATACCAGTGATGAAAATCTTGCTCTCTATAATTTTCACAATCTGGTTTTGTCTTGAGTGATGAACTGCTGATCAAACAGTTAAGTAATGACTGCAATTTTACAAAAATGCAACAGAAAAGACCAGAAGCAGCAGGTTCTGCTGCTGTCCAAAATAAAGGGGACACTTGTATTTCTCTTTGCCACTGAACTCTAATTTGCTTTAAATGAGAAAAGACAGGGATTCATACAAAAGCTGTCTGTTTTTCTTCAGACAGCCGCCTGTGCCCCTGAAAGACCAGGCATTCATGTGGCTAGCTGCTTGTCTGACACAGTCTTTCAGCATACACACACACACACACCCACACAGACACACACACACAGATTAATGAGGGGTCATTAATTCGTGTTGAATACTGGGAGAGGAGCAAAGTGTGAAAGTCAAAATGTGAAGTCTCCTCCCCAAGAAAAGACAAAAATGACAGGGGTGAATTGTCCTTTGAGACAAAAATACAAAAAAAAAATGCAGGTCAGTTGTATTCAAGATGACTTCTTTCACAATGCCCCTCTCCCATTTTAATCTGACATTCTGAAAAGCTTTCCACTGTGATTTCAACAGATTTCACTATTTCTGAAATGACGACATCTGAATTGGGAGGAAGGAAAGTGACTGACAGCCGTGGCATTGTGAGAACCAGGAGTTATCAACAGATTGAGAAAAAAGGAACAAGAGAGCAAAGAGGGCATTTCTGAAACAGCCAGCTTCACGGCCATTCTCCGCTCTGAATGCGCACCACTGAGCCTTTTGACAGCCGGGAAAAGTTGGGTTACATTGTTAAAGGAAGTAGAGGTGTAATCTCCTCTTCACTTTTTTGTTAAACACAGACACCCCCCCCGTTACCATGCCCCTCTTTTTTTATGAAGTCTGCTTAGTAAAAGATGTAAGCAGACAGTTTTCAAGAGCATCAGCTCTCAGCCACTCACCAACAGCCAATGCCAGCATGCTTTGCAACATGGGCACACTGAACCTGCACAAACATTTTGCAAAAAATTTGAGCCTGACCAGTAAATGAATGCACTGGCAAGTAGTATGTGCAGTATGTTTGCTTAACAGTATTTTTGTCTCTATAAGAAGTAATTGCTTTGTTTTTATCCAACAAATATCTGGCGAGTTTTTATAATCAGCTATGGAACATTAACTAAGATTACAATAATTCATTATTTTATATTTTATTGTTAAAGTTTGATCAGGAATTTCTAGCCTCCAAAGGACGAGTCCTGCTAACTTAATAATCTACTTTGCTTTTCATTTAATCTGATTAAGTGGCATCCGGCACAATGACATGTTTAAAGATCTTTGGTAGTTTAAAAATCACCTGGTAGCAAGTGAGCAGCGTGTCTGTGACCACCACGGGTCTCAGCTGATCCACTGATGCAGATGGAGCAGATGCTGCAGGTTTTTTCTCACGCTAAACCTGAGCTGTAGGCGGCATAAAAGATTTCACACCTGGAGAGGTCTCACTGATTTTCTAGAACTAGATCTAACTCGTCTCACTCCAACATATTATTTCAATCTTAACTTATTGAAACTGTTTTCAGCTTTTTTATTCAATTCACGCAAAAATGCTGCTGTGAGGGTAAAAGTTACATTGATTAAATTTCACGGGGGTGCCCGAGACACCGACAGAAACTGAGCGACCCGCAGTGGCTTAATCAGTTTCTGGCAGATCATGATCCTAACGGTTCAAGCGGGTGCGGGTTTGTAACATTGGACCCGTGCAGGACCCTGCGGTTGGGGTGAACCTCTGCAAACTTTCCATGTTGTCACTATCTTGATTCATTCTTTGTCGGCCCTCTGTGTATTCTGCACGTCTGATTGATGTGTAATGGTGTGGATTTTCTGTTCAACTTGATCGGACTGAACATTAGCCTAAAACTGAATGCTATTGAATATCTCATTATTATCTTTAAAAGAAAAAAAGAAAGACGTGACCAGTAAAAATACAAAATGACCGGATTTTTATGACCCTTTCAGTCAAAATGACCGACAAAGAAAAATTCTAGCGCAACCTCTGCTTGCTAATATATGTTTTTTTAAATGATCAATATCAGCACACATCTTAAAAATCTAGTACAAGTCAGGCTCTAACATAATTTATAAACATAAATATGATTAATTCTACTTTTTCAATTAATTTTAAAGGAAAAGTAAAATCTCACTATTTTTATGTTGTCATGGATACAATGTGCAGCTACTGTAAAAGCAATGGCCCATAATAAAAAGAACATACATGAAGATGAAACCAGGTAGACAGGAAAGTAACAGCTTGTCCAGGTGAAAGATGACTGAGAAGAGCTAAAAGAGGGTTAGAGAAACTTAGGAAGGTTACGGTCAGTAATTAATGGGGTTAGCAGGAATCAGAGTACCAGGCATTCACTCTGTCACTATAGGAAACAGAAAGTCAAGAAGCAAAGCAACCAACAAGCCCAAAAGCAGAAAAGCGCATACCTTTAGCTTGGAATGAAACTCACGAGATTTTCTTCTGGCAAGAACCTGAATGTGACTAGACACCTGCGGGGTAGGGGAGGGGAGGAAAACAAAGGAAGAGCCTGTAACCATGGCAATGAAAAGCCCCCTGCAACTGGGCAAAGCCAGACGTACCTTAATGGCAGCTTGGATTTCTCGAACTTTCTTTCTTGCTAAGACCTGTATGTGACTAGACACCTCCATTAAAAAAGAGAAAAGGGAAAATAAAAAAAACAAGAAAAAACAAAAAAAAAGTACAAAATGGATCACACATTTCTTTGTTTAAAAACACTTCAAGGAGATAAGGTGCATAACTGAAGCATCTCCAGAACACACATCAAGCTAACAGCCAATAAAGCATTATGCTCTGTGTTGTCGTCACTTAAGTGAACTGATTAAGGAGGATGCAGGCCCCTTTAACACACATTAAGAGCACACAGATGTGATCTGCTGTGTGCTGAATGAAAATTGGCTGGTCTAGTACTCTTGTGGGAGATGGGCGCGGTATTTCACCGGCCAAGTCTACCTTTGTTGCTCATGTAATTCAAAATTATCTTATACTCTTAAATAAAATTGTGCAAGTAGCACGCTGTGTGACAAGTAATGCATGCTGATGGAGGCTTTGAAGAATAGACATACACTCTATTCACATGAGTCAAACTCAAAATGAGTAGTCTAACAGGCTTGGTTTAATTTCACAGAAAAGCACCATTGTCAGTTGCAGCCTCTGCATCTAAATATTTACTTAATTAGCATGTTCCGAATCTAAAATCTTCCTATGTGGTTTGTCTCCAGCCCTGTGATGGCCTGACACCTTGTCCAGGGTGTACTATGCCTTTTCTCCTATCACAATTAGGGGAGGCCCCAGCCCTTCTTGACCCTGAACAAGATTAAGCAGGTACTGAAAATGGATAGAAAGATGAATAATTTGGCTCTTGAAATAGACCTGGAACAATTAACGGATAATTATTCAACAGAAAAATGTGGGGATTTAACTTAAGAAATTATTTCTACACACCTTTTCTGCCCACAAAATACTCTTACTGTCATAAAAAAAAACATGAAGCTGGAACTGATGAATTAAATATCAGAACTACCTTTAACATATTTCACATACTTGTGAATTCAAAATAAATGAGAAGGCTTGCACTGTGCTGGTACTGTATATGACTTTCAAACTAACAACATGAACAGATGTGTTTCTTAGCTGTGGGTAAACAACTCTGTCTGAGTCTGAATCTGTGTTGAAGAGTCCCAGAGAGACAAACCATACGCCTTTCCGGTTCAGACTAATCAATTCACACACAATGATCGAATGTCACTGCAGACACTAGCTTGTTTATCACTGTCGTTCAAGTCGGTGGTCATACAGGGGATTTCCTGTTTCAAAGGAAGCTCGGTGGGCTACACAGAGTAACTGAAACACCATTACCTACTCAGAAACGAGTCATTTAGGTAACAATGCCTTGCAAATGACAGTAATTCTCTTAAAAGTAACTTGTGTCTTGTAGGAAACAAAGGATCTAATGGAGTTAAGAGGCTGGCATACTGTATGTAAAAGCTTTTACAGTTCTATGTGTACACTAAAGTGCAGTGATGACTAACGAATTTAGGAATCCCATAATTGAGGGGCATCTGCTCATGCGATAAAGCAGTAGCAGTGGATTCAAGTCCCCTCCAGATCCTAGCTTCATCTTATTCTGCATCTCGCTTTGTTTCTATCCCACAGAAACAAAAAGAACAGTCTGCAGGGACTTGGGCCAGATGGTCCTGATGTTCTTCTCTTGTCTTACCTGCTTTCGAGTCCTCGTCTTCCCAGTCCGAAGCTTGATGTATCGTGCTATCAACTCATTTCGACCTGTAGAAATAGGAAATCGGATGTAAGTTTTTTTAAGTATAAACAATAAAATATCTACACAAAGACAAAAACCAAAAAGATATCATCTAAAAGAATAAATAGATATTCAGGTTCGTAACTGTGTGTACATTTTATGAAAGTGTCTGATTCTTTGTGGCCCTTTCAGCAATTTGAAATGCTCTGGTTGCTGGGTTCAGCTTAATGTAAGCAGGAGTCACCGAGGGCAAAGTTTTAAAATCCTCCAGCCGGACACATTCGCTCTATATTCCATATTATCCTACATCTCAACAAGAAATTAGCCGACATGCCTTCTTGAATGGTAACCTGTTTACCAAGACAGGAATGAAGCCCTATGATCTCTGTACAAATGCAGACTTGTGTCATATGGGTTTTTTTTTTTTCATCACAATACTCAGCTGCCTACAGGGGTGTCCAGCTCTGGTCCTCACGGTCCAAAATCCTGCAGGTTTTCCATGTATCCCTGCTCCAACACACCTGGCTCAAATTAATGAGTCATTGTGCAGAACTCTATAGACTGTTGGATCCATTTAATTTGAATCAGGTTTGTTGAAGCAGGGACACATTGAAAACCTGCAGGACAGTAGCCCTCAAGGACCGACTTTGGACTCCCCTGGCCTACACACAGGTCACCCAGTAGTACACAGCCTTGTGGTCAAACAGAAACTGGCCTCCAAAGTATGGTGAAAGTAGTTGTACTTAACAGGTTTCAGATTACAGAGCCTTTGTCTCATTCTGTTGGAAAAGGCCATTAATCTGAACACTTGCTGGAGCAACCTTTATTGCTTCTGGTTTTACACAGCCCAAATGCTAAAACATCAAACACACAGAAACAAAATGGTCATCTTTTAATTCATCTTTTTTCGTGGGGAACTTTACAAATATCTACACCTTTCATCAATCCTTTCAGACACAATGTGGGAGCACATTTAATAGTCAAGCTTCACTTGTAAAAATTGTATGTTGTGTCAATAAATATCAGTATCCTTAAAAAAAAATAGAAACTGTGACTTGTGATATTTAAATGTATACCTTTGATCACAGATGATAATATTGGCTATTACTATAAGCTAAATTAATACTGGCTACTATAACGAATACAGTTTGTTTAGGGTGTTGTCTTAGAATCATTCACAAAGCTTGAAATAAGTAAGGGAAATCTATTTTTAGTATGCACAAATCAAGAGATATGTATACCTCCTAAATGAATAGGATCCAGTCTCACTGTGTTACACCGTGTAAAATTAACATGAAAAAACTCAGCGGCAGCAGCACAGCCTTTAAATTAATCTAATTTAACCCAAGTCTCTTCAAAGCCCAACGTTTTGAAAGGAAACAGACCTAGCTTTTCATACTATTATAGCAAATAATGGCAACTGAATATATTGGGTTTAAAACAGTGCAGCTCTGACTAAATTATAATTAAAGCATAGCTTTGTAGTAATTTCCAATTAACAATGGCCCCAAACATTCTTCCGCCCTCAACCGTGCTCTAATTGCTGTAGCAATGAACATGACCCTGTTTAGCCCTTTCATATGGTAATAACATGCCGCCAACCAAAACTATTACACAAATTATAGGTAGGGAGGCTCTCTAATTATGTGTCCAGCTGTAGCAAACTAATCCCGTGGAACTGCGCTAGTCCTCTATGAAATTCACCAAACCTTTGTCATAATGAAACATTTTTCTACCTTTACTTCATTATCAATTAAAGGCCTTCCCGTTGTTATGACACAATGGGACCACAAAGTACCGCACATGTGCTAATAAGCCACATCTTAGGGAATCAGAGGGAAAGGCATTTTCTATCAATGGCTACATATCAGGGATTACAAAAGGAAAGAGCACAAGCTCTCAGAGGAATACATGTAGATAACATAGTAGACGCATCAGATATATCTGGTGTCTGGAGAACAACCTTATTTCTTTAATGGACACAAAGTAGTAAGGTCAAAGCTTCATCTTGCAGGCAAATGATGCTTAAGTGACTAAATGAAATACATAGTTGGTCTGGGTATAGTTGCATCAATTACAGCCCCCAAGACCTATTATGATGAGCTATTTACTGAATGAATTTCATGTTTGATTGAGAAAAAGTTCAAATGTGTAAGAAAAAGAAAAAAAAGAGAGAATCTAAAATGACTTTCCATGTCTTGTTTGGTCTCATAAGCTTTTTAAGCTCAGAGATGTCAAGAGAATATTGTTCTCTGGAAACAGTAAATCTTCCTTTTGCTTAAAAGGAAGCATAACAAAACCTGTTATGCTTGGGTAGCAACTGTCTTTGGGTGCGAGGCACCCTCTTCATGTCAGCTGAGTTTTTAACATGTTGGATTAATCAAAACATTTCAAATGTAGGAAAAATATCAAAGTCCAGTTAAGAAGAGCGATCTTTTTTTTTGCATGGTTAAAAAAAGAGAAAAAATAAGAAAAAAGATAACATAACAGGTAAAGGTAAAGTATACTTTTATCAAAGCGCTCTACATTTATATAAAGATAACTCATACATTCTTCACTAACATGAGATCTTCAATACTTAAAACACCTGTTTCTGTGCTACACCAACACATTTTTACATGCAGCACAGATGATAGGGGTGGGATTTGACTTCAAGATGTAGTTTGTTTGCAGACCCTGAAGCTCTTCTCACCCTGAAAATTTCGGCAATGTCAGTCCGGCTGAACAAAGTCACGTGTCCCCACACTTTAAATAAACAACATCTGGGGATTTACAATTCCAGCATGCCTGTCCAGTGCGCATGCAGTGTAAACTTTACCAGATGAAGCAGGGACCAGCACCATTTTCAATAATTCACACAGTGTGGAAACAACATGACAATACAGGCATTCATGCAAACTCCCGATTCCTAGATCAAAGCATACAAATGGCCAGCTGAAAGCTTGCTTACTGTTGAATAATTCATTCTTTTTACCAGCCTGGAAAAAAAGGCACAGTGGGTCCTGGCTAGCTTGTGTTACACCTTTATTATTTTTTTCCCTCTTTCCTTCTTTCTACAAACCAGAATTTGTTTAAAAAGAGAGAGCTAGAGAGATAAAAAAAAGGCCTATCCATTAATGATAAAAATGTTGCAGACATCTGTTTTTCACAGCTGACATTTATTAAATACAAAATATTCCAGATTTTTTTTTGTGGTAAATACAAACCTATTGAGCATTTATCATTAGAAATTCATTTTTAAACAAAACTATTTTTTTTTTTAGGTTAAGACTTCTTATGTTCATCTCCTTTGCAATGGTATCATGCGTGCTAAGAAATCTTTTGTGTTTATTACAATGTCCCCAGACAGTAAATATTCCGTCTTGTTGCTGATGCGGCAGCACTGGTATCATCTATTTTCAATTACCGCAAATGTACATTTCGAAATACCTAATAATGCAGCTATTCAATGCCAGATCAAAAAATACAGTACTTCATTATCTAAAACTATTAGTGAAGTAGTTAAATGTTAATCATATTATCACATAAAATAGAAAATGTGTTGCTCCAAAACTTAATTTCAAGTTTTAATCTTAAGTTTTGGCACTGAGGCATTGCCTACAAGAAATACATTAAATACATTTAATTTTCCACCTTGTATATTGGGTTCTGTGATCAACCTGTTTTAACCATGAAAGCATAATGTATAATACTTACAAGCTTTCAGTTAATTACTGGAAAACATTACAGTAAAAAATAACATCAGCTTTTTTCTTTTTGTTTACATTTATTTCCTTTCAGTGGTTGCAAAAGTTTTTCTTCGAGGGTTTAGAAGTCCTGGTAGCCAAACCTGGACAATACGGAGAAAATTAACCCTTTACGGGATGTTCCTGTCGATCAGAGCAGCGGGAAAAGGATTAAATGTTTATTGTGCTACTCCTGAACAGATCGGTTCTGTTCAGCATGTGGAGGAGGCCTCCACCTGGTCAGTGTGAACTTTCTCTCTGAATCTCAATTACTCTAGAGGATCTGCCACATAAGAATGGCAGTCCTGCAACAGCCCCACAAAGAAATGCTGCTCAACTTTCTCCAGATCATCCTCAAGAAGCCAATTACTCTTTCAGTCAGAAATCCAATTTGTCTTTTGTCTTTTAGCATTCTCGTTTCCAAGAAACGTGTGATAGCCTCTCTCTGTTGTGAATGACAAATACCCTCTATTTAAAGATGCAACCAAAACTTCAAGTCCCTGTCATTTAGACTGAAAACAATTTTCTTATCTAAACAATTATTTTCCTTATTTATGCAAAAAAAAGTCTGGTGTTTAATTTTGTTGAAACACTCAGAGATCCTAAACTACCACAAACGGTGAGGTGAGACAAACTCATAAAAAAAAGACACCATGTTGGTAAGTGATGACGTAGACCCAGAAAAGAAAAAAAGGCATTCATAAATTACTTCAGCATGAGTAATCCAAATTAGATTATCTTTTTTTAAAACAGTCTTTTTATTTAGAAAAATCGTCAGCCAAAATTGATATCTATGGTGATAATACCACATTTGAAATTAAGCATAACCAACCAAAACCCAAAGAATGAGGAAATTGTCCTTGGAGTTTTTTTTGTGTGTGTCTGCTGAGTGTTGTAATGTACAAACCCTATTGCCCTGTAGTGGCATTGATGCAGGAGATTGTGGTTTTCCCATGAAAGAAAAAGGGACACGATTTACGTTGGTTGGTTTATTGTGATTTCTTTAGGAAGAGAAACAGGTGTATCTTTACATTCCTACAGAACATCCAACCTGAATCTATCTTTTACTCCCACTTCTGAAAATGATATCCAGAATCCAGAATTTAAAACAGAAGAAAATTTTAATTACAGTTTAACCTTTTATTGAATTTGCACATAAAAAAAATAGGCTCGTCCAAATTTGCACAGAATAGAATGTGTAAAAATAATTACTAATGCCCATAATGTAAATAATTCTATAATATCCGCATAATTTTTTGAAGACAAGTCTTGTCTTCAATCTTAATTTTCATGGTAAAAACGCATTGGTTGGTAACACTTAGTGAGTTAGTGCTGGATCTCCACAAGTGTTAAACAAAAACTAGTCCCTAAATTCAGTTCTTTCAGGACTAATGCAGCAGCATATTAAGCTATTTAACCACCCCTCCTCCTTTTAAAAGCATCCATTTCCTGTGACAGCACTTTTCCCCCCTTTCTAATGCAAGCACAACTGCAGTCACATCTGGCCCAGAACTCCACCACGAGACGGTGCCGGGCCTGGCATGGAATCAGTCAGGAGATTGCCTACATGTGTGAAGCCACACACATGCAGGCAATCCACTTTCTCTGCACAGGGCCTGAAAGGCAGCCTAACAGAACATACTGTATGACACTGCTCAGCACATTAGGAAACTGTATAATCCACCATATATTCAGTCCATCTTTAATCAGCACTTATTGCAATATTATTAAGAAGTGAATAAATTTGTTCAAATGGCATTATCAATAGGTACAGTATTTATAATAGCTATTAACTTCAGCATTTCTTGGTGTGCTGCAACATTGACGAAACATTTTTTTTTTTAACTTTATTGCCTCCGCCAAGGCGCAGAGGTTATGTTTTCAGAAGCGTAGGTTTGTCTGATTGTCTGTTAGCAACATAACGCAAAAGTAATGGACAGATTTTTATCAAATTTTCAGGATATCATCTTGTAGTAACAGCTCTAGATGAATACTACCTTGGCATTTTGTCAAGGATGTTTACTCTTCTTCTTCTGCTTCAGTTAATTTTTTCTAATTATGTTTTCGGGGGCATAGTTTGTTTGTCTGTCCGTCTGTTAGCAACCAAACTCAAAAAGTTATGGACAGATATTTATAAAATTTTTCAGGGAATATCAGAAATGGAATAAAGGAACAAGTGATTACGTCTTGGGGGTGGCCCAGATGACTGTCTGGATCGTGGAATTTTTGTAAGGATTCTTTACTGTGGGGAGATAGGGATCATTTTGCTATTACAGCTTCTAACGTAACAGATAATGCCTTGCTTTATTGCTGTTAAAAGTATTGCTGTTTTACTGCATTAAAAGAAAACTAAAAAAAAGAGCACATCAT
>JAOXYM010000001.1:17788381-17811743 GCA_028567055.1 Leptatherina wallacei
CATACATACATACATACATACATACATACATACATACATACATACATACATACATACATACATACATACATACACACACATATACATACATATATATATTTATTCATATATATAATTTTCATATAGTTCATACATAGATTTTTCTTTATAAGATCTGATAATACATCATTTCTAACTTACATCTTGGGTTTCATAGGTTCATAATAGGATGAATTGAATTTTTTATCACATTGATATGTAAAGTACTTAAACCTGCTTCTAAATAATTACAAGAACATCGTAAAAGTATTTATACTGCTCGTATCTAAGACATTGTTGAACATTGTTGAACATCTACAGTCTACACTGTTGTGATCAATAAATATTCTTGTAGTTGCTGATACAAAAGTTCAAAGTATTATGGAATCACAGTATGACAAGGGATGTAGTAGAAAAATGAAGAAGAAAAAGGATGGGAAAAAAGGTTTAGTTAGGAGTTATATATATATATATGCCTGGATGCAAGATTTTCCATTAAATAACTACACCAACATGCAATCATGAATACTTTGACCATGACATTAAAACTAGTGTCAGTTTAAGTAACTAACATTATTCTAATCATCACAATGCAATGTACTCCTGGTAAACCTTAGACATGGATGTTACTTTGACACATTGTTGTAGACTAAGCACATCTCTCCATGGCAACAGCACTACCCGACAACAGGAACTACCCCCAACAGAACAATCTGTCCCGTGGCCGCCATGCTGCAAAAACTCCTCAGGAACTCACCCCACAAACAGCACTATCCAGAGATTCCCTGTGAATGAACTCCAACGCAGGACAAAACACACCCTCTAACGGATTAGCAATTGATGGCCGATCCAGTAATCATCACTGATATTTGTTCTGAAAGGTTTGACAAGTGGTCTCTTTAAAGGCCAAGCAGAGGTGTAAAATAATTGCTTTTATGAGAGGAATGCAGAGGAGAGTTGAAGAAAAGAGGACTGTCTATTTACTTAGTTACTAGTACTATATTATTTTATGCTGTACAAGCTTCCCCCAGGTCAATCAACACAAATGTGAGCCTTTTAACTATAAATCTGGTGCTTATGTGATAATGTTGTCCCAATAGTTGTCCCTTTAGTTGTCACTATAGCAACAAGCCCAGGATGCAACAATGAAGTCACCAATGCTGGTCACTAATTCAGGATTATCATGAGCCAATAGACAACAGTTTTAGGTCTTTTTCAATTGATTTACACCAGATTTCAGACCACTGAAGTGAAGTTAATATTGCTTTAGTGGACAACAACTTGTTAGGTTTCTCTAAATGCTTCCCAATGAGTGTCAATCCATTTAATAAATACACTAACTAACTATCAATTTATAATATTTTCTTATGTAGTAATTCATCAATGAGATATTAAATACTGTTAAAATATCTAAATAAAGAAGTTATGCAACAAATGAAAGCCTTCAAATAGCCAGTGTGACTGGTTAAGGCCAATGCTGCTTCCAGTAGCTGGCCAAATAAAAGGGAAAAATCATGATCAGAGCACTTCTCCCAGGAAGTGTCCCGCATGTCCCACTGGTGAAAAGAAAAGAAACTGCGTCAACTAGATGCTTTTGCTGTGTGAAACATGTGAATAACCTAGCGGTTGTCAATAAGGATGGTTTCTTAGTGCTTTAGAATCTGCAGTCTAATTATGTCTGTCAAAAGAAGGTATGAATGTGACCCATAGAAACACTTGTGGCTCAGAAATAATTGCATACTTCTGTCTTTGCAGGGTGTACACCATAGAAATGGGCTTATTTATGAGATGCGGGGAAAAAATGGCACGCAACAAGAGAAATGAATGCGGTAGCTAAGCAGAGTAGTAGGTGTGACATGGAATTATGGGAAATTACACTTACCGTGAGATTACATAAACCACTCACCAAGCTGGAATCCAGCTCCTTAAATTAAGAGGAGCCATTTCACCCATCAGACAGACCAAGGTAATGAAATAGCAGATGAGAGATCTCAAATGTAATTTTCCATGCGGAGTTCTTTTGTGCCGTTATCTCAGAGGGTGCAATAATGATTCTGTGAATGACTTTTGTGGACCCCATAATGGCCCACAGCAGCTAAGGCCACAATGTGCAAAACTGTAATTACCATGTGATTTCAAAACTCAACATTTTTAACATGTTGTAAAGACATATTCGGGCCT
This sequence comes from Leptatherina wallacei, assembly GCA_028567055.1. Classification (NCBI taxonomy): domain Eukaryota; kingdom Metazoa; phylum Chordata; class Actinopteri; order Atheriniformes; family Atherinidae; genus Leptatherina; species Leptatherina wallacei. The sequence continues at coordinate 17,790,581 of JAOXYM010000001.1, forward strand.
TTTCATAATTATAACAGCAATGTCAAAATTGCTCCGTTTTTCAACACATGTAATCAGCTTTGAATGTTAACAATAACAGATGTTATTGAAATTCCACTTTCTGTCACTTAAAAACAAATTAATTACCTTGAGGAAGGCATGTTCATGGAATGAAGTCTGGCAGCAGGTCTTTGAGGTCCTTGAGATGCACTTCTATGGTTACACCAAATAAAATTAACAAAAAACTGTATTGCGCCAAAGTGAATCCAAAGCATTTTAAAATTAAGTTAAGGAACAGAGCCCCTTTTTTAAAAATGATCAAATATATTTAAAATCTAAGTCCAAACTTTAGTTTGAAATAAAATTGAAAAAATTCTGAGCCATTATTGATACCAATCCAACTGACTGATTTTCCTTTAGGTTTAATAACTAAATCTACAATTTTACTAAAAAGAACAAATAAAAAAGAGAATAAATAAGATCCTGAAGGTAGTGTAAAGGCTAGAAAGCTTACTTATACTGCTGCTGTTTCTGACAATAGCTTAGTATTTATTTCATGTCTCTTTGAACTGGCAGACTTAAGTGCCGTGAATCAGTCTGATATTATCTCTCTCAAATCTGAGGCCTGCATCCAGCAGCCCAGCAACCATCAGGCCACTGTGGGATCAATCTTTGTTTGAGATTGATTTACAGGTTCTGTCAAAGCAACCCTCTATACCTGCCTCAGCCAGGAAAACGGGTAACAACAACACGATCTGGACAACATTAGAGACATCAGCAGCCCGGTAGATAGGCTTAGCTAAAGGTCTTCCACTCTGAATAATAGAGGGAAATTTGACTGTAAATCTAAAAGACAAAATCTCTCCTTCTGAGGATACATCCCTGCACTGTCTAATACCCAAATATATATATATATATATATAAAAAAAACAATTTACCATTCAAACATGACATGTAATGAATGCCCAGAGGACATTTGCCCATCAAAAATTTGCAGTGCATTCCAGGCACCACACACCCATGTCCACAGTGGTGTGGAGTGTGAGCGGAACACATAAAGCTCAGGAAATTAAAGCTGTAAATAAAGGTCCGTCAGATAAAGGATCTCCTGACAGTTATGAGAGCAGAGCAGGCCGAGGGCTGGCTGCTGGCTCATTCAGGACGCGTGCGGACGGGCATGAAAAAAAAACAAATCGCAGCGATGAGCATGAAGGCCACCATTTGCATTTGGTGCTGCCAATTCACAGACTTTCATCTCTTTTCTTCTGCTTCTCTAGCCATTGTTTATCCCCTTGTATACCTCTTCCTTTATTTGTTTCCTAGCTGCCATCTTTTCCCTTCCTTTCCTTTTATCCTGGAAACTCCACATCTCCACACCGCGGTTGACTTATCTCTTAAAGAGATTTTGACTATAGAGGCGAAACTAGCAAAAAACAAAGGATTTTTTTGTAAAATTAGATAGAATTTACACACAAATATTTTATAAGCCTATAAGTTTTACCTTAAAGGTTGTTGTTGTTATGATTTGTTTCCCATTAATTTCATAAAGACAGCAGACATTAACAAACTACAAAATTAATTTTCTAAAGAGATACTTAATTTAAGAAATATACATACAAAAAGAAATAACTCAATTTTAAACACAAAGGTCAAAATATGGTCACTTCTGACTCCAAAAAGACCAAGATGGTGACAGCCTAATGCCTAATTCAAGGATTCAGACATCAGGGTGGATATGTCTACCTGTTATACAAGGTCTGTTTATGCAATGTTACACAGTGTTATACAGTATACCCTGTAACCACCATGCTAAGTGTAGTCTTCCACATACAACATGCACCAGAAGTCAAGAACTCCAATTTGAAAAATGTGTTTTAAATAAGTAAATGAATAAATAAATACTACTACTAATGATAATGATCCTTATAAAAACAGGTGGGCTTAAGTGTTGCATTAACATGAACACATTGCTACAGTTTAATGTCCATCATGACAGCTGTGACAGGTTTTCTTACTCAAATCCTCCACAGGACTCAGTGAGCTTGGGGCTAAGGAGAAAGTGTAAAATGGATGAACGTGACACACATGCTTCCTGACTGTTCAAAATGCATTCAGACATGCAATGTTTTCATTTAATCTTGTGGCAACTGAACATCAGTGTCATGTGTGAAGTACCCTGGTTATTTTCCATAACAGATCATTTTCCCATGGCCGACAACATCACACCTAATAACTTACACATATTACTTGAAAGACAGCACAAGATTAAAGGTCTGCGTTCACATTATCAGACAGAAACAAACAGCAACAGAGGGTTATTCTGATTTCTGATCAGCTCCTCAGAGGAATTTGACACTTCTCGTTTTAGATAAATAACAGTGGCCAAACTCTTTTCCTTTAAGTCTGCTCTTTAACTGCAGCACCTTTAATTTTTTCAGCACGAGTCAAAATAAAAAAAAGAGAAAATGTTATTGCTTTTGAATCTTCTGCTCCCATCCACCATCATTTTAACACAATGCAGCATGCTTGTGATGGAGGATCAGGAGGGTCTTTGAAAGAGCAATACAGCATTTTCATGATGAGTAATTACTTGTGAAATAAAAATATTAACTGCTAAATATAATTTCAAGTTCAACAACTAATTCATATAAAAATAAAATAAAATTGCAAAGTGTTGTGTAATTACACATTTTAAATCAAAATATTAAAGAGGAATTGCGTACAGAAATATTAATTCATTATCAAATACTGTGATTTGTAAATGTATTTTCAAACGCTATCTCTAAAAGGAGAAATAAATAGCACAATTCATAAATTTGGTTCAAAATACCTTTCCTTTTCATACATTCAAAAAGGTAACTCTCCTTACCATTTCAATTTTCTTTCCCCTTGCATTTTCCTTTTTGCAATTGCATCTCCTTAATGGTTTACCCTCTCCATTTATCTTTTGCGTAACAATTTGGGGCCCCGTAGCAGTGAAAACCAAGTTAAACCAATCACAGCTGGTCCTCGGGCTGCTCCAGCTCTCTCATTGGTTAGACAGTTAGGGCTGGGCAATATATTGAGATTTCCTAACATATCAAGACTTTTTAACACGCGATATAAAATGAGGGAATATCATTTTTATCAAGATAACTTATTTTGAGTTAAAAGTATCTTTTCTTTTTGCACTTAGTACAACTGTATTTTTGTTTTGGTCATTGAAAAGTATTTTTTATTCTGTTTCAGGAGCATTTAATTTATACAGCTACTTTAATTTCAGTTAACTGTTTTAATACTCATGTGCTGCTGAGCCTTCATAAAAGTGCATTTTGCACTCAAGGCTGTAAATTACAACTATCTCTTTGGTTAGTTGACAAAAAAAATTATATCGAGATATAAATCATACATCGTGATTCAGGTAAAAAGATATCACGATATGAAATTTGGTTCATATCACCCAGCCCTACAACCACTGTGCACTTGGTGCACTAGTATGAATTGTTATGGCATTATGGCATGCTGATAGAGTAAATTTTCCTGCATGTTATAAAATAACTACTGATCAAGCAGCTGACTATTTTGGCCAGTTCACTATACATAAAAGAGATTTTAAATCTCAAAAATTTTATTTTTTATTTCACAACAAACTTAAAACAAAATTAAATTTGGGCTCTGTGTCTCGCTCAGTCACTTTTACTGGTATGTCTGAAAGAAGCCATGAAGAACATTACTGCAAAATTGACTGAATGTCTGAATGCCACCACTTTAACAGACTGATAAAACCGTTAATGTTACATATCTCATATGTGAAAATGGCTGAAGGTCGCATATGCTATGATAAAATAATAATAAATGAATGTTAACACGACCAGCAGCATAAGTTGGCGGTACTCAAAATCGACAGCTCCTTGTTGAAAATGCCCTGTATGTGGGCCCATTTAAAAGACAGAAAACTAAAGTTTGGACACCACAGCTCTCCAATGCACTGTCCTGGCTCAGATTCGACATAAACTAACCAGGCACAGCCAGCATGTTGCTAGCTTACCCTCCACACTGTCTGTGCCTTGACTGAAACCAGGACACCTTCAGGGCAGAAAGGCCCTCCCTGATCTGTCTCAGCCATGATAACAATACAGCGACCATCAATGAAAGGTCTTGTGGGGAATATAGTACAAGTAGTGGAATATGGTTCCTGAGAGAATAAATAACCCACATTTGAATATAAGCCACAAATTATACAGTTTTCATAAATGAATTGACCGTGAGCTTTTGCTGCATGGATTTCCTTTCACTAGCGAGTAGCTGAGCCCCACTGTTGCTTCTATGGTCAGCACTGAGAAAGGAAGTTATTGAAGCCCAGATTTCCTGCTTTCATTGTGGTTAAGAGCTGAAAATGTTTAAAGTGGTTTCAGAAACTGACTCATCAAATGATTCATGGAGTACATATTGCTTTTTGTGTGTGACCATGAGGCAACTCATTTATGTCTTTTTTTTCCATATAAGAATAGGAGGAAAAGAACATTTCCGAACATCTAAAAACTTATGGGGCACTACACATTAATAATGAGTGGTTAGGACATAATGGAGTTGAAATGCCTGTTTCCACAGCAAACGACTGAGGTTGCCATATGGTAAACATTATAAGACTGTAATATTAAAGTGGTGTGACTTCAAAAGAAAGACTCAAACATTTGGCGCTTCCTTTAAAACCAGAAAGGCCTAACTTGTTTCTTTTTTAATGGACAGTCAATGTAGGCTACTACTTGAACAAAAAGAAGGTATATTTCAACAAAGCCTTCCATAAGTATACGAGAGAGAGAGAGAGAGAGAGGGGGGGGAGGGGGAAAAAAGGAGTGTTGCTCTAACTAAGGTGGTTGACAGGGCCAAAGTGCATTCGGTAGCTGGCAGTCATTTTATGGCTGCAGTACTGAAGCAGATTTACTTAGATGACGTCAGTGGCTTTGAGCCAGCTTTTCCTTTTTGGTGGCACTCTCCGCTGGCCTCGGTGGGCTCTGCTCAAACTGCTGAGCAGCAGCGCATACTCTAAAATTCCCTTTCTAGACCAGGGTTTACCTCAGGGCACTCACTGTCTGGAAGCCTGCAGGAGCGTCTCTTTTCTGCTTGATGTTTTGATGTGATTTAACCAGTGGTGCACATCACATCTGATCACACAATCAATGACTGCATCATAATTCATTTACAAACAATAGATCTCTCTTTATAACAACAAAAATAGTATGATGTAGTGTCTCCAATGTTGTGTTTGTGCACGTATGATATGCAATGATGTCCAAAAACTGATAATAACCAAAGTTTTTAACTGTTGAAAGTAGGGATGTCACTGTGATTTATTTTCACAATTAATCATAGCATTAAATGCCACAATTAATCAATCTTAAAGATTCCTCAAGATTGTCAATTTACATAGAAGATCATGTCTGAACGTAGGGCTGGGCGATATGGCCACAAATCAATATCACGATATATTGATCAATTCATCTCGAAAACTATAAATGGACGATAACAGCACTTTGGTGCAGAGTTTCCATTCGCCATTGATGTAAAGTCAGACAGATGTATGGGTCCACCGTGTGACTTTCTGTTCTGTACATGCTGGGAATCAGAGTTTTTTTGTAAAATATTTAATATGAATTCATTAAGACTTGAACCAGTGGGCACTGACTGGGCAGCCCCCTTGTATTTTCTTTTTTTTTTTTAATATCACATTTACCGACGTGCAAAATGATATCAGTTATCATTGTAAATCTCGGTATCAATAAATTTTCGATATATCGCCCACGCCAATCTGAACGTTAAAGGCCCACCATATAACTTATGCTATTTTCACAGTGTTTTATTTATGTTTTTTTTATAAATTTCTCACATTTTCACTAATTCGGCATCCATCCTTGGATCCTTACGTGCATTCAAAATGACCGGTGTGTTTACATTCGCGTGCTAGCGTGTAACGCATGCGTAAAGCAAAACTTGGCAGGCGACATCCCGGATGTGAAAGTTCTATAGTGCAGTTTTTCAGCCGCGGGGCGGTACCGGGGCATGATGGCCCTAGAAATGCACATAATAAATGTTGCTGTGCCATCAAACGAGTCCGGGAAGCAGAGTTTTATGGTCGAAAAGTTATATAGTGGGCCTGTAACAGTAGATCAGCTCAGTCCTCTCTGCTGGATCCGTGAGATCACAAATTCACAGGAAAATTGCAAGATCACACGTGATGTTGACATACGGACATACTTTGGACACAAACAACTTCCTAAGGACCGACTTTTATGTTCTCCACACTTCTATCCTCTTTTGAGTCAATTTATTGACCACAGATGATAACGGAGCTAACAGGGCTGGCGCCTAGAAACGAAGGCTGAAACCAACAACACTACAACAAGAAGACACTTGGACAGAAACGTCAGAGATGCTGGTTGCCCTGCTGGGGTGTAAACAAGCTGCTCCCCCTCTCACAGCCTCTGAACCATCGGACCCCACTTTTTGAACCATCAGACCAACCCTGGGCACGGCAGACCCTGACAACCACCGCTTTATTTACGTACTGCAATCAGGAAGTTTCCAGTTTTTCTTCAACTACGACCGATGCAGCAACTCAAACAGGTGACAGCACATCGGATGCAATGGTACAGCAGCCTGCAGATGTCTGTTACCCAATAATTAGGGATCATATTCATATCTAAGGATCATATTTAAACAGGTAAGCAGCTGGAAAAATAACAAGAAGACTGTCAGTCTTGTTAATCAGTCTGCTTTTAAGTTAACTGCTTTGAAGTTCTCGTGTGCCACTATCCGTCCAATCATCCTCACCTTTAAGTGTGTCTTCAGTAATTTCTTCATCATTGTGTCAGTGAGCTCAGTTTCACATTGAAAAGACCCAGCAGAAAACCTTAAGCCAGTATCCTGCTATATTGCGCCGAGACTACTAGGCTGGGTTTTTGAAAAATCGATTGTCGTTGATTAAAGGATCGTCAACGCTCGATGTCAGAAGGTCACAGAAAGGTTGCGCGTTACAGCTTCTAGGTCGTCGTTCCGTGACCAGCCACTCCTTCACCGACCCCATCGTTTCGACCGGCTTGCGGACCAGTGGGTTAACTTTAAATAACATGTGAAGACATCTTAAGTTAACAGAGCTTCGTTTATTAAGCATTTTAAGCATCTTAGTTACACAGATCGGTATGTGCAGTGTGATCGGAGCAGAAGGGGCTCCTTGCCCCTGCAGAGTCGTTCTTTTACATCTTCTCCTGTGCACACGCTCCCTCATTCATTTCATTGATACATGCACGCGTATCACACATTCCCTAAGAATGTGTGTGTGCGCGTATGTATCTCATGTTTCCCCTCTATTCTTAACCCTCTGCCTTAATATGGCGTTGTTTATTCATAGTTAATTGGCAGGCCACACTGTTCTGTTCTTGCTGTGTTGCTGATCTTTACTGGGTCGACTTAAGGTTAGTGTGTGCGTTTTCACTACTGCTTTTCAGCCTAAATCCTCAACACGATTAATCGATTTAAATCAGTTCAAGTTAAATTAATTCAATATTGATTCATAAAACGTAAAGATCGTTTTATTATATGTCCGTATTTTCTGATGATGTGACACAAATCTTGCGCGACATACTGAGGCTCTGCAAGATCTTAGCATACACAACTGGTTTCCTGTTCCACTTCAATCTAAAATCAGCTTTTCTTACCGAGATAAGGCCACATTCACATGTTCTCATTCCCCAGTGTAGATTATATTCACCTTTAACCTTTTTGCCCTCCTCAAACTTTGCACCTTCTGGTGGTCCTCGTGGCCAAAAGTGTCCCTGCACTAAAATTGCTATAAAATCGTTATACATTCACATTTTTTTCTTATTTTTTTTTCATAAATCACTTAAACAACTTCCGTCCTGCTCAAAAAAACCAAACATTCAATTATTTTCAGGATTTTAACCCTTTACATGCCAGTTTGAATTCTACTGCTTCATTCATAGCAAAAAACACAAAAGCTTAATTATTTTCCATATTACAAATATTAGATGGATGAGTCTTTGGTGGTGATTATACACTTGGATATGTCAAAGATTAGCAACAAAATTTATTTGATTCCATTTGAACTTTTAATGTAGTATCAGATAGAGACTCTGGTGGTCCTCATGGTCAAAAACTGCTATAAAATCATAACACATTTTTTTCTGATTCTTTTTTCATAAATCATTCAAGCAACTTCCGTCCTGCTAAAAAAAAAAAAAAAACATTAAATCATTTTTAGTATTTTAACCCTTTACATGCCAGTTTAAATATCTGAAGTATTACCTCAATCAATACGAAAACTGAATTATGTTCTATGTAGTATCAGATATAAACTTCGTGGCCAAAGGTGTCCCATTGACTTCCACAGAAAACCACAGTTTTTGATCTATCAATTCTTATAGTTTAAAACTTTTTTTTTTTATGTCAGCATTTATTTGGAAGAAAAAAAGTTAAATCTGACATTTTTACAGGATTCCATCCGATTCAATTGTTTGACTATTGTAGACAAATGCATGAAATTCTTGTATATTTATATTATGGAGCTGTTTGGATAGGCATAGTCCTGGTGTCATCTTCATGTTCAGAAGAAGAGTAAGATGAGTTCTCAGAAGTGAAGAATACAGTAAGTATTCTATGTCAGACACTTCTTCAAAGCTTGTGTCTTCTTCAGATGAATCCTGGAGTTTGACAGATAATGGCTAAGACCATGTCCAAAGCCTCTTCTGCAGTGAAAAACTTCTTCATTTTTACTCCACGCTTTCCACTTCTCTTCTCACTAATAAAATGAAGCTGCATGTTTATGTTTGGCTGTTTCACAGCCAAACATAAACATGCAGCAAAGGAAGAATGTTTTAATGTAATGTAAGAATGTAAGTCAGTTACACATCCTTCAAGCGATGCCCTTTTTAGCCCTGAAATAATCAATGCGTGCTTACAAATTCAGGCTCTCTCTTTTTCTAGCGCGCGCACACACACACTGAACACACACACATGTACTCACACACACTCAGAACACACACAGACACAAATTCATCACTCTTGGTGTTCCTGGTAGTAACACAGCTCAATAATATAACTGTTAAAAATACCAGAATGTCCTGCATCGGTCCACAATAGTAAAACAGCTGAATATGGTGGAATCCTGTAAAAATGTCAGATTTAACTTTCTATTTAAAATTAGAAAAAAATATTAATGTATGATCTTATAGCCGTTTTAGTGCAGGGACACTTCTGGCCACGAGGACCACAAAAAGACTTTCTCCCAAAAAAATTGAACTCCAAGCTGTTACATAGCCCAAATGAAAAAGAAAAATTGCCGAAAATGTCACGAGGAGGACATAAGGGTTAAACTATTTAGCAGAATATTACCGCTCACGTTAGCATTTAACGCGAAGTCTGCGAGCGCCGCCACATTCAACAACAGGAAGTGATGTCACCACCCATGTACCTTCCAATTTGGGTGCCCCATCAAGTCTAAAACTAAACAGTCTGACGTTATTGATCTGATTTAACATGACAGATCACAGCTGCTCTGTGTCCTCCATAGTGAGCGCACACATACAGACACAAACAGACACATGCACGCACACGGGTGATCAGCTGACAGAGCGCGCATCAGAAAGTCAAACAAAAATATGAGAGTTTCTAAAATTCTGTCAGCGAGGTGAAAATGGAAAGCCTCTCGCTCCAGCGAAGAGCAGCTAGAGTTTTTATCCTGCTCTGGTGTTTCACCGAGAGCGTTGTGTCGCCGTGGAGATGTGCACCGTCATTGTAGGAATCTCTGAGTCATATTGGGGCTTAAAATGGATCCAGTATCTTTTGTAAACTTTATTAACGTCAACACCCTATCTAAGACCTAAACTTTAATGATATTTAGAGCAACTCCACTGAATGAAACAGTTTCATCAGGACATTTAAAAAGATTAACTTTTTTGTTTTTTCACCACAGCATTTCTGGCAGTGAATAGGGCAAAACGCTGTATTATTCTGGTATTTCAGAGGTGCATTTTGATGCATCTTATTAGATTTTTAAAGTAATCTGATTACTCCCAGAACACTGATTTTGATTACAATGTAATTTTATTATTATAATGCTCAGTGTTTTATAAAAAATAGTTACCTGAGAATTCAAGAAAAATAAGTGTTATTAAACTGTTAGCTGTAAATTAATCAAAATCGAAATTGAATCAAATTTAATCGAATCGAAATAGACTATTGTGAATCAAATCGAATCGATTCAGGAAATTAGTAATGATACTTAGTCCTAGAGACTACAGCAGCCCTAATACGTCATTACCTAGAACGTACACAATGTAAACAACAATGGTGGCGTACGAGCAAAACTTAATTGTTAAAATTAATAAAAACTATACAGAGTAGAGTATTTTCAATATCACATTTTTAAAGTTGAATCAAATGTTTGTCAAACAGTTCACCACAAGGCATTGACCCAAAATCAATTTCCGTTGCAGAGATAATGCCAAATTATGATTTTTTTTAAAATAGCACGAGTAATAACTTTGTTTCTGGACACCCGATGAAAAAATTCTATATGTGAGACTTGAAAACTAACAGAAACTTAATAAATAAAAGAGGATAAAGTGGTTTTTGGTGGATTTGATTCTCTGCTTTGAGAAGGCACCTTCATGCCAAAAATCCGCTTCTCTCGCTGAGATAATACCAAATTCAGATTATTCATATGACATGAATGATAATTTTGTTGTTTATTAGTTAATGTGAAAGAAAAATAACAAATATTAATTCTTCAGATTAATCTCTACATTTGGCACATACATTTTGAAAGCCCTAGATGAAAATTAAAGACCTATAAGGAGTGTTCATTTAATTTTACACATTTTACACATGGGAAGTTTATTAACACATAATAATTGCAATAATCGTAAAATCGTGATTATATCTTTGACGATAATCGTACCGAGAAAATCTGTAATCATGACATCCCTAGTATAGAAAGTGATGACTTTAATCTTTTTGACTTTGACTAATCAAACTGTTATAAACCGAAAAAATCATTTATGACTCTTCATTTGTGAACTCTAGTAGACATAAGTCCAATCTCATATAGTTCTTTTTATATTGAAACCCCAGTAGGATGAAAAATTATCTTTTATAATCTAAGACTAATTAAATTGAAAAGCTATTTGTCAAAAAAATGCCATCCCAAGAAGTTAAATACATCACTGCTCCTTAGAACATCTCCAGTAGTCAGACTGGAATGACTGTATTTCTTAATAAACTAATTACCAAAACAGTCAGGGGCTATTTCAAGTCACTGTGAAATTTTGCTAATTATGATGACTGGTTGAACGTTGAGTTTATTTCCCTTCTTTTGTGAAGAGTCTTGGTTTCAGACTATTAGTTCTGCCTTATTATTCCAGGTAACCACAGTCACATTTGCAGTGTATTTCCTTTTATCATAAGTAATTATGGTCCTATTCTGCCATTACTGTATGCAAAGCATTCACAAAATGGCACAGAGACATGCAGCCTGTGTGTATTATGCCAAGCTTATGAGAACCACATGTCTAACAAGAAAAATCCCATACTTGCCTTATGATACCAACAACAATGTATAGGCAGTTTAAAGACAAAAGACAAATGTCTACCCAAAATGTAGCTCTCTTAAGGTTTACAGAAAAAAGAGCCTCATTTGGCTCCAAGAAGTAACACAGTCCACTCTGTGCTGGACAAAAGCACATTATTCTGTCCACACTTCAGCACAGATAGACTACACTCTCTGCAGTCCTGCCCTCTGACCTCAACAAGGCATAGTGAAGGAAGACAACCTGGACAAAGGCGCAATAAATCCACAGGCATGATCCCATTTCATTTATCTCCACCTGCTTCTCTATGATGCCATGTGACCTCTATGATATTTCTTTAAAATACATTTCTAATCTTAATGTAGTGAAAAATGTTGACAACTGTCGTCAGAGCTCGTCTGTATTGAACTCTCCTCAACACTCTGCAGATAATGTGCAATGCTAAGCTACAACCCAGACTGAAATGAAAACTTCAAGATTCAGAGGTGAAGTCCCACTTGCTCACTCACTCCCAATCAAACAAACACAACAAGCTATTCTTGTACAAATGTTATGCAGGCTTTGGTCCAAAAGGTCCATTGGTTGCATAACCTAAAAACAAAGCAACTTTTTTCCTTTTCCTTTTCTTCTTGGCAATTAGATTTACACTGTGACATGACTGGGGTCCTGCCTGATTGCAGTCAAATTGTTTTCCAGGAAATAAAACCATTTGACATTATTTTAATTTCTAAAAAAGTAATGATAGGTGAAAATTTATTTTCCCCTATTTAGAATCTGGAGATTAACATTTAATGTTTCATGTTAGTTTCCTACAATAAAAAGTATGTCCTACAAGTGACATGAATGCACACTAGCAATAACCAACTGCTTTTAAATTTATTACAATTTATTAAATTTATTGAGGCTGTGACTGCTCCAGAATAAATAAACTTGTAGTGATTGAAAGTGAACTATTTAAGCATTTACAGATATTTTTCCCAGCACTTTACATTAGTCATTCCCCTCAAGCTGGTGATGAAACACTACTGAACCCATCATATATCCGTTTCACTGAAAATGATAATAATGGCAAAAGTGCAAAAGCTTACAATGAGTTTAAAACAAGTTTTATTTTATTACTTTTACCCAAACCAACCAATTATATAAGATAACCATCACGCTATTTGAGCTATGTCAACTACATTTTGATGACACATTTGTGAAAAGCAAAAACCCAATCTGACCATTTCCAAGTACCTCATAAACCTTGGTTATAATACTCTCATGTCATACAGCGCATCATAGTTACCTTAAAAATTAGACTTTCCACCCTTTGACCTTTTTTTCCCCCAGTGTCAGCCTTACTAAAGCTGGATGGAATACTTCTCAAAATGCATGTGTAATTTTGTATAAACCCCATATACAGACTTTGAAACTTAAACCAATTTACTTCCACTCACATACTAGGGTGTTAAAGTATGAGATTAATAACATGAAAATATCAGGTTAAAATGTTAATGACTTGGAATTTTTAAAAACATACCAAAGTGGGAAATCAGATCCAACTTTGGACTTAATACATGTCTACTGTAGCCTATATATAGTGTGTTATTCATTAATCTACTATTTTGTTTCAACTTAACAGATGATTTTAATGATGCAAAATGTTTTGAGAAGGTTCATGGAGTTCTCTTCTGGATTATTTGGGATTTTTAGTTTGTGGAAGTGATAACATATTTGTTTGTAGGTTAATGTTGTTGATTAACTTATTCCTTTGTTTGAGCTTGTGTATTTTTCTGCTTGGCATATAAACTTGAAACGCAAGGAAACAAAGTGTAGAGAAAAGTCTCATACAAAAAGGAAGATATTTCAATAAACAATGACATATAATCTAACTTTTATGTAACTTATCCCTATCCCTCTTTGTAAAAGTAATGTTTTCCTGAGATTCCACCAAACGTTATGTGGACGAAACAATAATGAGGAGTGAAACTTTGTGGCACTCAGAGTTGGTCTGGGTTGGAGGGAGTTCAGTTTCAGCTGAGCAGGCATTTCCCAAAGCAGAGGAAGGAAAGGGAAAACAATGAAGAAGCCCCAAACAAAAAATCCATAAACTCCACTAAGCTGCTCCAAATTAAAATAAATCGACATACTGCCCTTAATAACTCAATTAATGATCTGAGGCAGTCACCAAGTTCAAGCTATTTTCTCCGAACCCTAAACGCATCACTATAGATTTATTACTGTTTTAAAAGCCACAAATAATCACACAACTCACAAAACTACTTAACTGCGATATGTTTTTTTGTTTTGGGGGGGGGTTCTGTCAAACCGCAGTGTTCGGACGTATGGGACGACAAAAAAGAGCTTTGACATCAAACAATCAAAGAGTTTCGGCAAAGCTTTCCCTTTGGTTCAGTTGGTTTTGGTTTACAGTAAAAACACGGAGAGCCGCGCACAGACTGCTGAGACAAATCACAAGCTTTCAAACATTTACTTACACACAAAACTTCGATGGAGGTTGAAAACAGCGCCGTCAAACGTACCGAAGCAACAAGTCTCCCGTCCGACGTCTCTTTCCTCGAGGTGGTCCGAAAATGCTCCAGCAAAATCTCCAACAACTCCTGGCTGAGGCAACTACGGAGAGGAAAACAGCAACGTTTTGAATCGTCATCTTGTCCAAAAAACTGTAATTCGTGCTGTATGTTTTTTTTTTGTTCGTCTCCAATCCCACTCCGAGTTTCCCACAGCTTGACACGGGGCAAAACGCATCTGAGGCTTTTAATGGGGGGCGTACGACCAGGCTTCTTTTTTAAAAAATGTGAAAAATGTCAAAGATTTTCGCTGCCGTGTCAACGCTATGGGCTACAACAGTGTGTTCAAAGTGAGCACCCTGTTGCAACAGCGGCCATCTATCCCCGCGTAGGAAAAAAAAACACCTAACGTTACTTCAAAAACTAGGATATATATATATTAAAGACTTAAATAAGCCAACATTTTAATACAATGTGCAATATTTCCCCAATATTTCCCCCCAAAAATCTAAACTAACCCCCTTGAACAGAAGTCTGCAACCAGTTTGAATACCTGCAACTACAATTGAAACTTACCTCGTTATTGATATCTCATTTACAAATGCCCCTTTCTTTTGATATTGTGATGTTACTGGGTATTTTGAATACTATGTCAAGTTATTCTGGTGTTTCTGGGCCAGCCAGGAAGGTGTAGGTGAATCGCTTCGCGCACTGACAGAGATGCGAAGAATGCACGGAATGAGAGCAGGAATGAAATGAACGCAGGGAGCGAGTTTGCGCCGGGGCGGAGCGAGAGGTGGCGTCATCCCGAACCCAGCGGCCAGCAGTCAGCCTGGGCAGCAGCGGCGCGGCGTGGACCGGGAGGGAGGGCACTAAACATCCCAGGAGCTGACGCCTTCAGGGACACAATGAAACTCCGATTTCACAGCTTCATAGCCCTTTAGTTATTAAGTAAAACTGGTTATGTGCCAAAACCCTCTTGAAGTGGATTAGGCCAGATCTTGTAGTCAAGATTACGAGGCTGCAATAATGAACCCAAGGTGCATTTGATAGATGTTTAGTAAAAAATACAGATGAGTGATTCTCTGAATTCGGTGCACATTGGGTTCTGTGGTTACTGAAAAATATACCCCCATAAATTGTGTTTCTTAACATTGCATCTGGTGAAAGACTATTTGGACCTCTGAGAAAACGTTTTCCCACCGCAGGCATGAAATCCCCAACATTTTTAGGACTTTTTTTTGTCACTTAGGTTGTTTTGAATTCAACCCCATAACTGGACAGTTTGTGTCCTGTGTGAGTATAATTCTAAAACGTATTCAAACCAATTCTTCCAGGGCCTTGGTAATTATCTGTCCCTTGTGTAAAGCAACTAAATTTAAGTCAATTTAGTTTGATTCCAATAACAGCTGCCTTCATAAATCATGACAATGTACTTTAACATAAACTTAAGATTTGGCTTTTGTACATTTTCTACTTGTCCTTTAAACTGTTGTCCTTTAAACAGTTCAACAAACATTTTTGTAACATTTTCCATTATTAACAAAAAAATCATGAAAATGTATCAAGTAACAGGGTTGAACACACTGTAACGGGGTGGAATGAAGGATAACATTTGATCAAATTAAAATTGGCTTTAATTAATCCATTAAAAGAAACAAGAGGAAAGAAATATCATTAAGTATGTGGTATTCAACATTGGTCAACATTACATTTAGACTTGAACATATCTGTCTTATGAGAAGTTTAGTTTTTTTTTTCAAACTATGGGATTATCTAAATGTAAGCAATATCTAATCAGTCTAACAATAGCTATGTTTCAATGACCAAATATTTTATCTATCCAATTCAAATCAGTCTGATCAGAGATTCCACCTGAAATTGTTACATAGATGTTGGATAAAGTGATTTTATCAGTTGTACCTATTTACATGATGGACAGACAATTTCAACGGTTTTAACAGTAGCAAAGGAGGGTTTCTTTTTTTATTTTGAACCTTTAGAATGCTCAATAATCCTGAACTCTTTCAGTTTTCTAACAAAAATGTTGTAGGCCTACCCACTAAAGTCCCATTATGTGCTGCTGCGCCATTTTTTTCAAGTCTTCCCTGAAACGTCACGTAACCCCCATCTGGTTCAAGCATGCGCAGAAACAACACACACCATGGATTTGATTGGAGTGGGTGTATTCATGGTTATTGTCTCCTCCTGATCCAATTATTAAAAGGTTTAAACCATCCCTATCCATCAAACTGAAAATTCTTTCCGATCAAAGCCGATAGGATCAGCTGACATGTTCACATGACGCATTTTCATTCTAAGTAGACACTCAATTGGACCAAATGTCGTCCATGAAAACGCAGCTTGAGTAACAATTGACACAGAACACAGTACACTCTTAACAATTAACATTACAATCTTTTAATTTGTTTTTCACAGACTTTAATAGAACAAATCTGTCTTCTGCAGTAGCTTATCAGCAGTAAAAAAAAAGAAGAAAAAAAAAGTATATTGCTGTCTGCTCCAAAATCTCGGAATTGAGCATTGACAAACTCTGAACGAATAAGTTTGATTAATGAATGTGAAAGGGCATTTTTAGTTTTACAGATTAGTAGTTATATTAGTAGTAAAATAGTACTTAGATATACACCTAATTATATTAGTTGCAGATGCTTAACTACCCGTGAAGGGCTGGAAGTTTGGATATACATTGAAATCACCATAGACAGTTGTCTTTATCATGAAATTAACAACAATGCAAGATATTTGTTGCATGTTTGACTGTTTCAGTGCAAGAGGAGACAATTCACATTAACAGGGATTATGTTTCCATCTACTTCCTCTGAAGAAAAACCAGAAAGCAGCCTGGGTCAGTGACACTTCCACTGAAAAGCAGTAAACACGGTTGATCGTTCAGACTTGGACAATTTCACTGCGATTGACTCATTCTGCCTCCTACTTAGGTCTCAACCCTTCTCTTCATGTCCACAGAAGGACAATAGTCCACGTCTTGGGTGTCATCTGATGGACAACTGGAGACAAAGTGTGTCTGCTGCATACACAGGGCTGGGGCATCAAACTTCCAGTTTGCACAGCCGATTGTACGAATCCAGGCTGCTTACTGGTGTTTCTTAACAGGAAACTGGTAAAAACTTGTTCCATATTTATGTGTCTTTTCATCTTGTCGATTTGATGAATCATATACACAACTGTCCTAAATTACTGTCATTTTCTTGGTAAAGATATACATATAGGCTATTTCACTTAACAGCTTAGCTGTCTGCCCTGCAGCGTGGTTAATACACATGGGTACATGATGTGTGCATAAATTAGCTTCATTCAGGATTAGCGTCATTTCTGCTTTCAGAAACCTACGGGTCATGTGACGGAGGTGCCGTCCATTGATATTCAGTCAATGGTCTAAACACAATTACCTCAGTCTTCCTTTTATTTGAGTTAAAAAATGAATGGCCATTCATACTTTAACAGACAACTAACAACAGATTGGCTCAAACTGATTGTGAAGTGCCTTGAGATGACAGTGTTGTGAATTGGTGCTATACAAATAATGTTGAGTTGAACTGAATTGAATCAATATCCTCAAGGCAATATAAACAGGGTTTAATTAACCAGATATCCTTTCATCCTATTGGCGTATATAGATGTGGCAGTCATCTGTATAAAAATGGAAAGAAATGCCATGTTTCTGAGTATGGACCATAGGGGAAGTATATGAAATGAAAAAAGCAATGGCCCCAAAATTTAACCCAAAGGGACCCCACACAACAAGGGTGCAGAGCAGGATTCATAATCAGCTATCAGAACGTTTGATAAGCCAATTAGGACCTAAATCACTCCAGGGCAGAGCCACGAATGCCTACTTGGTGTTCGTAAGCATGAGATTTAGTTAAAAAAAAGGGTCCGGCTGGCTACAGTCCAACTTTCAACCCCGTAACAGTGTTTTTTGTTATGGGGTTGAATGTTACAGGGTTGAAGATTCTAGGTAAATGCAGCCATTAAATCGGCATTAGCTATGATATGGAACAGCATGTGGCATGAGGAGAAAAAAGAAATTGATATATTCTACCAAAAATAATTGCTTGCTTTTCCAAAAACAATAGCAAATGTCATTGATGCATGTAACAGTGTTGAAAAGTTGAGCTTGATGATGTCAATCTGACAATAAAAACAATAAAATATAGATAAGAAAGAATCCTAACACATTTCTTTACAGCATGAGCGGGAAAAGACTTGAGTGATGTCAATTCCTGGGTTCTAAGGAAGTTGGACTGAACCATTATCTCTAATAGGGGGGTTTATGGTATACTGTCATGGGGTTGAACAAAACTGGGGGAAATGATTAAATAGTGCTATTTTATAAATTATTTCATTTATTTTTCTCATATTTCTTTTAATCAGGTTAAAGTTGACAAGAGAGCAATTACAATAGCAGAAAAACATGTGGTTGCTGACTATTTTTATTTGTTTTATTTTCAATGAAAAACTACATCTGGTCATTGGGGACATGCTCATTTGGCTGATCTCACCTCTTTAGCAACCCATAACATTTTTTAGTTTAGTTTGTATGAAAATCTTTCAGGTAAACCTGTGAGACGCAAAGGGAACCGAATTCAGAGAAACACCCAGATACACCTTGACGGTTTTACAGGTAGCATCTTTAGAGTGTGGCAACAAAACTTAAATGAATATAAGTTCAACTGAAAACATTCGTCAGTTGCAATTTTGATTGAACAATTCTAAATACTAGGCTAAATATTTTCTAGTGTAAATATATCATCTCAGTTTGAGTTTATGATAACTTAACTAACATTTGTTTTTCTTTTTTAATTGGTATACGGATAACTAAATCTTTTTATAATTTGATTGTCTTTTTGTGTAGGGTACAGCCATAGGGGTGGCAGCATTTTCTAGTCAAACAAAACTATATCTAACCAGACAACAATGGTCTTAAACAGAGGTAATGGAAGAATATTCGTTTTAAAGTAGTGCTCCTGTCCAAGCATACAATAAAGCATAACACACTTTATATATATAGTGAGACTAAGGGACAGCTCTTTGACGGCTGTGGCCCAGGAGGAAAAGTAATCATATGTCAATTTTTTGAATTTTTAATGTTGGTTGTTTGGGTTTCATGTTGTATCATGGGTTTCCTCACTCCACATGTTGAGATGTCCTAGGGCAAGACACATATTATCATTGGTTCTTTTGTGTTTATTTGAGTGTGAGTATATGTATGTTAGATGAAAAAAACCCTGCATTGACTAGAAATAAAACTAGATATACTAAGCAGTGATGTGTGAATGCAGCTTATCATGTAAAGTACCATATGAATGCATTCAATTTGCCATTTAAATGCTCCTCTTGCATTAAACAGCAAAGCAAAGAAACACCTTTCCACTTGATCTATGACACCCACGGTACAGCTGTGGCTTGTGCTACTTCTGCTTTTGTAATACCATAACTTCTATATCGGCTAAGTGCAGCTCACAACGGTGTTGCAGATTTCTTTTTCTTTTTTCTAAAATAATAAAAGATTGCTGTAATGTTACAGAATAACACAGGAAACGATGTAAATTCACAAATAGTGTGTTATGGTTTCTATGTCATCTACAATGTCCCCCTGGGACACACACTACCTTTTTAATCACATTGTTCATTCCTCACCACTGTGAGCTGCAGTATTTCCTACTGGATAAAAAAGCAGCAGCTGACTCCACAAGAGTGGCCCGTTTCAAATGAAAGAAAGGAAGAAAAGAGGGGTGTTGAAAACAAGCCTTCATGCTGACTGGGTGTGGAGAAACTTGTGAAGTAAAAAAAAATTGTGGCCTCCAGCTCATATTATGTAGCCAACAGATATGGACAGATCTTACATGATTATGACACATTATTTTGTGTATTTTCCCTTGATAAATCTATTGGCTACTTTATTGGAAGATTTTACTTGTAAGACTTCTTGATGCTGATTGACTAATACAATAAACACTTCAACAAATTCAGGTAAGATGCATGCATGTCATCTATGTGCACCTAAATATAAACACATTCAGCATTGTTTCATGAAGATTAAGTTGATCATATTCAAAGGTGTGACTTCATAGAAACAGTCATAGACAAGACTAAAATCCTGTCTGAACAAGACAGGATTGTAGAATCCATTAGTAACCAGTGTTTTGACACCAATCCCTCAAAAGAAAGGGCTGTATGAAGATGGACGGCTGCTCCTCTGAGACATCCATCAACACCTTTTAACATCTGTCTGTGCATGTTTAGCTGGGAGAGGGAGAGACATGGAAGGTGTACAAGTTGGAAAGGGCATCATCTTTCCATGCATTTTGCATGGCTCGGATTTTCTTATTTCCTCCTACTTATGCAGCAGCCTCATTCAGGGCAGTTGTTTTTAATCAGTTGTATTATCATAGTAGGCAACCATTTCCAACAAATGAATGAGCACTGAAACATAGCTGTATCTAGGATGGATTTAGTGGTATACTCATAATTTTTTCAAGCTTAGCAAAACTGAGCGATTTAACAGTGTTTTCTCCTGGGAACTCACTGCTATTTCATCATCTGACAGTGTTTAGAAGCTACCGTGTATTCTTGGAGCACTAGTCACATGTGCCATTGCACCCAGTGAGGGCAACTTTTCGTAGGTTACTGAGCCAAATGACAACAACTAGAATAATGGATATATGCATTCTTCAGGGTCTGATCTGTGTGTTCACTATTCAGCAATTGCATATCATTTGAGTATGTGGAGAAGGAGAAACAAACACCTTTTTACTGCAGAACAATTGGCCCCTCTGTAGCCTGGCATTTGGCTGTTGTGTAAGAGGGTGTGGCCATGCAAGCATGTTGTACAGGTGGCAAATGAGATGAGACGATTAGATGGGTTAGTAGGTTTGAAACAACCTGGTGAGTGTGTGTTAGAGGGTGGTGTATAATGGTTGCCCACTCCAAATGCAAAACACATCTCTCTCAACAGCTTACATTGTGGTATGTGTGTGTGTGTGTGTGTGTGTGTGTGTGTGTGTGTGTGTGTGTGTGTGTGTGTGTGTGTGTGTGTGTGTG
>JAOXYM010000001.1:17814693-17827672 GCA_028567055.1 Leptatherina wallacei
ATCTATCTATCTATCTATCTATCTATCTATCTATCTATCTATCTATCTATCTATCTATCTATCTATCTATTTATTTTGGGCTTTTATTTTTACACTTTACTTCCTGTCACTTGACAGTCCTCATTCATTTCTTTAGCAATTATGGTAAAACAAAAATTGAAATGAACATAAACAAATTTCGACTTTTATTTTGAAATCCATTTTTCGTTTTTTGTTTTGTTCAACCCAAACGAAAAATGAAAAACAGAGATGTAGTCTCGTTTTTCCTTTTTGGTTCAAAACGATAAAACAAAAAATGTTCAGTTTTTCTATTTTTCAAGCAGTTTCCGATCAATTCCGATCAAATAACATTTTATACTTTCATACCCTGACCGATTGTATTCCCATTGACCAATTGTGACTGGTCCTCCCCCCAAAAAGAAAAACTGAGAAAAATGGGCCTTGTTTACAAGCTCAAGCTCCTTGCAAATCTGTATGATTTAAAATTGAACTTGAAATTTGCAGAAGTGCAGTAAACATGGCTGGACATTTGCAGTGGAATACAGTGGGGAGAAGAGTTTCTATGGTGACACAATATATAAAAAAAGTCTCTTTTACATGGTAGGGCCCCTTTTTTATATTGCTTCAGAATGACTCCTAAACTTGAAATGGTTGTGTTACTCACCCTCTGTATACTTACTGCAGCATCTTTGATGTTAAAAAAGATGCAGTGTGCAGCATCACTCTATTTGCCAAATTCCTTGTCATGGCAGTCTTGTGAAAAGTAATTAAGTGTAAAAGTAGAAAAAAGATGAACAAGATGACTGTTCTTCTCTTAGGATGAAGATGCCACCTTTACAAATAACTTTAATCATAATAAAACCTTTGGGCTGCTGCACAACAAATTAGTAAACCAAAACTCACACATTTACATCTAAACTTCTCTTATGGACCCGTATTCACTCAGAACTCTGTTAAATTTGATTATCTTTCTGTTTGGATTAAAAGACCTCATTTGCTGAATCATTCCCCAGTTTGATGGCCACACTACTCCGGTTACCATGGTAATCCAAAGTAGTCAAAAGGAGACCAGTGTAAGAAGAAACATGATCAAATACATAGATAGACACAACATACATACAGACTGTTAAGATAAATAAACATAAGTTCCTTAAAAAAACAAAAAACAAAAGTAAGTCAGTCATACAATAAACATATCATAAACAAACATAACAATATTAATATGACACAGAACACACAGTTAAAAGATGTCAACAAAAGACAAACGTGTGTGCATGTTTGATTGTCCAGGAATGTCTTGTAGGGACTTAGGTGGGTTGTTAATTCAATATTTGCAACCTTAAATTCGATGCAAAAATGCTAGTATTTCAAACTAGTATTTCACTCTCAGAAACCTGCAGGTCTGCTGAAACTCTCAGCAGTTTTAAATCAGGGTTACAAACATTTCTATTTGCCGCCTTTTATGAAAACAAGTGATAAATACTATTTTCTCTGAGGGTTTCTTTCTTTCTTTCTTTCTTTCTTTCTTTCTTTCTTTCTTTCTTTCTTTCTTTCTTTCTTTCTTTCTTTCTTTCTTCCTTCCTTTCTTTCTTTCTTTCTTTCTCTTTTTTTTGTTATTTCACTTTTGTTTTCAATTCTTCTTAATGCTTTCTGCAACCTGCTGTAATGTTGTCAGCATGGGGTAAGGCAAGGCAAGGCAAGTAGGGCAGGGCAGTGGGTCCGCGGCTTTTTAGTATTTGCATTAAGGGACTCCTCAAGGAAAATAGGTTGGGAACCACTGCCTTAAAGCAGTGTCATGCAGTTGAAAACAAATCAATGTCATAATTGTAGTTCTTCCAGAATGAGCTCTAAAGTAGGATTATAAAATGATAGATCTGTTACGTAGATCAAATACCTAATAAAGGTGACATAGTGAATACACTACTGCTAGATTAAATATGTTGCTAAAATATAAATAGGATGGTATTGTACATATTGTACGTACATACATATTGCCCAATTGTAAATATGTAAATATGTTGGTTTATCTAAAATATTCTTATTCACGTTCTGTAAATTACTTTTACGCATGATGACTTGACATCAACAGCAACCAATGGGAAGAGGAGAAAAAAAACACCCCAGATGAGAACAGAGCAAACAGTCTTCGTGTTGAACCAAACACGGCTTATGTTTCACTGATTATGGCTGTAAAGTGCGTATAATATTGGGTACTTTATTATGGTGATTGGAACAACATCTGGTTAGGATACTTCTTACATCTAATAAGGTGTTACAGGCACATCCCACTAGCAAGAGTGTCTGAGGAATACCTGGAGTGATGACGTTGTGTATGCCTCAGGATTTCTGGCGAGCTGGAAGAAGTGGAAGTGGAATGGGAAAGTTTTGGCTGCCACCCCCACGACTCGACCCGGATAAGTGGAGGTAAATGGATGGCCTTCGATGCAGCAGCGGGCCAATATAAATGTTCCGCTTTCTTCTTATCAATAGATGGTGAATTGATATAAGGATAAATCATCTTTTCAATCACGTAAACAAAACTGAGTCCGCCTGTCATGCTTCACCAAAAATGATCTGATTAGGCTATGTAAAAAGCAACAAAAAACCCTCTCCTAAACACAAAAAATGTCATTTAAAAATGAAAAATGTCATCATTAGAGAACTAAACTTTCATAGTACCACAGTTAATTTTGTGAAATTATGATAAAGATGATAGAAATTTTTTTTCTTGCATTGGAAAACATAACTTATGCCTTTATTTTGTTGTTCCGGTGTTACATCAAAACCTGTGACCCATCAGAATCTGTGACCGCAGGGGGCGTTTGTGTACATTTCATCTTTTTTCCTCAGACATGTTAGACTCAGGAGAAGATACAGTGATACAAGAAACATGAACAAGCATGTTGATGGTGAAGCCAGAGGTCTTTTGATGTTTTTACAGGACTTCTGTGGAAAACATACAGGACCTGCCAAACTGTGTGTCTGCACCTTAGCGGTAATCTTTTGACCCAGTGTTTTACTGGTTAAGGCTGCTGTTACACTGCTCATCTGCTCACTTTTTACATATTATCAGTCACCACATGCAATTTACTGGGATTCATATGTGAACCAAAAAAAAAAACACAAACCCCTCCTGCAATCTCCTTTTCAAAACTGCCAGATTCTGTTTGAATTTTAAATTAAATCAGAGAGCAATGGTTTACAAATGATGTATTACTCATCAAATGTTGAAATAAAGCAGGTTAGAAATATTTTGGTAATTGTGAAACAACAAAGTTAGAATAGGGACACTACTAATTGACTTAATCAAGCATGACAAAAAAAGAACCATTTGTGACACGAATTACACACCATCCACCTGTGTAAGTACATGAACACATGGCTATGCAGATGCATAACACATTATAGAGGACTGATTGAGAAATGTGTTAGTTGATAGAATTATGGTCTCACAAAATCCTCTTAAATGCTGCAGCCCTCTTTTTTATTCACAGTAAAAGTTTGCATACATGATTGTTACCTGCAAATCTCTTTATCCCGTTGCAAAGGTCCTGCCAGTGGGACACAGACATTAAAGACAGATTGTTGTATAACCAAGGTTTAAAATGTGATTATGACCAGATGTGCACACAGATTGTATCTGAGGAACAGGATTTGTGATATCACGCAGATGCATGTTTTTTGTAACACAGTTTTATGTACTGTAGCTCATAAACACTGGCACTGTCATCAAATTTCTACCATCTGGGATCAGAAAATTGTTGGATCTAAATTATGATACAACAATGAATTAATCAGAAACTCTGGTTTTTAGGACAGGTGTTTCGGTAAAAAGTGTGCAGTTTATCTCAAGAGATTTTCAACATATTTTCAATATCCAAAAATGTGCATCAAACGCAGGAGAGGCAGTGATAGTAGGGGATAGCAAAGATAATTCTTGTCAGATCTTCCTGTTCTGAGTCTTTAGCCCAAATCAATAAAAAAAAAGCCCACACACACACATACAAGTTCTTAAAGCTCTAATAGACACTCATCTCCAGTTTCAGCCTTGCCAAGCGTACCTTACTGAGGGTGTTTTTCTTAACTGCTCTCTGAACTGCTGTTGTCCTATAAAAAGGCCAGACAGGACTATGGCCTTAGTGGTGCTGAGAGGCTTATTTGATATGAATACAGTGGTATATAAAGGCAGATACAGGAGTGTAATTACATATAATGGCTGGAAATGCTCCCGTTCAAGACATCTTGCTGTATGATGTCTGATTATGGGTGATCATTTTCTGCTTTTTAGTGAAAAAGCACAGCATCCAGGTCCTGAGCTCGACTGATGATAGTGGATCAGAACAATAGGCTATTGAAATACATTGTCACTATCCCAGCTTAAATGTCAGAGGATAAGGCTGGCAAGATAGCCTGGGCTCAATTTCTAGTAGCATCCTCAACCAAAACTAAGACCAACTGGTGAACTGAAATCACCCCCAAGAACAAAACTGATGCATGCATACACACATTCTCTTATTGTAAATGTGAGTTTTCCAAGCTAAAATTCATTTATTCTCACTACTTATGACCTTTAATTCTATTTCAAATTAGAGCTGCAAGCACCTCATAACCAAATGAAGTTTAGGACTCAAAAGAGAGATTGTGACAGTATACACAGTCCAACGGCAGACTACACAACCTGATTTCACATGAGCAAAAGAAAAAAGACAGGACCCGGTCAACTTGCTTTTGAGAGGAAGGTTCTGCTCCGAGTACAGTTGTATTGTCTAAAAAGAACTTATCAATTTCTCTAAATGTGAAGAAGAAAGGAGTTTCAGCTTCAGCACAGGAAACACTGACATATCATTTTGAAAGGAATGGCCAAATTTCTGTCTGTCCATTCCTTGTGGCCGTACGTAATCATTTTCACTCAGTTTAACAGTTAGATAAATATGTAGATAAAGGAGCGTGACAACATAAATTGAATTATTTATTTTTTTCTGCTTAGCTTTCTGAATTACCAACCTTGATAAAGTTCACTGTGAGTGTGATAAGATACTTCTTGCACGGCTGTTCTACTCTCTCTGATCTGGAGCCTATCCCAGCAGCCGTCAAGTGAGCGGCAGGATTCACCCTCTACATATAGAATTTGACCTGCTTCCCTCAAGACGCAGATACAGAAACAGTCGAATAAAAAGTAATATATATTTTTAAAAGAAAACCTTCTTTGTCCCCGGTGCAATAACTTTTTCATATTGTTATATGTGATTTTATTTATTTTTTGTAATTTTATTGAAGGATCATGTTTTGCACCAAAATAGAATAAAAACTGAAATGTTTTCATTCTGTTTTAGAGAAAGTTGTATTTTGCATATGAATGGAGACTTTATTGTTTGTTGTTGTAATGTTTTCTTTTGAGAATCGGTCTGTAAACGGAATTTCCCACTAGGGACAAAAGAAATAAATGACAAGCCCTGGATGAGTTTCTGGTCCATCATAGAGACAGACAACCATGCACACTCATATTCATTGCTATGGGCTATTTAGCATCATCAATTATCCTAATATGTATGTTATTGGACTTTGGGGGGAAGTTGGAGTAACCATGCATGCACAGGGGGAACATACTAACTTCACACAGAAAGGCGCTAACTGAGATGTGAACTGGGAAGCATCTTGCCGTTAGCTGACCATCACGCCACTGTGCAGCCTGACAACCTATAGAGTATAAAACCATCACTGGAAATGTAAATATTCAAAAGTGCATGCATACCTGATCCAAGTCAAAGTCTCTCAAAGCTCTGACAGAGTTTATTCTGTTATATACTCTAAAGAAAGTACAGCTGAACAGTTGAATAGACAAAAATGATTTTAGTCAGATTTCATGAATCTCCGTAAGTCAATTTTCTGTCGTTATTTAAAGTGTAATACCCTCTGGTATATTGCTCATAAGCCAATCTGCGCATCTCAGTCGGCCATCTGTCTGACATAAGAGGTTCAAGAGTCACATAAATAAATGAAAACTGGCTTGATCATGCAGAGGCAAATGCAGATGCAACAAGCATGAAGCAGATGATTCACAGACTTTACACTTTAAATCACTCAGAGGAGTTCTGTGATCAAAACCTTTTGATTTAAAAAGGAATGCTGTACCCTATAATGCTTTGGGCTACTACAATTTGATTGATTGATTGATTGATTGATTTCAAGCACACAAAACAAAAGCACATTCTACAATCAGAGTAAAAGTGTATATATTTCTTATTATATACTGTATATTCTTATCATATGGAGAATTGGTCCACTTCAAATTTCTGTAGCTGCTCTGAGTGAGTAGAAGATGTACTTAGATCCAAAAGGTATAAAGTTAGGAACTATATTTTACAACCACAACTTAAAAACAAACAAACAAAAACAACCTTGGATTGCTGTCACCAGAGCCGTACATTAATTGTCTGATTATGCTCACAGCATTGTATCTTTAGGAAAAGCCTGATAAATCCTTTACTTAAATACATTTCATTTTGCCGTCATGTACTGAAACCCTTTTTCCACTTCCGTCTTTGATTTAGAATTAGAAATGAGTGTTTTAGAATGTAATCATCTCCACTGTGGATACCATTTTACCAGTCGCCTTAACATGTACAGTAAATACAACTTATCATGTAATTTCAATCATTTCAATTAGTTAAGTATAGAAATAAAAATGACTTCAAAAGGGTTAGAAAAGGATCACAGTTAGAGATGAGATATTTATTAAATGGTAAATGGACTGTACGTATATATCACTTTTCTAGTCACAAGTTGACCACTCAAAGCAGTTTTACACTACATGTCACATTCACACACATGTTCGTACAGCTTATATTGTTATATACTAAGTGCTTTCTCCTATCACTTCCATTCATACCCTGATAGACACATTTGGAGGCAACGTGGGTTCAGTGTCTTGCCAAGGACATCTTGGCGCATAGTCAGGGGAAGCCTGGAATTGATCCGCCGACTTTCCGGCTGTTAGATGACTGCTCTTCCTCCTGAACTACAGCTGCCCAAAATGACTTTCACGGTCATGGATCTCATTTTCACTCCTTACGTGCTTTTAATCTTTCAAAAAATGAAAGTCTTATAATCTGCAAAAATAGGCAACAACTACCTGCATGAACATACTTCAAATAGTTATATTTTAGGGTGACAGTCAACAGGAGAGGACTGGCTGATGAAGTGTTGGGTTGAGAAAAGATACTGACATATTAACAGGCAGGTAACTGGATTAACAGGCAGAAAATTATTGATGGAATTTAGGTTGGCAGCAAGGGAACTTGCAAAAGAGAGACAAAAAGTGAGATAACGCTTTAAATAAATTACTGAGCCATGAGGAGTAGCTAGGGAGTAATCAGGAAAATACAAACAATTAGAACTGTTTGTTAAAATCACATCATTCAACACTCATTTTACAGTTAAATTGACCATTATAGGTATACTCCTCATACTACAAGTCTTGCCAATAATTTTTTCAAACAGCTATCCAGATGTGTGCTGTACTCACTGTTGTTTTACTCTTTGAAATATCATCATGAGCTGCTTTCTCTGTTCTCCTCAATTGACAAAAACATCAAATGAATCAAAACATATTGTGCAAGCATACACATCATGTCCCCTAAAAATCTATTCACACTCTTAAATTAAAAGATTTGAATAATAATTTCATGGAGGAAGGGTAGATGTGCCTCCCTCTCTTTCATTGTTTTCTTTTACTAGTGCATTCCCTCATTCTTCAGACTGGTGAATCTGTCCTTGCATGAAAACTAATGTAAATCTGGGCACACAAATAGCACTATTAAACTCTCACATTGGAGTGGATTTGCTGTTGTGTTTATGTTTGCTTCAATGTCGGATTTTGAGTTATTTGCTCTAAGAGGAGAAATAAAATAGCAAGACGTCAATGAAACAGTGGCAGAGGAAAAGGTTTGTGACAAGACTGCAAGCTGCATGCTACTTTTCAACCTCCCCAGAAAAAAAGAGGAAAATATTAAAACCCCTAAAAGACCAGTACCCCAGACATCTTGCCTCTAACCGGATCTACTTTCAGTTTATACTCAGCATGACAATTTACATTTCATCATTTATATCATGGGAAAAGAATATATATAAAATCAGAAATATAGCTGATTTACTGTAAGCAGTTGCAGTGCATACAGCACACTACACATTTGGTAAAAAGAAAATGTCAGGTCAAAACTAAGAAGAGCCAAAGTATGTTCCAATTAGTTGATGCAACTGAAAGCATCTCCAGAATGTGGTGTGATTTATTTTATTTCAGTTTTTAATTTCAGCGCAGACACAAATATGTCATTTTTACGTAGAAAAAAAAATAGCTTTAACTTCTTAAACTAGTAAATTGCATGTATGTGGAATGCAATCAAAGTAATAATCTTTAACTTTTTTTTAAAAAAAATCTGTTTTTGCTGTTTTGAGTTTATATACCACAATCATGTTTTGTCTATTTCTTAAGAGCTTTTTTTCTATTTTTTTTTTTATCTAACTTGAGTACAGCTGTTGTATGCCATGCATAATAGCTGCCTGTTGAAAAGAGAAAATCCTAGGAATTTAACATTATGTCCTTGTGCATGTCACATACACAGCAATCGTGGTACAAATTATTTCAATGTCAAAATATCCCACCCAACTTATCCTCATATTTTGCATTCATGAGAGGTTAGATTTGAGCAGGTTCATAGTTTTGTTTTATATTACAGGGTTTTTTTCTTCTTTTTTCTGTTTTCAGACAGAGAGCAAAAATTTTAAGGATTTTTTATTGTGTTGAGGACCGACATGTTTGTGCTTTCTGATTGGATTTTAAAAATGTAATTGTCACTGCTTGAATGGCACTCAGAATAGAAGAGATGCCAAAAGATTTGTTCAAGGATCTTCATTAGAATATATTCATTTATACATGCTGATGATAAAGTGTATGAGGGTGATGTGAGACATTAAGCCAGTAAAAAGTTTATGAGTTAAGTAAAAAGAAAAAAAGAGTTGATATCTATCTATTAATCAATATCTTATTTTCATCACTTATTAAAATTTATTCTTTTCATCTCATTTTTCCTTTGTTTGATTTTATAAGATTTAACAAGTCCCACTGAGATCAGAAATCTCTAAAAAGAGAAAACTAATCTGTGCTGTGCAGCAGCTGGACAATCTCTTAGCATTTTGCACAGATACAGTGCATGAAGGTAAACATGATAAAGCCCTTTTAATAACAAGCACTAAATGAAGCTGATTATGACTGATGCTATATTCGTCCTCTAAATTTTAGTGACAAGCTTATTTTCTGTCTTAAGTTTTGTATCTTTTTTTTTATTTAATTGACAAAAACTAATTGAGCTTTTTTTCTTTTAGGTATTTCTTTTTTTTTTATTTCTTATTTAGAGTTTTTATGTTTATGTTTGGCTTGTCTGATGATTGCATATTTGTTCACATACCAGGACACATATGATGAATTTTACTTAATTCCTATCTCACTGTATTTTATCTTATAGGTGCTTGTCTTATGACATTTTTGTCTCATTTGAGCTGTGCAGATTATAGTAAGAAAGAAATATCAATAAGATTATGTGACAGAGAAATAAATCACACAAAAATCTCTTTGCAGAGATTAGCAACATTATCTTGTTTGTCCCTGGAGGATGATTTGGGAGGGGCTGTTCATTCCATTTAGTTGATTATTGACTGAAACACAATAATTATCTACAAATCCTCCAGTATTAAAGTATTAATAGAAATCTAAAACAATCCTTTTAGAGCAGCATGAAATGTGTCAGTTGTCAATCATCAACAATAACAATAATGATAATAATCATCATTATCTCCATTTAACATTGTTCAGTCAAAACTGAAACCAAAGCAAACTTTATACAGTTTGCAGAGAGAATTCTTTGTAGGAACTAAAATCAATTTTCATTCATTTTAGTCAAAGTGCATCCTTTATTCTTGTTTTTCATGACCTCTGAACATGACAAGACAGTTCAAAAGAACTGAATTTAGAGTAAAGATATTCATAGACTGATCATTCAAGTTTTCCTTTCCATAAACACCCTTTATGTTGTAATCTGAAAAACATTTCCTGTGCTGTTTCTGTGTCATCACCGACGGTAAAGCAGGAGCTTGACGCAGACCAGCACTTTTAAACGACCAGCAGGATTTTATATCAGAGATAGTCAGATGTGATTTTGTTGCATTTCTCAGCATGAGGGTGACAGGTTGCCAGTTCTTCTGTGATTCTCTGCTATTTTTTATTTCACAGGCGTTTTTATCAGAATTAGAATCAGAAGAACATTGTTTGTCATTGACAAAAAGTCGTCTTAACCATATCTCCTCCTGTATTTGAAAGCAACAGCAGCATTTGTTTATTCTAATTTGTATCATAAGGATGAGGATTTTCTGCTCCATGCAAAAGTAAATGTTTACATTGTTTATTTACTCTGTCAGTCTGGAGCGACTGCTCTGTCTGGAGAATTGTGTTTGACTGTTTAAAAAGATGATTTGCGTTAAAGTGAAAAAATAATGACATTATATTTTTAGACTCATCTTGTCCCACCTTTTTTACTTTTTCATCAACTCTCAAAGCTTCTGTAATTTCAGAGCAATTTCAGGCTCTGATTGCTCTGTTGCTTGAAAGCTAATCATTGGTACTGTATGACTTATTTTCTGTTCATCTCTTTATGCATTAAAGGAAAAGTCATTTAATTTAGAAAAAAGAAATGAAAAAGTTATGAGGGGTCAGTAAACAGCTTGCGCGCTAGAAAGACGTGAAAGTGAAAAGATGTCTGCCTCTCCTGGGCTGTGAGGGAAACAACACTACTTGTTTTAATCATTCAATGCAATCCAGCTTTATTTGTAAAGCACTTGACATAAAACCATGGCAGGACTGTGCAGATTACATACATGCAGAATACACCAAAAACTAAAATAATAAGAGTATTTAGGAGTAATAAATCTCAAGCTTTATTCTTTCTTTCTTTTTTTTGTTTGTTTGTCTTTACATGAAGAATATATTTATTCAAAGTCTCTCTAAAATCTAAGGTTTTATTTGGATAGAATGTGTGTTTTTAAACACAATTTGTATCCACTGAGCTCTTTCACATTCCTCTCTCAGAGCATCACCAAGTAATTATGGACATTCCTGCTGATCAAAAACATAACTGAGGCTTGTTATCTGGCCTGGCTTCATATCACATTTTATTGTCCTGTACAGAGGTATTTTGTAATTAAATACTGTATGTTATGTTTGTTTGTGTGGATCTGCTCTTCCTCACATTGTAAATCTGTAGTCAAATCCTGCAGAAGTAACATCATGCAATAGTGGAAATGTGTTTTATGGGTAGAACAAGTCTCTGGTAAATTAATGTGAGCCAGTATAGTGTCCTCTGAGGTAACTAAAATAGTTAGTTTGTGGGATTCTGTGCAGGGTTTTTTATTGATTATTTGTTTCAACCACAGATCCGAAAAAAGGAAACACAAACAGAAGGAATGTCTTTCGAGTTCTTTTGAGGGTGTGTGTAGAAACAAGTATGTGAGGCTTGTCACCTGGCTTAGCATCATATAAGGCATGTTATTGTCTTGTAAAAAGACATTTAGAAATTTTATTGTAAAACCAACCCCCCAAAATATAACGTGTAAAATAAAAAATATGCCAAATCCCCATTACAATTGTAAATATTAGTATTCATTATCAGTTTTCAGAATTGATATTAACAGTACTTAAAATGATCTAAATTATTATTTCTATTCCACATGACAGTATCCTAATATTATAAAGAAAAATCTTCTGATGAAAGAAAATTATGAAATATAGAATATCTCATTTGGATAGTAACTGAATTACAAAAATGATAATTGTTAAATAAATAGAATATAAAACAATTTTAAAAATCTGGTTTATCTAAATTAATAAACAAATCTATTATTTTTTGTAAAAAGGCAGGCAGTCATTGGAGCAAACTTTAAAGCTTATTAGATACACATCAAATCCATCAAAAATATTTTACAGATGTGTGGAAAATTGATGAACATGAATAAAAAGATTTTAAGAAACATGAATTGTTATAAGAAAGATTGCTTTGTGAGAATTTTACTGACTCTTTGCAGATAAATCAGGATTTTTCTTGCAACTTTTCTTTAAAAATCATTGGTTTGGGTTGTAATTTTTTCATTTTGGGCTTTTTCATTTTAATTTTCCGAATTTTTTTGCTCTGACTTCCTGTTTTGCTTTGAAATGAGTTTCCTTTGTTCATCCCATAAGTTTTTGATCTATAACCCAACTTGCTTCTTGCCTGGGTTGAGTTACCTTATCGCCTTATGGCCTCACTTCATTTTTTCCCTTGTACCTGCAGTGCCATTAGTTTCTCCTGTTTAGCGTTTATCAAACCTTTGGTCCATTGCATTCGAATCCTCTTCAACGCCAACCTGCGACATTTTGTACCTAAAACCTAAAGTAATAAATATTTTGGGCCAGTTTGTGATAGTGGAAATTAATTACTCCTGAACTGCACTTCTGAAATGCATTTGACTGAACAGCACCTGTTTAGCACCTAATAAATGTAAATATATACACAACACTTTGATATTAAGAAAAATTCTGCCCACAAATAAATCTCTGTAGGATATTTCAAAATGTTTTGCTTAAACTTCTCGTTTTCAGAATGAATTTAAAATGCAAAGTCAAGTGTATAAATACATCATGAAGCTTTTAAAATAGATTTGTATCCAAAATTTAATGAACAACAAATACAGATTTATATCTAATAAAGTTGTGCAACCTGATCCACTTTATTAGATATAAAAAATCCAAAATTCCTAAAACGAGGGAGCTGCTGTTCACAGCATCGGCACTGATTTAACCTTAGAACACCATCACTAATGCTGGGTAATTTTTACCCGATACAATAAGCCTAATAAAAAGTACTTGTCATCAAAATATATCAAAATATGACAATAC
>JAOXYM010000001.1:17828377-17842570 GCA_028567055.1 Leptatherina wallacei
GTAACATAATGAAAATCACATAAATACGTTTGCTTGGGTGAAAATCACCCGGCAATAGTGTTCTAGGGTTAAATAAATGTAAAAGAAGGTAAATAAGTAATGAATGTAAGAACGCCACCAGATCTATAGATATCCTGTTACGTCATCTTTTAAATATTTCCAAGTTGCTGACATTCCCATAATTTTTCTCTTGGAAAGCTTATTTCATGCAGCTCTCAGGAATATAGCACCAGTGCTGAAACACAGCCACCCTGGAAATGTATTCTTATTTGACAGGAAGGAGCCATTAATATTTAAATTAACAGGCTAAAAGCAAAACAGCAGCACCTAAACTAATGTAGACATCTCAATTATAAACATATTTCATACTGAAGAAATGTAATTCTCAGCCCTTTCCAGTAGAAAAGGTACCGGACAAACGTGTTGTTTATCTCAGTCCATCGTAAACACTTTGTTATATCTACAGATACAAAATTCAGCTTTCAAATTTAACAAAAAAAAACCCCCAGAGCAAATATGTTTTTGTGTTAGATGCACTGTCATTTACTACACACAGGCACACACATAAAAAAGCACATTGATTCCCAGAAAACAGCTTTTAGGATTTTAACAAGAACCTACATTTTAGTATTTCATGAAAATCATACAACAAAGGTGTCAATTTATCTTTTTTGTGTGTTCACTTTTCTTCTCTAGTAAACATCACAATGAAAAACAAGTTGAAAACAGATTTAGACCATGTCTTAGACAGCACTGAATGAATGTGCATGATGCTGCTTTATCTACTGCACTGTATTAGTAAACCAAGCTTCTTACTGTTTGAGCATCTTAACAATAGTAAGCCATTGTTTTATTAAACACAATCAACTACAGTATCTCAAAAAAGCAGTTAAAGGGGTTTCAGAGTATGTGGTCATAGCATCCATAAAAAAACTCACAAAATAAAAATAAAAACTACACATTTAACACATCAGATATTTTGAATCAGTGTAGGTTCAGTCATCTGAGCTCAGCCTACATTCCTGTACAGTTTTTAATACAAAGCTGATGCACTTTTCATCTTAGTATTAAGAGGAAGTTCAGAGTTGCAATCTGTGTGTTTTATTTAAGCAGATATTTGTCCTGTCTTGTAAAAAGACAATAAAAAAACAAAAAACAAAATAGTCAATATAATCAACCAAATATAACCAGAATAGTATTTTTTTGGGAAAATATTGTTTTTTTCAGATCATTATGATGATGTGAACAAACAGGTCCAAAATTGCCATTAAAGTCCCTTTTCCTTCAACATTAAACAGCTTTGGCACTTGGGATAATTAATTTGAAACAGGAGAAATTGTTTCCAAGTTTCTAATTGGGGACGTAGATATGTAATTTTTTACAGGCAGGAAAGAGTAGATGTGAAGATGTCAACTGCCTGCAGCTGACTTTGTGGTTAGCCACCAGTGATTCAGCTGTCATTTCAATTTTGTTTGTTTCTCTGAGAACCAAAAAGTTCTGAATAACAAAAGAGTGAAAGGAGATTGAAAGAATGAAAAGTATGACTCTCAGCGGCATTATTTATTTTACAACAACGGGGCAGCAAACACTGGACGAACCTGTTTTCACAGCTTTCATGCCGGAAACAAAAAATACCAAGTCAATAGTTCGAAAGAAAAGATCAAATAAATGTCATCCCCTTTAGGTGAAACCACCACAGGAAACAAAAGATCTGAAGTTCTGAAACTAAAATGATATCACCTTATGTCATTTTGTAACACAGTTGGTTTCCAGCTGGTGCAGCCAGAGGAAAATAGCTACAGAGCCTGACCTGTCCTGACTACAGCCGCCTTGCTCCGACTATTTTTCTCTGCCTTCATCAAGTTATACAATGTAAAATGTCTAAAAAGTATGCTTTACTTCAGGACTATCCTGTAGTAATATTACATTAGATTTTTCTTAAGTCTTTTTTTTTTATTAAAAAAAAACTTGTCTATGGATTGTGGAGACCTAAGGGTGTTATGACGGGTATTCCACAAACACAGAAGGCCATATCTCCAGTAGTGCTCAGTTTTGTTCAGGAAATGGAGAGACAGTTTGAGAGAGAGAGGAGCAGAGGGAGTGCATTGTGGTTTGTGGAATGAGTAGTTCTTTGCGGTATGGAGGGGCATTTCCATAAACTGTAGGACAGGTGAGTGAGAAAGGAGACCTTAGATTCAATCCTGATGGAGATGAGCCAATGAAGGGAGTGGAGAATGGGTGCAATATGTTAACGTTTCCATACTGTCATTGGGATCCTAGCTGCAGAGTTCTGGATATATTGGAGTCTCTGTAGGCTCCTGCTAGAGATCCCAATGACAAGTGTGTTGCAATAGTTCAGTCTGGAAGAGAACCCAGTGTTATCATAGTCCAGTTTTACTGAAGCAGCAGGTACGAATCTTTGCTCGTTTGCAAGATTTACCAATTTTCATCACTCACTTAGCCCCCTTCCCCCTTGAAAAATTTTTGTATGTTCTTTAATAATGAACAACTTCTGTCTTATCTAATGCTAGCTATATACAAAAATAAGTAAGCAGCCTATTTTGCTTTTTCTTCATCCAGTGATGAAATGCTGATTTCACCATAGAAATATTTGAGCTTCATCCCCTCGATCTACTTGCATTTGGCAGAGGAACAGACTGCAGTTTTAATCCCAAACTCACTTTTTTCACCTTGTTATATGTAGTCCTCAGATACAGCAGAAACTTATTTGTGTTTCATCACTTGAAAAAACGTATTCCTTTGGAGCCACAAAAACACAAATTTTTCACACCTGTAAAGAAACATTGATATGAGCACCACTTTTAAATGTATCGTTAGCTCGCTGAGATGCAAATAATTAGACAAACTGTTTAATCTTGACCTCAGAAACAGTCAATCTCACCTCAAGGTCCTTTAAGCAAAGAATCTATTCAGATGCTTGGGGAAAAAAGGAAAGAAAAAATCAAAATTTCTCTCAGTATGTAAAGGACCACTTCATGCACAACGACATTTAAAGCATTTAATGCTACTTTATTCACACCCTATGAGTGCAGAGGGGTTACACCATGCTACATCAGCAAACTCACTCCTAAAACAGATCAAGGATCAGTGACAAACACTGAAGCCACACGTTAGTCATGAGCTTATACAAGCCAAACCAGACACTTTGTGTCAGTAATTTATTTATGGCACACAACCATGTGACCATGCAGTTGATCACCTTCAAAACATCATTTCTCCTAACCATCCGTCTGTCTCACACACTTCATAAAAGGCACCAGCTAAATGAAAAGAAAAAGAGAAAACAAGACTTCAAACATTAGGATATAAATTAAAACAACAGAATGCAAAAGAGTACAAAATATTTATGAAGAAAAAAAAGCGTTCATAATGAAGTTGGTATTCTGATTAATTTGAATGACTGACATTTTGTTCTACAGATGTATAAATTACATGTTATACAAGTCCAGTTGGCGTATGAAAAAGAGTTATTTGGTACTTTAAAGCAGTGAAGATTTCCACCTGCACTGCACAGTAAACAAGACATTTTGTTCATATTGCTGATTCTGCCATTTAGCATGAAATATTATAAAGCTGGTTACAAGGCACAAAGAATCACAATCTCGTTAACACTTTAAATAACGTCTAGAAGTTTTTGCAAACTTTTTTTTTTAAAGTTAAACTAGCTCTAAAGTGCTTCATGAGCATCATTAGATTGTGTAAATAGGAAGAAGCCATGTGGCTTCCAGTCAAAGAGGTTTGCAGTTGATCTTCCAACAACAAGCTTTGGAAATATGAAAAACACATTCAAAGATATCACAGCATGCAGGCTACAGCAAATATGGTCATTACAAATATAGTTATTTGCAATGGTAAACACGAGTTGGGGTGCCTCTTCATGTCATTTCTGAGTGAACAGTAGATGGCAGCAAAATAAAGCTAAATACTCCACAGTATTCTGGATAGTCCACAGTATCACCCTAGGCTACTTGGTGTTAAAAACTCAAATAAATGAAAACAGTTCATGAAAGTAAACAGAGTTCACATCAATTGAAGATAAAGAAATACATGCTCACATGCCGGTAAAATACAGGCCAGCATGCATTTAAAAAAAAAAAAAAAGACATATGGCAAAGACACATATGTGAGTCAAACAACAACCTGCACAATGATGACAGTTAATTTGAGACCTGACTCTTGTCCATTGTGACAGTTTACTGCTACACTAACAAGGCCACTCTCAAAGATAAAGTGCATCAAGTTATTCAGTCACATCCTCATGAAAAAAAATACAGGAGGACTGAATGTGTGAAACAGTTTCAGAAAATGTGTAAATCCTAAAAAAATTATAATTAGACATCTCATCAGCTAAAGTCTTTAATGTAGTGATTTTGTGCTATATATATAATTTTTTTTACATTTTATTGTAACCTATTTTAACCTATTGGTTCAGCCAAGTCTAACATTACTGTGCAGTTTCCTCTTTAAACCCACTGAAAAACATGTCAGTGGAGCATCCGCTACCTGAAAACTGTCCCAAATAAACTGCATAGATTAACTGCACAGAGCTGCGAATGCAACAGCCAGTGTCTCTGCTTTGGCATGAGTACATCCAACACACCAGCAAATCCACTTACAGTGTCATTGTAAAAGTTACGTAAACATCAAGAAGGTGCTTGCACACAAGGTATAAAATGGCAATAAGATGAGAACATTCCAGCTGGTGTGCACCTCATTCTAAGATTTAATGGAATAATGAAGTAATGTTCAGAGTTAAATATTAACAGCTGAGGTCTGCTGAGAAACTAGATGAGCCTGTGCCCGATATACTCCTGCAGCCAGAGCAGTGCAGGCTGGAATGAGCCCGACTCATCAGGCACGGCCTCCGAGTACATCTGCAGCAGTACCTCTTGTAAAACAAACAGCAGGGGTAAACTCATGCTCAGTAGCTCATACAGCGATGTGTAGTCTTGGGCGTTGTCCCTCAGGTGGCCAGTGATGGCCTGTGCTGCACTGCGCACATGGCGGGACAGATACCATGGAGCATTGCACACAGCGCGAGTCACGCTCAGGGGCCAGCTGAGCTGTTTTCTTAAGAATGAACTGCAGGTACCTGCTGCAGGTTGACTCTGCAGGTCTGCTGTAGCGCTGGAACTGGAGCCTTCTTCATCAGCAGCACTTCGCTCTTGAACTCTATAATGGTTCTAAGAGAGGATGATGTGAATAAAGGATTAAGACATTTTACAGATAATATCATAGGATGGTTAAACATGAGGGGCACTTACTGAGCGCAGAGAGAAACTTCTCCGCACATTTGAGCTGTTGTTTCGTTGATCAAAATGAAGTTTGCAGTACAGTTTCCCTGTAAGATTACAACACATGTCAGGATTAAACATGTCAGCCAAATTAATGAATGCTGATCTACGTAATTAATATGTGGCTCCACCATTTGAAGGCACACACCTTCTTCAGTGTGGAAGGCTTGGGCTCCCTGTCGAAGAGCAGTGCTGCAGGTTGAACAACGAAAACACTCCCTGTGGAAGTAGAGGCCCTCGGCACAGACTCTCTCCACCATGTAAACACGCTTCTCACATGAGTGACATTTGTCATTTGACTGAGGAAACACCCTTTGTACTGAGCCACCCTGAGAAACAGATATAAAACAGGGAAATCATTGACGGGAGATAAAAGATGAGCAGTCAAATCACAGCGGTAGACTCTCAAACATCCAGGTCATGGAAATCCAAAATACTTGAATAAAAAGGCAAGTGAACTTCTTTTCCAACTTCTTTAAGACATTCTACCTCCTCTCATCTTAAAAGGCTTTTTCAGCTCTAAATCAGCTGCTGGGGAGTTTCAATCTCTCCAGGACGTTTCACAACAATCAATTCCTTTGAATCTTGAGACTAAAACATCTCACATGTTTGTCAAGCCGGTGAACTCACAAGTTACAATGATTTACACAACCTACAGAATGGGTGGATGGATCAGTGGCACATGAGGCTTCAAGTAACCACCAGTCACTTAGAACAAAAGAAGTCTTTGGGATGAGAGGTGAAATTTGTTTAGGCCCACTTAAAAGAGGTCCATTTGCCTTCTATTGCAGCACTTTGGTCGGAGGATGGAAAATAACAGGAGATGTTCTTTTATAATAGGCTAGTGTAGGTGCAGTTCTAACATCTGGCTGTGCAGTTGGAGCATGCTGCTTGGGTGGAGCAGAGAAGCACCACAAAAACATACACTTCTTTTCTGTGAGGGCTGCAGGTAATTAAAAGCACAAGGGGCAAAAAAACTGAAGTTAAAGCAAAGCTTCCATGCAAAGCATAATGCTTTGGTAGAAATACTTGAGTTATGATGGGGAAAAAAAAACATGACAAGAACGCAAATCTCAAAAAACAAACACCCTTTATGTCTATACTTCTGGAATAATAACATCTCACTGGAACAAACATTGTGAAGATATTTTATATTAACTAAACAAAATAAGACTAATCAACAAGATAAATAATCAACTTTAAGCAAACACGAAATGTTTCAACATGCAAACACTCTTTAGGGGGGAATGAGTGCACAACACACACGTGAGTTCACACATCCACATCAGGATAGTCACCTTGAACACATCAGAGCTGTCTCCTGAGAACAATCCCTTAAGGTGAACAGCTTTTTCCTTTACACTTTTTGTATGAAACTCTCTAACCTGTTGTGTCTGAGCTTTTCTCTGCAGGATAACAAAAGAAAAGTCAGCAATCCCCCTTCCTCAGTCCACTGAAGCACATTCACCCACCAACACATGTGGAGCTTTCTGTTTGTAGACACAATTAGGCAGACTAACCACTTCATGAGCACTGCACAGTTGAATTATCAAAGGCATTTCTGTTCTACTTTTTTCAGTAAAAGGCAGCTAAAACTGCATTGTCTAGAGAAGGAAACAATCGCTTCCCTGTGTAGAACGTCGGCTGCCTTATTACATTAATTTCACACCCCACTTGATGTGGTTACTCATACAGCATTAAATTACAAATCCGAGGCAGACACTCCTGGAAGAGAAATAAAAATGAAGAATGTTGGATCAGCCCATGTCAGACTATCTGACCTGAATAATACACAGATTTACAAAATAATGAAGTCAGTAACTTGAATCAAATACTGTATTTATTCCTGTTATTTGACATTTAGAGGAGTTAAAGTTTCAGTGCAGCTGCTACGTCTAATTTAGGAGTTGCCGAAGATGTGCCAAATTTCACATGCTAAATGACGGAAATAATCCAACTTCAAACACATATGCAGTTTTCACACCATAGAAGTTACATCTGTAAGCTGTTTTTTTTAAATCCTTTCCCATTGCCAGTGATAACATGTTAACCATCCGTGCTGTGGATGCTACAGCACATTCACAACCAGTGCAGAAATTACCACTACCTCCCGGGGACAAGCCTGTAAACCAAAACGACATGAAGGGATGACATGCCATCTTTCGGTCAACAGTTTTTGATAAGCCTGACTTTCTAAGAAAATACGCGCAATCTTTTCTGATTGGACTGAAGACATAAAATCCGCACAGCAGCGCTGGGTGAGCTGCCAGTTATCTTACAGATGATAAGAATGTATACTTTTTTTTTTTTTTCAGGATTGAGTTTTTCTATCAGTTTCAGAGCCTCCTCGTGAAACGTTACGGTTTATAAACATGTTTTTATGTAAAGGAAAAGTAAGTTAGCCCCATTTTGGAACACCAACCGCAGCATCTTCAGTGACAATTCACATGTGCACCTCAGTTTTGTGCTTCTACCTGCCAATCAGGGCTGGATCTGATAGGTTCCTGTGATATTGCAGAGTAATTTGAGGGGCTATTAAATACTAATAAAACATTATACCATTCCACTCAAATGCCAGATTTTTTGACCTGTTTAAATTAGCAAGAGAGATAAACCACATAAGACTGTGGTGTTCAAATGGAGAGAACAAGGTTGGCAACAGTGTAGGAAACCTGATGTCATACTTACTTGAGACAACAAGTTTCTTATTTTATTACTTGTTTAAAAGTAATTAAAAATTATTTTCAGGGTGTAAGCTATAAAGAAGAAATGGTAATCAAAACTTAATCAGGTTCTGAAAATCATTAGCGCTAATTGAAAAAGTTTCAAAAATCAAAATGACATGCTCCAAAGTTATATGCTCAAACTATACACAGCCATAACAGTCTGTCACCTCCTCCTCATGCTGGTCACCAGCATGGTCACAGACTCCTATGGGATGGGATCCCATAGGACGACAGCTAACACATGACAAGTTATTGAGATGTTGACATTTTTTATATTGTGGTATACCCAGCTGTTGTTAGCTTTTTTTTTTATAGAATGTATGAAATGGAGGAATTACCACTGCATTATTCTACGGATATTCCATACATTCATGATATAATAAAGTAGCGAGAACATTTTATGTGTTCTGTAAATTTCCCCAGAAATCTGAACATCCCCTAAGTTTTTGTGAGTAGTCTATATAAGATTTAAAATATATAATAATAATAATAATAATAATAATAATAATAATAATAATAATAATGACCCATATGCACAGGCTCCACTGATAAAGGGAAATAATGATCATGATTAACCAATATGTATAAGATAGTTATATTAAATTAACTCAGCTTCATGGCAGAGTTCTTTTCTATTTTCAAATCTTACTCATCAAAAGCTTTACTTCTATAATAAACATTTCAAGATGGTGATTTAAGACACTTAATAGAAAATAGCTCATATGTGCCTGCAGTCCAGCCAATTTGTCCCACCAGGACTAAGATTGCACAATTATCCATCTGTCTGTCTGTCTCAGTTCATGCCAGGTTTGCAGGCTTGTTCTTACCATTTCTGTTGGGCTTTATAATTGGGGACTGACCTCATCTGGCTAGATGGTACATAAACCAAAATGTATAATGAGGACATAATGTATATTCAACATTCACTCAAGGGATTTCTGGTGATCCAAACCTGCAGCAGTGTCAAAGGTATGAAAAAACAGAACAGAGAAGAAACAGAGAAGAAGCAGGAGATGCTGTTCACCTCAGACACGTGTTCGTCCACCTCCCTGAGGCGATGGAGGATTCTTGTCATGAAATGGATTGCTGACTGGCGAGAGGAAGATGAAGGAGGAGGTTCTGGACTCTCAGGCTGAGGTCCGGGCTTCGTTTCAACAATTGTTTGATCGACATGTCTGAGCTTCACTACTGTAAAAGGATGGAGGTGGGGTTTGGGCAGAGTCTTGGGAGGAAGGCGGACTAACTGTTCAGCTGCTTCTCTGATACTGACTTCAAACTGAAAGGGATGATAGACATAAGAACTCTTTAATTATATTTTACCTACACTGATTAATGAAGCATCTTTTAGAAAGATCCTACATTATTCTGATGCACTACATGTCCTAGAAAACCAGAAAAATGAATGCAAACAAGCTTCTATTTGATGTAACATTTTACAGACTGTTGCTGATTTCTTTTTCTTTCTTTTTTTTCTGATTCCTTTGTAAAATGTATGTTACTCCAGGCTACCTTCATCACAGAAGGAGGTTTAGGTGGGATCAGAGGGCTGGGTTTAACAGGAAGACTCTCAGTCAGGTCAAGAGGAGGGAGCAGCGAGGACCTCTCACAGTCAGGCTGAGATTATTTTAAAGGAGTGGGAGAAGTGTTAATGACAAGACAGACAAAGCAGAAAAATCCAAAGCTTGAAATAACAGACAAAAGGACATTTTGTTGGATTAGAGAGAGGAAAGTTTTGCCTTATTCAGATTCAGAGCACTTGACCTCCAGCTGACAACAGGGGAAATTCAAAACATATTTATGAACAATGAAAAAAAAGCTCAAATGTCTGTTTTACCTTTGTGTACTGAGGAAAGATGTAAAAATATATTGTCTGAGAAGACAAATATACAGCTAGATACACAAATACATCCATCCTTCAGCTGAAATTA
The DNA here is from genome assembly GCA_028567055.1 of Leptatherina wallacei. Classification (NCBI taxonomy): domain Eukaryota; kingdom Metazoa; phylum Chordata; class Actinopteri; order Atheriniformes; family Atherinidae; genus Leptatherina; species Leptatherina wallacei. The sequence goes on from JAOXYM010000001.1 coordinate 17,838,347, forward strand.
ATTTATTACACAGAACTAACATCAAATCAACAGACCTATATGAAACTCACCTGTGTTTTGCGGATGGTATAGCTAGTTTTATTTTCAAACTTGGCCTGCAGCTGGGTAGCCATTGAGCGCACTTTATTTTCTTTGGGATCCTGATCATCTCGCACTGAGGAGCCGTTACTGGACAGATTGGTGGCCTAAAGAGAAGCAAAAGAAAGGACAAATATGTAAGAATATATTAAAAGGCCAAAGTACAGTTGGACTAACAGACTGTATATCAACAAACCTCCTCCAAATAGCAGAACTTTCGCCTCCTTTTGTAAAATGAGTCTGTACCGTCTGACTTCTTCTCATCCTGAAAACAGAATTAAACACTCATCACTGAAATACAACAATTTTCATGCTGCGATAAAGCAAAATGTTTAAAATACTTCAGGTACGCACAGAAAACAGACATAAGAAGGATAAACTTGTGTTCAGTGGATTAGATTTAAACATTTGAAGGGAGAATTACCTTTGGCACCCGTTTCCTGGGCAGGGCAAGGTTGAGCACATTATTATTACTTCTGACTTCCTTGGAGGGATAATCTTTATTGTTTTCATCCACTCTTCTGGATTCTGCAGTAAAACACATACCATTCAGAGTTTAAACATTTTCCACTGTGTACAACCATAAATGCCTCATAACGTCAACATTTGTTCTCCTTTATTTATAAGACTTTCCTTATAGGAGCTAGGAATGTTCTACAATAAGTAGCACTTCTGCTGGCTGTAGTTTTATGCTCTCAAGAATCTCAGAATACTGCAGTCCATAGCTCCAGTATACATAAATATTCCTTTCATACCTCTAAAATTAATTTATGGGATTAATCAAAGAAAATCAAAGGACCATAAACAAAGAAGTGAATAGAATCAGTACATTATCACAATTTAGTAACAGATCACTAAGCATACCTGATGCAGGTAGAGGTGTTCCACGGAAAAGCTCATAGAACTTGGATAAGTAAGTGACCATTCTTGTTTTATCAATTTCCTCGTTGTCACTCAGCTCCTCCACAGATGTGAACGGTCGAATCCCAAATTCCCGCTCGCTGATGTCAAGAGCCAGCTGCAGGTTTGCGGCGTGATCCTCCTCATTCAGTGAGTCTAAATCTCTAATGGAGGCAGGTAATGAAAGAGGATCCAAGTTAGGTTAGAACATAGCAATATACAGTATGGTGGCTGTGTCAGCCTGAATGAGAGTATAAGTTATTATTGCAATATATTGTGAGTTGTCCCAATTTTCTGGTTCCCATTTTCCCTGATTCCTCTGCAACACAGACATAAAACTCTCCTGTAACCTATTTACCTATGACCTACATATCTATTTGGAATGAATGGTAGGACAGGAATGTGGCAGTAAGAAACTGAGACTCTTTGAAGGAATTATTTCCTGACAGAGCCTTTCATACTTTCATTTCTACACATCAGGTGACTGGAAGTGGGCAAGTAAGATTATCTACACACTGATATGAACAGCCACTGGAAACTTATCTTCACATCAAACTTCCAGCCCTTTAGAAGAATTTTTTTTCTCAGATTGCAATGAAATATGGCACCGAATTACTTCTAATGGCAGCAAAAATGGGTCTGATGTGTCTGCCTACACTGATGGTGTGCAGACACCATGAGAAATAATGTAAAGTGGAGAGAAGTAGCCTAGCAGCAGCACACACAAACATTGGGGTTTTTCAGATAGTGCTGAGGAACACTGTGAACCTGCTCCCCTCGCTGCTCTGTTGACAGGCATGCATATGGAGGAACCAGAGGGAAAATGCCAGCGGTTCCTGGAAACTTACAGGACCACATGAAATTGTCCTGGCATGTGCTGAAGTATGAAGGCAATAATTAAAGGGTAAGGGGGATATAATTACGTTTGTAAATGTACTAATCTGCAGTCGCGCTGACTGAATCCAGGCAGCTGCTGAAGAAGGAAACTACAGTGAGGTGCAGGGGGGGGGTTTGTCGGTTTTTTCTCTTGTTCTAAAGAATAGTTTTTCTCTTTAGATACATATCAGTACAGAGGGAAAACCACAACAGTAGATAAAACACAACAACATTTCAGAATACACAACTTTTCAAAACATTTCAAACAAATGGCAAAAAAACCAACATTTGATAGATTGTAATTTCAGAAAACAAACAAAAAATACTGTTTAGAATATGTTTTCTGTTTGTTTAAATTGTGTTTCTGACATGTATTTATGTCTCTGTGAAAACTTGTGTATTCTGTTCTGTTGTAGTATTTTTCTGAAATGGTACGGCCTGTTCAGAAGGCTTTTGAACGGTTGTGTTCTTTGTTTTGTTCATGTATAGTTTTTGCTGTAGTGTTTTGTAAAAGTGCTGTACACCTAAAAACTAAAATGCTTTGTGTTTTCTCTTTTGCTGTTTTTTATGTTGTGTTTTCTAAAATATTTGGCACATTGTGTGAAGTATTCCCCCTATTGATGGTATCTCATCTACAGCAGTTTTAAGGACAACTGTAGAACCTGATTTATGTTTAGACAGTTTCTGACCTGTATGGCTCTCTGAGTCAACCAGAATAATAGCTTCATCTAAACCTGCAACCTGTATTTTAGACCTCATCCAACCAGACTGTTTAAGGGAGTTTTTCCCTTGATGAATACATCTGTATTGAATTTGATCAACATATCTCTATTGACAGGGTATGTACCTCAAATTTTTAAGGCTGCTGTAATCAAACCTTTACTCAAAGAACAACTCTTGATCCAGGAGTGTTAGCTAATTATAGGCCTATATCCAACCTTCCTTTTATTTTTATTACCTTTATTGTATATGCTTTTATAAATGTTTAAATGTTGTTTATATTTTTCTTCTGTTGATTGTTAAGCACTTTGGTCAACCTCAGTTGTTTTTAAATGTGCTATACAAATAAATTTGATTTGATCTTAATTTGATTTATGTCTAAACTTCTTGAGAAAATAGTTTAAAGTCAAAGTTGTGCCCATTTGAGCAGAAATACTTAGTTTGAAGAATTTCAGTCAGGATTTAGAAAACATCATAGCACAGAGACAGCACTGGTGAAAGTTACCATGTTTTCTCATGGCCTGAGATAAAGGACTCCTGTCTGTACTTATCTTGTTAGATCTCAGTGCTGCATTCAACACTATTGATCACAGGAATCTGCTACAGAGGCTTGAACATGTGGCTGATTTCAGATTGTTGATGTAAATGAGTCTTCCTCACACATGAGTAATTCATGGAGTTCCTCAGGGTTCTGTATTTGGAACAATACTTTTCACGTTATACATGCTTCCCTTGGGTAATATCATTAGACAGCAAAGTATAAACTTTCATTTAGGTGTTCACTTTGGAAGTGAAAAACTCAGGAAAAATTTGTCTAGTTATGTAATTAATCTGGATGGAATTAATTTGGCCTCTAGTTCTACAGGGAGGAACCTTGGAGATATTTTTGACCAGGATTTGTCTTTCAACTCACATATAAAACAGGTGCTTCCACCAACATAATATTAGCAAAATTAGGGACATCCTGTCTCATAGGGATGCAAAAAACTAGCCCATGCTTTTGTTACCTCAAGATTGGACTACTGTAATGTACTTCCTTCTTGATGGGCTATCCCAAATATGCCCTGAAAAGTCTCCAACTGATCCAAAATGCTGCAGCCAGGGTTCTAATGAGAATCAGCAGGAGAGATCATGTTTCTCCAGTTTTAGATTCTCTTCATTGGCTCCAGGATAGAATTTAAAAATTCTTCTCTGCACACATAAAAGCTCTCAATAACCAAGCTCCAGTGTATATCAAGATCTCATAGTTCCATATATTCCCAACAGACTCTCAGACTGCAAGGTCTACTTGTGGTTCCCAGGGTCTAAGAGTCGATTGGGAGGCTTCGGCTATCAGGCCCATCTCTAAAAAGTGCCCTAAGATGATGATGTTGGGAATTGGTGATATACAAATAAAGCTGAATTAAATTCCTTTCTGTTTCATCCTGCTTTGAAACATGTTTTCTGAAATGTGAATTCTGTTTTTTCGTTGTGTTTTTACATTCTGTTTTATGGCATATATACTTTATGTGAAGAATTATGTTTTAAACAAGATTGTTTACATCAAACCCGTTTTACTTTCTGAACAGGCCTTTCTTGATACCCTGCCAACAGGGTTTTTCAAGACTGTTTCAGGATGCATGGCTTCAGATATTTTACAGATTGTAAACA
>JAOXYM010000001.1:17842670-17864366 GCA_028567055.1 Leptatherina wallacei
CGCTCCATCCTTCCCTCACTCGTGAACAAGACCCCGAGATACTTGAACTCCTCCACTTGAGGCAGGACCTCACTCCCAACCAGGAGAGAACACTCCACCTTTTTCCGGCTGAGGACCAAGGTCTCGGATTTGGAGGTGCTGATTCTCATCTCGACCGCTTTACACTCGGCTGCGAATCACTCCAGCGAGAGCTGGAGATCACGGCCTAATGAAGCCAACAGGACCACATCATCCACAAAAAGCAGAGACCCGATCCTGAGGCCACCAAACCGGATCCCTCGGTTGCACCTAGAAACTCTGTCCATAAATGTTATGAACAGAATCGGTGACAATGGGCAGCCTTGGCGGAGTCCAACCCTCAGCAGAAACGAATCCGATGTATTGCCGGAAATGTGGACCACACTCTGACACCGGTCGTACAGGGACCGGACAGCCCTTAGCAGGGAGTCCGGCACTCCATACTCCCGAAGCACCCCCCACAGGAGTCCCCGGGGGACACGGTCGAACGCCTTCTCCAAGTCCACAAAACACATGTAGGCTGGTTGGGCGAACTCCCATGCCCCCTCTAAGACCTTGAAGAGGGTTTAGAGCTGGTCCACTGTCATATCTATCTTTATAAATCCTTTCTGTTTACACCATATAAAACCAGAAAGCTATATGTTAAGTGCCTTTTTCCGTCTATCAGGAGATCAAAAATGCAGCAGAAAACACAAATCAGTGCCAAGCATTGCAATGCCAAACATATTTAACACTCCTGTAACATAAACGGGTATGATCATGTGAATGCGTGCCTGCATTAAATTCAGGAAGAGATGGAATTGCATTAATGATACTGTTTTTCTAAAGTAAGAATGCAGCTCTGCAGGCCAGCTTGGGTATTATGTAGTGTGTCTTACGTACATCAGATGGGGTTTGAACCTGTGGATGAGAGCGCAGAGGGCAATGCCGCTTCTCCAAGAAGATACCAAGTCGGTGATTGACACATTCTTGTAGCACTCTGTCTGTTTCTGGCACCATGTAAGAAGCCTTGATGGTCTGATCTCATAGTCTACAAAAGAAGCATGCAAAGGCAGATTTGTTTTAGTAAAGCAGTCAGATTTTTTTCGCATTGACATCAGAAAAGCACAAGAGTGGAGAGAAAAATCAGTCATGCAGGCCCTCAGGAAATTCAGATGAAGAGGATGATGTCATAACCCCATTCAACAAACCTTGTCCTATCAAATAAGGTAAGAGAGGGTACTGAGGTATGTACACGCCTCTGTCTGGACTTGCTGGTTGCCCTTGTGTAATCACTAATGTTACTGTAGTAAAACAAACAACATGTAGAGCTTCTGTCTGCTACAAGCACAGATAAAATCTGACTTTAAACTGTATATTGTAATGAATTTTTCTCAGAAATTAAAGTAAAATGTTTAGTTTTTGCCTCAAGCTTTAGATAATTTTACCTTATACAACTAAACTCCAAAAACTATGTGAATGGTTGACCTTTTTGTGTTAATAAAGTGCAACTTTGAAGACAAAAACAAACTGAACTTTAAAAGTGATGCAAAATTTATTTAAAACTTGACCACAATTGTACAAACACACTTCAGCTCTTGACTTTTTATTCCTGAAAATGGAGTTGATGTTGGCTACTTAAATACATTTGAACAAGACAAAAATAAAAGGACAGATTTTGGCCTCTGTGTCACAAAAGGAGGAAATTGAGTCAGTGGGATCACTATCCGGAATAACCTGAAGAAGAGTCTGAAAGACTTTTCGTATGACTCAGTCAACTCTTTAAACAATTACCTTGTCTGCTGAGATTGACGGGTCGCCGTATGGTAGCAGCACGCTCCAGAGAGCAGGATTTAAGCTCTCCAGTAACGTACAGGTGACGCACCTGAAACAGCAAAGGAAATAGAAAATGATTACAACCATGACCTTTTGTTCATTTTTGTTTTAAGAAAATGAAGATTTACTCACCTGGTGAGGCCTGACACAAGAGGAGTTAAGGTTGGGATATCGAGTTCCAGGATCTATAGTGTATTGTTCAAAGTTTTTAGCAATGTTTTCAGGGGTTGTTTGTGGTAGTAGTCTGTAAATACTCTCCCTAAAAAAACACACACAAACAGGGTAAGTTCTTTCGATCTAATTTGAATAATGAACATCAAGTATTGAATGATGTTGGCATCAGTGAAGAGCATACAAATGTTCATAAACATAACGTGTGTGTACCTCTCTGCCAGCACTTCCAGGACTGTTCGACCCTCGGCCCAGCTCTTTACCATCCAGGCTGTATCAAAAGCAGCCAAGAAACCTCTTGCACAACCTGTTCCCATTGGCCAAAAGGGCTGCCAGGATAAATATAACATTGATGCGTTTCAGTGTTTTATACATAAGGAGACAAAATGACTCTTTAAATGTAAAACTTTGAATTGCAGAAACTGTAAGTAGGTTAAAAGACAACAAGTCTCTCCTGTTTTGTTGTGCAATTATGAGTATTCTGGTCAGACAAAACAAAAGGTGAATTAATACAGATGGACATAACATGATGTACTTATAGTAGACAAGTATTACACTGGAAACACACATGGACATAGCAAAAGTGTATGATATGGTTAATAAAGTAGAAAAATTTATGTTAGAGTCTGATTTTGAAAATGAAAACAAAATAAAAAGGAAAACAAAGAAAGAATGTGGATAAGCCTCTCAGTACATAAAAAAAAGAAAAATATCAGGAATCATGTTTTGTGCAGCTTTCCAGGCTTGCCTGGAATTTAAGATATGCTTTTTCTCTGTTAGTTATGTTTTGCTTTGCAATGTCACATACCAAAGGTCTGATTTCAGACATTGAATTTTTTAGACATATTTCTTTTAGAGCGTGTTTTTGTTACTTTTATGATCCACCTGCACATGTTTGTACAGCCACATTAACATCTCTTTTGTGTTGTTTTTCTCCCTCGCAATTCAGAACACTAATACCAACTACCTGTTACCCATGACAACATTAAGATAAGTCAGTGCCCAAAGAGGAAGCAGGTCAATTAACAGAATGGAACGACAAGAACATCAGCAACAGCTGCCAGCATTGTAAATGACCCCACTTTCCTGTCTCACTGACCCTCACCAGCAGCATCTGGCCACAGGAATTTCATTATCCAAATTTTCCCAGGCAGCCAGTGCCAGAACTGAACTTATTTACATTACTTGATCTGCCTTTTCTTACCTCTAGCAGACTGTCGCCAACCAGCGCCACCAGCAGCTGGTGTCCAAATCTCTCCCTGACCAGAGCAGCGTTGTCAGAGGCGTGCATGCTTGTGAAGTCAAACATTGCTACATCTGGCTGTCCGCAGTGGTTTATGGCAAATTCAAGCGTAGGAAGCTGGTAGTTGGTGCCATAGTCAGCAGCCTCTCGGGCGTAGCTCAGAAGAGCTTCCTGGTTGACGTTTTCACTGCTCAGCAGCATCTGAGTGTCAATGTAATCCTGCTTGAACAGAAACAGGTTGGAGAAAAATCATACAGATTAAGCATTTGCTTCTTCATTACATTCATTTTAGCATAATCTGTTTTGTAGAACTGGAGCACACAAACGTTAAAAAGCATTGCTATAGCGAATATTTATTTTACCCATTACCTAATTTCCTCAAGAGGCTGTGCCTTTTGCCAGGTAACTATTGAAAGTAACTTTTTTTTCCCTTTATTGACTTGTATGAATTAATGAGTACAGTTTACAGATATGATAATGAAATGACAAATTGTATACTCTTGACAATCTGTACACATCTCTAACATTGGAATAATAGAAAATTAAGTCAAATAAAATCAAAACTCAGCCTGATTGTCATAGCTGAAACTGAAGGTAGTCTTCAGTTTCAACTGTGGCAGTTTTCACCTATAGATTTTCCAAACTAGTCAATTATAGTACAATACCTGAATGACACAGCTTTGAGAAAAATAAAAAATATATGACTTGTCCTTGTTATCATGTTAAAATCAGATATTAAACCACAATGAACTCTTCAGACAGAAAAGCATGACAGTGTTTAATGAGTACTCAGTCAATTCTGCCAAATTTATGTCTTTCTTACATTAATGACAACTCCTTTGTCCAGCAGGCTTTGTTTCTTAGCAGTCATGACAAAGTAGTGCGTGTTGTCCTTGTAGTACACAATGTTCTCAAGATCAATACCTGCAAGAAATGGTACAGCTTCAATATGGCTACAATTTATGAAAAGAACCACAATCACAATCAGTGATGAAGACTAATTGTTGAAAAGTGAGTTAATGGACTCAAATATCACTGTTTTCTCTGCACTGCATATTTCTGTTCAAGGTGCTTATTTTATATTTCTGGACGTGAAGAGCATGACTCGAAACCATTAAGGCAACACTGTGTAAATTTTACCATTTCTTATAAAAAAAAATACCCACTTTATATTTGTTTTGCTCATAAATTATGGAAAGAGACTAAATCCCAACTATTACAGCTATGGAGAATCATCTACCAGTAACAGTGCCTTTTTATAGAGCATATGGCAGGTTTATAAAAATCTTGGTTCATTTAAAAGACTGCTTTTCCTCGTGAAAGATGGCTATTAGAATGTATTTATGTGGAATACAGAGCTCAATAAGCCATTTTTATTCATAAAACAACGTTTCCCCCAAAAATCTTACATGTCTGACATATTTATATGTACCCAAGTATTTAGAGGAAACAAGTTTTTTTTTCTGTGAACACTGAGCTCTTCAATTAAATATGTTTCAGGCCATGCAATCTACCCTTTCTTTGTCGACAATAGTTTGAGGAGCTGGTATTACCTCAATATTTCTGAAAATAAATATTCTTATAAAATTGTAATAAGGGCCAACCAGTCCCAAAGTAACATTTTCTGTTAGTTGTGTCTTGTACACTTGCAGGACTTGCAGGTTGTGAGGAGCCCATCTTGAACATGTTTTCTTATTGAGCCCACTGAAACTAACATCAAAGTCAAAAGACAAGTCAAAGGCAACTTTATTTATTCCTAGAGGGTACTTCAGTTTGACAGTCCTCAGTTCATACAACAATAACCACCTTTGAAACCAATCATTAAGAATATAGAAACATACAAAAACAAAAGTATAAGTGCAGCAGCTTAGGCATGCTGAAAATATCAATGATAAAAAAGGATATATATATTTATTGCCATCAGAAGCATTTAAAAGTCTGACCTTACCGTCAACCTGCTGATACTGTCAAAAACAGGGAAGAAGAAATACACAACCCATCTCAAACCCCAAAATTACTCAGAAATATTATCAGCCTGCTTTTTAAACAATTCTGTATAAAACTCTTTCTTATCAAGTCAATAAGAACTTCCAAACAATGATAACTAAAGTTTATCAAAGAAGTTGATCACAATATTATGACTGCCAACCAACTCTGGATGCTCGTTTAACATCATTTGTAAGAGAAAAATGAAGACTAATATTGATGTATTTGATTAGTTGTGATTGGTAGAATTAAATGTTTGCAACAAAAATCAATTGTGGAATATATCTAATTTACCAGATCCGTATAAACCAAGTAAAAATCTGTTGCCATAAATGGCCCTTTAGAACCCTTCGTATTGTACCATAATTTTGGTTAAAATGCTAAATCTAGTTGAGCCTCTGTAAAATATAGCTCCCCCCCATAGCTGTTATATTTGAGATTTCTCTTGCATCTGAAAAATAAATAAATAAATAAATAAATAAATAAATAAATAAATAAATAAATAAATAAATAAATAAATAAGAACCCTCTGGTTGAGTAGAAATAAAATATCACATACATTAATAATTAGTCATTATAAAAGCTAAAACCTTACTGTTAAAAAAACCAACAAAAAAATCCCTTAGTCTGTAAATTATTTTTATGAGGTATTTCCTCTGTACTGAGTATTCTGTAAATATTCCTGTACTTTCATGTGGAAGTCTGTTGGTCTGTTTCCCACCTGTCTCCTCCTTCAAATCAAGAAAGAACTTCTGGTTGAAGATGAAGGCCACTCCACTGATCTCCTCTACTTTGGCCTCTGCAGTGGTGTTCCTGTTAACGAAGTTGGCCGTGATGGCGATAGCCAGTTTACCTCTGAACTCCTTTCTTTTGAAACCTATGGGGACAAAAAAGGCACAGACACAAAAAGTGAAAAGAGAGTACTGATCTTTCAGAGTAAATCAGTTTTACAAACGTGTCTGTTCAGACCACAAGAAAATTTAGCTTTAAACCATAATTACAAGGCAGTTATGGCAGCATAAGTGTCAGTTCATCAACGGACAGAAAGCTCTGCATAAGAGGCACCATTTATCAAAGCTTAATTAATTGCTTAATTAACTTTCAGGACCAAAAAGGAAAAACAGATGCATGTAATACTTAAATACCATCTGACAGATATTCTTTTTAGAACAATTTATTCATAGTATACAACAGAAAAAAAGCAATTAAGAGTTTTTTTATAGGATGTTCAAGGAATTGGATATATTGTTTGAAGCTTTGTAACTTTTAGTGCCCTAGTGGACATTAAATCTACTACTTATTATTTTACTGGTAAATTTTCAATCCAAAGAAACTAGTGAGTCACAAAGAAATCTGCCTTATATGATTCTCACTAAAGAAAAGTGCTAAATGGGCTAGCAATAGTTAAGACGTTGTGCCATAACATCTTCAAACTGCATCTGTTTAAAGCAAACTTTTGCTGTAACATTCTTTCCCAAATACAGCAACAATCAACAGCTCTGATCACATTTAATTGTTTTACCAAAGCTAGAAAGCATACAAGCACAGAGAGAATCATTTCCCTCAGGCTTCTTCATAATTGGGGAATGAGCTAAACGTCTTGTTCTGCCTTAAAATTCCCTTTTAAGGAATAAGCATTTGATCTGAATTGGTTGTTAGATGACAGCATTTCTAAGAGAAAGACTGAAAACAGTTAGAGTTGGAGCCGGTCCATCATGAATGCATCAGCTGCCTAACTGGGCCCCGGCGCTGCTCTATTTATGTACAGCTTTTCCCCTTTGGGAGAGATCAATGACTCACATGAGTACAAGTTAACAAGAGGTGAGTTCCCGTTATAGTTTTAATGCCAGACAAGTAAAATACATAAATATACTCTTCAAATGGCGTGCAAGTCACTCCATTTTGTTGTTTGTTTGTTTTTTTTTTTTTTGTTTTTTCTTACATTGACATGGTGTCAGAAATGTTTAGGAAACTACACTATGTTGAGACACACATCAAAATTAAAAAACTTAAGTTAGATATAGTTAGCAAAATATTGAAGTGGAACATTTGAGTTTTGTAAGTTTTGTTTTTGTTTACTGATCTCAACTGGATCCAACCAGTTCTCAATTTTTAGTTGCTACATACTATCAAGATAGCAAACAGCCTGGGAGTGGCAGCAGGTTTCAACTTTTGTCTTCACACTGTAGTCAAATTTAAAAGTACAGAACATCCTTAAGGCATCCCATACTCTTCAACCCTTTTGTGCACCGTCTTCTCACCTTCCAGAGTATTCCTGCGCCCATCGGCCCCCACCACAACATCAAACTCAAAGTTAGCCACAGGGTGATCAGCAGGTCGGATTGCAGCCCTCCACCCAATCGCTGTAAGGCAGAGAGCAACAGATAATGGTGGGAAAAAAAACACATACTGGGTATAAATGAAAGGAACACTCTCTTTAAGCTGACTTTTTTGGGGGGAAAATAAATGGGTATACTGCAGCACTGCTGCTGTTACCTGCAGTTTTATAATGTGAGAAATTCAAATGTGTCTGTGGGTTGATATACAAATAGTATCATTTTTCTCTGCTTTCATAACTAATATTAGCCATTTTAAGCAGGCGGTGTGTTGCTGCAGGAGTGTGAGACTGGCTTGGGAGATTGTGGCGTAATATCAGCATGTGGAAAATACATTCCATGAAGTGAAGGGCGCAGCTAAGTTTGTCACAGCAAGGATAAATCTGTGTCTAAATTTAGGTAAGGCTCTTGTTATTATCAGTGTATCGATATTAAAGCTGAAGCGACACACAAATTTGTACTGGTATTTTCCACCTCTGAGCTTCAGGACAGTGTGGGATGACAGGAAGCACTAGAGCGCTTATCTACAATGCAGAGTAATCTAAGATGAATTGAAGCAGTAAATGTCATTCTGTTTTAAAAACAAAAGAAACCCATGTTCATTTGTGATAAGTGGGTGCAATAAACAGCATGTCTACATCTGAGTAAGATCACTCACAGGGTAGTAAAGTTAAGTATCATCTACATCTGATGAAAACAAGATCAGTGCCAGTGTTTGCCTCGTGTTTGTTGGTGGCTGTCAAGGTAATTAAATACTGCAGGATGAGAAGTTTGCTGCTGTCCAACCAGCCTTAGAGTAGAGCAAAACCAACAGAGTGGGAGGTTAAACACAAATCCTCCAGTAAGTAACACAGTATCTGTCTAAAAGCACATTAAACTTCTCATTCTCCTTTTACTAAATGTCACAGCTTTATACTTTCCATCTGTTTAAATCTCACACCTCCACCCACCCACACACGAATCTCTCAGATCCTAATCCAACTCTCAGTGGGTGAATATAAATGCACTCTTAATCTCTTGTTTGGACATGTATCTACAGTCAATATGTAAATGAATACCTTCATTTTCCTGATCCTCTGGAGGTTCCAACAGCTTGACAAACTCCACATTGATGTGAAACTCCACTGCAACGATCAGAGCAACCTTCAGGAGGATCAGCTGCAGCCGTTGAATACCTGTTTGAAACACACACTCATTCATGTTTGCAAACGCTTGTAACACCCTGTTGAATTTTGGGCTATGTCTTCTTGACAATATGGAGAGCAAACCTTGTTTGTTTTTTTAAGACAGAATGAGAATTAGCTCCTTCAGATATGAGACCATAAAGGTCTCCTGGAGAAGGATGGCATGATCCCTTCTGGTGATGGAGTTGAGTTAATGAATGATGGGAAAGTGGATGGTGAGATCGACTGTATTTTGGATGCATGGTCTGCTGTCATAGTACTGAGCCATAGTGGTGAAGAGTTGAGCCATAAGGCAAAAGTTTAAATTCTACCCTCACTTGTGGCCATGAACCTTAGGAAAATTATAAAAAGAACAAGATTGGGTATACAAGCAGTTCAAATTGGTTTTCTTCGCTGGTTGGCTTGTCTTACTCTCCAAAAATAGCATGAGAAGTTGGGAAATTCACAAGTAACTCTAAGTAGGTTCACTGCCCCTCCATACTGAGGTGGTTTAGGCTACTGAACAACTGCCAGTTGGGTGGAGTTCTGCAGGCTGAGCCAAGACTGGCTTAGATCTCCAAGTTTCGCTGGGAGGTGCTGGGGATCCCACAAACCTGAGCCTGTCTGCCAATCCTACAGGTACCTCAACCCTGATATGAACCAAGTTTTTTATGGATGGATTAATGGATAATAATGCAGTATTAGTATCAGGCCAAATCAATTGTACCAAAAATTACAAAAGGTACAAAGTGAGGATGCAATTAAACACATTTTGTTCAGTAATGAAACTAAAAATTTGGAATAGTTGGATCAAGAAAGCAAAGGGTTGAATAAAGCACCACAGTGGTTCTCTCAAATTCTGAGAGACCTCAAGATCTCTCAAAATTTGAAAATTGTGGTTAAAATACAGCACTGAAGGAGAAGAAGGATGGATTAGAAGAAAAAACACAGAGTACAAGTGAAAAGTCTGGATACACTTATTCAGTGCTTTAAGTGGGCCGGTATGGACATGTACACAGTACCAGCACTATTCAATTTTACCCATCAGCATATCGGGACTTATTTCTAGCATTCAGTGCGGAGCGGTATTTTAAGTGAATGTCTGCCAGAAACTGATTAGAAGGCTGCGTGAGCGCGTGCAGCATGGTAACATTGTGTCGCTCAGTTTCGCTCTGTTTCTGATCTCCAGCTGTTTGTTTCAGTAATACAGGTGGTCAGTACCACTGTCCTCTCGTTGAACTGGGATGAGAAAAGCTAGCTGTTGTGTCATGTGCATGTGTTAATATTAAAGCCGAGGTGCTACTGACTAGCTAACATATTGGATGTGCAGACAGACAGCCTCATCATGGACATAAAAAAGAGCCAGGTTCAGGTCAGTGTAAGATTAAATGGTCTGTCTATCAAGAATATCAATGTTTATATCTCTTATTTAATACAGTATAAAACACATTGTTTGGCTATGTGCTTGGTTGACAGTACGAAGAGAGAAACTTATTTATTAGTATTCTTAATAGTATTTTTCTAATTTATGCAATTATTTCATATAGTTGAATGCAATCTATTTGTGAATGATTGTCAGTCCGAAGAGGGAGAAATGAAAAAGAGGAAGGAGAGAGAGAGCAAAGGTCAGGAAGAACCAGATAAGAAAACAGACAATAGTGGCAACTGTTCAGCTGACAAAGAAAAACATCCATTCACAATATCATTTTACATACATACGTCATGAAAGTTATATGTTTTCTCTATATTAAATGCTTTCCAGAAGCACATGTGCAGAGGAAGAGGTGCTGTAATCAGAAATTATATTATTTTGTCATGTCCATGTTAACACCATCAGGCTTTAATTTAATAATGACACTTTGAATTTGGCTCATGTGGATTCAATTTTGATTTTGTTCTTTTCCAATTTCTGTACAATAAAACTATTGATCTATAGATGGATAGATAGATCTATATATAAATATAACCCATGTTTTGTCCCAGATTTGACTGACAGCAAGTCATTAAGGGGAGTACCGGCATTTTTTCAATAACATATATGTATGATAACAATGAATGAAAAGCAAAAACCAGCTGCCAGTTTTGTTTCTGTAAAGTCTGATACTCACTGATATGATCTATAGCACCGGCACAAAATTTTCCATAGAACTTTTTGGCCCCAAGACCACGCAAATCATGGATGGTATAGGGCCAAAGATGGAGCACGTTGTTTCTTGAAAAAGAGTCCCTCTTCTCAATCACCACCGCTTTGGCCCCCATCAAGGCAAGCTCAATGGCAGTCCGCAGGCCGCAGGGACCTCCTCCGATGATGAGGCACTAAGGAAACCACAAAGACAAATTGACACCATTGCCAACACAAGGTGCAGAGAAATGTGGCCACATCATGGTAACACCTCTATCATATTATCAACACAAGGCTGAGAGTTTTCCTGCAGAAGAGTCTGAGATGAAAAATAATTACATCTCACTTGTTTACAACATGCTCCAGGCTTTATAACATCTTCATAGATCACGAGGGGGAGTCAGCACTTTACTGCTCTGCTGGAGCATTTAGAGGCTTTAGAGCTTCTCAGAGAAGAACACTTGAGCGGGATAAACTCCGGGAATCAGTCCAATCTGAAGATGACTTCCTCAGCCCGCCTGACGTGTGGCTTGTTTGAAAAAAACTGAATGTGATTTGAGCAAGAGACTTTGAACATGCCTGTAGTGATGCATTTAGGGAATGTGAGTGAACAACCTCTACATATTTAAGGTGTTATTCACGCACCATCCTAACCAAAAAAATGCATGAAGTCACTTCAGTGAGGTTACAGTGTCTGTCTCAGCGTGTGCGGTTAAAACATGAGATCATACTCCCAAATGATGAATGAAAGATTTGATGCATGTGTGCTGGCAAACTCTGCCTTTTTCCTTCTTTGAACCTATTAAGAAACATTACAGAGATGATAGATCTAGGTACTTCACTGGCATTAAAACAGAGTGGGTTTTAGTCTCTAACTGTCTGAGTGTGCAGAGAAACACAAACTTCTCCATCATGAGCTGCCTCTGGCTGGCAGAAGGATGTTTTCTCAGGTGTAAAGGACACACAGGCGGGTGATGTGCTGCCCAGACAAGCCTGCCTGCCTGCTTAGTTGTTGTTTTTTTTATTTAACAAAGCGGTACTTTGACTTTTCTAACAACTAGAAGCAGAGATGAAAGATAATATATGTAAAAAAAACAACAAAAAAAACAAAACCTAAATTAACTGAGTTTATTCAGATGCACAGTCTAAATTTTTCTCTCAGCTCATGTCATTGTTTTGATGTCTCTATCAACCACCAGCAGAGACATGCTGTTTGTTTTAACACTTTCCATTCACTGAATATATTGTTGCAGATGAGAGGCTTTCCTGAGGGCATGCACCACATCTGCTGAGTCAGGTCACACATTTCCTTTCAGCTTCCCACCTGTGACCTCATTCTGCTCTCTGTCCAATCTCAGCCTGACATTTTTCTCCCACCACTATTGACAATCCTATCTGACAGACTGAACAAACTCAAAACGTCCTGTAAACACACTTTGGGAACACTAAACCAATACCATGCATTCACTTTAAGGGGGAAAAAAAAGAATAATTGTATTTTGAGCCCATTAAACTGC
Organism: Leptatherina wallacei; assembly: GCA_028567055.1. Taxonomy (NCBI): domain Eukaryota; kingdom Metazoa; phylum Chordata; class Actinopteri; order Atheriniformes; family Atherinidae; genus Leptatherina; species Leptatherina wallacei. The sequence goes on from JAOXYM010000001.1 coordinate 17,855,042, forward strand.
AAATTTCTCAACTTTATCGGGCTGTATGACCTGGCCTCTCTGATACTGCAGAATCAAATTAGAAAAAAATCAACCATAATAAAAAATGTACGTTTTTATTTACGATAATGTTCTGTAACACACACAAATAATCTTGGTTCGGTATAAATTTGTACGATATAAAAACATTTTAAGGAAAGTGTTCGTCTGACCTACGTCAAATTCAGCCGGTGTTTTGCCGGCGGGGGAGGAGAGTAAGTGCAGTGTCGAGTTTGGATGGTGGAGGATCTTCCAGATCAGGAATGGACTCATCTTGGGGAGTCTTTTCCTGTTTTTTTGTTACGACAGTGTTTGGCAATATTCTGTAGGTTATGGTGGGGTCAATTCACTGTTTTTAGGAAACATTAAAGGCAACTGTTGACGACGTCCCAGAAGTTACGCACAGATGAAAATACTGAATTGTCTGGGGGGACGGGGGATACAGCAGTCAGATACCCTATATCAGTAAAAAGATGATGTCATGGAAGTCAGCTTGAGTATTTATCAAAAGTTCCCCCCGCAGAGTTTTTGACCTTTAGCCACAATTCATATGTGGGTCACCTTTCTTTTTTTCTTTTTTTAATGAGAAACAGACAGAACTGTTTTATAATGGTTCATAATATTCCTCTTATCTAGAGATAATGCTTATATGGCAAGAAATGCTGGAATAAGACAGAAAAGGCTGGGAAGACTTTAAGAAAATACACACAATGCATTTAGCTTAAGTACAATTGAGCATAAACAGAGACTCAGTTAAAAGAAAAACTCACTGGACACTTTTAAGTCTGAACTTTATCCATCACATCTATTTTATATGAAACTAAAGTGATAGGTGTTACAGTAGTAGAAAATGAAATGCATACTTCCTCGCAAGGGTCTGATGAAGAGCCCTGAGAATTACTTGCATCATGGAAAAAATACAATATATATGCATTTTGTTGTACACAGTAAAACTTTATGAAACGCTCACCATGGCAGCTTGTCACTGCTGCCAGCTGTGTCAGGCCATAAAATACATGACATCACATCCTGTAAAGAGTTGTTGCTAAAGCAGCAATAAGATGAGGAGGCGCTGAGTGATATCACATCTGTCACTGGTGGAGAGCTGAGCCATCATAAAAAACAAGTCGTAACCAAATGATTCCCCCGGAGAGAAGATGTAAAAGCAGATTGTCTGCCCTGTGAGCAATTAAAGCCCCTATGCCTGTATAAGCAGATTGTTAAATCTAAATAATTCACAATCCATTGCTTGAAATCCAGTTCAGAGGTTTAACTTTTCTGTACATTTCTGTGTATGTCCAAATTGACTAAATCTAGCCAAAAGATTTCAGCTCTGAAGTTCAGTCGAGTTACACTTTCTTTCTTCAAAACTTTTCATCTCATTACTTATTTAGGTTTTGGCTTGAATTAGACAACACCTATAAAACTGAAGCTCACACCGAAGCATTTAAAAATTTTAAAATTAATAATAAGCTGGGCTCAGCTCCAGCCTTTAAAGAAAAGCCTATCGAGAGCGAAGCGCAGGTTTAGTACAACTGGAGCCAAATAATCATAGTTGCTGAGTGATGCCGTCTTTTTCTCGGTGCAATAAAAACACTCAAGCAGGCCACTGCACATGGCTGAAAGGTAATCACTCTCCTCCAGGTTTTCCAACTGTTCCGCAATATCTTAACACCCCTGATCCCCACAAGTACAGGATACTTCATAGTTTGGACCCTGTTATGTTCCTTAACTGAGGACTCCTTCATCATCCACTTCAGGAGTAACTCTTGTCTGCTTTTATCTGTTTGTTTTGTTGGTGACACATCTGTCCACAAGGTATATTTAGAATACTTGTTCTGTGATCTGTTCTGTCACGTAGCACCTCTTCTGCCTGTACCAGTGAAACAGTGTGTGGTACTGTTAGGGCTCATAAAAGGATTATATTAATGCACACAATACTGTTTTAAAGAAGACACCCTGCAGTTTATTTTAATCAGATGTCAGAGTATCATTCAAAGGGAACCATGTGAGGTGAAGTTATAAAAATACTTCCTAAATCATAAAACTTCAACGATGCATTAAGGGACCTTATTTATAAACTTTCATGCTCCTCTGCTCAGACTTTATCACTTCCCATTTTAGGAAAATTGGTGTGCATCCATGAGATAACCAAGGTAAATTGAGAGCTGTTCTAGAGCCATGTGGACTAAATGCTTGAAGTCCATCCACAGCATTTTTGAAAACAGGCACCAATAGATGACTGCAGTTGCAATCTATTCATTAAAAAACCCAATCAGACAGTTTTGTCTCTCAACCAGTCTTTTTTTCCAAATTTGATAAAAGAACAAAAAGCAAATGATTTTGAATTGAAGAAACAAATTTGTTGGGCTAAAAGCTGGACTGTTGAAAATATAGAAACAAATATCAATCCAGCAGTTGCCTGTAATGTGATTTTTATTTTATTTCTGGTGTGGGTTGTACCAGCTGTGGGCACTGTTATAAAATACTCTATCATTTGAAGTGAAGGAATTCAGGATTCAGCTTTCCAACAGTAAGTTGCACCTCCCTGTACGCAAGAAAATACACTGATGGTCCTCAGCTATTCTTTCCACTAATGATTGAATTTCTTTAACTAGTTAAAAGATCAAACACATTTTAGGATTTGTATCTGTTATCACATTAAGATGTCAGCTTTTTTGTCTTTTTCTCAGCAACTTAGAAAAACTGCTATCACTGCTGCCACAGTCAAAGAAGATCCAACAGACAGATGAGCTAGACATGTTTTGTCTTAAAACCAGACTGTCATCAGTCATCTCCAGAGTTTTCAAAGCCACTTGTCACCACACAAAATAGAACAAATACTGGGAAAAGCTTGCCCATCAAGTCCATGTGAAATAAGACATACAAACTTTCTAACCTCATGGCTGACTTTCATGCTAAACTGAAAAGACAACAATAGCTGCTTGGAAAGTAGAAAATAAATATCCCCTAGGAAATACATACCCCCTGAATTTTTGTCTTTATTGCACAGGTGAAGCAGAGACATGGACAGGAAATGTGGGCAAACCAGCTGAATGAAATACTGCAGAGGTTCAACCTCAACAAGCAGCACAAACACACAACTGCAGAGGGTATTTTTATGTACCCTAGCCACTGAGCCATCAGCTTGTAGCAGGAAACAAATCTAAGAATTTATGGTATACAGTCTGGAAAAGGGCCAAAAGAAACAAAAATATGTCCTTTAAAAAAAAAAAAAAAAAAAAGAACACTGTGTAATGTAGATTAAAACATAATGCAATGATTTGCCAAACCCTGTCATTCAAAACAGTGCAACAATGTCAGAATAGAGTTTTTACTGTAAACTTGATAAGAATTTTGGGGTTTCATCATCTACAGTACATAACATAATTGGATGACTTTCTCTGGGTCAGACCTTTTTCAGACTGAAGCCAGGTGAAAAACTGCTCTGTGGTTTGAATGTGAACATTCTTTATTGTCTTCTCTCAGCTGGAGAAGAAATGGACCACACTGCTCATTATCAGCACACAGTTTGAAAGTTAGCATTCATGATGATACAAAAAACGTGTGATCCATACAATGTGCACTGAACACTAAAGCACATGGCACAAATACCTTACACATCACCACCATTAATGCTGGGAGGTACTGGAGCTACATGTGCTGCCATCCAGAAAATGTGTTTCTTTATGAGGGTTTTGCTTATTTTGGCACAGTGATGCCAAACCATGTTCAGCACATATAACAGCCAGTTGAAATACTCTTTTAAACCATTTGAAAGATAATAAAATTTAAAATACATGAGGATCTGAATGGTTGAGGAGTTGAAAGTCTATATCACTAGACTATATCAAGCAAGACTGTCCAATTATTGCCATTGAAAATGGCATTAATTGTTCTCCTCAGCCCACAAACAAACAGCCAAGCTTCACAAGAAAATGTGCAATAGGCTAGTTTATATATCCAAAACATATTAGTGTCATAGTTTAAGACTGAAAATCAAGAGGTGGCAATGTACATGCAGGCAGTTGTTTTGTATGGGAGTGTTTATGTTACATGACCATGATGGCAATGATTGAATAGCAGAACTATTGAGCTACACCATGCATAATCTTGGAATAGAGGCCATTTCATCATGCCATCCCCCACCCTCCCCACTCCTTATGGGCCACCTAATTAATAGTGTGAACAGTGTGTAGTTATGTAACAAAACGTTGTAGGTGGACGCTAATAAATTCAAGATTTTAGGTAGCAAGAACTTGTATACTATAGATATTAGTCCTGTGTGTCATTACTTCCGCTCTGTTTGTTAAAAAAGAATAAAGAAAAAAAGAAGTGAATGTGGAAAACAAAAGAATGATCATTTCTTAACCTTTATTTACCCAAATCTGTGGACCAACAAATCTTCTATACATTTTGTAATGAGAGATGGCTAAATGATGGTTTGTCTGCGTCCCTGAATTGGAATAAGCAGTATAGAAAATGAATAAATGATGATCTGCTGCAGCATTAGCTGGCATAGCCGTGTCCTAAGCGTTTGGAAATATCTTACATTACATTCAAAATAAGCACTTATTTTAAAAAAAATGCATTTACTGGGCAAACAATTAAAAAATAACTTCATGTTGATTAATTACTGTTAAAATCATTCTACTCTAACCACATCTGGTAAGCATTTTTAGCATAAAGTAAGGCTTTAAGTAAACTTACCTTGGTGCCAACACAGGTTTGGCCTTTCCTGTACTCCTTGTGGGACATCTTCTTGTCTAGCTTGCTCCACAGTGCTTGAGCTTTCCAGTAGGTGACCTTTGCCTTGAGACTGCTGTAGAATGTGTTGTGGTCTGCAGGATCGAGGTCCAGGCGTCTGCAGAGGATACCGAAGGTTTGAAGGGCTCCTTTACAGGTCGAGGCCTGAATGAAGTTCTCGAACAACTTCCCCACATTCTCCCTCTCCTCCTCCGTCTCTCCCATCTTCCCTACTGCAGTAGATGATTTGGTGTACTGAGGCTCCTGCTCATTCAGCGCTCTTTGCCAGATGTGGCTACACCCCCAGCTTGGCCTGCACCGTCATGCCCAGTCTGCTGAGGAAAGACACACAAGTCTGATGTCATCTTATGGCAAAGAGTCCAACAGATGGCTTTAAGTAAGTCATGTCTTTTCCATATTCCACTTTTAGCCTGATAAAAGTGAGCTGCTTTCATTACATCATTTAAATACATTTAAATGGATTATAGCTCAGGATGCTGATCTCATTTACTTTACATAAGAAGAAATTCAGCAACGTCCCTTAATGCAATACATACGTAAGAAGGCATTTTGACAGATGATAACCTTCCACCCACATAAAAAAAGATAACATTTCAAGTGCAGGCAAGGCAGAGAGATGTATTAGAGAGAAAACATAACACCAGCAGAGTGATCCCATCTGTCAACATCAGGCAGTTGTTGAGCTTATTTACTACCTGTGCTTTATAAGGGCAAGGCCACGAGTACTTATAAGTGGAGACACTGGAGGCTTAGATCATACTTTCTATCTAAAAAAAAAAAACTAAAAAAAAACTGTCAAAGAGCTTCAGAGTTCAATGAAACCTCCACAGAGATCAAATAAAAATAACAAACCAACACTAGCATTTTAGATGTCAAACAATACATTTATTTTCTGATAAAAAGTCAATATGGAGGGAAAACTGCCTATGGAGGGGGTTATTTGTGAATAGGATATGCCTTGTTTATGCATTAGCTGTGATTTAAATTAATATAAAATCTCTATATTAGGCTTAACTTCAGAGTGTTTATTGGATCAAATACGATCAAATAACATAATCATCTCAGAGGTATTTAGGAGTTTTCTATTTTCCAAGCTCACTCACATCAGACACACAATAATACAACTGCTGGATCTCTATTTAAATATTTAATGATTCCTCATTAACAATTATATACGATTACAATAATCAACATTTGTTCACTACAATTTTTTTTCTATTGTTACCTTCCAATGAACTACAGTGCTTTTTATACATGCTGTGCAGCTGTCCAATGAATAAAACAAAAAAACGACTTCGGTTACCACTTCATGGTGAGTTGTGTGCATATGGTGTACTTACACACCTGCATGAGAGAGACGCTGCTCCTAAAGCACACTCTCATGTCAGAATGAAGCTAAACTGACGGAATAAAATATACTGTAGTTCTTCTTTTACTCTTTACTCCAACCAACCATCAAGCATTTTCAAAAATCTGTGCCAGAGCTCAACATCAAAGCAAAGTGTGGAAATTTTCTGCATCAAGCATGTGCACTTGGGTGGAGACCACAGCTCCTGAGAGTTTTTTGGGAGAAGCCAGCCTTTGATATTTTAATGTCCCATGGAGTGGGATAGGCGTGGTTGAGGAGAGGTCAGAGTAGCAGCGCATGGCTTGAAAACCCACCCAAAGTAATTCACTGTAACTTTCACACCCCCAGGAGGCTATATGACTACGGTATGAAATCTTGAGATAACAAAAGGGAAAAGTAGTCACCAGTCTAAGCAAAAATTACTCACTTTATTCAAAGACTATTCAGCCATAGGTCACACATCATTGATTGTGTAATGTGAGGTTTTGTATTGTGCTCTAAAAGCAACAGCATTTGTCCCAAAGCTAAAATTAGCAGATCAATTTGCACAACATCCTGTTTGGCCGTGTTTTTGTGTCCTGTTTTGATAATGATTTACATTTCAGAGAAAGGTTTAGGTGGAGAAAGGAAAGCCAATCAAGCCACAGAAACATTGCATACTCAGGTGAAACTTTCTACACTTTCGTGCTGCCCTGTCAGCGGATCCTGGAGAGTCTTTCACAGCAAACATTCAGCCTCACTGGGTGAGCTGACATTCCTTTGCCACGTGGCCGGACGAGCTCTCCATCAGCATGAGTTCAACACCAACTGGTAGCACACAGTCACAGCACCACCTCCACAAGTTCTTGGAAGATTTTAAAGTTGCCACCAAGTCACGCAGATGACTAAGACTGGTATGATATAGTGTATGATGAAGAAGGTTTAGTCTTTCATCCACAACAGAAGACAAGAATCACAAATTCCTGTATTTTCTGGAGTGCTTGCATAACACAAAATGTTCCATAAAGCCTCTATGTGGTCATTTGTTTTGACAGAATCTAATATAAGATTATTTAAGGTGATGAGATAGACTGTGCATTTCTGCCAAAAAGGTTTAAAGTTAAAAAGCAAATTCCCATTTTCATTACCATTGTTTGTGGCTGTGCTCTCCCAAGAACAATTTCATTACAAACTTTGGCCACAGTTCAATAAGCTTTCGTGCTTTTGGTGAAACGTTTAAAATAAAGACATGTTGATTGCACTTCAGTCCAACTAAAAGTGGTAAAATAGCCACAATTATTGGAACCATCTGTTGTGCAAGTCTGCGAGGACTAATGAAAAAGGTACCACTTACTGTCTTCATTCAGTAGATGCTCAGCACTGTAACTACATTGTCTCTGACACAGTCCCATGACTTCACCATCTTAGTCTGACAGAATGGAAAGTCACTTGTGGGCAGACAGAACGAACCCACAGAGCCGCTGTAAAAATATAACTAATGACAGACTGAGAGGGAAGAAAACACACACACACACTCCCACACACACAGATCATACATTACATATGAAGCATATAAAGACAGGTTTCCATTTCCTGTGTTTTAAGAAAATGATCTTAAGAAATTGAGAAAAAAAAAGGGAAGTGATTAATTTCTCAGTGGAATATGGAATTCATCTGTGGCAAGAGAAGTGTGCTTTGTTTGTGTTTTACAATTATACACCAGTGAAAACTAATACTTCATGGATGACTTTAATCGTATTTGTGCTCCAATTTTACGGTTTTCTGACACATTACCTTAAGTAAGAATTAAGCTTAAATGAAATTAAACATAGTAAGCTATCAGTTTCTGCTTTGATAAAGGAGGAATGCTAGGAATTTAAAAAATGTACCTGTTACAGTACACCTAAGGTGAAAGAATAAACATGAACTAATTATATAATATATATGTATTACTATAAAAGATACAACAGTTTTGCTTGATATAAACTAACTTCATGCAGTTGAATAGTAGTTCTCTAATCTGTCTAAACTTTTGTTGTCCATTTGTGTGCAATCAAACGTAAAAATCTCTAAAATGGGTCACAAATGGATATTGACACTCTATACAACCTCATGGACCTTGTTTATCGTAATATACAATGCAACAGAGCAGTTTTTTGGAGCGGAGGTCAAAGAATACGTTTGATCTGATTTAAGCTACAAAGGCAAAACTTTGTTCATACAATCAATTTATTGTTGGTTTAGTTCTTCTCACTGACTTGCTGACCATAGGTAACTGCTGATGCTGCAATCCTTACATTATATAAAAACTACAAGTTTTTTTTCCCCAGAATAACACCACATGTTGTCTGTTGGAGTAGTTCTGGTCATATTGTGTCTTTCTTTGAATCTTGAGATTTTTTTACTTGAGAATCTTGATTTATGAAACATTCTCCTACTTTGGTTTGGATGCTGGGCTGCTTCAGGGATTTCAACTGGTATTTCTGGTACTTTTTTAACATCTGTTATGTTGGGTAACCATGCCAATGGGAGTGTTGTTTACATGTGGAAGAAGCTCAAGTAATTCTCAGAGTAAGACCCCCAAATTCAGAGGAGCTGAAGGGAAGACGTCTGGGAAGTTGGCAGGGAGGGAAAAAAGAGAGAGACCAAGGAGGAGAAACTTTAAACCATTTCTTCACTTAAATGCAAAAGGAAAAGTGAGATCATTGGCAAATAAAATGGAAGAGCTACGAGTGCTGACGAGGAGAGAGTTGGAATATTAGGAATGCAGTATTATGTGTTTCACAGAGACATGACTGTAGAAGCATATTCCATAATGCTTCTCTGGTCTGCATTCAGACTATAAAGGCAGAGACGACAGAAAGAGCAGCATAGGTAAAGGAGGAGGGATTGCAGGGCTTGTTAACAACAGATGGTGTGATCCTGGACAAGCTACCAAGAAGGAGTATCTCTCTCTACTCCCTGGATATCAACTGATAATGATAACTGTTGGCTGTGACTTGCATCCAGGAGACTTCCTGGAGAGAGTTCACCTGTGTTACCTGCCAAAGCTGCATTTAATGTCATCAGCTACCATGTAAGTATCATCTGCATAACCACTGGTTACAGACCAAGCACATCCAAGAGAGTGGCAGTTTGCCTCAGCTGTGCAATGTGCCCTGATGTACATTCACAAACACATGAGAAATGCTAAATAACCCCGTACAACAGCTC
>JAOXYM010000001.1:17882246-17897779 GCA_028567055.1 Leptatherina wallacei
ATATATATATGGCTTCGGCAAACATTTTTCTTATGAGTTCTCAGTCCCTGGTTTCAAGGCTTCTTTTATTAGTAAATAATCAATTTAGAGCAAAATAAATTTTAAAGCAGGGATGGCTTGTGATATACAACTCCCCACCATGTGGGCACACTTTCTCATTCAGCAGCACTGGATTAAACTCCCATCTTAAAGTCTGGAGAATTCTTCATGAATAAATAAATAAACACTGACAGTTATACTATACAAACTTTAAAACAATCATTCAAGGGCAAATAGATTACATGATGGAAGATATAACCATATTTCAGACATCATCCACAGATCTAATCAGGTGACAGAATTACCTTCTCCTTGAGTTCTTCTACACTGCTGCTCTCTAGAATCACCTCCTCGAAGGGTCCCAGCTTCATTGTCGCTGGGTTCCACCTCCGAGTCAGAACAGCCAGCTGAGACATGGATTTCATCTTCTCTGGTTCTGAGAAAGGGACAACAAATAAAAGAAAGCAATGAATGCATTCTCCATCAATCTTAGATGCTAACTGTAGTTTCATGACATGTAATAGATTTTAATATATTTGGCAAAAAACTGCAGAGCAAGTGTTACCATTGAGGACTTCGAGGAAAACCTCCCAGTTGGAGGAAATGCTGATGTCCTCTTCATAGACGTGGTAATCCAGAAACACTGTACCTGGATTCTTCCATGTCTTTTTCCTGAGACGAACCCTAAATACACACACACACACGAACGATTTAGGACATTTTCTCTCCAGACAAACGTGGTCACACTTTGGTCTCCATTTCATTACCTGTCGATGCAGAGGTCAAGCTTGCACTGCTCTTTCAACTGAGGAAGCAGCTCTTCTTTGGACTGTCTGACAGTCATACCCTTGGCAAACACTGTGTCCACAAGGAACTTACAGGGCTGTGGAAAAACAACATGATCATAATTTTATTTACTAGCTTTTACAAAAAGGAATTTGACAACTGAATTGCTAAAAGTTAGATTATTATATAAAGTCATACACTGAAGCACAAAGCGATCAAAATAGCAGAAAATGTATCCAGATCTCACCTCTGCTTCATTCACAAGTAGTTGATACACCTTAACTCTGTATTCACCCTTTTTCAGTGCTCTTCCTAGTCGAATAGTTATCTAAAAAAAAAAGTAACAAAGTTCCACGTTAAGTCATATTTCAAGGACTGCATAATCACACATATTGCTGGCTTCACATGAATACATCCTGAACAGTTTGTCCTGACCTTGTTATCGTCAGAGAACGATGAAAGTGTTTCGTTGAGCCGCACGCTCTCAAACTCCTGGTTGTTGGCGTACACCCGAAACACCTTGAATTGGGTCGAAGTTACTCCTACATATGGCTCCAGGTTTTGTTTGAATGCTGCCAATGTTATTCTCTTGTCCACATGAACCACTAAACCTGAAGGAGATCACAACAATGTAGTATTTTGTCAAAATAATTCTCTGGAAGAAAGAAAAGCAGCTGAAAAGGTGGTCAAATTCCTTCATTTTTCTATCAACTTAAACAATAGCATTCAATTACACTAGGAAGTACTGTAACAAAACAATAGCTGCACTTGTCTTTGGTTAAATTAATTTAAAAAGCAGTTAAAGCATACTAGACAATAATGACAACTTTTAAAACGCATTATAAATAAACAGGTTTATACATTTCTGTGTATCCCATGAAGCATCATCTTGAGAATAAGGCTCTGCCCTGAAATACAGGTATTGAGCTTCAGCCTTGCTCTTTCCATTGTCGTCATATTCGCTGTCCGTTCCAGAGTCCTCCTCAGTGGTGTCCCAGGTCTCTTTCTTGCCCTCATGGGCTTTGGATCGCCGGCTACTTGTGATGCTGTGCGAATCCAGGCCGTTGGCCAACTGGATGGGGCCACTGTCTGCATTACACAGTGTGTCACTACTATGGCTGGAGCTCAAGATGTCACTGTCCACTGAGCTGGTGCTGCGGTCATTGTTCACCTCAGAGTCCGACCGCTCCTCACAAACAACCTGGTTCTCAATATCAGAGGACACACCACCGCTCCCCCCGGGTGTAGTCCTGATCCGGTTCTCCAACTCTCTGTTGTCTGCAGCCACGGAGAGGGAACAGTTTGAGTCAGCCTCTTGAGTTGGAGATTCGATATGTTCGAAGTCGCTGGCATCAGAGCTTTTCTGGCTGTCACTAGTGCTGGAGCCCTGCTGCTGCTGCTGCTGCTGCAAAGACAGGTTCTTTAACTTTTCTGTGCTCTCCTCAAGGATAGCCTCAACAGATTTCATGTTACCCTTTGACCCCTCAAAGGGCCCATCAGAGTCCTCTCCTACTTTTTGGCAAAGAGTTCTGTTGGCCAGGGTACCAGGAGACTGCTCTGGCAGTAAGAGTAATAGTCGGATTGTGTTCCCGTGACGATCCAACAGTTTCCACAAGAGTGAGTCAGTGAAAGCAACCTGATGATCGGTCAGTTCGGAGCTCTCTACATAAACCTGGTGAAAAAGAAAGTGCAAAACTCAAAATCGGCACTTATATAGAAAAGTTTCACAGAATTTTGACAGTCAAACAGGCACAATAAAACATGAATGTAGAAACAAGTCAGAATAGAAAACAAATTGGAGACCTTGTTACTTCTGAAGAATCCCTCAGCTTTGAGTGTTTTGTTTGGAACATATAGAAGCCTGAGGTCATTATAGCATCGCTCCAAGACCACTCGCATGGTTTCTGAAGATAGCCCTGTAGCCTAGAAAACACACAATGTATTCAGACCTGACCCCAAATTCCAATGGGCAATATTGAGTTACTACATAGTTTTCTGTGCAAACATTTAAATTAAAACACGTGTAAAAACTGAGTAAAATAAGGTACCTGTGCAATAAGCTGTTTGAATTCAGTGATCGTCTGGTTCAAGTATGCTCGAACACTGATTGGAGAGGCAATGGTCTCGCTTTTCAGATCAACAACATGAACCTTCACCATCACCTCTGTAGACATATCAGAAACAAACCCACAAAACTATGAAGCAATTACTTTTCATAGTATCCTGACCACTTCAGCATTTGGTTTTACTGGGTAACCATAAGAACTTTTCTGCATTACTTTATCTATGTATGCTTATCGTGTGTATGATGTGAGACAGAATCTACAAAATAGATTTTAGTCATATTCATGACTTCCTATGAAAAAAATCTGCAAACAACTACCTACAGAGTACTGCTTACAATGCTGTCTAACACATTCACATCATTACTAAATGTTTTAAAAGCAGTAGATTACTGACCCCCAGGTTTGTAAGGCTGGAACACTTGCTCTGGCCTGCGTGTCTCAAGCAGCAAGTCAAACATGTATGAGGACTTGACACCTCCAAGGAGGAGGCCCATCGGTGTGTCCTCCTCACCTTCGTATGATCGCTCCAGGTACTCATGGAACTCATCATACTTTACCAAGCGGCAGCAGTCCAGAGAGACGACTCCCTCCAGCTCCATCAGCTGGAGAACAGATTGTGCAAAAAATTAACAAAAGCAGCAAAGTGCAGTTTCCACAGTATGGAGAAATCACATGGAACTTCTATTGGATGACGACTTTCTAAAGCAGGTTTATCTTTTAACAAAGCTAAGTGGGGAAAAAGTGGACTTGAATGCATATTGTGCCAACGACCCCCCCACCCCCACAACTCCCAGATTTCCAAATTAATAGTATTTGTGTTAAAACTGCAATGGTTTAGGGGCAAGAAAAAGCAAAATAAAGGAAATAATCTGATTAACCTTGTAGGCCATTTCTGTTGCTTCTCTTAGAGTTTTGTCTTTGTGCACTTCCAACTTGCTCTCCAGCATCATCTTCACAGGATGCATGCAGAAAAGTTTGATCTGAAGAGAAAAGATCAATTTCACCAAAATTAAACTTTTTATATATCAAAAGAAAGGGAACATGTTTTACCTAGTGTGTATGTAGAAGCAGAACACATTCATTTTAACCAGGGAAAAGGTGCATACCTTGCATGTGTTCCGCTCAATCTCCCTCTGGCGCTTTTCTTGCTCTTCAGACTCTTTTTCTTTCTGAACCAAACTCTTTATGTGCTCTGGAAAGTCTTCCACAGCTAAAAATTCTGCAGAGAGAAGAATGCAAAAGTGCATATTAATTCTACTGGTTTGGGGCAACCACAGGACAAACCAAGACATCTGAAAGAAAAAAATGACAATATGGCACAATGATTTGTCATGAGGCAGTAAAACCGATATCTGTTGAGATTAGTTGAATGCAATACCTCTAAGAAACTACAAACACACCTTCCATATACACAAAAGACAGGACAACTTTTGTCTATATAATTGACTGATATTTATAATCACTTGGAAAATGCTTAGGTAATTTAGAGACATCAACATTATAAAGTTTGATTGTAACCTGACACTTGTAAACCAACAAGGGGGAGTATCATCAAACATTTTTTTAACAACAAATAAAACTGAATTGAGCTCTTACTTGAATTCCTTGAGGGGTCTTTCAGTCTATAAATCAGCATATAAGCATTTGTAGAGCTGTTGAAAGGGAAAAAGATATCTTAATAATGAACACAGAAATAAAGAGAAAATACGACTCTGAGCATATTTCAGATATAAATTTTTAAAAATTAGGATACAAGACAAAAGACCTTGCAAAGGCACTGGAATAATAGCCTCTGCTCCCTGAGGACCCCCCATACGTCTTCCTGATATCATCCTGGGTGATCTGAAATATTCCAAAATTTAAAAAAAAACAATGAAATGGCAGAAACATAAGGTGTGTTTATTCATAGACAGTGGTCATGAAGTCCAGTAGGATGAGTGTGTTTCAGTCTTTCCGACTTTCTGTAAAAGGACAAAACAGATTACCCAAAGCTAAGGCTGACCTTGCTAACGTGTTGATCATTGAAACTGTACCACTGGCCATCGCTGAAGGATTTGATGCAGGCATAGTAGTGGCCACCAGCAGCACTCCCCGAATGGACCATGACAGAGAAGAGCTCAAAGGTCAGCAAGCTCTAAAGACAATGAATAAAGAACTAGTTATAGAAAGCTGACATTAGCAGGAATCCAGACCGTTGTTTTTCATAAAGACACAAAGTTGATGAGCGGTCTGAAATGCTGAAAAACAAACAAGAGGAGTATTTTTGGGAAACTTGAAACTGTCCTCTGAAAGGTTTAATTTCTCAGCTTCTAAATAAAACTGGAAGATTTTGAAAAAAAAAAACAAAAAAAACATTGAAGAGGTTAAACCCAGAGTTTTTACTGTTATTACCTTTGCCCTTATGCCATACAATGTAAATAAAACTGGTTGTTCGTGTGCGTTTGAAATGCTGATGCAACACATGTCCCAACAGACTCGAAAGGTAAAAGCACATGTTATATTGGGTGTAAATGGGCTGATTTGTGTTTGTATAAAATGTTGTACCACACTTCATCAATCAATTCAATGACACAATCTGCATGACTGTACAAAAAACAAAACAAAAAATAAAAATGATATTAAGATAACCAGATTGCACAGCCCTACATATAATGCTTCTCTTGCTGCTCTTACCACTCGTGACAATACTGCAGTTTCCCTCCCGTATAAATTAAGTATTTTTCATTTCATGACAGGTATGAGTCGAAGTATCTGAAACCCAATTCCGGTGCTTCTGGTCATGTGTCCCAGTCAGAAACAGCAATATATACTCAATGAGTGCAGAGAGACAGTTACCTTTGGCTTCAACGCCCTCTCTGTGCTGCTGGTACTGTCCAAACAGATGCCCTCGTCCACACAGTCATCAGTGGAAAAATCATTGCTCATTTGGTCGCTGTGGCAACTGCCTTCATTCTCTGCTCCACTATCAGTGCAGCTCTCTGTCTGAGGTGACTTCTAGAGAAGGGCCATTACAAAACCAATAAAAGAGGTTTAAACACAAGACAAGAGACAGTTATCAACCATAATTTATGTCTACCTTAATGAGACAAATCTAAAAGCACAAACAGAATGCTCAGCAAGATAAGACAGGAGGCCCTGAGCAACAGTTCAAGGTTTAAAAAGAATAATCAAGGCTG
Source organism: Leptatherina wallacei (assembly GCA_028567055.1). NCBI lineage: Eukaryota > Metazoa > Chordata > Actinopteri > Atheriniformes > Atherinidae > Leptatherina > Leptatherina wallacei. Next base: position 17,888,314 of record JAOXYM010000001.1, read on the forward strand.
CTTGCCATTTATGTTCAAAGTCCAACATACACAAATCACTGTGATATGGCTGAGGGGGGAAAAAGTAGTACCAAAAAAAAAACCCACACGCACACAAAAACCCTTCTAGAAACACCACAAGGCCTGGCTCTCAAATATCTTGTCAGCAATGCAAGCTATTCAGAAACAAACATTGTGTCTGCTTAAATTATAAGGAATAAGTTGAATTCAGCCTAGCAAGCAAGTATGTTTGTGATATCCAACTATTAGGTCTCTCGACTTCCACTCTGTTGCTTGGGCAGTCTTTTCCATAAGGATCTATTGTACCAATTTTCCAACTTCTGAACTTCTCTTCCGGCCTGGTTGCTTTGGTGATATGGATTAGTAATGCGAGTATCAACTGAGATTCTGTATAATATGTTGTATTTTGAAAATTTTATGTTTTTTTGGTCTCTGCACTCAATGAGGTTTCAGACAAAATACAACTGGTGTATAATTTTAGCTGACCACAAAGCCACATCTGGAACCCATTAAAATCACGTCATCTGGTGGAATCACAATTACCGCATTGTGAGGCAGTGTTAACATGTAAGGGCACTGCATAAGAACAACAGAATATAACTCTAAAATATGGCTGAGGGAGGATTAACAACACTTTACTGAATCTGAACATCAACAACAATTTCGATACCATCAGGGCGGCTGTTTGCCAGCTGACACAAAGTAGAAGTTGGCTGAAAAGCAATAACAAATTTTAAAAACAAGGACTATCCAACTTCTGGAGAGGCCTACTCAGACTCCAACCCAACTCTGTGGAAAAATGTCAAAAATACTAAGAAATCATCTGCCCTGAAGAAGCTTTGTAAGGGGGAATTATCCAAAATTCAACAAAAGATGCAGATCAGATTTTGTGCTTCTGGAAAAGCTTGTTTCAGTTAGTGTGACTGAGGGTTTGAAATCCAACAGTTTTTCCTCAATGTAAATGTTTGATGTGTTTAATTAGAGAAAAAAAGGCCCATTAATAGCTTAAGCACATTGAGTTAGTATTTCTGTTTGTAAGCAGTTGTGACTTAAATGGGGATGAGATTACATCTCATGAAAAATAAATATAGAAAGATCAGGTAATTCCAGAAGATTCAGACAATCATCTTCAGTGTTCACATATCCATTAGGTGTTGTGGGAGATTGACAAAATCACCAAATTACTGATACAACATGTTGTCCATCACATTTTGATAGTTAAGAGATTAAAAAAAAAAAAAAAAAAAAAAATCACATTTGGGCTGACCAGTAAAATGTTCACAAGCTGAGGGCCTTCTTATCTAATCTAAATCAGAGAGAGTGATGTCTGCTCTTACCTCATCTTCCACATCAATGAATGGGCTCATGTCAAGCTCCTCTGGGAAAGTCATGCGGTCATTAAGCTTGATGCGATGCATAGTGGTGTAATCAAAATCAAACCTTTTCAGCTGTAATGTCAGCAGGTAGGGAAAGTGCAGAAACCTCAGACCCTGGGTAAAGAAGTGTTTATAAAACAATGAGATGAACTCAATAATAAAAACACTGTATTCACTTAACAAAAGTCACATTTCCTGTATGCTCACCTTCCGGGCATCACATTTCTTTTTGCAGCGTTCACAAAAGTATTGGTTCGGTCCATCCAGAGTTTCTGGCTGGATGAATGCCTGCAAAGCCTCCTCCTGTGGCAGTAAAATGATATTTTCTGCTTCATTTATATTAAATAGTCAGAAACAGTATCAAAATGAGCTTTTAAGTAGCTGTGAACTGTCAAGAGTGAATTGATCAAGTGTTAATGGAGGACATGATGCCAATATGTTAAATGTTTAAAGGAATTAAATGTCAAGAAAAACACACCACACTCCCGTAGGCTTGGCTGGCTCCAAAGGGTCTGATCACAAGAGGGATGTCCAGGTAAGTATCGATTCTCCAGCTCTCATAGCCGCACTCCAAACAACGCACATAATCCTTCAGCTTCCCTTGATACAGCTGGTTGATCAGATCAGCCTGAGCAGATGAAGGCATCACAATCAAGTCTTCTCAGCCCCTCAAGCTAATTTTCATTGCTATGTTCTCATATGAAAGAAACCACCAATGTGCCATCATTAATATGTGAAATCATAGTTAATGGACTGTAGTAGATAGATACAATAAACTTAAATACGTTCTTTTGAACAGAAACATTTGTAAATTATCCTCATTTTTTTACCCTTGATCTGTTAATTGATTTGTTGATATGTGGCTGTGGATGAGCAGTGAATGAATTGACCTTTGGGAGCTATAAAGTTATCTAAATCTGAATGTACACAATGCTTCTATCTTCATCTTGCTTCTTTTGGGTTTTGTCCCACAGTAAATTTAATCCCTTAGCCATAGTAAATCCACTGCTGTCCATTATAGCGTTCATATGATCTGGCTCCTTTGAAACATACTGCGGCCAGTGTATAAGCACACAACACAGTGACATGACAGAAAATGAGCAAATGAGCCCTTTTCACACACTAGTTGTAACAACCAAAATATACGAACATGTGGGACGATAACCGGCTCTGGCCGGGAGAAATGTCTCGCAGTCAGACGTGGAAGAACGCGGTAAAAGTTGATAGAAATATGTTCAACCCAAGACCGATAGGATTTGATGCAGCTGCATTTTTTGCTGTTATGTGGTAAATACAGAACTCATCCTGCATTAGCCAATAGATGGAACGACTTTCAGGGGATCAATAAAAGTATATATCTATCTTTCCTTCTTTGTTGTGTGTATTGTCGTCTCCTTCAATGATTCTAGATGCAACGGCATTCACTCTGGCAGGGAGTGGAATAATGAATTCATTTAAGTATTGCAGCATGAACACAAACTCGGTCTGGAAGAAAGTTGCACCCCCTCACTGAACTGAGTCCCCAATCGTACAGAGTCTCGCTCCTAAAAAACTCCTTTGTCCCCCATGCAATTAAACTGTACAACTCTGCACTAGGGAGGGAAAAAACAGTTAAGAAGGAAAGCATTCTCTAATACATAAAATCACTTTAATTTTCTTGATACATATGTGAAAATTAAAAGTAAGGAAAAACTGCATTCTGTACATAAATCCTGATGATCAAATAACAGTTGTGGATGTGTAGCCAACACAGCATACACAAAGCAGGGATAACTTCCGGTTCACGATGTTCCGTCTCAATAATACAACAACAGTGATAATAAGGTCATCTCGGCTCAGCTTTACAAACACAGATCATTTTGTCTCTTTGATTACCTTGGTTACCGGTTCAGAGGCGTATCAGTGGCAGATCGACTTCCACCTCCTTTCCACCACTATGCTTTCACACAGGACACAATGTGAAGGTGCATCAGTCCCACTTTGAAGTGGATTGTGTGAAAAAGGGCTGTTGCAAGCGTTGTTGCATTCAAGCTTTGTTTACAGTTCTTCGGGTCAATCCAAAGTGAACAGCACCACTGGTTAAAACCTCATAGCACTTGTTGGCAAAGGGGTGTCTATGTCACTGTGTTGGGTGTCTTCATGCGTTTAAAACAAAGGTGACTGAAATTTTTTTTTTATTGGATCTACCTTCTACGAGCATGACCTGCAGTTGTAGATGGTAAAACCACTGAACTGCAACACAGTAAGGAAGTTGTGGAACAAGATGTGTGTACAACCCTTGAATTAACTAAGATGCCATAAAAAAGGACATTTAGCTAAGCATGCAGAATTATGGGTAGGGTCAGCATAATAAGTGGACAATCAGAACAAAATTATATTTTTGTTTCAGAGGCATTACACTTGAGCAAAGCAGTCCGCCATGTAAACACAACACAGCAAGCAGAGCATTTACAGCATTTACTGTATCTCTGGGGGTAGCTTGTTGTGCAACAAGAAAACTATTATTGAGGTTATAATAAAGGTTCTGCATCGATCTGACGTTGAAGTGTATATGTAAATATTTAATGCAAACTAATGTCTTGAGCTCAACAAGGAAACCGTTTCTGCATACTCTGAACAACAATGAACCAAAAGGCCTAAAAAGTTCATGAATACCAAAACTATCGATTGGTACACACACACACACACACACACACACACAAAAATCTATATGTAATCTTTTTATTTAATATTGAAAGAATAATGTAAATAACTTCTTTAATGATTATCCTCTCACTTTTTTACATAGTTAGAAACTAGAAAAAACAACTGGAGCACTATGTTACAGGAGTTTTAATAGGCTCACGTGCATTATTTTTGTCCTAATGTAACTCACATGTACAGACCACAAGACTGTATACACACACATTGGACTAAAGGTTGGTGGTGTATAAGTCAGTCTAGTGATAAGAAAAAACCCTAACCCTAGGGCTTAGTGACCCATTAAACTTTTTGCACAACAGATCTTTTGTTTTCTTTCTGGAGGGAGCCTCAGTCTGCCTGCTGAATTTCTGGTGTTGAAAATCTAAGAAAACTTCTTGTTTGCTCTTACCTGCTCTGTCTGCTTCCATTTCTGCTCCAGGGCATCAAACATGACCCTGCACAGCTCTTGGACGTCATGCTGTTGCCAAGCTAAAAAAAAAAAAAAAAAAAAAAAGAGAGAGAGGAAAAAAACAAACCCACAAAAAGAATAATTAAGTCAACAGAGACAGAAGCACATGCTCTCTTTTTTTCCAGAAACACGCAGACAAGACATGTGAGTTTAGTCACAGGAGAGAACAAATACTCACCCTCACTGCTATCCCATCCAAAGCTCCGTGTCACATCAGTGGTCTCAATGGCCCTTTTCTTACTAGTTTGCAAAAGCACAAACAGCCTTTGCAGCTGGAAGGGAATACTGGTGACTGGGTCCTCTTCTGACTCCTCAAACTCCCAGCTGAAATTGTACAGTTATAAAAGGATTTTAATTAGTTAATACTTCACAAGCTTCAAAAAGACATATGGCCTTAAGTCCTTACTTGTAGAGCGCATTTCTGAATTCTGGGGTCATAAACAACGTTTGCAGAAGGCTGTTCAAATAGCAGGTCATTGCTTGGTTAACCAAACCTACATAACCTACAGATGGGAAAGGGAGACAAGTTATGTAAGGTACGTTGGGGTTTTATACCATAACTGTAGTCACATATTGAACAGGTGACCAAATCTCACCCGTCTCAGATTTGCTGAGGATAGATGAGTAGGAGTACGATGGACTGCTGTAGTCACCGCTGCCACCTGCATTGCCATCTCTTGGTAGAGGCCCGATAAATCGCTCCTGGGAACTGTCATCCAGTCCACTGCCATCTGCTGTTCCTGACTCATCCTATGTACAAAAACATACCTTGAAATAACTTTAGCTTTTAAGTAGAAACTGTTTTACTTTAATTGACCTTATGAAAATGTTTGTTGTCTTGAATTATTCAATCATTATTCAAATAAGGAATTAATTTTGTTCATCTTCTATCACTCACTGATGCAATCTGGGGCTGCTCTCCATCTTTGTCGGTAAGCTGGAGGAAATTCTTCTTACCACCAGGCTCAAAGCCAGAATCAGAAAGGGACATCTCGCTGTTATGTTCCAGTGGTGCCTTGAAAATAACAGTAACAAAAATCGCAGATAACAGGTTTTATAATGATGTTTATCCATGGATAATTAAGAAAAACAGCATCAAACACCCAAACAATGAAAAAATAACAAACAAATGTGATGTGATGAACTCACAAGAATATTTAGACTCCTTTTGAATTCATTTTCAGGAAATTCCCTGATTTGATGTGCATGAGGAAAGCAGTTTGAAGCAAACATGTGAGGAAAGGCTACCTAACTGCCTTTCACCAGGCAAGCTGAGAACCAGCGAGCAATTGCTGCAGTGGAAACATGCAGCAGCTTAATCCACTGACCTACTCGGTGAGATAACTACAGGCACAGCACCTGGGCTTTGGCAGGATCAGCAGCAGGATTAGCCTGGGCTCATTTAAGAAAACGGAATAATATGTATACAAAGACACAACAGAATAAACTTGACACTGATTAAGAATATCAACTATGCTTTAAGTCTTCAGTTTTTTTGAGCTTAATCTAAGAGTGGTCTCTGCAGGTTTGACCATTTTTACACTTCAGTATCTTTGCAGCACAGTGCAATCATATGGCTAACTCAATTTCGGTATACTGCTCAAACAGCTGGCACTGTCACCAGATACTTCCATTATTAGCTTTTCTGAGGTTATGAAATAGTGGTCATGACCTTGCAACATAACAAGTGGAGGGACTATAGTGTGTGTCATAAGTGAAACATGAGAAAATGGCAAGTACAAACACAGGGTGGGGGCAATGATTATTACTCCCACTAGTTTGCCAGAAATACTCAACAAACTTGACTCCTCCAAAGTGTAAAAAAAGTTGAGAGCTGGTTGAAAAAAGAGATACAAAGTTTAAAAAGGGGGGAAAAAATCTAGAAAGACCATACTTTTCTGCTTCTGTATCAAAACTCTTACTCAATAGAGTTGGGGGTTTTTTTGGTCATGGGTTGGGTAATGGGTCATCTGACTAATCCCATTAAGCTATATATTTCCTGATTGACCACTCCCAAAATGTGGCAGCATTAAGGCGCTTACATACACCATGAGAAACAAGAACTTTGTTCTTGTTCTCAAGGCCACAAGAACAAAATTATGTCATTTTGTTCTCGCCACATCGGGCTGACAGAACTTTCTTCTCGTGGGGCTCCAAGAAGTATTGTGTGATTGGTCGGACATTTGAGGTGGGCGTAGATAACGTGGGAAAGCATGAAGTGGAACGTAGTCACTTACGCATTTCCACTGATGCGAGGAGAACAGCTGATCGAAGTGTTAAAAGTACAAAAATGTATTCAACACACATGGTAAATAAAGACACGGATACTGCCGTGTGCACAATCCTGCACTGTCAAGGACGAAGTTTCACGTGAAATATAAAATAACCAGGTCAATTGCTCTTTGCAGATAAAGACACGGGCGTGCGAGCAGTAATCACCGCCCCATCTCGGACAAAGCTTCTTGTGGAGTATGAAATGACCTGACTAAAATGATTTTTTTTCTTGTTCTTGGTTATAGAAAGAAAAATCTCATTTCAAAAGCACTTTCTTCTATCACTGCTGTTCCAGTTATCAAGAGACGTTTGAGACTAGCGGTATTATATGGTGTAAACTTACCTGGGACCTGAATAATTTCAGGTCCACATGTAAAACTAAGGTCTGTATCTGGTCCTACTCTAATATTTCAGGTCCACTGGTCTGTTTAACATTACATATAAAACCAGAGTGGATCTGACCAGTCCCAGTAATCACACAGCATTAATTATGATCATGGCAGTCTAAATTTGTTGACTTATTACCTGCTGTTGTGAAGTGAAATAGAAAATACAAGCAAATCACAGAGTATGTTTGTGGTCAGACTGTTGTATCAAGTGACCTGCATGTCAGATCACTCCTGCTCAGGAGATAATGAGTGCAGACTTGCATCAGAGTGCTTAGATGACAGCAAATTAAATTAGCAATGCTATACCATTAGCAGCAAAGAAGAAGCAGTCGTTATTATAATTGAGATGCAAACGGTTATCTTTGCAATGCTATATAGGGAAATGCAGCAGATTCTAAATAATTGGTGTTTCTTATCTGTCACAGTGACAGCAAGTAGTCTTTGGAACTGAATGTATTTTATCAGCTCTGTTGGTGAGAAGGGTGGGTGCCATGAGTCACAGCCAAGCACTGAAAAGGCAGAAAGTTTAAATTGACAACTTTGTAAATAAATGTTATTTTTTTAAAAGAAGAAGGCTATTAAAAGCTTTGCCACTCAAGGTTTTGCATTTTCATGCTGGGTTTAAGTCAGGGTCAATGTCATGGTTAGGTCCAGTGCACAGATCATAAACAGATCCAATGTGGTTGTAGCTAACAAAGTTTCGCATGTCATGGGTGTGGGCTAAGATATTATGGGGGGCAAAGATGTCTACTGCATACAAAATGGAGCACAGTAAATTTTGTTGAACTGGCACTGGTACAGGGTCACAAACTTGGGAGGGAAGGCCGGAGACACAAAACTTTTTAAATGTCATGATGAAAACTGGGTTGTTATAATATAATAGTTTCATACCTTTAACAACCATAAAATCGGTAGAGCTGAATTATGTAGGTATTCAACAAGTATGCTAAACTTCCCACATGTGGAGTCACATGGCAATTCCAAAATTCATCATGGACTAATTTTCCACTAATGATTGAATTGCGGTGATTAAAAAAAAACAAAAAAAAACACCCAGGACGGATAAAAGTTGAATATTTTAAAAGTCCTGATGAAAAACGTTTCATTTAGTGGAGTCGCTCTAAATGTTCATAAAACTCAGATCTCAGAAAATGTGTTGACGTTAACAAAAGCTACAAAGAATATTGTACCAATATTAAGCTGCAATACGGCTCAGAAATCACTACAATGACGGTGGGGTTCACCTGTGCACGTTCCCGCGAGTACACAGCGTTCTTGGAATAACACCGCAGCAGGAGAGATCGGCTGCTCCACGCTGGAGCGAGTGTGTCCATCTTCACCTCCCCGGTGGAGTTTAAAAAAACATGCAGATGTTTGTGTCTGATTTTCAGCTGGTTGAAGTGTTTTTCAACATGCAATCTGCACGCAGTGCTGGTGGAAGTGTCCTCACCAGTCTGTGCGTGCACCTGTCTGTGTGTGGTCGCACAGAATTTTCTTCTTTTTTATATATTACAATTTCCTTAACGGGATGAATAAAGTATGTTTCATTAATGAATTATCTCACCATATCTGGAGTATTTCCCCAAGCAAGCTCAAAGGTGCCATTCACATATCCAGCCTTTTGGGCAACATCCTCGTGAAGTTTGGAAAGCGTAGTGGAAACAGGCAGGTTGAGGGTTAGCCTCTCATTGACTGTCTTCGCACTGGTGGTGTCCTGAATTATACACAGCACTCGGGGCTCTTCAGCTGCATTCTGTATCTGAAAACACCGAAACACAGAAGAATGTGAAACAATTTGGAAACAATTTGCTAATTTTCAAGTTGTTGTGAAATACTAAACATGACAAGATCATTCATAAAGTCATATCAAAAATGTAAACATTAGTAAACATGCTTCCACAACAAAAAGAGCACAACACGATCTCATGATCACAGATTCCAGGCAGCAAATTAGCTCAAGTAAATTTCAAACCATGCCTCGTCCTACTGAACATATCATTTGAAATCACACAACTTAAAACTGTATTCAGTTTACAATCATCTTTAAAATTAAGACATGAAGCTTTAACTTGATGTAATCAAGTCAAAAATCATATCAAAATGTAGTTACTGCAATCCACCTGTGTTGATTACAACTTCATCTTGATCACAAAAACAAAAAAAGTTTTTTCAACACTAAAACTGATTTAAGTGGTATCATGTAGGAGCTTCATTAAAAGTGCATCACAGGGTGTTTTCTTTTTTTTGTGCATCAACTCTTTTAGCCAGACAACTAA
>JAOXYM010000001.1:17897879-17917064 GCA_028567055.1 Leptatherina wallacei
TGTAGGAGCTTCATTAAAAGTGCATCACAGGGTGTTTTCTTTTTTTTGTGCATCAACTCTTTTAGCCAGACAACTAACAAATTGTGGAACACAATGTCCAAATAACATTTCAGCCGGTTTCACCCAGCTGCGAACAAACAGGTAAATAAAGATTATTATGACGTTTATGTTACTATGATCATGATTATCTCAAATAACTGCGCTTAAAAAATGAATTGCTAAATGTGGAAGCCCTTCTGATAGCAAGAGCCCTTTTTACAAAACTGGAAAAAGCTCATTTGCCGGACAGTCCCAGATGTTGAATTTATCCACAATCACGCTCTGTAACAAAGAAAAAAAACAGGCCGTGCAATTGCTGAGTCATGCTTGGCTCTCATAAAACGCGCAGTGTAATTCGTTGTTCATTTCAAGATGTGGCAATTCATGCGGTCACCTAAACACTCCATATTTTCTAGGTAGTTTCTATGTCCACATGACTTGAAGACTGAAAGCCAAGAGAAAATCCTTCAGTCACCATGCAGAGAAATACAGTGACTGTTTCCTTGATTTAATTAATTAAAAGAAACTACTAAACATTTACCATTTTAACCAGTAAACTGTTAAATTTCTGATGAGGTTAAGAAAAGGCAATGTAGAACATAATAGTGGTTTCAACAGATTACCTAAAAGAATAAACTTAATACATGATAAAGATTACTACCAACGATTAAGCTTGTATTGGAACATAAACTCTTAATTGATCTGTTACTGACCAATTTCTACTAATTTCATATTGTATATGATGAAGGTAACGTTATGGCAAGACAAAAATGAAAATGTAATGACTTAAGATCAACAAGTACCAGTCCCACAACTAAGGTGTTGTAAATTAATTCTGGCTGAGACCCAGTCTTAAATGTAATCATACTCTGCATGAATTAGTATTTCACCGCACACAATTCCCATGCTTGTCCCCAACTATAGCTGATGGAGCGATGATTCTTGAAACTGACTGTAAATTGATGCCTTTGTCTTAGCTTCATTATGACGGCCATCAAGGGCACTACTTCATGCATGTGTTTTACACCATGCTTCATCACACATCAAACACAGACCTGAGATAGCTTCTTCATTTCATCAAAAATACTCTGTCTGCAACTCCAAAACACACCCTAATAACACATGGAGATAGTTGGTATGAAGAACAATTTAAAACACAACAAATAAAATAAGTTGAAAAACATCTAATTATCCTCATAATACTAATAACAATAATATTGAGACCTATCATCATAAATGTTTGGTAGGAAAATTAACAGCTCGGATGATGAAAGGGTTATAATTATTGGGATGCATTCAAGTCAATTAAGTTTCCCCACCTATTTGTGAGGTTTGGGATCTTGGCAAAATGTGACTGACAGGTTCTATAAAGAAGCTGCAGCTGACAACACACAAGTGTATTATGAGATTAAAGTTTATTTTTACCATGGATATAATCACAAGGTGCTGACATTAAGCCACAGGTAGTGCAAAAGACAACCAGTATTTACAGATCTAAGTAATGATTAATGGCACAAAAATAATTACAGAAAATAATGCTGTGAAATGTAAGTAGCTATGAACACATACTAACCAAGAATGTTCATAAAGTTACACACCACATACACAAAAACAACACAACAGTATGGACTTAGTAAAATAAACTCGAGACAGGACCATTAATTTGGCCAATTAAATGACATTTTGAAATAAGTGGCATTCGGTGATTATTTCATAGCATTTTCCACCACTTTTTCATAAAGCAACCCTGTTAATCTGGCTGCTGTGGACTACTGTAATTTCATTAATGCAAGCTTTAGCTTCTCATTCTCTTGAAGAAATGTCAAGATGCTGCAACTTGTTTAGAAACACAGCTAGAACATGGCTGATAACTGCATTGTTCATTTCAGAAATTTCAGCTTTATATTTTCCCCATTATTGATCTCTAAATAAACATCAGCCACTTGCAAACTCATACTAGCAAGTACTAAATAAATAATATTCTAATTTATATTTAAAAGGAAGTTATGCATTCGGAAGTATAACTTATCAGCTAAATCATGTAGCATTTGGTCAATTGAGAACGATACACTATTTCTTGAAAGTATTTATCCTATATAACTGAAATAAATAATGCATCAGCAACATTTTGAACTATAGCAGGAGGAATGTTGTGGAGGATAACTTTTTCTGGCTACCAAAATATGATTAACATCTTTTCTCCAAAACAAAAAGAACAAAATAAGTCAAAATACAGCTTAAAACAAAACTGATGTAGGAATCTACTATGGGAAAGCATGAAAATATATCATTTGAGGATAATTTGAAAACTTTCTTTCCCTGAAATTAAAAAAAAGTACATATTAAATAGTTTATTTCATCAGTATCATATAATCCTGCTGTTCTCCCAAACAACTAAAATTAAGTTGAATTAAAAAATAAATAAACAGGCAAACCCATGCGAAACACTATTAAATGTGATTAATAAATAATTATGGATGGTTAACCTCAACATAATAGTGTTAAACTGCAGCCTACTAAATTGCTACTGAAATATTTCTTATGAACTAACTTACAGAATTTGATGTTGCAGGCCTAAATGTGGGAGGTCAGGATGGAAGAACATTTAGCACCATAGTTTTTTTCAAGGTTTTTGTTAATTGTCATCTTCCCTTGTCAATTTGCTATTTACAACCACATTCAAGCATTTGAGCCTTCAGTGTCAGTTCAACTTATTTTTGGCCCAATATATCAAAGCAACCCTATAATATGGGTGCCTTAACAAATAATTGATAATCTAGGCCAAATACAGATCTACCTAAAATGATAAAACCCAAATATTCAATTATCTATGGTTTGGATAAAATGTGTGTAGAAATAATAATGGTGAATGACACAAGTCATCCCTTTAATAAATATGACACATTTTTTAAAAATGAGTGCTGTGCTACATCATCAATTCCCATTCACCTTACAGCTAAAAAGAATGGCACTGTCTCAAGTATGACTCAACACAATGTATATTCAAATAACTATTAAAAAAGGCTAAAACCAAATACTAGTACTAAATATTGTAATAACTGAACATAAATAAGTTAGTATACAGTTAGTATCATGACTATGTCTGTAAAATAATTCCCTGTTAAGGTCCCCTTTCTAAACCGCTTACCTTAAAATTATCCTAATAATCTGGTTCAACGTGTCAGCCACCAAACTATCATCTGACTCGTCAATGACGTTGACAATGCTACAAATGATTACATTTCTCCTTTGTACAATATGTCACTACACAAGAGCAATACAGCCGAACATGGAGAAGATACTATTGATTATTACTATAACATATAGAATTAGTGTCGGCCAGCCATCAAGCTATGTATAGTAAATACCAGCTCATCTTCAAGACACGCGAGTTGATCGTGAATATCAAATTAGAAAGGGCACACATTCACAATACACTTAAATTTCACCAGCATTAATGCTGTGTTACACCTGTTTGCTTCCTCTCCATTAAAGTAGCTCGTCAGTCTGCTCCCATAGCTTAGGGGTATGAATTGAACTTGTTAACATTAACGTTTACAGTGTTAGAGCACCTCAAAACAAGCTAGAAATAAATAACACCAAAAATATAATTAAAGTAACAAAATTCTAAAGTTAAGGTTACTCGTAAGTACTGTTTTGACCTTCTCTATTATGTTAATTAATTAAGATGTCTACACATGGTTGAGCAACTTTCAAAACACTTGGATTAGCTACAGTTGTTGCCATTGACCAGATTTAAAAGGCTAACGACATTAGCTAGCCAAATCCTACCTGCTAATGTTATGCAAGTTAGCTAACTAATGTTGACAATTTTTGAAATGTCGTCTTTGAATAAAGGAAAAGCATAATGTCAACAGCAGCATTTGAAAAGGTTGTCAGTTTTGACTGTTGGAAACTTAAATCTAAAGGCCCGATAGCGGAATACTTATTAGCCTTTATCTTTTGAAATATAAACAAATTGACTTCGTCTGAAATTAAACGAAACTAGCCGCTAGCAGATGCTAGCAGCAGTAGCCATGTCACGATAGGCCGTTCAAGTCATGTTAAGCTAACTGTTAGCCGCAGAGAGTTAGCTACTACCCGATACATTAACGCATCGCAAACTCTTTAAGTGGTGCCAAAGTTTTGCCATTATTTATATGAACGATATGCATAGGTGACAGCTCACGCCGAAAGGCTGACCCTACGATCGGGGCTGGCTGCTGTAACCTCACCTCTTTGGGCACGAACTGGTTCTCCTCGCTAGGCACCATTTCCATTTGTACGACAGTTTAGACAAGCATCTATCCGGACAAGGATGTCAGCGAAAAAACTTTGCAGCAGTAAACACAAACATGGTTTGTGTTCGGTTTGTTGTAAGTTTGGATGCTTGGACACCAAAATTAAACTTGCCAAAAGTTGTAGGCTTATCAAAGTGATCGCAACACTCTCGGTTACACTACCCAAGCACAAAGTGTCCTGCTATAAATGGAGAAAAATGGCCGGTGTTTTACTCCGCGAGACTTCACTCGAAGAGCTTTGGCGTCACATTCCATCCAAAGAAGTGTGCGTGATGTGTGCGGACATGATGACGTAGGTGAGTGCGCTTTTTGGATGATTTTGAAAAGGGTAAAAATGACAAGTATTCAAAAGCACAGCGAGTTGGGTAAAGGTTTCAATTTCAACAACGCAGCAGGGCCTTACAGTCTAGACAAGCAGACTATAGGAGAAGAGTTTGTCAATAAAGAGTGACCAACAAGATTTATTTATTTATTTATTTATTTATTTATTTATTTATTTATTTATTTATTTATTTATTTATTTGTGGTGGTAATGATGGGCTAAAATAGGGCTAAAGATTCGTTTTTGTTTTTTAATTAACCTCGAATTAAAAGAAATTCAAAAGGATGAGTGATGGCTGTGCGATATTACCGATTTTCATCATTTTGTTCAGTGCAATTAAAGTTTTGATTATAATGATAAAAATGATTTTAAAAAATTATTCGTTTTATTTATATAGCACTTTCCAGAAGCTAAAAGATAAAAGAACAAGTCCAAAATAAAAACAAGGCAAAAAACAGGGCATTTAGGTAAAACAACACAAAAATGTTAAAATAAAACACAAGACAGTTCAAATAAAAAGTTTATGTATTAAAGGCAAAATGAAACAGGTGAGTTTTAAGTTCGGATTTGAAAGTGGCAGGGTCTGTGATGTCTGATTAGCCACCGAATAAGTCCAACTCAAGCAGTGGATGTCTTAAGTGCAAGAGAAGCACACAAAGATGCTGAAGTAGACTGGTAATTGTGGGAACATTTTAAACATTTTTGTATTACACAATGATTTCACTCATTCTACATTCCTGTCTTTAGTGAGTTTGCAGCAGCAAATCAGAGCAAACAGAGATGCATATTTCACATTGTCACTTCAGAACAGAAAGGGTTGAGGTTTGATAACATTTTCTTTCTCCATGTTTGCCTGCTTTTTCTGTGTTTCTCAGAGTTTATTTTTGGCCATCTGGGTTTCCTCCCACATTCCAAAGAAAGGTGAAGTGGAGACCAGAGACCGATAAGTTGGATTTATTTATTTATTTGTTTATTTATAAATTTTTTATTTTAAGATTTTTTAGTGTAAGAGCTGAAGTTTAGTCTAAGTAATATCTAATATCGACAGCCTATTTAAAAAAAAGAGATGTATAACATTGCTGACTGAAATTAAAGATGATTTTTTTTTTTTACAGAATCCACTGGACTTTGGCAAAAAAAAAGAGAATCACTATTCCTTTTTTCAATTTTACCTTTATTTTTATTTTTTCTATTTTATTATACTCTATTATACTCTACCCATCATAGTTGCACTAGAAGCAGTGGGCTTGCCTGATTCCAGCACGTGAGGAGCAGTTGGCGGTTAATGGCCTTGTTATAATGCAAGTGGTAACAAACATACAATAAAGTACAGACTAATTATATTCTTATAAAAGTGCAACATTTCCAGGAATGAATATTTATCCATCTTAATCCATTCCAGGGTCGTCGGGGCTGGAGCCTATGTCAGCAATGAGCAGGCGAGAGGCAGGGTACACCTTGAACGGGTCGCCAGTCCATCACGGGATCAACACAGAGAAACATTCACTCTCACACTCACTCCTGGGGAGAATTTAGAGTGACCAGTTAACCTTACATGTGTGTCTTTGGACGGTCGGAGGAAGCCGGAGTACCCAGAGAGATCCCACCCATACACAGGGAGAACATGCAAACTCAACACAGAAATTTCATTTCAATTCATTTTAAAAAGATACCAATACATCTGTCACAGTTCTTCTTTTTTTTCATGAGGTGTGACGCTGGTGTAACTTTTACATTATTGTCAAGTGTGAAATGTTTGTAGAAGTCTTTTCTTTTTGTAAAGTTTGTTAAGCTACAGTTTTGTTATATATATTTTTGTGAAGAAGACATCTAAAAAAGGAGCGAAATGACCTTGACTTATTACTTTATAGGGCTCTTAAATGGGATGTAGCCCAGGGCTGGACATTTTTGATTAATTAATCTCAGAATATAACAATGATCTATGAAAGATTGTATGTTTCTTCATGATATTTTTGTCCTCTATGGTGTGTGTTTGTGTGTGTATGTGTGCGTGTGTATGTGTGTGTTTTTTAATAGGTTTTGTGTTAAGATCAAATTTGAGATTTGTCTTAGATCAGATTGGTTACCCAGAGCGAGATATAAGATTAAATAAAAACAAAAATCCAGCTGTTCGGTGGTCAGCAGTGAAGCAGTAACATGGGAATCACTGTTTGTTAAACTGAATGAAAAAATACCAAAGTTGATGGATGGTTAAGGAATTTAAAAAAATGCACAGACAAAATGAAAACAAAGCAATGTGACATTTTGGTATATTTTATTTACTTTTTGCAGAATTTGCCATATTGCTTGCTGTACAGTCATTAGCTGAGCCTCTGAGACTTGCTTAAACATGAAGCTCCCTGATACTTTTCATCACCAAGAAGTCCCGAGATAAGTTACTACTGTGTTCACCAAAGATTATTCTAAACCTATTTAACATGTATTTCACACTCTCCTTACCATGGATGGATAACACATTTTTGCACAGTTTTAATCAGTTGAACCCACATAAATGATAATCGGATTATCAGCAACCCCCTCAGGGAATGACATATTCACAGATGTACTTCTTGAGGCTGCGGCACACCTCATCATACCACTTTCCTTGTGAAGCCACTGAAAGAGCAACACAGCTCTCCCTCTTCGTCCCTGTGGGCTGCTTCATGGAGCGATCCCAGTTAAAAAAGCTAACTGGCAGGCTGTTGACATCAACGTACTGGCCTTCTTTCACTATGTCTGCCACACCAATCCAAAAATCCCTGGATCCTGGGGAACTCCTTTTTGCGTAGTCTCTCAGCTCATTGTTTTCCAGCATGTCTCGTGGCGTTGCAAGAGTTCCTCCCTGAGCAATGCAGTCTTCATTTGCCTCATGGTAATGTTTAGGTTCATCAATTGTTAGATAACACTTCTTGTGAGCTTTGATGCCTCGGAGACACACTGAAAAGATAAAGTGTTTATTTTCATGGTGACATTTTTTTTCGGTAACATAAAACTTTTCCCAAAAATTTTATGACTGTATTACTATGACCCTAGGTGCAGTTTCAGGCTAATACCTAATTCAATGCATTAAATGAGTGCTGCTGCCCTCTACTGGTGACTGTAGAACACCCAAAAGTTTGAAATTTGTTGATAATGGTTCCGGTTATCTCCCTGAATCAGTCTTGCATGGGATAGCAGTGATAGCTGTATTATTGACTAACCATTTTCAGGCGATGTATTTTCTTTGTCATTTTAACAAACATACTAAAGTTTACAGCTAGAAATTCACAAATATCTCTTCTCTCCTTAATCTGTTTGGTGAGGGTATTACCTGTCTGCAATGCTTGCATCTCTTTCAGTAAGGTCACCTCTTGCCACAACTTCTCAAGCTGGGACTTCACATCATCATCCTCTGCAGCTGCACCTCAACGAAGAGGCAAGAAAAACAGGTCAGATATACATTGACACAGAGCACATTATCCTCTCACAGTTTGTGATTTGTACAGCTACCTCCTGACTGCCGAGGTGACACGGCTTTCCTAGCGCTAGATGGTCGGCTGCAGCAGAGCAAGGAGAAGCTGAGAACGAGGAAAACAGGCAGTGCCAAACGAGCCATGTCTGAGGCAGCGGATGATGCAGTTCAGGACCCTGTGGCACACCTTGTGCTGCTGTGAGAGGAAGCAAAAACACTGCGGGCTGCTCATATATACTAGCCTTCTGTGTGCCTGTCTGGGTTCTCTCTGAGCATTGGCTCCAAGTCTGTTTGTTTTTGTCCAAACATCAGGAGGAGGTGAGGGTGGCAAAAGGGTGGAGGCAAATACTGATTTCCTTGTGTCTAGTTTATTTTTAGATAAATATTTACTTGGAACAAGGTGCACTAAGCAGTGTTCCCTTTCATTTCACAAACTAACTGGAAATTTATTGACTGCTCCACTTATATGGCGTTCTTCATCTCATCCCCATCACATGTCAGTTTTGGAAATCCTAAATAACTCATAGAAAATTAATTTCCAGTTGGTGTCCACACAGAAAAAAGTGTGAACACCAACATTTCTTCACCACTCAGTAAACTCAAATCAATAAAATTAAATTAATTCATCATGTCGGTGTATGAAAAGAAGCAATTATTGCTGTCCTATCAACATAGCATAACTATGTTGACATGACATAGTTATGCTATGATAGCTTTGTTAATGTTTTTTTCACACACATAGTTGTGTAATCTTTGAAAATAAAGCTGCTATTAGACCCATGGAATTCCAGCTCTCAGGATTGGTCCAGGCAAGGTTATTTATAGAGTGAGATGTTGTATACAGACGGAAGGAGGGGGGAGCCGAATAAGAAACAAAACCCTTGGGCATATGGGGCTCAATATAGCCATACCCCTCTCAAAACCTGTTCATGTACATTTTCCTATTTTTGAGTCCAACTCTAATTCACTTGCTTTTTGTCAAGATGAAAAGCTGGATATGGACCCTTCTGGTGTAAATACTCCAACAATGGGCAATGTATGACACTCAAACTAAGTCAGCTACTTTTATTGCAGCACATACTATACAGATGGTTTCTGAACATGTTATTTTCCAGCAAATACAGAAAAAAATTATCCAATATAATTTTTTGTACAGGATCGCACAGTACCTTCCTGTTCAGTCAAGACTCATTGCATTGTATTTGGTCCAAATTCCACTGTGAAAAAAAACTTGTTTTTAGCACATTCTTGTATGCAGTTTCAATGCAAGCTCTGTGAGTGCTGCTCCATTTATATTTTAAGGTAGACATGTATCGCAGAACTAGTACCAGACCCTGAACAGAGGATGAGACAGACAGGCAATTTGTGAAGTCAGTTCTGCTCTCATATATAATTGATATTGAGGACATAACATACATAGATGCTCAAATAAAATGCAGCTTTGCTAACAGTGCGTATATATACACAACAGTGCGTATATATATGCACTGCTTCTAGGCTTCCTGTCTATAGACAGAAAGCCTAGAAGCATCATGGTGAAGGTTTATAGTTGAACAAAGTGAGACCTCAGTTATACAGTTTCTTTCTCAGTTACACAAAAGCATTCAAACCCATATTAGTATAATTTGAAATTACATACTTACTCTGGCACAGCATAAACAGTTTAATAATGTCCCAATTTTGAAACTCAAGGTACACCACAATACATGTTAGACAGGAGGAAGTTTTCATACTGTTAACTGTGATTTAAACCTTGTTAAAGTAATTACTCTTTATAAATGTGCCAGGTTTGTTTTACTTCAGAGAAGGAATAAAAGCTGCAAAGTTTACATTTTAAGTAAAAAACATCAAAAGACAATCACTGTAATTTGCTGATAAATTTATTCAAGTAAACTGAGCTGTGCTCAAAGAAAGTACACAAAAAAACTGTGACAAAAATATACACCCACAGGTGAACCATAGTTTGAAAGGAAATTTGTGCATACACTACACTGTTAAACTGCTTTGCACACATTTTGCTTGTTCTTTTACAGGGAAATATGAATGCACACACTGAAAAACACACATTCTCTCTCACACATAAAAACAGACCTGACATTAAAGGCATCAAATTGACATGTATGTCTGAAGTGTCTAAAAGTCTTCATCCTAATTTCCAAATCAGGAAATAAATAACATTACTTGAACCAATAGCACCATCTCTACACATTATCACTCACCTTCAAAGCCTAAAGAGTTTATTCAGTTAGTTTTGTTGTTGCAAAGTTGATATACTTCTATTTATTTAGTTTTAAACAGCAGTGTTATAAAATGCTGACTTCTTATATCCATTCAATAAAATTGGTAAAATACTGTTTGATTTCCTCTTAGCATGTCATTATAATTAACCCAGAAAATCTGCCAATATAAAACAAACTAATTAAGCAAGGGTCAGCGAATGGGGAAATATAATATATGCCATTAGTTTGGTCATTTGGATAGGACAACTGGCAGGCAAATTCTCACTCCTCCAATAATTAAAACACAGAATTGCTCAAATCTATTACAGTCTTCCTGTACACAGCAGCTCACTGTAAAAAATAATGTATCTCAAAGTCTTATGGCACTTTGGTTGAGAGGCACCAGCAACGTAAACAACTTTGGTTAGACAACCAAAGCAGAAACCCCTCAGAAATTCAACTGCAGTCTTTCTGACTATGAAAATTCAAGACCATCACTCTTTCTCTTGCATTTTGATACTGTCTGTAATATAAGATTTCAACCTCTTAAAATTATTTACTAAACTGTCAAATTTGTACTGAGTTAATGCAACATTGTGGGTTTTTATGTTCAATTGAAATTATGCTTAAACAGTGTTGACGAGTTCTCCAGTGGAAACACACAATTCTCTTCTTACAAATTATGATTAGACCGGGAAGAATTAGTTTAATAGTTTGCTAATCAACTTTAATATTTCCCTAAAAAATGTCATGGTTTAATGTAGACTTTGCATACCAACAGAATTTGAATAATTAAACACTCATTTGAAGCTTAGAAGGCACTGGTGATCCCATAAGCTCTTGTGGGTGGCAGGTAAGAAATATATACAGTTCAAACATCTTACACATGGTCTTCCCTTCCGCTCTACTTCTGGTTAGCACTTCACTTTAAGACCAGAAAGACATTTACTCTCTTGGTAAGAAGTATTAAGACACAGACAGGGATAATTTTTCTCAAACTTATTTTTGTAGTCCACTCTTTGTTTTCACTGTTGTCACAGCAGAAAGGTGAGAATTAAATTCTATTTTACTGTCAGCATATACAACTTGCTTTACTAAATCTATTTATGAGCGCTTATAAAGTAATCATAGCAGGTTAGCAGATGCCGCTAACACACACAAACCTGTTCACACAACATCAAAATACAGTAAAGACTTTAACACTGGCCTCAGAATGGCACTTGCATTTGCTGCCTGGGCAACAGACAGGCTGTTATTCTTCATTTCCCCTTTGTCTGACCAATCACCTGACAGGTAACAGATAACAAACAACAGACACAAACACTTTTTGTACATACATACATACATTCATGCATACACATACACAGCACATGCAGACATACATACAGACTCGTGCGGTTGTGTTCCTCTGTGTTGAATCTGTGCAGGCTCTAGATGTGTTGCTGTGGGGATCGTTGGCTCTAATGGATGAAAGGCATTCGCTCCTTGCTGTCATTATCTCCCTCAGGCTCCTCTTCTTCCTCTCCTGCTTCACTGGTCTCCGTGCTGTCGTTGGCCATCTAGTGGTTAAATACATTTTACCAATCACCGAACTACTCATACAGAAGAGAGGTAAGCAAATGAAGACTGACATTAAGTTGTATAATGAACATATTAACCTAGTCTCAGATACTGGGTAGCTGTATGCTGGGTCTACACTTGCAATTTCAGCATCTCTTTTTTAGGTTAAATCTTGAAATCGACATGGAATCCACTGTTGTGAATATGATGAAATCACATTTCCTGACCTCTTAAAACCCTGACATTACCTGAATATTTGATGCAAATGTCAAATAAAACTTCAAAATGAAAGTTTACACTTCTACGGTATTGGTAATTTTGTTTCAAATGCTTTCTGGTTATATAGTAAGACCAGAACAAAATTCCCCAGGATATAACTATAGATTGTATTAATAACCAAAAGACCAATAAGTATTTTTCTTAATTTTGTACATTTTGTAGGTACTTCACTAAACTGGTAATTTATGTTTTCTCTGTGAATTTTAGCCATTTTCTGCTTCTTTCCTCTCCTTACTTTCTATATATCCCTCTGGACCATTAGTATATTTTTTGCAATGAAAAAAATATTGAGAATTTTTTTTGTCTTCAATATTTATGTAATCTGTCCTACAGTTGTAGTAATAAATTGAAAAAGGGACTCTTTTTTTAAAATGTTACTTTTATACTAATAATAATAATAAAATACAGCAAGTGACTAAATTGTTTATTCATAAGGTGTTTAGTTTGATATTGTAAGCATGAAGTCTTGTTTCCCATTTAAATTGAAACAATATTCTAAGCTTTAGTATATTAGAAGATGACATACTGCCAATTAACATTGGTAAATAAAATTAAGCTCGGAAAATCTCAATGTTACAAAAATGTTGCACAAGAGACATGACTGCAAATGTATTTTTACCAGTGGGGTGGGAGACTTTTCGACGTCCAAAATGAGTTTTCCTACATTGCCTCTGTCATGAATTCTCTGCATTGCTTCTTTTACCTGAAAGTAAAACATAATGTGAATTCATTTTCAGCAACATCTTAATTTGAACATGCCAGGAAAAAAAGCTGGACTATTTTCATTAAAATGAAAAATAAATAACACACAATTCACCTGTTTTTATTGGATTATTTACTTGCACAATTTGGACTTTTCAAGAAAATATGATTTAATGTATGTGAGTGTAGCTCATTTAAACCAACCACGAGTCAGAACAAGTAAAAACTAAGATATTAAACTGCTTTGTGCTGCTACAAATTTTATGTTTATCCAATACTGTCTTATGGTTTACACCATGGTTTAAAACAGGAAGTTTTCTAATGGTATTTTAAGAAACAGATAAGTTGTGTAAAACTTTGTGTTAACACTGTAATAATCAAGTATGTCTTGGAAGGTTTTACTGCCTCTTATGCCACAGTGCCTTTAACTCAAAAGCACCCCAACAGAAAACCTGCTGTGACACTTAGGACACATTCACAATGCGACTGTTTGGTCTGCTCTGAGCGGACTGTGGTCCACTTCCATGGATAGTCCACGCAGTATGAACACCACCCGCACTCTGTTGCACAGCAAAGAAGCGGACTCTGGTCCTCCTGAAAGCCGAGGGTCTCGGTACACTTGCGAACAGACTATCCAGTAAGCCAGAAAGAAAGTTGCATTCCAACCGCAATAAATCATCAGGAAGAAGGAAGTGATGCAGACCTATTGTTTGGATAGGAAGAAAAATAAAGCCAACAGCATTTGTTCAGAAAAACACTAGTTCCGCACATCTCAGAACCCCCAAACCAGAGTCCTGCATGGGTGAGTTTTACCATCCTGCACCAACCAACCGCTACCAAAATCCGACCCGTTAATATCTCCTATTGACATCTGACCCGAAACGATGATGTGACCCGCTAGCCGCGACCCGACCGCATGTTAACACATTAAATAATTGTAAACACCCCCTCCCTCCCTACATTACATTACTTTTCTTAATTCGTTCATATAGCCTATTTAATGTGATCATGTTGTTTGATCATAAACTCTTGTCATGTCCACAAAATAATAGCCTAAAGAAGAATCCAGCGATCTGCCGGCACTTAATAAATATCTGCCCCCTCCCTTTATATCTAATTTACAAAATTTCAACCCGCTTTTCTTGTGCCTGCAGTTTCATGACCGATCAGCATGTTTTGGGGACTAGGTATATGGTGTAGACAGCAGCAGTGAAGTTTTCCAGGTGGTTTGGTCCGCTGCAGTGAAGTGCAGTTTGAACACAAACCAAAGAAAGGTGCGAAAACTTAATCTATTTTAATCCCTTTTCAATCGGAGCGAGTCCCCTGACTATCCTGGTGTGAATGCCCCCTTAAAAAGCAGATCGTGACTCTCCTGTCCGCAAAGAATAGGAAACTGAGGCTACATTTCACACAAGCTCACCAAAATTGATCAAAAGAAGATTGGAAAAACATTGCCTGGTCTGATGAGTCTCTATTTCAGCTGCGACATTCAGGTGGTGGGAACAAAATTGGGCCCAAAAAACATGATCCATCCTACCAAGTATCAAAGGTTCAGCCTGGTGATGGTGGTGGTATGGTGTGGTGAATATTCTCTTGGCACACTCTGGGTAACTTTTGTACCAACTGAGCATTATTAAAAGTCCACAGCATACCTAAGAATTGTTTCTGACCATGTCCATCCCTTTATAACCACAGTGTACCCATCTTCTTCTGATGGCTACTTTTAGCAGGATAATGCACCCTGTCATAGCAAAAGACAGCTAAAGTCTACATTAGAGCATTAAACAGTTTATAATCAAAATTAATTCCAAGCTTCTGGCAGTAGGATGATTGTAGAAATCCCTTTGCACAACAGCTATTACAATTTGAAGTGTTTTGTTTTCCAATTCATCAGACTTAGGCTCAGTCCTTCTGCTAGCTGAACAATATTATGTCAAATCTTTTCAGCCTGAGTGATCAAGCCAAGAAAATGTCAGCTTGAAAATAAAGAATCTCAGATTTGGTCCATATCACAAGTCAATTGCAGTCTAAATGCTAAAAGCGGGGCAATGAAAGCAGGTCAGCTATTATCATGATTTTTTCAACACACTACTGAATTCAACCATCAGTCTGCTGTTGTGAACCGCATCCGATGCCTCAGTGATCGTAAGACAAGGTCGAAATAGTTTGTATTTGCATGAAAATAATGAATATCCAATCACAGTTGACAGTGGGAACCACAGAGTTCTCCACACGGACCTGAAGATTTAAAATTATGTACGATTACTGTTCCAGTTGTCAGCTCCAAATGACACTGAAAGACATTTGTTCGGCATATATCAGCATATCTTTCTGTGAAACACCTGTATTTACAAACGTGCTCTGAAGCTATGACATTTTAATGTACAAGATTATTAAACAAAGGCTCTAGCTTGAAGTCAAATTATTGTTTTATTTATGAACATTTTTAAGAGTTTGCCTCCACAACAATGAGCCAGACTTACAATATTTTTTGGTTCTACCAAAGATAATCAAATAAACCTTTTTTAGAAATTAAAAAAGCAGGGAGGTAAAAGGTTTTTTGGCCTCTTTGTGAAAGAACAACAACTACTATGATTCTGGTTGAACTCTCAACATACTCTACAGCAATCTCTGCATCAAACTTTAAAACTGCAGGTCAACTGTACACATTTTAACATCCATGCAACTCATTAAAAGAATATTTCAGACACAACAATAGAGGCCATATCTTGTTTTCTCATTACTGTCTACATAGACATAGCTGAATGTGTGCCTCTTTGTCTGAAAACCATTGTGTCACAAGCATTCAGCTGTTAAAAGAAATAGAAAACAAGCCAAGAGCAAAATTGGGTCATAAACCTCCGCAGCATTTTGCTGCTAGGTAGCAACTTTTCAGAGGAGAAGGGATACGCTCCACAAACATTTGAGGTCTTACTTTTAGTCTACAATGATTACTCATCCCTGATTCTGAGTTGGTTCACTTTTATTGTTCAGTATCATTAAAAGCATCGACCTTCAGATCAAAAGTAAAAAGATTAAATGTAGATTTTCAGAAAAGCCTCTTACTATTCTGTTCCAGTCAAACACATTTGACTGGAACCAATGTTTCAGTCCAGAAGAAAGGTTGCTATGGTCAAACTGTAAACTAACGCCCAATGAATTCTCTTTTCAGGCATATTAACAAGTGAAGCAGAACACCGCATCCCACGCCATCCTCCCCTCTAATGAGATTCTTCATGGGCTGTGGTTGCAGTGAATGGCCTGAGCAACCTGCCAAAGTTTAATGACAACAGTACATAGGACGTTTCCCATGAGAAATGAAAATATGAAAGCAGCAGTTATTTCATCGA
This sequence comes from Leptatherina wallacei, assembly GCA_028567055.1. Taxonomy (NCBI): domain Eukaryota; kingdom Metazoa; phylum Chordata; class Actinopteri; order Atheriniformes; family Atherinidae; genus Leptatherina; species Leptatherina wallacei. The sequence goes on from JAOXYM010000001.1 coordinate 17,914,103, forward strand.
CATCTCTTTCTCTCTGTTTGACCATTGATACAAAGTTCAGAATAACTTACGGAAGCTACGTTTGATCTCCTGCTTGCACTGTCTTTCTATCTAATTTCTAAAAGTACCTTTGGCAATGGAAACAAAGACTGAGCATAAACCTTCAACTTCTCATTCCATGTACAATGACTGGAATGCTTATTTTCCCCGTCAAAGCAACATAGTTTAGTCCTTGTACGCCCACACAGGTTCCTATCCTCCCCTGGTGCTCTGCTTACAAATGGTCCTAAAAACGAACATAGGCAATCAAAAGGAGAGGACCATGTACATGAACAGACAGACAGGTTACACTGAAGCTGTCTAATTAATGAGCTCTGTGTGGGTCTAACGTGTTAAATACTTGTTCATTATGTGTGGATGCTCAGCTCTGATATTTACATTCAACTTTTCAGTTAAGCAAAATAACCACATGGAACGCAAAGAGCTTAGTGCCCCCAAAAGGGCCTTGTGAAAGTACAGTCTTTTTTCCTGACTGCCTCATTGTGTTTGGATTTTTAAAAAATCTTATTATTGAGATTATACTTTATTGTAAGTGTGCTAAAAGTTGTTTAATGTATATAGAAAAAAAATAGCCATGTATTCTTTTTTTTTTAAACATAGCATTATAATTGTATTTTAATGCCAACACCAAACCGATCCAAAATTGAAAAGTCAAAGACCTTCAAAATTAAAAACTAGTTGGATTAGATGAGACCCAAACTGTGCTTCCACCTTGCCACCTACTTACAAGAGTTTGTTGACATCTTAAAAGTTGTAAACATTCATTCTGTTACATTTTGTGGTTGCATTTCGTGGATCAACATGGTTTTACATGAACTAGAGTGAGACTGCACTGTAAACCAATCAATCATTAGCATGAAGACCACCTGTTTAGAAGTGAGTAGGTCCTCTATACTAATACCACCGAAAGAGCTCATGCCAGTCAGGACAAGGAGAAGGCAAATATGGGGGTGTCATTTGGGCTCTGAGAGTTTTGGTTTTTTTGTGGAATGGGTCTACTTCCCACAGAGTGGTACTGTGCACTCTGTGGGAAGGACTGGGTGGAGGCCTCAGGCTCTGCCATACCATTGAGCCATTCCTAAAGCAGTTATTGCAGGATCCGCTATTGTCCTGCTGAGGGAGGCTACTACTATTTTGTGGCAAATGTTAACTTCAGAGTGATGCTTACTCTGAGAAGTAAAGCAGCAGAAGATAAAATGCTATGAGCAAATACATCTATCAAATTTTTGGGTGAAATTAATATGGCAGTGGTGTAAAAAGTTGCTTTATGACACTTACTGTTTTCTGGACAGACCCCTTAAAGAAAAATGAAAATTGGATATATTCCCTTCTTTAAGTACTGTTAATACTGTATCTTATTTCCTTGCTGGGATTATCTATCCATCTACTGCACCACAGACCCAGTAAAGGTCCACCCAGCAGCTCCATCAGGAATCACACTTATTGCATCTGGTTTCATAAACTTCTTGAAAAATCATCTGCATTTAAGAATCTCATCCATTGGTGGCCATGTTTCAGGCTTCTTTAAATGGGCCATGTTTTTACCAGATGGAACGACACAAGGAGTAATGCTAAGGTCAGCATACTCACTTGCCTGTAGATGGATTGCATTTTCTCCACAGACCTAATAAACCAATCCAAGACTTGTTGATAGTGTGCAATGATTACAAGACATTAAGATGCAACCCACCCACCATCTGTGGGTAAAAAAATCAGCTGACAGTGTCCCCCAAAAAGCAGCAGTGTCGAACAGGTTCCATAATCATCAGGATATATTTATATTAAATCCTCTTAATTCTTCCCAAGCCTCTATGATTGTGTCACTACTTTGTGGAGTTCATTTTTCAAATTGATCATCTGATTATCTTCGACCTTCTGATTATCACAGTTTCTTACCTCTTCTAGGGCCCACAAGGAGTCGACTACAGGCTTTATCTTTTTCTGCTCGTAGAGATACAAGAGTTTGTCCATCACAGAAGTCACAAGACTAGATCTGCCTTGTTTGAAGAGGAGGTTGAGGAGCGAGAAACCAGCTATGACTTTGTTCTCCTCATAAAGTTTGATAGGATTCACCTTCTCCACCTGCCACCACTGGAGAATAAAACAAACCAAAGAGACATGTGAACACAGAGTGACTCAGTTCTATATATGCTTCATGGAATTTATTGGACAGTTAATGGTTTTTTTCCCCAAATATTGATGACAGACGGCATCTCTGACTCACAGATTTTGCAAAGCTGAAGAAACTCTTTGTTTCCCCAGTTACCATATTTGATGCGCCTGAAAAAACAAAAATAAAAGGATTGCTGTATGCTGGATAGAAGTGGCTGGTCAATAACAAGCAGTTATGACAGAGAGGGGCATGTTGGCACTTCACACCCTCAGATCTATGCGAGCACGTTTTTGCACACATTCAGTAAAACTATGACTAATGAATTAATCTCCCGTTAATGCCATTGCTTGATGCATAAGACTAAAGTAATTAGCTGAGACTTGATAAAAGTGGAAGCTGCGCACGGTGTCTTTTTCATAAGGACTTCATTACTTTGCAACCAGTTCTGCTGCTAACACAGTGAATATATGCAAGAATTGTTAAAAAGAAATGTACAAAGCCCAATTCCAAAGAAGTTGGGACGTTGTGTTAGACGTAAATAAAATCAGAATACAATGATCTGCAAATCCTTTTCTACCTATATTCAATGGAATACATTACAAAGACAGATATTTAATGTTCAAACTGAAAAACTTTATTATTTTTTGCAAATAATCATTATCTTTGAATTTGATGACTGCAACATGTTCCAAAAAAGTTGGGACGGGCATGTTTACCACTGTGTTACATCACTTTTCCTTTTAACAACACTCAATAAACGTTTGGGAACTGAGGAACTAATTGTTGAAGCTTTGTAGGTGGAATTCTTTC
>JAOXYM010000001.1:17978285-17990393 GCA_028567055.1 Leptatherina wallacei
TATATGTATGTATATATGTGTGTGTGTGTGTGTGTGTGTGTATATATGTATATATGTATATATATACATTTTTTTTTAAATTTTTAAATATTGATAGGTCCAATGTTGTGTTTTGCCTTGCATTGGTAAGGTTTTGAACAGTGTCACAAGATAGCATCATGGTTACAGTTTTAAAGCTACACTTGGAATTGAAGGTAATTTGCTCTGACAAATGTATGTTTTTTGCAGCTCTGATGATGTCCAAACAACTAGTCAGAAAGGAGGAACTCTTTCGATGCAATTCCCACAGAAGCGTGAGGGGAAGGAGCTGAAGATTGTTGTCCAGCCTGAGACTCAGCACAGAGCCCGCTATCTGACAGAAGGTAGCAGAGGGTCAGTGAAAGATCGCACCCAGCAGGGCTTTCCTACCATAAAGGTAATTTTAAAAACCTGGACAGTGTTTTATTAATAAACCGTGTCGTTTAGGTTGTGAGCACACGAGTATATTTAACCTTGTTTGGAGTTATGTTAGTAATTGGATTATTGCCATAGACTCTAAAATATGTGTCAAAGATGTTCTGATTTTAAAGCCATAGGGGCAGTGAGGCAAAAAAGTCAATACTGTGCTATGAGTGTGAAGGTCACAATGTCTGTCTCAGTGGAGAGAAATATGCTCAGTGGTGATGCTCCAAACAGAGTGTTAATACTGATTGCCTTCCAATGCCAGGTTTTACTCTTTACTTGTTTCTCTTTATTTAGAGCCTTAGCATTTCTTATCATTCTTTGTCATACTTTGTAATGGTTTTATTAGAGAAAGTTGCTATTGTGCAACTTTTGACGCTCTCTATGGTTAGCATGAAAGAGGTACTTGATGTATGACAAAATGACACAATGTATGCAAAATGTTCATCCTCTGTACATTTAATAACAACTGAAAGATTTATGGTAATCGGTAGACGTCTATATGATGGTACTTTAATTTCTCTCTGTTTTTATAATAAAATGAGAAGGTCAATAAGGAAATCTGCCTGCTCAGATATTTTGCTAAATCACCTCACTTGAGCTCTTGTGTAGGGTGAACCGTAGATATGGAGCTCTTGAGTAAAAAAAAACAAGAATGCCTAAATTGTCATTGTGACCAAATTGATTAGCCACTGTTGACAAAGCAAGGATAAGAAAAACTCAATACAATAATTTCATAATATATACAATACAATAGACCAAATTATAAAAAAAAACTACAAAACTCTTGTCTTGCCTTTGATTGTTTATTTGGCCATCTTGTTGACTATCCCAGCCTAGCCGGTAATTTTGGCATGGACATAGGGCAGTCTGAATCTGCTTGATCTGTTAATCACTCGATTGTACTGTGTGCACTCTGAAAAAAAAGAGGAGATTAAAAAATTCATTCATAAATTTGGTCTTGTGTCCCACTTGTTCTGATCCAGAAAAAAAAAATCTAAAGGCAGTAATATCTGATCACAATGTTTTATTGTTTATAGTTGTTATGTGTTAATTATTTTCTTTTATGTTTTTATTTCAGTATATTGATTTGTTTTTAAGATCTAGGCCTGGGGGACTACAGATGAAAAATAGCCTGTTGGCTAAATCTGGCATTTTTTAACTCATGTATGCTATGTGTTTTAATGAATTTGCACTGTTCCTGAATTAAATAAAGCTAAAGTTAAGCCTAAACCGAAACTCATCTCCCCGCCCCATTTCACAGCTGGAGGGTGTGAATGAACCAGTCGTTTTGCAGGTGTTCGTAGGCAACGATGCTGGGCGCGTGAAACCTCATGGATTCTACCAAGCTTGCAGGGTAACCGGTCGTAACACCACAGCATGCAAAGAGGTTGATATTGATGGCACAACCGTGATTGAGGTGTCCCTTGATCCAAGCACCAACATGACACTAGCGTATGTACATTTCTTGAGATTTAAATTTGGTTGTTTTTGTGAAAAGTATTACTCCAATTAAGGCTAACATTTTTGCATGTTCAACCACAAAGACCCCTTTCTGACAGCAAGTGTTGCCTCTATACTTTTCAGATAATTCAAAGCAGTTGTTTCAATACTGCTATTGCATAATAGGTTTAGCTGTAAGGTACATTAATACTTCATTCATCCTAAGATATTTAGTCTTGTGAAGAGCTCCCAGTATAGTAAATACTGTCAAGTTTATTATTGAATTTGCAAGTTGTAACAAGTCCAAGCAAGTTCAATCTATTCTCTCCCTGTTCAGGGTTGACTGTGTTGGAATCTTGAAGCTCCGCAATGCTGATGTCGAGGCCCGTATTGGTGTGGCAGGATCCAAGAAGAAGAGCACACGCGCTCGACTAGTGTTTCGGGTCAACATCCCCAGTTCAGATGGATCCGTGCTTACATTACAGACTCCCTCATATCCCATCCTGTGTAGTAAGTTTGTTTCCTTGTTTCTCTGTGAAAATACAATCACATGAAATGGAGTAAGGTGTTCAAGTAATTTGAAAACCTGTAAATTTGAGATATTCTACAATATATCTTGACTATAGCTTAACTTGAAGTATACAATTAAACTAGCTGTAACACAATTTGATAGGTGGAATCAGGGAGAATAGACAGTTTACCAAAAATCTACTCAGTTATTAATTACCATTAAAGTTTTTCCAATCCTGTATCTTAATTTCAATATAACCAAGTCAGTATTTGGTGGCACTGCAGAAAAAACCCATTAGATGAATACCTACAATGAGGGTGTGGTTGGTTTTACAAACAGGAAAGACGCTTAGGGTCACAAGAAAATCCATGTGTTTGTGGATTTGGGACGACCGCTTTGAGAGTAGCATTGGAGAACGAGACGGAAAGGATGAAACAATAGAGGTGTTTCGACATCTATTGTTTACACAGAGCAAGCATGCAATCCAGGGAAATGTCTTTCCACAAAACAAGAAAAAAATAGTAATTCCTCTTGGCATTTATGCACGTATGTGTCTCTGTCTGTGTGTGTGCTTGTATGAGATACACAGTAGGGAGATGTCTTGGGAAAGGAGAAAAGTCCTGCACTTCAACATATCCCATGCCTTATTTGGCCATTTTAAGGGCCTGAAAGAAACAACTACTCCTGTCCTTCCAAAAGGGGAAAAAGAATAATGATAAGATGTTGATAATAGCATGTGCTTCATTGACATGTGGCTGTGTATGTGAAAATATGTACGTTTTGTAATTAGGTTGATACTGTTGATATTACTTGATATATTGATATATTACTATTAATTTTATTAAATTTTTTCATCAAATAAACTATACTTTTTCAGTATTAAAATTAACATAAATGTTTTAATCTGGAAAAAAGAAAATCATATTTTTTTATCGTTTTCTCCCAAATTTCTTTTCGAAAAAAGTTTATTTTGATTCATATGATCCAGACTCCTGACTGAATTAGTCTTTAAAGTTATGATTTACTGAAATGGGTGAGACTTTTTAAATGAAATTAAAAATTTTTTTACATTTTACCATCCAAATTTAAGAAAATAACAGAAAATAAGTGTTTCCCACAGATTTGAATAGTTTTTCCCTCATCCACTGATTTGTTATAAAAGTTGGCTTTACTGCCTCTTGCAGTAAATTAAGAAAGCAAGAAAAAAAGAACAACTAAATAAGTTCATAACAGTACACAAGCTATCATACAATTCTGATAACTGAGAAAAACAATACCAATGTTAAACAATCAAACCACAGTGACATTCACTGTCTAGGTATAATTGATACCATATGTACAGTATTAATGACACCCAACAACATAAGACAAACCAGAATAATTTTTTCCTGAAATTTAACACCAACATTTTTTGACTAAGAAATGTTAATTAAAACAAAACATTGTGTATTTTGAAAAATTTTGTGAAAAATATATTTTTTGCTGAAAGTTCACAATTGTGTGGTTCAAATAACCCTGGTGGCCAAGTTTAACCTTCCAGAATTGTAGCTCTTTATGTCTAGACCCCCATGTGTCTTTATGCCTATTATTGCTTTTACCAAGAGACATAAACTCCTGGATGCATGGAATATGATATAATATTTTGAAAATCACTTTGCAATGATCTGCTCTTTAAAAAGAGAAGAGGAATTGATTCATGAAAAAGAAGAAACTGACTAGTAGCTTCTGTCAACATGCCTCATGTTTCTTCTGTAGCTACTGTTTTATCCAATGAAGGTTCAAATGTGTCTTTTTAAATGTAACCGAGACTTATCAGTGCTGTTTGAATCCTCTTTATTTCCAGCCCAACCTGCAGGAGCACCTGAAATACTGAAGAAGTCACTACACAGTTGTTCCGTGAGGGGTGGAGAAGAAGTCTTCATCATTGGCAAAAACTTTCTGAAAGACACCAAAGTGATATTTCATGAGAATATTTCTGGTGAGAAATCAAAGTTTTAAAAATGTTTTAAAAATGTAGGATCACCCATTTTTTAATGAGTCCTGTTCTCAGCCAAAACGCTACATGTGTTCTCTGTTCCAGATGAGAAATCGTGGAAAGCAGAAGCTGAAATTGACATGGAGCTTTTTCACCAGGTAAAATGTCATTCTTATTGTGTTATTCTTGTTCTAAATCATTAATCGTAGCTTCCAATGAGAAGAGTAGACAGCCATTTCAGTTTTGTATGGGGCTTTAGATATAATCATCTTAAATGGCTGCTGGTTCAAAGGTTTGAGTAGTTTCATTGTGTTCTGACCTAATTACACTCAATCTCAGAGAGTGTGCTGAGTGTGTCTCAATCCAACCTTTACTCTTCAAATGGTCTGAAATAAGTGAAACAGTGGATCTTTAGCTTAATTTTTTGTTGAACTGTGGAGTTGTCTTTAAGTGCCCAATTGGTGTACATGATGTATAAATGAGAGTTTTCTATTGTTACTTCTGCCTTTGGTCAAGGCAGAGGTCTTGTATTCGGCTGCGTTGGTTTGTCTATCTGTCTGTTAGCAACATAACTCAAAAAGTTATGGACAGATTTTGATTAAATTTTCCAGAAATGAGGAACAAGTGTTTACTTTTTGGGGGTGATCTAGATTGCAGCCTGGATTCAGGATTTTTTCCAGGATTCCTTACTGTGGGGAGATTGGGATAATTTTGCCATTAGAGCTTTTAGCTCAAAAATAATGCCCATAATCATTGGCAAAAAAAAATAAAAAATTACAATAGCTTGGTGGAGGTCTGCACTCTATGAGTGCTTCCAGTTCTAAGTTTGACCTGTGGAGAATCTCAGTTTTAGAGTTTGTGAAGTGTATGGGAGACTTTGCCTTTCTCCTTTTTCTAGATTCTTACCACCCTAAGTAATAAATATTTGTAAACCCAAATATTTATGGGTATTTACGTTGAATAGGATGGTATGAAACTACAAATGGGTATGTAGTTTCATACTCAAACTTAAGCCATCAAACTGTAAATTTAAAGTATTGTTACCAAAGAATACAGGATAAACAAACTGCAGGTCAGCACACATTCATTTGACCTCATTTTGCAGTCACAGCCATGAGAACCAGTCTTTTTTCTTTTCTTTTTCTCTTTTTTTTGTTGTCGTTTCTGTTTCATTTCAGAAACAACTCATTGCTTTGACTTTCGGTTTTTCTCATTTTCATTAGTTTAGTTAGACTTTCTGTTGAATGTCTTCTGGTTTGTTGACTTTGTTTATTTGCATGATCTTTCCCAAGAATCACTTGATAGTGAAGGTGCCTCCATACCAGAACCAAGCCATCACCTCTCCAGTGTGTGTGGGAATCTATGTGGTGACGAATGCAGGGAGGTCCCATGATATTCAGCCATTTTCTTACACTCCAGATCCAGGTTTGTTTGAGTCATGTTCTGTTTTAGCTGATGGAAAGATAAGCATGAAATATAATCAAGGCTCTTATTAGATAATATATTCCGTCAGATTATGAGGTCTGCAGAGGACCTTTTAGATTTACTGACATTCACAACAGGACACTGACATAGCTTTATTTAACTATACCCAAACAGTCTATTTTAGATTTTTTTATACTACAGAAAGAACAGCTTCATTGCTATAGTGGAACTTTTCACTGAAAATGTCACTGTTAGTCAAATACTACCACCTGCAGTTCAGTGCAGGTAGTAGCAATTACTAGCTAGCTTCCAGGGTATGGGAAGATCCCAGCATACAGAACAGGAAATCCAAATAAAGAACTGTCATTCATCAGCTTTTTTTGTGTTCATTTCAAGGTTGTTCATGTCCTCTGGGTGAAACATTGAAAGCTGTGACTAACAATGAACAATGTCCTAACAGCATGGACATCACACTGAGGAATTACATTTGTTTTCTTGCTCTGTGAACTCTCTTGCAGTGAAAAATGATGTTCCTGTGAAAAAAGAGATGCCCTCTCCAGTGAAAACGTGTTCTTTTGATGAGCCAAATAAAGGTTTTATTTTCTTTATTTTGATTAATATACACAACCATTAATGTGTTATATCTTTTAAAGTTCAGAAGTAAAAAAAAAAAAACCCTGCAAAAGTTGACTGAGTTCAGGATTCAATTAAAAAAAATTGTTTTGCCTCCCATTTGAAAAACCTGAACACAATGGACTGTCTGAAAATCTGAAAAATAACTTATTTTACCATTGCTCTTTCTCCTACACTTGAAGATGGTGCCTTGATGCCTTCTATACTGCCTTTAGTGAAGAGAGAAGATGTCACTCCGATGGAGGTGACGAGTAATCTCCAGTCATCTGCAGTATTTAAGGTGGATTATTGATATATGTGTGTTACACAGTGAAAACTATTTAACTCTGAAAATAGCATCTGTATTCAGTAAAAAATTAACTCATCTTATAATACAACATAGAATATGATGCATTGGTTAAAAATTTAATGAAGTCCATCTTTTGTCTTCTGTTTCATGTGTCTCAAGCAGACAGGCGACCTGTGTGCAACCCAGCAAAACTCAGATATGACAGCAGCACATCTTGATAAAAACAGAGCATTCAACAGTAACCTGCCTCAGCCTGCAGGTGATCCTGACAAAGGTCAGGTTGCTGCTTTCACCAACACGGAGCCTTTAAGCACCATCCAGAAACAGGACATTGCTGCTAACAGCTCATTCTCTTTACCTGCAGATTCCCTGCTCCCACAAGGGTCACAGCAGTTCCTCTTAGAGCCCAGAGACAGTCTCAGGCAAGACAGGCCAGGCAGTAATTCTGGAGGGGTTGGGAGGCTGTGTGGGGAACCTGCACCCCAGCAGCAACAGCAGCTGCCACTTTTTCCTCCAGATGAAGTAGCCCAGCTTGAGGAGGCAGTGAGGCAACTTAAAGCTAAAGGATTCTGTAACCTACCACTTCAACCTGACAACTCCATAACCGAACAGCAGCAGCAACATATCCAGCACCAACAGCAAATTCAAAATCAGCAAATTCAGCAGCAACAACAGAAGCAAATCCAGCAGCAACAGCTTCAACAGCAGCAGGTTTTGGAGAATTTACAGCAGCAGCTTTTTCAGTCTCAGATTCAGATGCAGTGTGGCATGTTTCAGGATACTTCCCAGGGGAAGAATGTACAGCGCCAAGGTTCACCACAAGGGGTGGTGACAAACCAGGCATCACTGTTCCAGCCGGACCAGCAACAGCAGAATCAGCAGCAGCAACAAGCAGCTCTGTTCCAGCAGGCAAATGAACTTTGTTCTATGCAGACCAACTTCCTCCAGCAGACCCCCACTCATTCTTCACCACCCATATTCCAGACTCCAAGTACTTTGGCTGAATCACAAGATCCGCAGGGGGCTCTGTTTCAGAAAGCCTCCCAGGAGCAGGTCCAGGCTTCTCTTTTCCAAAACACCATGTCAGTGCTACAGTCTCCAGAGCAACAACCTTCAACCCCTGGACTTTTCCTCCCCCAGACATCCCTGCCTGCTCAGCTTTCCACCAGTAGTTCTCAACAACAACAACAGCAACAACAGCAACAACAGCTGGCTTTCCTTAGTGCCCTGCAATCCTCCTCTCCAGACCAGCAGCCAGTGTTTCAGACCCAAGCTCAGATGTCCCCTATCCAGCAAAGAAGCCCCATGGAGCAGCAACAGCCCTCCCAGCCTCAGTCCCACACACAGCCAGTCCAACAAGCATCCCTGTTCCAGACAATGTCCCCACATTCATCTCCAAACACACTCTCTCCAGGCCAGCAACAGCAACAACAGCCTAGCCTGCTGTTTTGTAGCAATGCCCTGTCTGCACAACCTCAGGCCTCCAACCTCCTGTTCACCGGTCAAGGTCAGATGCCTCCTCTGACCAGCAGTGGTCTAGTTTCACCAGAACCCCAAAACCCCTCTCTACTCTTTTCCCAAGCCAGCATGGTTACAGTAAATCAGCAGAATCAGCCTGAACCAATGGCTTTAGGGAATCCCACTGACCCACAGCAGCAAGTCATGTTCCAGGAGCAGCAACCCATGCAGCTGGGTGGCAGCACCAACAATCGACAGGAGCAGCCCGTGGGTCTCTTCATGCCTCAGTCCAATATGACCTCTCTGCAGGGGGGACTGGCTGCGCAGGAGCTTGCACAGTCAGCCATGTTTGCATCACAGAATGGCGTGGCAAACCTTCAGACAAGTGCCTCCTCCCCTGTCCAACAGCCAGGAAATCTGTTTCAGAGTGCTGTGGGTGGGAGTATCAACCAGCCCAACCCACCACAGCAACCTGGCCTGTTCATTTTTGGCATTCAGAATGGTAAGGAATTTATCACCTAGGTACCAACTTGCTGAAATGGTGACAGAACAAAAGTTTAATTGAGCTCCAACTAATATTTTTAGGTTAACAATGGAAGGTGATAACCCACAATAATCACACATGAGATCTTTTTAGAGATCTTTTTGCTTGTTATTTTGCTTTTACAGCATCAGTCTCCTCGCTGTTATCAGTGTTGTTTCCAGAGGCAGCGAGCAGGTTTTTTTTGAGAGAAAATAAAAAGGATCTAGTTGCTGAAAAGCCAGGTATTGTATAAAACAGAGTAAAAGACGACCCAAATGTCATCTGCTAACAGTTAACATTGCTTTGTATCTGCTTACTGTTTAGTCAACTAAATCAATATATATATACATTTTTTTAATTTAGTGTCATTTATTTTAAAACAGTCACAGTGATATGACAATACTTTTATATCTTCATTGACTGTATTGTTCAAACTGATGCTTCAAGCATGATTTATCCATATTTTGTTGAGGTCTTGTTAATACGATGTGGGGCATGTTGAGCATCAAGTTATTTCTCTCTTTGGCCAACTACAGACTCATTAAGCACTTATGTACAGATTTAGAAAATGTTGTGCTTTTTTTTGTAAACTCAAATAGCCCTTTTCTGTCTCTTTGTAGAATGTGACCAGATGATGAACACTCCTGGAAACATGCTGTCAGATCAGATAATAGCAATCAGCCAATCTGGTCAGAACCAAAGAGAGAGTGAGGCACACATCCAGTCCCTGCTCAGCCAGTCTCTGTCTCAGTCCAGGACGGTGCAGAGTAGCATGGCTGCCTCTCAGAACATGGAGAAGATTGATGACCTGTTGGTCAGCTTGCAGGAGTCAAACAGCAACCTCACACGTTCATATTAACCTTCATCCGGTTTCCAGGATTTGTCTTTTATTTTTCTTTACTGTAGATATCTGGAATAATTCTAAAATGGAAAATGGAAAAGTCCAAATGTCTGGGATGAATTTGCTGATTTGTGCTGATATGTGGTCACTTAATGATTTTCTCCTGCTTCAAAGTCAAGGATGTATTCGGAAAGAACTGTGAGGCAGAGATGACCATTTAAAGTGCTGCTGGCCTCACTTAGCAAGTTTCTTCAGGCTTAAATAACTGTGACTGTGACAACAAAATGGAATGATTTTTATATCCAGATAAATAAACAAGGAATTAAGTTTGGGATTTCTTGGCTGTGCAGGTTGGCCAAGAAAATTGAACATCTTTTTGTAACTTAATGACAAACTGACTTCCTTTTTAAAGCTGAAGTGAAAAAGAGACAGGCTCCAGGCGAGCCTGATCACAGAAGTGGAACTGGAGTGTTTTTCTTTAGCTTTCCTTCTGGAAAGACGATAAACTTACCAAACTTCTTTTTTTTTATCTGCAAGTAGATTGTCATTGATGTTATCTATGGCATCTGCCAACTCTTATTGTGTTTTTTCAAGTATTCTTCAAAGTGTTTAGTGGTTTCCATGAGTTGTGTTTCCTTTTCTTTCTTTTTTTTTTCTTTTTTTGCATTTTTGGCGCATGGAAGTTGGAATGTTATGCGATGGTAGGAAGGTTTGAATGGTGTTTAGTATGTAGGGTTGAATATAAAGATAGCTGCAGTTGACGTGGTTCAGAAAGCGTGTTGAAAGAGTTGTAGGGGAGGCAAAGAAAGCAGTAGAAATTGGCATAAAAGCTTAAATATGATATGTTGATTACATTTATGCTGAAGCCGCTGGCTTGAGTCATGTAGTATTTTCTTCTTCTTCACAAGCCTGGCTACATTAGTCATGTTGAGGTACATTAATATCTACTGAAGGATGGTGCAACAGTTAAGCAAAGGTGGTCACCTCCAACTGAAAAACATTTAATATTATGACATCTCTACCAGTGTACACATTTTTTAAATGTAGGAAAGCCAACATATCTTCAGACTAATAGATTTAACTCCACTATAGTCTGTTAAGAAAGTTTGGTGTTGGAAATCTTACAAATACTGGCTGAAACCTATTTGTATGAAACAGCAGTGCTTTATGATACAGTCCTTCTCAAACTCTTCTCATCGAGGGTACAGAACAGTATCTAATGATGCTTTCTTTATTTTTCACTCTCTTTGTTTACAGTGAAGAGAAAACATTGTCTTATTGTTCAGAAATTGTTATTTCTGTCCTGTGTTTGCGTGGCAGCACTTGTGTGGGCAGTGACAAGTTAAACGTGTCTCCTCCAGAATGTCCTTTAATCTGGGATTATTCTTTTTGTCACTGCCATATTGCAGCTATTAATTCCCCCAAAACATAAAACATTGTTGTTGTTTTTTAAATTATATTTAAAAAAACAAAAAACAAAAGCGGCAAATGAAAAAACATGAATCATAAAATTTCATGGAAAAGATAACATATACGTTCAAGAGTAGAAAGATAGTAATTTAGTTCATTGTGATTTTTATGAGCACAGTTAGATCATGTTTTGTTTTCATGTCATTTTGACGACATCGGTTTGCGTCAGGCACGCATGAACTGGAGTTGTATTCTTAAACCAGCTACAAAAGAGCCTTCTTACCAGTTTTATAAAAATGACGGATTTAGTGAATATTGAGGAGAAGCAATAGTTTATTGGCCTCAAATGCACATCTTGCCCAGGTTACGGTATTAAACATGCAGGCATAGAGCTCATTTTACACGTTTAAAATTTTACAGACTTAATGTTTTCATCGGCAGGTGGTCAGTGGCCTCAGGACCAAAGTTTGACTCAAATCTTGCTTTGTATAAATCCTGATTAGAGGCCAGTTTTATGGCTTGTGGACGTTTATCTTCTTTTTACTCATTTGCGGTTTAAGATTAGCATAGTTATGTTTTTTCCTCCTGAAGATGCTAATTTTGTTGTTTAACATTATGTCTTGCCATCACACTTTTCCGTCTGTGTGTTTGTTTGTCCGTGTGTTTGTGATTCTTTTTTGTCTGTTTTTTTAAATTTTGTTTTGTAAAAGATTTGTGTTGTGTAGTGTCACTGTAAATGTATACACGAACAAGGGGCTGGTCTCTGATGGTAATTGAAATTACCTCTGTTTTATGCCTCATTGTTATCTTGTTTCCTATTTACACTTTGTTATAAATGCATTTGCACCGTTACATTTAATATTCACTTTAAAATCAGAAACAGCTGTTGTTTTAAGATGGAGATTCTGTAAATTTCACCTATGCGACGTGGAATAATGGATTGTTTGTGCAGTGTGAGCAGTTTGAGTGGTTTTTAAAGGGACCCTACTCCTGAAGAAAACCTGACTATGGAAAGAGGAACTATCTGATATTTCCAGTGTTGAGTATTTATGATTTTATTTGCTTTTGTTTTTTGTTTGTAGAAAGATTCTATCTATCTATCTATCTATCTATCTATCTATCTATCTATCTATCTATCTATCTATCTATCTATCTATCT
>JAOXYM010000001.1:17995655-18007535 GCA_028567055.1 Leptatherina wallacei
CCAGGCCAGGTCTGCAGGGTCATGACACACATAGTCTTCATCTCAGGGGTCAAAGAGCAAAACCCTGCAGTAACTAGGGAGGTCAGATTCTCCAGATCCACAGCCAACCCATCAATGAAGGAAACATTATGAGCGGTCCTATAAGCAGTAATTATGCCACCCAGAGCCCTATCCCAGCCAGACACACACTGCCTCTACAGGTGTTTTTTAACTTTGTTATATTTTTAACATTCTGTGGGCTCTAGTGTCCTTTATTGTACAGCAGCTAGATGAGAATGTGGGTCAGTGAGACACCAGGATGGAACCTGGGCTGGCAGCGTTTATGGGGTGGTTGTAATGCTAGGTAAACATAACACTGCACGCACAGGAGGACAAAACCAGTTATTTTTCTCATTTTTCCATCTGGTCTTTTTTGCTCCTTAGTGCAATATTTCTTTGATGGTTTAGTAACTGTGCTGCTCCCGTCTGTTGCCTCCACTATTAGCGAAAACTACGACAGAAACAGCTGTTAAACTTTCCTGCTTCCACCTCCAAGCCGAGGTTGGGAGGCGTAGATGAGGTGTTTCCTCCTTGGCTGAAGCAGCAGATAGCTTCAGGGTTAGCTCCCTTCACTTTACCCAGCAGTGGTGAAGCAGACACGGGACTCTGCTGTAACTAGTAGAGCTGTGTGATGTTTATTGCTGTAGCTTGTAGCAAAAACATTGACCGCTAAACAGGAAGTGTCTCACAGCTATCTTTTCTGCTCTGACATCCCCGCTCTGTCTCAGACCTACCTGTGTGTCAAACCAGCTGATGTGCTGTTCTTCCTGCGACTCAAAAAAAGCTGTCAACTTTATGCTCCATATCAATTAATCGTGCACATCCCTACTTATTACCCCTTACTTATTAAACCATTACTGTTATGTTCCTTTTGTGTAAGAACTATCATCTGTTTCCCTGTAACGTAGCAATACTTCAAGATCCGATCCCAGGCCATCCACGAACTGAAGGGCACAGAGGAAGACCCGTACCCACACAAGTATCACGTAGACTTGTCACTAACGGAGTTCATTGAGAAATACAATAATCTACAGTCCGGGGACCAGCTTACAGATGTCGTTCTCAAAGTGTCGGGTACCAAGAACAGATTTTTCTGTCATATGCATTCTAGAGTAATCTAACAGGAGATCCCCTTTTTAAGGAAATATTTTTTATGCCAGGCCGCGTCCATGCCAAGAGGGCTTCTGGTGCCAAGCTGCTTTTCTATGACTTGCGAGGTGAAGGTGTCAAGTTGCAGGTTATGGCAAACTCAAGGTACTGAATCATATCCATAAATAAAGATCGTACTGTATATATGTTTGTTTCCATGTGCTATAAATGAGTTTTGTTTATTTTTTCTTTCAAATTGATGATAAAAGTAATGGGAGGTTTTATTTGCTGGTCTAGACTGACCTGAAATGATGCCCACTAAAGTTGACAATTACAGATTATTTACATGTGGTTTAGAGGTAAAAGTATGAACTAAATGGTCTTAAGTTCTTATGACAATGTTGAGGCTTTTTAGCATAAATATTTTTCTCCATCAGGAACTACAAGTCTGAGGAGGACTTTGTGACCATCAACAACAAACTGCGCCGTGGTGACATAATTGGTGTCTGTGGAAACCCAGGGAAGACAAAGAAAGGGGAGCTGAGTATCATCCCTATTGAGATGACTCTGCTGTCACCATGTCTGCACATGTTGCCCCACCTCCACTTTGGCCTCAAAGACAAGGTAATTCTCAGTGTGAAGAGATCGAGTTAGTGTGTAGTGGTCAGCATTTCTTTTTTTTCCTCTTTGAAAGAAGTAAAATTACTTAAAAATGGGAGATTTGGTACAAAACAAAGGGATTGTTTTATGTGTGTCAATATAAGATTTACATTTAGGGCAATGACTTGTACTGCTTAGGCTTTGTCAGTGATTTTGCACTAAAAATGGTCTTTCTGTGATTAAAAGTTGTTTTTGGTCTAACAGCAGAAATCAATCACAAATCAATTTATTACTTTGAAGTACACCATATTCAATGCCAGTTAACAGTTTGACTTGTAAGGTGTTCTTTTTTTATGTTAATGAAAAAAACCCATGATTATATTCGTGCCAGTGTTATGTTTTAGAACTCATGAAGTCATTGCCTAAAATAACATGACTTAAACAAAAGATAAGAACTGCATTAATTGGTGGAAAATATTGTTTATTGTTGTTTTTCACCTGTTTAAAATAAGACCTGAAACATTCCTGTGAAATAACAGAAATTATTATTTTTTTCCCCCAAAGGAAACACGATTCCGCCAGCGCTACTTGGACTTGATACTCAATGACTATGTGAGACAGAAATTTGTAATTCGCGCCAAAATCATCACATACCTCCGCAGCTTTCTGGACCAGTTGGGGTTTTTAGAGGTGAGGTGCTGAGGCATTGTAATTTTCCAGACAACAACAGATGAATTAAACACATCTTAAGTCTTGTGCTTGTGTGGAAAAATCTTTGTGCAGATTTTTTTTTAATTCACACAAACTAGAGATTTTATTAAAAATGTTTCAACCATTTAAGTTTTGAGGCAGCTACAGTAGGTTATTAGCCTGTTGTGCTGAATCATGTCTTAATTGCTTGTAGATCGAGACACCAATGATGAACATTATTCCTGGAGGAGCAGTGGCCCGTCCGTTTGTTACTTACCACAATGAGCTGGATATGAACCTGTTCATGAGGATTGCCCCTGAGCTATACCACAAGGTAGCATAGATTTCAGGAGTCAGACTTTACTTCTACTTGTGTAGTATGAACTTTAATTCAATGCTATTCAATACGATGAGGCTTGTACTTTACTCAAATTACTATATAACTGTCTTACAGATGCTTGTGGTTGGTGGAATAGACAGAGTGTATGAGATTGGTCGTCAGTTCAGGAATGAAGGCATCGATCTTACTCATAATCCAGAGTTCACCACCTGTGAGTTTTACATGGCATATGCTGATTACCACGACTTGATGGAGATCACGGAGAAGTTACTGTCAGGTTAGTGAAAATACAGTGTCATACATATGACTATAACACAAGACTGTAATAGGGAAATGTCCAAGCATACATTGTGCTACTTATTGTTATAGTCAGAAATTGATTAGTATTGAGATGGTAATGTCTGTTGTTGATGTTGACTCTATAGCCGCTCTCAGACATGCATTGTGGAATATTTGCGGTAAAGCCCATCCGCTCTTTAACCAGAATTGTCTTTTCAAACATATTGCTTACTTGAGGACTTCTTACGATCCGGCATCGTTCAGATATCGGGAACATTTCTTGCTCGTTCAGTCAAAACGACGTGACGTAATATTTCCGCTCTTTTGACATGGGCGCTAGCCGGTAAAAGAGCGGAACGTTTGTCTCAATGCAAACGGTATAAAGGACAAAGTCTGCACTGTTACCGCATTTCAGTGAAAGGGGCTTATGACGACTGCATGTTTCGTGTAGTTTTGTTGCATCTTTTCTCTAAGTGAATTTCTCAGTTGTCACTGAAGTCATCTGATAATTGTACAGTTTATTTCCCAGAAAGTCTTTGAATTGATCCAGAACACTGCATCCAGAGTACCGACTAGTACAGCCTAGATTTAGCATATTTTTTCAGATTTAGCCTCCTTCACTGGCTCCTTGTAAAATTGAAAGAATATAAAGTCCATCTCACAACTAAGCCCTTATCAGCATAGCCCTTTGTTAGATTAGTAATCTTACGGTTTTTTTAAAGCAAGACTTCCAATGTATGTTTTTTGGAAAGAAATTTCCGCTAATTTAGTGTTTTTCACGTTCTGGTATATTTTTATCTGGTATACTTCTAACGCTTTTTGTGCTTTTAAATTTTCAGCTTTTATTCCTCTAGATGTTTATTTTTATTGTTATTTGGAAATTTCTTTTAATGATTGTTCGCATATAATCTAGTTTGTTTTTGCTTAATGGTTGTGTCCTTTCATATGTTTTCCTTCCACCTCTATTAAACTTTAAATAGTATTTGTGTGTGAGAAAAAATGCTGTATTTAAAGTTGAGTTAAGAGTGGGAGGGGAAAGGAGAACTGCTCTCTCAAATTCAATGATGTGGTATTTAATTCAGGAATGGTGAAGCACATCACCGGGGGGTACAAAGTAACCTATCACCCTGATGGTCCGGAGGGACAGGCCTATGAGATCGACTTTACTCCACCGTTCAGAAGAGTGAGCATGACACACGATCTGGAAAAAATAATGGGAGTCAAATTTCCCCCTACTGATAGCTACGACAGCAACGGTAAGAACTTAACTGTGCAAGTTTTGATTCTCTCATCATTCTGTTTGTTTTTTTTTGTTGTTGTTGTTGTTTTTCCCTGTGTTGACTGTCAATGAATATGTATGGTACCATTTTATCGTCAGAGACGAGGAAATTCTTTGACGACTTGTGCGCCCAAAAGGGAGTTGAATGTCCTCCACCCAGGACCACTGCACGCCTCCTTGACAAGGTGCTTTGTTGATGAACATTGTACACTATTTTACTGTTTCTCCTTTGTTTAATTTTGATGTACTAATGGCTTTATTTTCTCCTCCTCAGTTGGTTGGAGATTTCCTTGAAGTCACATGCATCAACCCAACTTTTATCTGTGATCATCCTCAAATCATGAGCCCCTTAGCAAAATGGTGAGAAACATGTTTTTTTTGTTGACATCTATTTAAGAGTACAATGCTCAGATCCATACTAATGTGTGCTCTATTTTTGTAGG
This sequence comes from Leptatherina wallacei, assembly GCA_028567055.1. Classification (NCBI taxonomy): domain Eukaryota; kingdom Metazoa; phylum Chordata; class Actinopteri; order Atheriniformes; family Atherinidae; genus Leptatherina; species Leptatherina wallacei. Next base: position 18,000,415 of record JAOXYM010000001.1, read on the forward strand.
CATAGATCACAGAAAGGCTTAACAGAGCGTTTTGAGCTCTTTGTGATGAAGAAGGAAATCTGCAATGCTTACACCGAGTTGAATGACCCAATTAGACAAAGGGAGCTTTTTGAACAGCAAGCCAAGGTTAGCATGAAGCTATATCTCAGTTTATTTTTTTTCCATTCTACTTTGATATACAGTCCTACAATCAAAATGATTCACACTCTGTACTGTTTCAGTGCATATTTTATGGTATGGATCACTAATGATCTGTGGGGAATCTTTTTTTTTAGGCCAAAGCAGAGGGTGATGATGAAGCCATGTTCATTGATGAAACCTTCTGCACGGCACTGGAATATGGTCTCCCACCAACTGCTGGCTGGGGGATGGGCATCGATCGTCTCACCATGTTCCTCACCAACTCCAACAACATCAAGGTAAAAGTTTTGTTGGAGTCAGAATGCAAACAGGTGCAGGTTTGTTTTAGTTTTTATTTACAAATCTTCACATAAGGACGGTGGCCCAGAAGTGTGACAGTAATACAAAAGCTGCAACACTGACATAATAATCCACAAAACTTCACAATTAGCCACAACACAGATTTTTTTGTTTTTTAAAACGGAAGAAAAAAGCAGTTGTGGCTTGAAAACAAAGCCAATCTGATTGCTAGCAAAAAAATGGAAAAACCTGTTGTAATGATCTGATTTGAGTTTTGTCTGCTTTTATTGCCATTTCCAAGTTAATGTTTGCACTTTCTCAACTTTAAACTTGGTTTGTTCATTAATCAGAAAATGCTTGCTTGGAGCTCTGCTGAAAGTATTTTCTGTGCATGTAATATTTGTCATTTTATGACATAAACTCAAGAGTCTAATGTGTCCCTTACTAAATTCATCATTATTACAAACACAATACTTGAATTATTTAAAAGTTTATCATATAGTTGTTGTGCTGTTTGTTGTAGTTGGACTGTAACTGTACAGCTTGATATTATATCCCAGGTTGATTTTAAGCACTGAGGATGAACAAATTATTTCTGCTTTCATAGATGTGTAACACAAATATCAGCCGTGTGATGCAGTCATATTGCCATCACTTTGATTTTACTCCATGTTGTATGCAATAAACTCAACACTGCATCAGAAGGAACCCAGGTCCCCCTGCAGCAGCAGCATCCCAGTACCTAATTACAGTCAAGGTACCTCTGACCAGCACATGAAGGACTGTGCGGCTGGCCAAGGATATGCCTCCCCAGACCATCACTGACCCACTGCCAAACCGATCATACTGGAGGATGTTGCAGTCAGCAGAACGTTCTCCACGGCGTCTCCAAATGCTCTCATAACGTGTTAACGCGTTAACTTTGACAGCCCTAATTAAAAACAAACTTTAAAAATAGATTTAATAAAAACGGAAGGAAAAAAAGGACCCCTCAAAGAAGATGAGATAAAATGCAAGAAATAAAAGTTAATTATCAGGCAGCAAATAAAAATCTTTTAACCCAGTTTTAAAACTGCTGAGAGTTTCAGCAGACCTGCAGTTTTCTGGGAGTTTGTTCCACATGCGAGGAGCATAAAAACTGAACGTTTCTCTTAGGGATGGGTACCTTTCACATTTAAATCCGTACTGATACATAACGGTACCAATTTTCATTACTTTCGTTTATGTTTATATGGGTATAACAGATTTATTTCTCATTTTCAACATATAGGCTAATTTATAACCAACATCCATGTGTTTGTATTCTAACAAGACTAACATGATTCACTGTTTCACTAACATGTAAACAGTTAACTACAACGGAGCAGTGTTTTTTCTTAATGATGCACAAATTAAAACACAGCTCCTCATACTGAAAATAGTTTCAATAAGTTAAGATTGAAAGAATATGTTGGAGTGAGGCGAGTTAGATTTAGCTCAAGAAAATCTGTCAGAGTGAGACCTCTGTCCAGGTGTCTGTGAAATCTTTGACCCCCCCTGCAGAGAAGTGCAGAGGTGGCAGAGGGCTCACTGTGTTACTGGATGGACTTTTGGCTCAGACATATGACTTTTCGTGGCTATTTTGGTGTTCTAGAGGCTGAATCTCGCAAGCACTCGCTTCAGCAGGAGGAAATCCCGCAGCATGCGCTGCTTCTGCTCCAGTGGTTTGCCTGAGTCTGGGAACAGAAAGTAGAGTTGACCCTGATGACATGAGGGATCTTGTTGGTTCATGACGAACCAGAAGAGCCTTCATGTTGACTGAGGGAAATGATTTTGTATAAAAATATAAAAACAGAGACATCAAGATTCTTTTAAATAACAAATGTTATGTAGCAGATGCCAATGTTAATTTAATAAGCCAATACCGTCTCTTTTGGGGGAATATGTGACATACTAACCTTTTTTTTTTTTTTTTTTTGTTACAGGAGGTGTTGCTGTTTCCAGCCATGAAGCCTGATGACAATAAGACATCAGCTCCCTCCGAGGGCACTTCAGTGTAATAGCCTCCGCTGTCATGTATCTGCAGGAGTTTGTATGAAGTGGGAGCAATTTCCTTACTGTGCTCATCAGTGGAGTCTGCAGGTTTTGTGCTTAATCAATGTTAATACATTAAATGTTGGAGCTTTCTTTCATTAAGGGAAATCATCTTGTCTTGACATGACTGAAAACAGTACTGAATGCTTATCTTTTGTTTTTCTTACATTTCTGAGCTCCTATTTGCTGCATCCTATTGGTTTGATTTTTCAAAGCCGTTTTAATCCTTTCTGTCATCCACCCAGTGAATGGATCAGGAAGTCATCTGCTGTTTTCTGCAAACCTGGGTGTAATACTTCTGAGTGTACTTTGAGTTTCTTAAGGGGTCTTTGATTATGGCTATCAAATACGTGGCTTGGATGCACACCCTATTAAAACAGCTTAAGCCCCTTTTGATATTTGAACTGTTTCCGTACATTCATTTTTACCAGGTCTGCTTGTATTTCTTGTCTAAGATTTTTCAAAGTGGACTCCCAAATCCAATATCTCTCTGCCAAGAAGTTTAAAGATCGGTATGTCTGAATAAAGTACATATTAATCTGCTGTGTTTATTCTCTTGTGATATTTATGACGTTCTCATTAGAGTATACATACATTTCCAAGGAAAAGCAAAAAGTAAGCAAGTAAAATGACAGAAGATATTGACTGCAATTTTTGAAATAAAACTCTAATTCTTAATTTGTACACTTGAGGTTGCATTTTTTAGATATATGAAAGATTTCCGAGGCAAGAAGAGAACTTGTTTTATTTAATATCTTTCTTACTTAAAGACGCACTACTTCACTTTTGCAATTTTCTCAGTGACGCGCCCCCTGGTGACAGCTAATTCGGCATCCATCTTGCATCCTACATACAGTTGTCTGCAAAATTATTCATTTCCTTCCATTAAAGAAAAGGCAAAATTCTTAATAGTAATTCAAATAACTAGAAACTGAAAAAAGTTGTAATAAATATAAATTTGCTAAATTATAATTACTCAGAGCTCATATTACTGTGAGCGCTCTCCAGACAGTAAAAAACATATCTTGACTCCTGTCTTATCTCTTGCTCGGTCTCTGGCTTTTTTTTTTTGTTTACTCCCTTCCTCCGATAACGTCTTCGAACAATGCGTGGTCAAAACGGCAAGTTTGTTTACATCCGCTTGCTAGTGTAATGCATGTGCAAAGCAAAACTCAGCTGCAATATCACACAGCGTCCCAGATGAAAAAGTTGTATAGTGTGGTGTCTCAGCCACGGGACACTGCTGGGCTGCAGCAGCTCCAGAAATGAACATAATGAATGTCACTGTACCATCAAACAAGTCTGGAATGCTGTTTTAAAGTCTAAAAGTTAAGGAGTGGGTCTTTAACAGATACGTTTTATATTATAAGGTGAGTAAGTTAAGGTGGTCAGGATTACTACAGTATGCAGAAATCTACACGTAGGAATATTTAAAATATGTTGTTACTCTTGAAAGTTCTAATAAAAATATGAAATGCATATTTTTCAGTTCCAAATACGATTAAATATTTTGTAGATCAATTGTGTCTGTAAGTTGTAATGCATGTTTAAATGTGTTAATATGTAGAATATCTAAATAGATCAAATTAAAAAAAAGAAATATATATGTATGTATATATATATATATATATATATATATATATATATATGACATTTATCACATTTAAAAATGTGTCAAATTTAGTATATATGTATGTATGTATATATATATATATATATATATATATATATATATAAAAATATATATATATGTATGTGTATATATATATATATATATGTATGTATATATATAATGTGTGTGTAAATATAGAACTGAGGCAAAACATTTTTAAAACCACACTTATTTTTCTCCCCAAATTTCAGGTTGTTCATGTTTTCTAAAAGGATAGTTCATTAAATGTAAACATCTTCAATAATGTAGCTACATGTACTTCTTTTCAGTAGAACAAATGGAAAAATTTGGAGTGTCCTTTATTCATAGGTTTCTATACTGCTATTTTACTGGTCTGGCTCACTTGAGGTTAAATTGCGCTCCTGTGGCCCCTGAACTACAATGAGTTTGACACCCCTGCAGTGTCATCCATCCATACCAATGACTGTAAATGCAGATCCATACAGAAGAACAGTCTGGTTCTCCGTTTAGAGAGGCGTTTTCTAAAGTAGCCATGCAGTGTTTCTTAGCCAGAGGGTTCTCCAGCAAGTTCTTTCTTTCTTTCTTTCTTTCTTTCTTTTTGTACTTGAGCATACACGTTTTTGACCTTTCTAGTTCAGGAACTGAGGTTTGCAGTAATAACATAATAGTGTGTTTTAAACTTTAATTGAACAAATCTAAATTTGTGTAACTTGATTGGAATATTTTTTCTATTGCATTAATTTGCCCAGGTAAACAAATGAAAAAAAAAAGTGTGAATTAATTTAATTTTTCAACACATGTAAGTTCTCCCTTTTACCCGGGACACCTTACTCCCTCCCTTCTCGCGAGCGCGCTACAAGTGGGATGGTGCGCGCTCCCGGGGTCAAGCGTCTGTGCACCGAATCAGACGGTCGGTTCACAGTGAGTGAAGATGGCGATGAGAGCGGCGCTGCGGTGCCTCTCTGCAAACTTTTCTCCCAGGCTGCCACAACTGTCGCAGGTTTCAGCGACTCGACTGCTGTGGAGGAGCGGCTCTCCGCGGACATTGAGCACGACCTCGGCCCTGTCCACAGGTAAAAATAAATAAATAAGAAAGAAAAAGGACTGCTGGCCAGAGGAGTTGGGATGGTACACACTCCACTCTCCATGCGGACACATTCCTGTCTGACTGTAATGGGGGGGAGCGATAGAAAAAAAACTTACGCTGTTTTTGTCACTTTCCGACAGTGGAGCAGGGCAGTGCGACAGGAGGGCAACTCAAAAGTTTACCATTACATTACATCACTTCGAGGTTGATGTCTGCGTACTGAAACTTTTGAACGAAAAGATAGCCGCCACAGTTTACGTTGGCTAAAGCTTTGTAATGCCCTACGTGAGTGAGAAGTATTCAAACCACGAGCTCCTAATTGGGATGTTAAGGGAAAACTTATGTCTCGTGCACCAAGAAGCAGCTTATTAAGCAAACGTCACCCATGATGGTGGACATGTGCCATAAATAGATTTGAAGGGATGACTGTCATGCATACATGTGGTCTGAAATATGAACACTTTCTTTATTTTCTAATAGCTTTCCATTATTTTAATTCACAAATATATAATGTTAAAGCTTTCTAAGACATAAAGACCATTTTTATTCATCTATCTGACTGTGGTCATGCATGAGCATCTTGCACAGTTCACAATCTGGTTCAAACCTGTATTTTTCTGCATGGTCTGATGCCAGCATGGGAAATTGTTGAGGCATTACAGTACTTCCCTCAGGGTATTCTAAGAATCACGGCATGAGCTGAAACAAAATGCTTTAACGGTCCACTTTTTAAAATATTTATTTCTTTTAGTTTGACATTTAATTTAGATGTAAGGACATTTTGCAGCTTTTTGCACCTTTTTCTGTCAAAGCAGTGATGATCAGAATCCACAACTGCACTTGTAGGAAAGAACATAATGTTGATCTCTTATTTTCCACGCATGGGATTGCATGAGTAGCTAATAGCCCTACTGTCCAGTTGTGCTCCAGAATACAGCTCTTAGTTCTTTAGTCGTGCAAGTATGGGGTTTTTAGACTGTAGATGTTTTGTCTGCTTTAACAGATAACAAGAATGTGGTACGTGTTGCATCGCATCATAATTGTATTTATACCAATTAATATTTTCACTTTGTCTTGTTGATTGTATGGTTGTTGTCTTGTCCTTCTCATAGCCCTCAAGTTCACTGAAAAGCATGAGTGGGTGCAGGTGGAGGGGAGAATTGGAACTGTTGGTATCAGTAATTATGCACAGGTAGGATTTTGGGTCTGTTTATCTACTAATCATTGATTTATGGCACTCTTTGTTCAGAGTTTTACTGATGGCAATCTGAAAACTGTTCAAAACTACACTTTGCTCTCTGGAGCTGTACTATATCACGGTTATTTACTGCTTTATGACTATTGTTTGAGTCAATTGATTATTGCCGCTCAGCAGAGGTGAGCTAAACATTTTAATTGCAGGACACTATTATGAGTAAATGTTCAAACCATGATTTAGGGCACTTTTTTTTCCTTGCCTGAATGAAGCTTGTTGAAGAATAATCAGTGGAGATCATTTTATATTTTAATAATGTGCTGTACGCCTAGTACATGCTCCGTAAGTTTCTGTACTTGTGGAAAGGAACAGGACAACATTAGCATAAGGCAAGTTTATTTGTATAGCACATATCATGTACAAGACAATTCAAAGTGCTTTACATAAAAACATTAAAAGCATTACAGCTGGGTACAGAGGAAGCATTAAAAAGTATGTTAAAAACAAACTTAAAAAAAGAAAAAGCAGGGAAAGCTTCAATAGAATAAGATGAAATGCAAGGAATAAAAGGTACACTAACAGTTGTTTTGATAAAGGGCAGAAAATAGAAAAGTTTGTAACCCTGATTTAAAACTTCTGAGAGTTTCAGCAGACCTGCAGCTTTCTGGGAGTTTGTTCCACATGTGAGGAGCATAAAAACTGAACGCTGCCTC
>JAOXYM010000001.1:18011504-18024179 GCA_028567055.1 Leptatherina wallacei
TGGCTTGTATGAATCAATGAATGACAATCAGATTGGCTCAAACTGATTGTCTGTGAAGCGCCATGAGATGACATTGTTGTGATTTGGCGCTATACAAGTAAAGATGAATTGAATTGAATTGAAAATAATTTCCCTAAAGGGCGTGGTCACAGCGTCCTCTACATGTGGAAATAGTGTTTTTTTCACAAAAAGTCACACATTTGCATATTTCCCACCCACTACATTTGCCCACATGGATGAAACTCACTACATGCATGTACAGGGCCACAACCAGCAAAAAAGACTCTTGGACCTATAGGCTAGAGTAAACAGAAAGTTGGCTATAAGTCAAAGAGTGCCATTTTTTAGAGGATTTCTGCCCATTTCTTTGCAATACATTTTACCTAACTAGTACTATGGATTTTGTCCTATCAGCGTGAAAATAGGTTGATATGAGCACAAGATCCCTGTGATCAAAAGTTATCAAAAGCTTATTCCTAGGTTAATGGGCGTGTCCATCGTGGACGGCGAATTTTAAAATCACACCATCGCCACAAAAATCCTTAGAAATCACTCATGTTTCATCTGATCTCCATCAAACTGACAGAGCTTAATCAGGAAGGGACCCAGAACAGATCCATGTACACACTTCTCTGGCAGACCTTTGGCCCCGTGAACTTAAAAAAGAAAGTATTGTTTTGCACACTGTGGGGCCATGCTTCTCAACAATTAAACCTATAGGCTACACCTTAAAGTGTTTGACAACATCTCAAACCCATTCATGACACCACAGTACAAGACTCAAGTTGCTGAAGTTGTCAAGTTGCTCCACCAAACGTATCAATGGTGAATATTTCTCAGACGCCATGAAACAGGTTATGATGGCCTTCACACACACTGAGGTGCTGCTTTGACTGTGTCATAAGGAGTTGTGAGGAAATGCTGCGTGCAGCTGCAGCACAACATGAGTGGCTGCCAATGACTGTAAATGTAAATGCTGTTCATTTGGCTGCAAATGAAGGTGAGATCTGTGCTGGAGAGAGGTTGCATGGGGACGCAGCGGTGCAATAGGCCAAAAGTCTTGCTTTTTTAAATGACTAAAATCATCAAATAAATCATGGAGGCTAAAGTAAAAAATAATTCTGTTCAAAATCACAAAACATGAAAAGCTGGATGAGCGTCATTGTCGCCAAACAAAGATGAAAATACGACCGATTATTTACAGTGTTGCTCAAATCACGAATGACCGCTTCGTTTATGTTGTTGCATAATCTGGTGGATATATGTGAGCATAAATAATAAGTTACAATATAATGTTATGTTGAAACATTGAAAATATTTTGTCAAAATTGTATCAAAAGAAGTCTAGTTTTTATGTTTTGACTTGTTTTTGTAGAGAGGAGGGGGGGAGTCCTCCTTCATATTTACTCTTTGATAATTATCAGTTTTCTCATTGGTTGGTTCTTACATATCCCACAATCCCCCGCCTTTCAACTTCCTTTTTCCTTTCGGCCATTTTCCTCCCTCGTAGGTATGAGAAATTATTCTCGAAAGATTTCTAAAAAATCTGTCTTAATCCTCCACATTTTAAATGTGCATGTAAAGTTTATTTACAGTTTAACATAGTGCGTTTTGTCAGCTTTAGAAATCGGTGATTATTGTCTTATATTTACCAGCTGAAACCCCGGGTAGCTAATATTTTTGGTGGAGACACCCGGTCAAGTGTTGGTTGCTAACGTTACCATTTGAATTAATTATTTGTGCTTATTATTGATTATTAGTAAGCCACAAAATAACCACGAGCTTTTACTGTAAATATAAAGATTCTGAAGACAAGTTCCTAATGCACGCAGTTGCCGTCCGAAGAACTCTCCATACACAGAGCGAAAGATTCTAATGTGTTAGCATGTCGGATACAACTTGGTATGGACTTGCTGTGCCGGCATGACAATCCGTTGATATGTGTACCACGCTGTGTTACAGGGAAGTAGGCAACCATGGCCCCCAGCCGGAATGGAATGATTCTGAATCCCCACTTCCACAAAGACTGGCAGAAGAGAGTGCGCACTTGGTTCAACCAGCCAGCTAGGAAGATCCGCAGGTAGGAACAGTGCCACGGGAAGATGCTAACCCAAGCTAATGGAGCCGCCACTTAAGAACGTGTTAGGATTGAATTTAGAGATTTAATGAGAGCCACCCTAAATAGACATTTATATTAATCAGACTTATTAAAATAAATGATCATTGTGTTAATGGGAAATAATTACATTTCCAACCCCATTATTTTAATGTGTTTGGAGAGGACTGCAGTGGTTTCGAGACTCGAGGCCGTGATGCCCTTTGCTGCCATCATATGTCAATGGGATCAGTATTTTTGTGTAGCCATCACATTTTCTTAAATAGAAATAATTTAAAATAAAGAAAAGTTTAAAGGATTCAGCCATTTGATTCTGGTGTGATGGAGAAGTGATGCATCTAAAAGTTGCATGATGGTAGCTCTCAGGGACTGGACTTGGGCACCCCTGATTTAGGATTTTGGTTTAAAGATGACACTAGAATTTAGTTGTAAAAAGTGCCACTCTTCCTAATTCCTTACAGGCAATATTGTCTCAGCAAATGTATGGGGAGCTGAAAGATTGGAATATACTAACCCATTAAGCTTTTTGTATGAAATGTCACTGAGCCAAACTTGAGGAAATAACTGAATGCGGCATTGAAATCTCCATGGATTCAATTAGTGATGCAGTTATTTATGCTAGGTCCTAACTTGATGCAAAGTCTGGTTTTAAATTTTTAGTTTTGAATTTTAATACATATCGGGCTAGAAAGTGAGTTGTTTGTGAAATTTAAGTGATAAATGCATCTGTGTTGTTTCTTTGATTCAATCCAAAACCATCTTTTTTCACATTCGTTTTATCATTGTGATGGTAACCCAACTTTGTTGCGTTTAATGTTTAAACAGTTAATATCAAAATTAAGCAAGCTTTGAGAACATGCCCTTTCAATTGCACATAAATATTTTTGGGCTATCATTACTTTCGTCTTAGTTTTAGTAATGGTATTGCTTTTTGTCACAATCCTGAGAACCCTATCCTCGAACCCTGAACTAGGTGGCATGTGAACTAAGCATTTTGGTGTTTCAGAAGTGTCATCAGACATGTATCTTAATGGAGGAACCGTGGTACTGCTGATTATTGTCCCAACACTTAACCAGTCTAGGTTTTGGCCTACCAGCTGAGGACTTTAGATCGCCTTTTGAGTTGGCAACTAAGGCAGTCAGAGCGGTGAAACTGTCTGCAAGCACAAGCTTGCACAGGAACACAGTTCTTGACATTGATGTTGTTGTTTCTTGTTTATTGAACATACTGATGCAGAATTGATGGAGCCTACATTTGGCCTGTATGAATTGCCAAATGGAAACAGCAGCTTCTTAACAAAAATTTCCTTGTTTTGAGGTTCAATCACTGTGATTATTTTTATTGAATATTATCACATCCCCTGAATTTATAAATGGATACAAGAACCTTAAGAAAAGTTTTTTTTTTGGTCCAGAAAATGAAAATAATTGGAGCTTTCTTTCTGTCATGGGACTACCACCATAACAAAATACTGGATTGGTTGTTTAAAAACAGATGAGCAGCAAATTACTTCCCCGAATAATAAAGTTTTAACAAAGGTAATATTTTGAATACAGTAAGACATTGTGGCACTTTCAGTCTTTTATTAATGGGCTTTACTCAATTACATCTAATCATTACAATTGCATTGTCATATCTTTCCTTTTTAATCTATTTTGTATGTTTTTCTTAAAGCTGTGGAAACAGTAAAACATGTTTGTTTTTTTTATTTGTTTTTTTTTTTTAAATAAATAAACCTGTAGTAGCTTTTTAGCATGAAGACTCTTCAGTTATTCTTAATGAAAAATTTTTCTTCCTCAGGCGAAAGGCTCGTCAGGCCAAGGCCCGCCGCATTGCTCCTCGTCCCATTGCTGGACCACTGAGGCCACAGGTGAGGTGTCCCACAATCAGGTACCATACCAAGGTTCGTGCCGGACGTGGATTCACCTTGGAAGAACTCAAGGTAATATTTTCAGATAAACTGCTTTCATAAGGATACATTTTCCACTGAAGGAAGAAAAACTAAATTAAGTGTTGATCGCTTTTTGTATGCTTCTGTGTACTTGAAGACCCTAAAATCACAAGTTTTTCTCGTGATTTCCACATCAAGATGGTAAACAGCACAGGCTCAGCTTCTTACTGATGAATCATGCATCCCACCTAGCCAAAAAAAAACCTCAATAGCTGAAAAAGAAGTGATTAGTTTTGTGAGGGTGGGGGAGAAGCAGATTTCCACTACATATGCTGTATATTTTAAAAAGGATACTGAGATACTTCAGAAGTTAGTGAGGGGGAAAAAAAATTATAACTGAGGTTTTTGGCAGGAGATGAGGCTGATGTAAAGTTTGTACATTATCAATGTTTTCAAAAGAAAAGTTAACCCTTGTGAATAACATAAAGGCTATTGCCAGGACTTTAGCCAGTTCAGAGCATGTGTGTCTGTGTGTGTTTTTATATATAGACTCATTTGCTGTCAGTACTTTAATAAATGCTGAGCTGTAAGTTTGAAGTAGCTCTCTTCCATGTTATTAGACAGTGGTCTTCAAGTACTTCAATCAGTACACTGATTGTGGCTATCGTATATGTTCTGCAGTATTAAAATCATTTTACGTTTGGCATTGTGGCAGTCAGATGATGACAAATCTCCGGAATCGCTGTATGTGTATGATGAAAACTTTGAACCCTTTTTCTGATGACTGCTGCTAAACTGAAAAAAAAGAAAAGAACCAAAGAAAACATGATTGGATTGTCAGGATTTTGAGTCATTATTATATCATATGTACCAACTCTAGATGTACTGTATTCCTCCCTGCAGGCGGCTGGCATTCACAAAAAGACGGCCCGTACAATCGGCATCGCAGTTGACTCCCGTCGGCGCAACAGATCCACAGAATCTCTTCAGGCTAATGTGCAGCGTCTGAAGGAGTACCGCTCCAAACTTATCCTGTTCCCCAGGAAGGCTTCTGCACCCAAGAAGGGAGACAGCTCTGTAAGTCTCTATTACATGTTTTCACATGGTGTTACAACAATCATTGTTTAGCTTGGTATTGCATATCAAATTGAATAAATTTCAAAGCATGCTTTGCTGTTGAATATTTTTTTTATCTTTCTAAAACTAAGGCAGTCAAGTTCATGTAAGATGAAAAAACTAAACTTAATAGTTGCAACAAAAAAATCCCCACTTTTTTCTTATGTACTCTAAAATAAAAAAGTGATCACAGATTAAGGCTTAAATCTTTATTCCTTAAAACTGTAAACATACATTGCAATCTCTAGTCAGTGTTGCTTCATTGATTTACCAGGTTATATAAATCAGGATTTGGTTAACCTGGTTTTTATTTTATTTTTTCCTGCAAGATAGTTTTGTATACTGACGGTCAGTTTGGCACCGTTTCAAAATGGATTTCAATAACATAATCATGATGAATTTACAAGTTTATCATTATGATTTATACCAGACATGTTTCCATAATTTTGCTAAATGTTGATGGCCAGATGTTTGTGGATTTTGTGGACAGTCTTGCTTACAGCCTTACTGAGTAATGTTGATTTCCTGTACACTTGAATTAACTGTTTTGTTTTTAGGAGGAGGAATTGAAGATGGCCACACAGCTCAGTGGTCCAGTCATGCCCATCAAAACTGTAAGTAACAAGTGCTGCAAAATTGGACATCTTATTATAAAATTCAAAATGTATACATGAAAATGTCATTTTGGAATATTATATTTACTCCCCTTTGGTTTCATAGCTACAGTTTTTCACCAGTAAACAAAACGTATTGTCACAAGGCAGTATCTTGGAGCCATCATGGTGTTTGCATAACTGTTTTGGCTAAAATGTAAGAACTAATTTTGCATCGCAGCAGTCAGATGATGACAAATCTCCGGAATCTCTGTATTTATTTTTGATGAAATATTTGAACCCTATTTCTGATGACTGCTTATTCAAAATTAAGCCAGGAAACCAGTAAGGCTGCCAAACCACATCTGTTTGTTGCTAAATGGTTACATCTCATAATTGGGCTTGAATTTGCATTTGTTTTATATTAGTGGTTGAATTTTGTCCCTCAACAAAGGTGGCATTTTTTAAGTCATTGTTTGAAAACTGTCTCATGAGGCTGCACTTTTTTTTTTCTCCTCAGGTGCACAAGAAGGAGAAGGCCAGGGTTATCTCAGAAGATGAGAAGAACTTCAAGGCGTTCGCCAGCCTGCGTATGGCCCGTGCCAATGCTCGTCTTTTCGGCATTCGCGCAAAGAGAGCCAAAGAGGCTGCTGAGCAGGACATGGAAAAGAAGAAGTGAAAATAGTCACTATGGAACTTTGCAAAATAAAGTCTTTAAAAAGATCTGAGAATGTCATGATTTTTTAAATTGGGATGCAATTTAAGATGAATCAATATTGTCCAGTGTGCTGTTGGCCCAAGATGGCAGCTCTTGTTAGCTAGGATTTATATTGTGCCTATAATAAGAAAAGACAAAACCTGCAGAATAGCTTTTCATCTCAACCATACGATACGACTAGAATTAAATTAGTTTCTTTGAGACAAAGGTACAAACATCATTCAGTGTGTGTGGGTACATCAAAACCTGATCGCTGTTGGGAAAACGTTCACATGTCTGCATCAGTCTGAACCTGGCTTCAATTTTGATTGATTTACTATTAACCAATAGGGGGCACTAGAGACATGTCATTGCTTTTAATGGAGACAAAATTGGAAGGAGGAACTATAAATTCAAATATGATTTAAGGTTTTTGAATAGGGTCTAAACCTGTAATCTCAAACTAATTATGACGCCAGTATTTTGCCACAATAATTCATCAGTAAAACGGGGTCTACTGAACTTTTTTATGATAACTTGGGAGATTTGATCTGGTTACTTGTGGAGTAGAATATAATCTGAGAAAGCTAGCAATCCTGTTTAAGGTTGGCACATTTGTTCCAGTATGCTAATGCACAAGTAGGAAAGCAGGAGGTCAGGAGAGGTGGACGGTAAGCAAACATCTCAGTGGGGCAGTGTAAACTGCACCTGCAGGGAAGCAAAATTGGATTTTAATCGTACAGAAAGTCATGTGCCGACAGACATGAACAGAATTGGTGTTACAGGGGAGACCTGCACATTTCTAAACTGCACGTTGGATGTACTTTGATGTTACAAGTTGAATCGAATAATGTTTTAAGGGATCAGATAAACACCCAATAGAGAGCCTTTTTACAAGATATTACTCACTGAAATGTAAGAAAATAAGAATAAATAAAAGCCTGAATGTTTAACATATACAGGATGAAGGTGAAATTAAGTGTCCTTGTGTGCATCCGAGTGTATCCCTGAGAACCAATGGTCTGAACACCAATAAACAATTCATTTGATGGACAGTTTGATTGTTATGGACCAGGGATGATGGGTCTGATCGGTCGAATTTATTCTTAAACTGGCTTATTGCTAAAGATGGGTCTCGAGGAACATGTGAAAGCACACTGGATCTTAACATTATGTGACATTAACATAACGTGTAATGGAAAATTAATACCTTTCCTACATGTTTCATATGTATTTAAAACAAATTACTTTGACAGACCAGCCAGTGAAGATCTGGACATGTTCAAATACTCAACAAAACATTATTCTGTCTCTTTTTAGTCTGTCTCTTTTTTTAATACTGAGTGCACTGAAGATTGTAAAATACTGACCACAGGTCAGAACTCATTAGACGGGCAGCTACAATGATAATAATTTTAATTCTTGGATCCAATTTTGGTTTAAGTTGGAAGATTTCTCTACAGAATATTACAAGGTTATTGCACTGCTGTTTTGAGTGGGTACAACTTTGAAAATACTTTGTATTGCCAAATTCACAAACTCTCAGCTGATCTGTAAATTGGATTATTACTTTCTCTGTGCACACCTTTTTTCTGTAAAGCGTTTTTTGTGCTGTACTTGGTTATACTCTGCTACCCTAATGTAGTCTGCTTTATGCCAGTGATGTATACTGCGTCCTACAGTATGTTTAATCTGTAAACATGGAACTAAAACTTTTTTTTTAACCACAACTTTTTTATGAATCACTAAATTAAGTGTAATGAGACTCCTGGAGAAAGCAGACCCTGCTGAAACACTTACTCTATATCTGATTATCATTTAAAGTTATGGTTCAATCACTTTTTCCAGTCGGAGGGATTAAAAAAAAACAGTGTAAAAAATATCCAAAAGTTTTGAACATATGTAAAAGTGCTTCCACTCAAGGGAGCTCCTGCTGGAAAACTATTGATGATGCTGAACAAATGTACAGCATCATCAATATGCTGTACAGGCTAATAGAAAAGTGAGCAAGTCAGGCCACATTAAGTGACCCTCCTCTTTAGGTTATTATACATGCAGTGTGGTCAGCAGCATCAAGGCAAGCAGTGGATGTGACTGGGGAGAAGCAGCAGGGGGGACTATGAATAGATATCCATGTTTAAACGCATAGAACGTCCTGTGAGGTGCTGAACCGACACAGCAGCAGCAGATGGCCACTGTTTGGAGCTGTGGCGTAACAGGGCTCAGGTGTGTGCCCCACAGCAGACGCTTCTTACAAACTGAATACCCACAGAGGAAGAGGCTGACTATAGGTGTTGATATTAAACATGGTATGCAGATCTAGTCTGGGGTTTGCTTGTTTTCTTTAAAAAAATCTCACAAAAACTATCAAGCTGTGTGGGATGTTAAAATGGTCTTTATGTATTTTGTAATGTAAGTCAGATGGTAATCGGCTCAACAGATCAGATAAAAAGGAGTGAACCAAGTGTTCTATTTTTCATGCTATTGAAGCAATTGGATTGACCTCTGTGCCTTGTCTGAAAGCCTCTCAAAGAGTCAGCCACATTCTCTTGAAAACAAAGTTGCAGCTCTGTGAAAATCAAATAAAACATTGTTTCTTTCTGCCAGAAGGACATGCGGGAATTATGAGCTTTAAAAAACCATCATGAAGAAAACGTTACAACTGACACCTTCACATCTGTATTGTCATGAAGTGCTATGCAATTTACAGCCCAAAACTCTAAAGAATAATCCGGATCTGTTTAAAACAGGTTTGATTAACCCAAATTCCCATAGTGGTTGTGTCTATATATTCTAATGCAGTGCTTTTAATAGCCTTCACTTCTGTTTAGCAGAAACCCGAGAGCTGCTGTTTTGTCAGTGCAGTCAAAATGTTATGCAATGCCTGGAAATACATTCATGAAGATAATACATTTGTGGGTGGACTGAGAAAGGTTCAAACATAAACGCTGTTTGGAAACAATACATTATGCAACATAACACAGTAGCTGTAAAATCATTAAAAAGGTACACCATGAATCTAGATCAATTTAAGTGTCAGTGACATTATACCTTGTTTAATGTCTGTGTGTGATTTTAATGATGGTAAGAGAGTCCTTAGTTTGCTGCAGTTCTCATGTGGAGATTTAATTGTGATGCACTGCTGCTGGATGATCCATTTTTTTTTTTATCTCCTCTTTGTTTCTTTTTTTGTGTGTGTAGGCTAGTTTTTATCGCCGCAGTTAAATAAAAGCTGCTTATTTTCAAAATGAATGTGTGTGTGTCACTTTTTACGTTCACATTTATAATACGGCCCATGTGTGTCATTTTAGATGATTGTTTCATTATTTTTCAATTAATAAGTGCAGGAAATGATAAAGCTGTAGTTACTTTTGTATTTTAGAGCTAAAAACAGTTGTGTGTGCATGTATGCCTGTCTATCAGCAACTGGATGCAGATCTTCCTTTGCAATCTGTATTATAATTCATGTTTACATTTGAAAGATGAAGCTGCCTGTTTATGCTGTAGCTTTCCTCTTTGTGATTTAGCCTCAATATTAATAGGGGAGGGATACGACAGTAAACGGATGTTGCCATAATTTGAAACAGTTTGTTATGTTTACAGTATAGTGATGCAGGATGATAATCTGACTGACATATCAGTCTAACTCTAATATCCAAAGCGTATTTGCAAACAGAGATCAACAAAAAAGTCAGAGTAAAAGAGTTGGGAAACTGCATGCCTTTCTCTTAATGTTGTGGTTTAATTCACTGATTGTGATTTAAAGGTTCTCTTGTTTGCAATTCACACAAACGCTTTGCACATATTTTTCCCATCTGTCTCATGTTTAATAATCGGCTTGAGCTATCAGATGTCAGCCTCTGTGGCACTCCCCTCCTTTCCCCCTTTGCAGACTGAATTGAAATAAGCCCACCCTTACATCGGCAGCTGGACTCACTCCACTCCCCATCTCCTACGAGCCGAGCCCACTCCCTCCTCACCAGTCAAGCCAATGAGTTTAGGCTGAGAAAAGGAGCGGATTAAACAAGTGTTTTAAGGAGTAAAGAACAACTGCAGGTAGGGAGTGGGGGGGTTTGTTGTTGTTGTTATTGTCCCCCCCCCCCTTCCGCTTATTACTTTATCATTGTCGATTATTCTTGTGCTTTTTGTGAGCTGCTGCTTGTTCGAAGTTAGTAATATCTCTTGATGACAAACGCTGTTATTAAAGTAATCTATGCGAGGCTTTGTCTATTGCAGTTCGAAGAACCGAGACGGGATTGTTGTTTTGTCACGGTGTTGTGTTCACAAGACAGAAAATGTGTAGCGTGTTGTGATGAATTCTGAACCAACCGCCCAAAGAGCGTTTCTTTTCATCGAGTTGTTAGATTGGATGCACGCTGCCTTTCCGCGCCTCTACGTGTTGCTTTCCCAGTAGATTTCTGCATTTAAAGTTTTCTTCCTAAGATAAGCAGGGGATTGTTTTGAAGCTCGTGATGTTTGCAGCATTTCGAGGCTTCTTGAGTTAAGTTTGAAATGGATGCGTTTGGGTAACATGTGGTTTCCAGGCTCACCGCTGGCGAGCAGAACCGCGGGCGCTGTCCCTGGTGCTGAAATCCAAACGTGCAGCACACTTGCTCTTTTGTCTCCTCATAGTGTGACACTTAAAAGTGAATGATGTTGGCAGAGAAATTCAACCCCATCCTGATACTTTATACCATTCTAGCGACGTTGTGTAAAAACTGCCTTTCTCAAGGACACTTTTATTGTTTGTTTTTTAATGGTGGTCTGGCCAATAAAGGCAACCATCATATATCCAGAATTTATATTTTTCTGTCATGGGTTTTATCCATTGCTGAATAAAGGGGAAAATATCCCATTGATCGTATGCTTGCTGTAGAGAAAATGTCTGAGATTTGTACTAAATGGACAACATTGTCATTTAGAGTGACTTCCTCATTCTTTTTGATGTTTTTATGAGTCTTTAAGAAAAGAAGTTAGCACTCAATTTAGTTTTCTTAAATTAATCTTTACAGGAATTTAACATAGTCAACTGAAAGCCCAACCCCAACATCTTCATGTCCCGGCTCTCTCTTCACTGTTGAGGTGAGATGACATCCCTTACAAAGGAATAGCTCTGACAGGCAGTAATAACAGCTTGGCTTTGGTTTAGTCCCCTGGGACTCAACAAGAATCTCTGTTTTTGTGACATCTGTACCAAGTCAAAAGGGGCTGTCTCCTGGGAGTGTACCAAGTCTTTACTGAGATCCTACAACCAACGACTTGATTTTCCCATTCCTCGGAGCTACACCTATAGCCTCACATTGCACTGCTTCGCTGGTTGGCAGCTCCTCTCATCTGAACCAGGATGAATGATGTTCAGGAGGCCACCTCCCCTGCGACCAGCCTGAGCGGTCCAGCTACTTGTGTCTCCAAAGTGGAGCTGCGTGTGTCATGCAAAGCTCTGCTGGACCGAGACACACTGAATAAGTCAGACCCCTGTGTGGTACTCATGGTACAGAACAATGGACAGTGGATAGAGGTACGTTTACTCTTTTCCCTCTTCAGTGTGATAAATATGCTGCTGAGACAGTGGGTTAAAGTGAGGCTGACATATCCTCAGTAGTTTGTCACCTTTAGAAATAGCCCATCCACTTTTTAACCCCAGTGTTTTATTTGAAAAGAATTGTGATTCGACTCTAAATGAGAGATACAGCATCTCGAGGTGATCTGAACAACATGTTTCAATGATTTGAAAATTGCAGAGACATATACAAGGACAGTTGCTCCACTCTCTCCCTCCCTGGGTCATAAATCTGGAGAGGCTAAGATTCAAGGACGAACCACTGCTGACTTATAAAAAAATTTATATTGACTTGTCATTTCTATCTCACTCCAGTTAATTCCAAATCTGTGTAGTCATACAAGATCAATCAGAGAAATAAATCTGTTTATGGTTTGTGAACCTAAAGCTGTTTTTTTTTTTGTTGTGTTCTGGAAAATATCCCGACTTGCATCTGTCAAATACTTTTAGCAGTTAACAGTGTTTCCACAATTAATTAATACAAAAGTGAATAGTGTTGTCCTTTTATAGTCACAGTGTTAAAATATCACAGTTGTCTGTCTCAGATCAGTTCTAAGCCAATTTGAAGTTGGGGCAGCAGGTATACATACATACATACATACATACATACATACATACATACATACATATACATACATACATACATACATACATACATACATACATACATACATACATACATACATACATACATACATACA
>JAOXYM010000001.1:18061385-18075099 GCA_028567055.1 Leptatherina wallacei
CTTCACGGGCAGACATTTCTGGCCGTGATTCAGCCGCGATACGCCCGCGAAAGGCAGTGTGACCGGGCCTTTAGAGAGAGTTCTTTACTTGCCTGAATGTTGTGAAGTGGTTCTCTTTTCCCTTTTTCCCTATCCAGATCTATTTATGTTGCAGAATACACCAGTGCTTTCTTTTTTCCCCCTCAAAATGTACTGAACAGCTGATTTATCCACTCTCAACGTTCCTGCTATTGCTTTGATGGATTTGGTTAATTTTTGAAGCCCGTTCTTGTATTGTGAGCTCCTTGGAACAATAGTCGTGAGCCCACGACAACAGTCTCCAAATACAAATGCCACATTTGGATCACCTCTAAACCTTTTATGTGTGTCACTGAAAAGGTGGATGGGGAATATCTAACATTTGATCTGAATAGTGTCTCAGTAAAGCAGCAAATCAAGCCTATGGTCATTTTATGACTGTAACTTAAATGTATTAGTCTAAAATGATACAGTGATGCAGCAATGTCTATCATATGCTGTGATCTTTACAGGTATTGTTTCTCAGTTAGCTGGTTATTATATACAGGCATTATCTGTTATCAGGTCTCAAATTAGTTGAGCACCTGATGCTTCTAGCAACTTGTGGTGGCATAATGACATTAAATGACACCATAATGGAACATATTCAAACTTTTCACAGTGTAGGAATTGAAGATTTAAACTTTTTGCATCACCTCCTGATAATGGGACAAACAACAAAACACCAACATACTAACAGCACAGGACATATTCTTCATTTTAATGTAGCTCTTGGGATCATGGCAGAAGATACTTTTTTTTTCAGGGTAATGCACTGCACAGTTATGCTCTAATAATGTCTGACACTGACATACCTCTTTTAATTAGACAGAGAGAGTAGTCTGAATACTGCCCATTTCCCCTGAGTTTTGCTGCTAAAGGTTCTGCATTTTAGATTAAACAGTGTTTCGTGGTTGCTTTGACAACTCTAGTTCTGTCTCTGTTGCAGGCTTCACCTGCAGCCTTGGCCAAATGTGTTCTAGCAGAAGTACCCGGTCAAGTGGTGGAGTACTTCAGCCATAAGGCCATCTCCCCTATGAGCCCAATGAGGGAATTACTGAGTCCCATCCTCAGCCCAGTGGCCACCACCCCAACAGAATAACCGCTTGCCCTGTCCACGTGAAAGAGTTTTGACCACACAATCAGTCTGGCAGACTGAGCGAGGAAGAGGATGCATGCCTCACCACTTCGGACAAAAACTGAAGAGAAAATCCTTCTAAATGTATTTATCTCATTTTTCACTCAAAGCAAAATGTTTACACACAAAAATTACAGAGACAAACAGGGACAAAATTACAGAGATTGTGGGTTATATTTCTGTGCTCACTGTGGTTTGAGCACATCCTTGCAGTTGTGCAAACTAACCATACAGCTGTTTCAGCACCATGAGTCCTGGACGATTATCTTTCCTTTAGGTTTTAATGCATGCAGACTAATCCCTCAATGCTGAACTACTGATTGGATGTAGACTTATTATTCCTTATTGCCCATGAAATTCATCCCTTCACCTCAGACTAATGTGTCACTTTCCTTATGTCACATGTTCTCATCATATTGGCGTGTGGTGCAATCAGTATTAGATTGTTTGACTTGACAATATTTAATCAACATAAATGAGTCAGAAAATGCTGCAGCTTGCAGTTCAGACTTATAATTGGGGGATCGGATCGGAGACAAGATTCGATGCAGTCTGTTGGTTTCCTTAGCCAGGCTATTTGTTATGAATTGGCTTGTATGAATCAATGTATGACAATCAGATTGGATCAAACTGATTGTCTGTGAAGTGCCCTGAGATGACATTGTTGTGAATTGGCGCTATACAAATAAAGCTGAATTGAATTGAATTGAATAATTACACTGAACTTCCCTTGCATGTCAGAGTGAGTCTGGCTGCATGATTGGGCTTATTTTGAATTATAATTTTTTTCTAAATACACACAGTTCATATTTAAAAGTCAACCCACAATGAGCTCAGATTGGGAAAGACTGTAAATGTATTTTTTTCTGTTTAAGTGTACTTACTAATATAATCTATTGCTAAAACCTAGAGTTTTGTTCCAATGCACGTTTACTTTTTTCCAAGAAAATCAAAAAAATCTCTTGCAATAACTGTGAATAGCACCATTTGTTTGGAGCAAATACAAAGACAGACAATGATGATGAAAACTGTCAGTTCATTGATGCAGACTGTCAAATCTATGTAATTTGTGTACAATTATTATTTAAGTAGCCCTAATGAATCAATGCTCAAGTACTTAGGAAAACAGCAGCTTTTTTGTGTGTGGCTTTAATGCATCACCTCCTCAGACTTGCTCACCCTGAAATATTCGTGAAACTGCTAGTGACATAATAGCTTCAGCAATTTTAATATATGCTGTTGCCTTAGCTCTTTGTATGCTTTTTCATTTACAACCAGCAGCTAAAAGTTTACAGCAAAAACAAACAAAAAAAATGCGATCAGTCAACCAAACTGGAATGGTGTTTTTCAGCAAGAGGTGATCAATGATTGCACCCAGTTTCTGGTTGATTGTCAAGTGGCTGTGGTATAAGCTGTGAAAATCATGCTTCATGTCAGGTTATTTCCCTCTGAACTGTTGCTGCCATCCCTTTGACAGTCATGCAAGCAGTACCCTTCCAGTTTTTGTGGTAAATTTAATGTTTGCAGATAAACTGAATTTTCCCTTTTGCTGCTTTTTATATGCAATGTAATTCTACTCGTTATTTAAAGAGAAACATAACTGGTGTAAATTTTAAATCAAATGGAAGCACATTCACATCTACATTGAATACATTTACATAAGACTAATAAATTATTGGTATCTATTATTACCACATTTCCTCAGTGTTTTTTTTTCCATTAAATGACTGTTAAAGCTTTTCCCAGAACAAACTTCTCAGTAAATCCATTTATTTAACTTCCAAATAACTTTTGCCTGAAGAATCTCTATTTACAAAGGAATAAAAATGGTTTCTAATGGCGCTTTGTTGAGCTTTAAAATGCTCCTCATATTAAAAAAGCAACAGCCTTTAGTTTTATTTATCATCCAGGTCTTTGTAAGATTGTTGCCATGTTCCAAGTATAAAAACATCCCAACAGCTGGAAAAAAACTTACTCTTTAAGATGCAGGTTTTCCATTGTAAATAATTAAATGCATTTAAGTTGGCCACAAAAGATACATTATGTCTTCAAGTTACAGGAAATTACATTTTCAAGAAATGTGGGTTGAGTTGGTTAAACAAGAAATAAAGAGCTTACTAGACCGTTTCCCCTGCATTGCTATCAAAAAGGCATCTTCCTGTCATTCACACATTTTTCATCAGTCATGAGGAGCCTCAGCACATCAGAAACATAACGCTTCCATTGCACCATCAAGTCAAAATTCCCCAAAAGATTTCTATTTACTCCTTTTTTTAATTATTATCAGTTACAAAACTAAATTTAAGTTTTATTAAGTTCTTTTCCCTTCTCTTTTATTACATACACACATATTGAATTGATAATTCACAGTTTTGAATATTAAGTTCAATACTGTTAAGTTGAGTGTTATATAAGTCAGACATTTGGTGAATGTTGCTTTTAAATGTTGCTTTTTTAGATCCTCACATTCTGTGGAACAGTTTAAATCTACACTGAATCCCCCCCCCCAAAAAAAAAAGAAAATTGTTTTTTATATTTATTCATCTCAACTCAGTCCTTTATTTTCATGCATGACAGATTATTTCCTTTTAAAGTTTTTACAGCGCAAAACGTGCCATTTTCTGATGATTACAACTATGAGAAAAAAGGCTTTTTTGAAAGTTTTTATCCAACAAACCAGCTCCCAGCTTTCAGATGAATCTTTCCTTTATATTTGTTCAATTTAATAAAGGCACAAATTGTGGATATCAACTAATGTTTCTGTTCATTGGAAGCTTACATATTAATGTGTAAAAAGCATCAGCATCTGTAATGTGAGCCCTACATGACAGTACACTATTTGTCCCTTATTAATTCTATCTCATTTCTGTTTTGCCTCAGCCCATGAGCATCAGAAGCTAATTATCTTGTATTCTAAACTTTTCTGAGATGTGATTTTACAAATGATAAGTTTATATATCAAATGTTATTCTTTGTGTTATTTCTATCATCCAATAAGGAATACAAAGATGTTAAAAAAGAACATCTCCCTGAACATTAATACAATATGACACCATGAAAATGTGTAATGTTCCTTATTAAAAGGCACCATGCAACATCTGTTAAACTTTGCATGTTACTTTAATGCTTCAAAAGATTTTCCCCCACACAAATTGTTCTCAAACAACTTTATTATAGTTTTAACTAACCTACAGTCCTAACTCTAATCATTTATAAGATCCTTAAGTTAAAATATGTAGTTTTGGTCTTATCTAAGCTCTAATAAGCTTAGTAGAAAATATATATTTATGTTGTAATCTGAAACTATCTTTTGTGCCATAAAAGTTCAAACAACCATGAGCCTAAATAGACAACAAGTCCACTGTTCATGAGGCCTTCTTGCACTGCAGATTGAATGCTGGGAAGAATATACGGTGCTGCTTATCGTCCCTTATCTCATTTACCATTGTCAGGCAAAAATGAACAGGTGGTTTTATACCATATCAATGTTTATGAGGTTTCCCAAACACATACTCACTCACACAAACCTATTTTCTCACTCCCTTTCTGTCTCTTTCTTTCACCCTTTCATTGATAACCAGAATAGGTTTTCAGTCCCTTTTATGCAACTGGTGTAACTGCAGGCTGTGTGGGTAAGAAGAAGCCCATGCATCATTTCGTTTTTTTCAAACAGAGGAAAGGGATTTATTGCATGCTTACTTTTATTGTTAAGCTGTGCTGTGCAGTCATTCCTTTGGATTTTATGATATGCTAATAAGCAAGCCTGCATTTGCACAAACCTCTGCTCCTGTAGTTTATGCTCTCTGTCTTGCAGTTGGGGAAATAAATCTCATTATTAAACCAAGACCAATTTGTGTGATTTCTTATTGTAATTAATGAAGTTTATATATGTTGTTGTGAATATACAGACATATGAAAAATAATGATTGTTTTCTGTAATTTACTTTGGATTGGTTCGTCTCATATTAGTAATTAGTTCATAAAATACTTTCTCAGTACTACATAAAAAGACAAATGAGAAAGAGATATTGAAATGTAGTGTATGCTATCATGTACACATTTGCATTCAGCACTTTGCTGATGCTGCGTGTACTTTGCATGGAAAGGGGAACTAAACCTACTCTTTAATTCCATCAGACAGCTCCTTTCATTTAACAGCTATTGTTGAGAGCACTGAATAACGGTTGTTTCCATGGTGACACCTACTTGTGAGAAGACACAGACCTTCATTTTTGTTTGATTCAGGGACAACACTGTTGTGTTGAGGACTCAGGGAGGAGGTCATCTTCACATCATTATGAACAGAGGGGGTTTTGATTGTGTTGACTGCTGCCTTGAGCGAGGCCATTGAATGTCCAGAGGGGCTGTGAGCCTCAGGTGAGCTCTGTATTTAATACAGACACTTCATCCGTCTCTTCTCCAACCCTTTTTTTCTGCCTGGTCTTCTGATTTATGAGCCCAATTAAAGAACACTCAGCACCATTCAACAGTCACTGCAATAACATCAGGAGCCAACTTGTACTCAGGGACAAGGTACTGTTGATCAATGGAATCAACCTATAAATTATCAGATCACTTTTAATGCCTTTAAACTTAGCTGGACTTCCCCATTTTGGCATTGCCATAGCTTTGGTACTGTAAAAACAAATAGGACTCAATGATTTTATTCCCGGCTGCTGTCTGTCGTGATGTGACTATGAAGATATGACTAATAAGAGATGGAGAATGGGTATATCGCAGTGGTAATTAGCTATCTCCTCCTTCCCCTGAGGGAAAGCTACACACCTTTGAAATGCTTCCAGCTAGCTCCTCTGATGTTGTTTCTCACATGCGTTCCACTCCCCAGTTACCCTGTGCATATATCACACTGCACATACATGCATAATTGCACATACACACACACACAAACACACTTTGAAAAATGAAGGTGTATCTAAAGCACTGCACTTGATGAAGAGATGCTTTCATGACAAATAAAAAGAAAAGAAATGCAGTATATACTGTTATAATATTTCAGCGTTTCCAGTCATCTGAGTTTTCTCTTTGGTTGATCATGGATGCAGCAACTTGACTGAAGTGAGTGTCAATAGATGAGTCATCTGGAATCAAGATTCCCACATCTTGATATGGAAGAAGAGTAGACAGATAGTTACAGATGGGATTTTTGTCAAGTTAAACTGACCCTGGAGAAAATGCTGCTCAATCATATCATTGTCTTACAGTGTGATTCATTTTCTTTCTTGTGTTTCTGCTCCCTTATGAGCTTTACTGAAACCTCTTTCTTTTCATTTTGGTTTTCACATTTATTCTGAGACTCAACAGTCATTGTCACTGTATGGGGGAAAACAAAAACTCTCATTATAGGTATTCAATATTAGTTTTCCTTTAAGTATTTAAGTACAATTCCTCATCAGTTTGTGAGGCTGTGTGCTTGAGATATGCTACTGTCACTGTGCCAATTTGGTGGCATAAGGAAGTGATGTTTTAAATCTTGTGGTGCAAATGATGTCACCTATATTTGCAATTCAAAAACACCTGGAGGATTTGCTCAATAAAGGTTGTGAACAATAGCAGTTGATAACACATTACGCTGTATTTTGTGACTAACACTGTTCCAATATGTTTACTGGTAGAGGTCTGTGCTACTGAATTAATGAGAGACAAGCAGGAAGTCTTAATTAACAGTTTATTATGGCAACTATCACCACTCTTTATGCAAAAAGAAGACATACAAGACTGTGAGCTTGAGGGTGGTGAAGTTCCTCAAACTTTATGAGTCAGAAAACTGACCTCAGGGAAAATTCCAGTTGAACTTTCCAACTGAAATTCTCAACTCAGAAATTCGTACTTCCAAGCTAAAATGGAACACGCCATCTGTCCATCTTTTATTTATGGTTGTATGCCCCCATCTGTCATATGATGTCTTGTGTAGAAAAAGCAGCTTTTGAAAGATTGTAAGCTTATTTCACATCACACCACAATCTTATCTGGGTGCTAATTAGGTTTTGTTGCCAAGCTATAATCAATGGTTCGATTCATTCATTAGTTCATTCAGTGAGAGCAAAAATCCAGTTTTGCTGTATGTCTTTAAAGTTGGGTTAAATAGTAAATGGTCCACACTTAGGTTAAATTGTGCCTTTTTCACCTTGCCTTCAGTTTCTACAAAGTGCTTTACAAAGGCTACATTCAAACCGTTGGCAAAAGTGGCCCAAAGAGATAGAGACTGGGCGACATGACTTTGCTTCCAGTTGCCACCAAGGTACACTAACTGATTTGGACATGGATGTAAGTTTTGTTATGTTTGTTGCCCAATAGTAAAATTGAACATTTGACAGAGGGGCACCATAGAACTTAAAATTCTGAAGTACTTTTTGTCTAATTCTGGGTATTTTGCCATCCCACAAAAAAGACAAATAATTGAGTTTCCTGTTTAAAAAAAAACCTTTTGGTAAAAGAAAATATAGGCAGACATTAAAAACAAAAACAAACATTTTGGCAGGATGTTCATCTTGAGTGTATTCATTGTCCAAATCAACGAGAGGGAGGGAACCTCATTTTTAGAAAATCTGCCTTAATCTCAGCAGTAGGGGAAAGACATTTTCAGTATAAAGAAATTTAAGGAATCTGGCTTTGTTAATCCAAAGATACCTAAACCCTGAAGGGCTCAATTTGAAAGGAATGTCAGATTAGGAGAGCTGCATTGCTAAATTGTTGATAGGATGACATTCACTCTTTGCAACGTTTATCCACTGAGAAAAAGCTGAATCAACAAAAGTATGAAACAATAGAAGGACATGCTCTTACTGGATTTGAATTCTATATGAGTCCCGGTAATGCCATTAGAAATGAGCGAGGTCCTCAAATAGAGGAGGTTAAAATGCATCAACGGGCCCAGCCCTATTTTTAATAAAAATGTCTGTTACAGTAAAGAATTTTTAACTCTTTAAATGTTCTTGTCTACAGTCTACATTAATGGATATCAATATCTTACTGTAAGCTAGGACGGATCAGCCAGCGGCAGGTTCGGACATTTCATTTTCTGTCTGGATGCAGTGCAGAGGTTAACTTCACCTGCTCTGACTGCAGCAGGGAGGAAAAAGTAGCTAGGTTTGTCGCTAGTCGCTTAAAAAAAGAGGAAAAAGGAGTTGCTGGAGGGGTCTGAATAATCATTAAATGGCAACAGAATCACTAAGTTGGCAATACTGCAAGTTACCAGCTTTTTACATACTTGCACAGGTGCGTGTGGTATTTCAAGCCCTGTAACTACAAACTGAACCAAGGAATCCAGATCAACATATAACAGAACAAAATATAAATCACAAAAACAGAAACTCCCACCTGAAGTCAAAAAAGCCCAAACTGAGGAATTAACATTGCAAAACTTGAAGTTTAACAGGAACTAAACCATAAACAAAATGAAAACACAGACCACAACAGGTAACTTCTAAAAAGAAATTACAGCTAAATCTGTAGGGTGCATTTGCACGTTCGATCAGGCAAACAAATCAAAAGTTTGATTTGATTATAAAAGCTAAAAAATCCAAAAAACATAAAGGTATGGCTCACTGACTTTGAATCCCACCCCCAGTCTTCTCTGTCAATGCCTCTGACATCCACAAGCATACAGTAATTTAATTAAGCTCCAGAGTGTCTGGTTGGCCAGCTGCACTGAATATGGCTCTGCACAGCTTTGTTCAGTCCCTGCTTCATGAACCTGCTTCCATAACCTCACAACTTAATTGTGATGTTCTATCACTGACAACACATCTCACTCTTCGGGTACTGAGGTTGTCTGTAAATGGTAAAAGGTCCAAATTTAGAGGGCACTTTTGAACTGTATCTGGATTCTACATTTTAGAGTATTTTTCTCATACTCATTAACTTCACTCATAGAATGCTTTTTATTGTGTGTTTGCAGTCTGTGTTAGTGCAGTACTTGTTCCTTTACAATCACACAATGACGAGCATGTTGGAGATAACATGGTGATCTGTGGTTTCACTTCCCCAAAAACCTTTTGACACTTGGAGGAGTTGGTGATCAAAGCACCAATCTGCCAACAGGAAGACCACCTCTCTATCACCAGTGTTACGGCCTTGGCTGTCCACTGTTTAGCATTTCTTGACATGAAGTGAGAGTCTTGGTGTAATCAGTCATGAGAATGTATGGGGATATGGAGTGTAAGACCAAACATTTTTGGCAATATTTTCTCTGAAATACTTATAGCACCCATCCCCCTGCCACATTTCAGTTGAAACAAATATTATTTATTATGATAAAGTTGTAAGAATTTTAAATGCTGTAAATTCTAAATGTTCCTGACTGGTTTTTGTTAGGGAGTCTCACCCATGAACTCCATACTGCTTCTATCTAACATGGACTGTCTTCTCTATTACTGCCATTAAAAGTAAAAAATGAGATCATATTTTTCACAACTGTCTGCCTTCTAACATTGGATATGTTTTCTGTGTTCCATTGTGAATGAAATATTGAGGAATTCGAGTCACACAAAACAATGCCCTGACAGTAAAATTGCAGGTTGGGTATTCAAGCAATGAGTTCTGTATACAGCTCAAGAAAACCTGAGGAAATAATCTGTAGAGGTGTTTCCTTTTATACTGTCCCAGTGTCTCCACATGATCATGGGATTATATGATAATTTCTTATGATGAATATATTGATAAAAGCAATTATTTAGTTTCTACGAAGCACATAAAAAAGGATTTTTTTCAGTTTTTGTTAAGCAAGGATGTTGGGAGCCGTTTCTGCATATAACAGAGTCATCCACAACATGGACACAGCATGGGAGCTGTTCATTTGTGACACCTGCTGCATTAATCAGTGCAACAGAACAACCCAATTGCGAGAATGATTATAATCATAAGGAGCAAAGTGGGCCAGTTTTCCCCCAGACTCTTCTCTCAGATTTTTCTTGTTAGAAGATATCAACCAATCATACTTTATCACTTTCAATAATAATTCATACACTGAAAGAAAGACTTGCTGTAATAATTGTTTGTAATATTGACGGATAACAGCTGTTTTGGGGGTTGCCAGAGGATGTAGCTAATGCAAGACGAAGGCAAAAATGAGTCTTCAGAGTCATTGTGATTTTCTGGTCCATGATGATGATAGGCAATTATGTGTTAACCAGGTTAAATGAGCTTGTGTACACACGCTCATGCTAATCGTAGGAGTCAGTGATGGAACTGTACACATGCACACATATTTGCAGTAATTATGATACATATAATGGAAAGGAGATTGGTGGTGCAGTTCAGTATTTGGGTTTCATGATTAAAGTGCATTGAATAATGTACAATTCTTAACTTGGAAGGATATGTGAACATAATACCATGTTCAAATTTGGCTAAATTGATATTGTAATTGCATTAAATTGTGCTGTGGCAAAACAATGTGTGGACATTTTGCATTAAAGAAAAACAATATAAGTCTTTTAGGCATGATTTGGTTTTTAATCTATCAAAAAAAAATTCGGATAAGATGCAGAACATGCGATTTTCATCTGACATTTCCTACTACAATCTTTAAGCCATATAAAGTGGCCAGTGCTGAGTCATTTGAATGAGAACTGCTATTTTCTACACTCACTAGTTTGCTGTGGTATTTGACAGCGATTCAGGAACAAAACTGTTGTAGGTGAAAAAAAAAATACCATCACTAATAGCGCTCTCAGTATTTGGCTTGTAAATGTAGCTGATTACTCAAGGGTGAGATAAAGTAAATAACAGCTTTACATAAAAAAATTCTAGAAATTGAAACAAACATTAAACTGATGCTATCTAAAAATCCATGATGTATAGTTCAGTAGTAAGGAGTATGTGGCAAACAGGATAAATTCTGTATAATTTGTATGCTACAGCTACCCATGATCTCCAGACAGGGTCAGCTTTCAGAGACAGTTGGAGACATGTTGGTATTTTAAAGGGCAGATTAATGTGTCTGCATCAAGTGACAGTAATGCTGAGGGTCAACGTCAAAGTACACAGGTCATAGCTGTGTGTTATCCTATCAGAAAATGACATCTTATCAGAGACTAAAATGTTACATGGAAGCTTCCGCTGAAGAAAAAGGCCAGTGTGCAACTGTAGAATTAATGCTGAAAAAAATATATTTCATTTAGGATAGAAATGGTTAATGTTTTCGTAAACTTCACAACAGATTTTTTTGTAATTTTTTGTTGCATTGAACATGTAACAATATGAGAAATTCAGAGGGTTACCATTCAGAGAGGCTAATCTACTATTATTTGGTTATTTTTATGTTGGAAAATGTGATTGTATGAGTGACTGTGTCACATTGGGCACCGTAGATCTTGGAATATATGATTACCACCACTACTTCCACAGTAAAGGCACACATTGTTATACTACATTTTGCTGATGGGGTTTGTTTCAAATGCTGCCTCCCTCTAGAGCAGGGGTGCCCAAACTGGAGCCCGCGGGCCAAATTTGGACTGCAAGATCATTATGTCTGGTCCACCAATTAAATATCAAAACTAATGTAACTGTGTTCTACCATTTTCTAATCACAACTGAGACGTTTTTCTCCTCTTTCGATTGGCCGCTGTTGGTGTGAGGCGAATACTTAAATAAATCGACATATTTACTTTTCTCTTTTTAGATACAATCAATATTTTTCAAGACAATCACTATTTTACCAAAAATACTTTTTCATGCTGGTTCGTAGGCTGTGCTGTGATTACATTTCGCTGCGCACTTTGGACTCTTTCAAGATTATGAGTTTCCATGGCAAGTCTGTTGTGGAAAGTGAAACCAGCTTTGCAGCCATCTGCTGGGGCAGCAGCATGAGAGCCAGAGACTTAAAGAGTGAACAAACTGATCAAAAAGGCTGGTTCTGTGCTAGAAATAACTCTGGGGTTGCTGGAGCTGATTGTCCAGAAAAGAATGCTGCACAAGCAGCTGGAGATAATGGACAATTCTTCGCATCCTCTACACCAGTGGTTCCCAACCTGTTTTCCCTGAGGACCACCTTCATGCAGCCACCAAAAAGCTGCGGACCCCCTGTATTGAAACCACTTGGTATTATGCTTTCATTAGATGCTTCTCATCATAAATGATGAATCCTGGCTGACTTCTTTCCTTTGCGAAAACCAAAGTTAAGCTAATTACCAACATAATAGCCTCACTTTTTCTCTCTTACTTTTTCTCTCTTTTTTTTCAAAATAATGATGAATCATCTGCGCTGTGGCATTTTTCAGACATGTTTCATTAATGAAATGGTGCAAAGTTAATGTTTACAGACTCCCAAAGCACTGTTTCTATGTGAATGAAACACCAAAATGATAACAACTTAAGTGAACACATGTCAACTAGTCCCTGTGTGGACATGGCCTTAATCTAAATCACAGTGGCTCTAAACAGTCAAAGCCTCAGTGGCCCACTGTGCTCTCTGGGGGACCGCCTTGGGGTTCCAGAGACCCAAGGTTGGGAACCACTGCTTTCCTCAACACAGTGAAAAAAACAACAGAATGTGTTCAGTCCAATGCAAGACAGAAAGGTACCAGAGATCATTCCTGCCAGCAACCATCACCCCCTGGAACAAGAGATTATCATCTTCTGATTACTGATCATTATTGTTTTTAATTTAAAACAAACAAAAAACCTACTACAACATTGCAATTACCCTCTGAAGTATTTTTCATTTAATTTCATCTTGTGGATAATTTTCCCTTCCAACAACTGTGTTTAATTTGTTTGTTTAGATTACCCTGTGTGCTCTTTTGATGTGCATGCTTGCAGACTTACCACTATTTGCTACATTAGGAAAGGACATTATAATTACAATCAAAGCATACTGGTTGGTGTCCTGCATCTTCCTAGCTTGGTCTTAGTAGCCACCTGCTTCCGGCATATCATCATGCTACTACCTCCTAGGTGGAGACTTGTTAGTCAACGTGGAGCAGCTGTATTACACCACCTTGCACTGTTCCATGATTTAGTCTGCCACATTTTTTTTCTTTGCAGTTGGCTGAAATCACATCCTGCTATTGCAGTGATTTCTGTCCTTTCTTTTCTTGAAGGACTACCTAAGACCAAACGGCAAATCATGATCTGCATTTATTGATCCAAAGTATTTACAAGGGTAAAAGCTTTAACTCAAGAGAGCAATCCCAAAAGGTGTTTGTAATCAGATTTGTGATGATTTTGTATTGAATGGTGATGTCATTCGGCTGAAAGGAATGCCTTTCACCTGTTATTCTATCACAGTCTGAGATGTTGGTTATCTCACATCACTCAGGAGACAGTGTTTTATTGATCTATAATGCCATTTAAGAGCATTTCAGTAGTGTTGAATCAGCATGTGAGGTTGTGTGCTGGTTACTGTATTTTTCTTTGATTGGTGATGTCTTTAAAAACCCTCACTCTTCCTTCTCTTCTGGTCTGGGGGTTGGTTCTTTGTAATGTTAAAGGGGACATATTATGCAAAAATCACTTTTATAAGTCCTTGGAATAGTCTCTTACAATGTTCTAAGTCAC
>JAOXYM010000001.1:18075201-18088560 GCA_028567055.1 Leptatherina wallacei
GTGACAGCAACACACAAACACTGATGTGTGGCGGCCTCACACTGTAACACAAAGAGAGGAGGGGAGAGAGAGAGAGACAGAGCTTGCTCTAGGTCATAATAATGAAAATTCAACCAGACATTATGATGAGAATTCAGGCAGGAGATGTTAATTGTCCTTCTGACCTTTTTTGATTAGAATTACCCTGCACCTTTTTACTGGCGGCTTTTGCTCTGGTGTCGGGTGCTCAGCACTCAAAAAATAACAGCGTATGATTAGATAACATAGATGGAGGTAAATACATTATTTAGATCAGAGAACATAATTAAGACTTTGTTGATTAAGACAAAAATATGAGCAAAATGTTCAAATTAAATTGCCAAAAGTAAATCATGTGGACATAAATATCAAAAAGATTGATGCATCACGATACCTTGACTAAAGCGGTATACTGAGCCTGCAGTCTTTTAAAGAAAACTTGGTCAGTTATATGATATTCAGCATTGTGTTATATAACTCAGACAGTATAGTTCTAACAAATATGATATACGTGCATATTAATGCACAGTGAAAATTTGTGCAGATAGACCTAATATAATGGCCAAAGAGTGTAAGGGTGTATGTGATTAACTTAACCACTGTGCAGTTATATAATTGCATGAAGTATTTCTATATTATAATTGAGGTAGAAGAACTATAACATAAAGTGCAATGTATTAATAATTTATATTTCACAGTAGCATAGTTTAATTTAAGATTAGATAGGGTTACAAACAGTACTACACTAATACTACTCCCACACCAGTGAGGTAGGACTCCCATAGACACAATGCCCTAATGGGTTGATCTGACATTTGAAACTGCAAAGTCGCAAACTCAGAGATTTTATCAATTAGGTGATTTTAAGCAACACAAAAGCAGTATGTAAACCTTTACAGCAAACAGATTTACACACAGTTTGTCCTTAGTGGGGCTATATTGGTATGGATTTAGATGTTTGTATTTCATGACTACATCTTTGTTTGACTTTGACATCTGATGAGATGGGGTTCATGCATTGTCAATACTTCACTTTTTAAAATTAACTTTCGGAAAGATGTCAATGAAACATCTGTGAGAGAAATGGTACTCAACAGGAGGCTAGTGATGTTTATTTTCTGCTGTCCATAAGATGGAACACTCCTCGCCAAGCACATTCATTATAGGAGTAATGAGTTGCTAACATTTTTCACTCAATGTCCATGAGCAACGTTTATGGGGGAATTTAAAACAAGATGTTTATATTTTTGAATAGCCATTAATTGTAACAACAAGCTTGTGACAGAGGATCCATCTGTCAGCACAGACAAAATGGATAAACACATCTGTCAGCATCTTAATCACATATCATTGTCTCTGTTGCAGAATCAATGAGTGCTGCAACAGAACTTATTAAACTGCATTTACAAGAAGTATCCATTATATACCACTGAAATTGAAATAATTCAAGTCTGGAGAAACTCATAGGAAATAATGGCTTTGAGGGTATTAAATTACTTATTAACTGGTGGGTACAATATAGATGAGTTGCAAAATTGAAACCTTATGTGAATAATTTATACTCCTTTGAGAGTGCTATAAAAGTGTGAAGGTATGACACAGTGACACCATCAGATATATTCATCTATTACCTCAGTTTACAACCATTATTGCCTTGTGAGTTTTTGCATTGTTTGGCTGGAAACCTAACAGAGAATAACTGAACTGCACCATTGAATACAAACCCTTGAGTAGAGTAGTAAGGACAGCAGACATTGCCTCCTGTAGAAGAGCAAGCCCATAAACAATTATAATATAAAGCAACCAGCATCTTATAGTAGCACTATGGAACTTTGACCTTAAGAATGTGAATTTATTTTGATGGCACACTGACATTATATACATAACTTGAGCCGTATCCAGCGGCTGAGAAACCGCACTTCACAAATTTACCTTCTGGGACGTGTCATAATACAGCTGGGTTTTGCTATAAACACCGCATCACATACCAGCAACTGGATATCAACTCACTATTAGTTTTGCATGTGCATAATCACTGAGTGTCATAATGCAGGAATATAATGGACCCAAAAGCAAACACAGACTACAAGTATGCAAGCACCCAAAAGTTTTATTAGTCTAGCTGGCTTCAGACTGGCAGATAGGCTACAGCAGATCAGGACAGAGAAACTCGCTGGACACTCAGTTCGGCAGGAGAAGCATGAGCAGGCAGGTGAACAGACTGATCCAGGTGAGCTGCTGGTAGCAGATCTTCAGGGACAGATCCAAGGCAGGAGGAGGGCAAGCAGGCAGGTGAGCAAACAGATCCAGATGAGCTTCTGGTAGCAGATCCACAGGGGCAGATCTCAGGCAGGTGACAGAGATAACGATCTGGCAGGAATCTGCTGCATCCTGCAGCAATATGTAACCTGGCTGCTGATTGCCCAATGCAGGGCAGGTGTAGAGGGGAAGGCTGATGCAGCTGAGGCACCACCCAGCTGTAGAACATCATGCCCTAGACTCAACCTGGGGCTAAAGACAAGCAGGGTTAGATTGCTTTCAAGTAAACGGTCGGTACAGCAAAGTGCATTGAGGCTGGTGTCAGGGCACTTAACAAAACACATCACTTTGATTTAAATAACAATTAAGGGATTAATAAAACTTAATCTATATCACTACTACAGTATATTACTTAAAAACACATTCAATGATGTGTTAACTTTATGAAATTACATGTAGCAGATGGTACAAACCACTATAGTGATGATAAAGATGTTTTTAATATTGAAATCCCTTATTTAGGCAACTAATAAGGATTAGAAATGGACTGAGATATGACTGATCCTACAGTGAACGCATAAACACTATCCTGAGTTACAATTCAGGGTCTGTGGATACAAAAGATGGCCTGAAAGCAAGTGAGAACACAACATGGTGTCACAAAAAAACAATGTGGAATGTCAACATATGCGTTCTATATATGCTTCTGCATTTCTAATTCTTTTTTTCTGTAAAACACAGGCAGTTGAGAAAGTAGCCCATGTATCCACAAGTGCAAAGTGAGTAATTTTGAAATCACTCCAGGGCCAGTGCAGCAGACTTAGTGACTAACAACTAATATAGTGGCTTTTAAAGCAGACCATTAAAAGAAAGAAGACATTTACCAATGCTGCTCCCAGGATATACCTGCTCACTGTGTCTGAGCCGTGCATTCTAGTTATTGAGAAATAGCAGGCCGACTTGCAAACTCATGTTCATGCATCTGCAGTGCTACCAGCACAACAAAGAATAGAAATTAGAAACAGTTCCCACACAGCAGCTGACAGACTGTCACTTACAGGAACTGTGTGACATTCTGCCATTTCTAACCCTGATTTATTATTATACATATACATAGTTTAAATCACTGCACAGACGTTGTCTTGGATGATGATTTGCTTAAAAAGTGGATTTTATCAGAGAAGAGCAAACCTCTCAGTGCTTTAAAATGGATCACGTGCCTTTCAGTTGCAACTTCAGATTTCTTTTGCCACCTGACAACAATAACAGCAATATATGTGAATGAGAGCAGCTCAGAGAATTCAATTGTAGTAAATACAGTATATATGAGTCCAGATGGATGGAGAGAAGCAAATATATATATCAAGAGCTTACAAAAGCAATGATGTAATTCATATGCTAATTAGTGTATGACAATTAACGTTTTTTTTTTTTGCTTTTAAAAAGACTTTAGCTATATATATATATATATATATATATATAAACTCTAAAAAGGTCATTGAGAATACCTGAAAAATTACTTTTCTCCATTGAGCGACATGTTATGATTAGGGAACATATTTTTGCCTCACTTCTAACAATATACAGAGAGACAGTTGTTCTTGACTTGTCAGCATCCTTCACACTCCCAGCTATGACAATGGTCACATATTGTAGTTTTTACAGACATTAGCAAAGAAGCTGCTCGCTTACTTGTGACATGACTTCTTGCTGACTTCTGTATACTTACTAAGTTCTGTTGCATATATTTCTAGGGATATTTCACAATGTGTTTGTATGTTAACCCAAATATAAACAAATGCAAAAGCCTGAAACAAATATAAATGATATTAAAGTGGTGATAATTCAGCATAACTATTACTCTTTGCCCAAATTGTTTCACCGCTCAATTCATAGCCCAGCAGGTGAATCAGCAGCCATATTGACCAAAATATAAACAATAGTACAGCTGTTGACAGTATAAATGAAACCTGTAACATTAATATTTTGTCTTCATCATGTAATAATTATTGTAGTGAATTGCAAGGGATTTGGTAAATAGGGATGGAGTCAAGAAAAAGTCCTCATGCTGATCCACAACCACATCCTGTGCATTTGTGTGAATGGGATTGTGTTTCAGTTGTAGCAGGTCCTGAGAGGCTTAACGCCAGATGGTATCATGTAGTATCATTGACTGAAACTACAGAGGCAAAATTTCAGCATGCAACATGTACTGTGTGTGGTGCATGCCCTTTCGATTTTGTTGAAGGACATAAGTAAAGTGCAGGAAATATAGATTTCCTTTCATCATTTACCCTGAACAGCAAAACAAAACAAAACAAAAAAAACAAAAACAAAAAGAAATTCAAAATATATATGCTGTCACTCAGTAAGAGGTAAATTTAATTTTAGTTAGATAATGAAACTCATACTTTTAAGTCTCTTTAATAATCCCACTTTGATTTGTAAACAATACATAAATGGAGAATCCTCTTAAAATGTATTTAATTGATTCAGCAATACTTTTTTACTTTACTGGACCTCTTCCTAGAAATTGGTTTTTAGTTCCTTAAGAGCTTGGTAATGGTTGTGATTGTCTTTTAAATGTTTGCCAAAAGTCTCATGTGATCAAATATCACTATCTCATATCCCACACTCATCCCAACCATCTTGTTTGTACCTCCACGTTTTACAAGCACAGAATGTCTTAAGAGGAGTGAAGCGGTTTAAGTTCCTCTTTTTAATTATAGATTATTCCGAAGGCCAGGAGGAGCATGAATGTTTCTCCCTCTCAACAAACTAGACTCAATTTCTCTGGTGGTTAATATGCAATAAATGTTAATGTGCAGTTATTGCTTCTGCTTTGACTGCACAAACCCTGAGAAGATAATACACATTATATTAATGACAATACACAACCCTGTTGCATGAACACAAAAACACATTCAAACAAACATTCCCAATTAAGATAAGTTGAGAGAGAGAGAATCAAACGAAAATAGCTGACCAGTGTTAGTGGCAGATGAAAATTCCCGCTAATGTAGTTTTGTACTATACATCTAATACTAGTCATATTCCTCATCTTTGCCAAAGGTTGTTTTAGATGACATCTTCATGACTTATCATTAGCATGCTCAGGAGATTTTCTGCACATTCAGTTATTCAAATGTGTCAACAAGAATTGTTAAACTACAGA
Source organism: Leptatherina wallacei (assembly GCA_028567055.1). NCBI lineage: Eukaryota > Metazoa > Chordata > Actinopteri > Atheriniformes > Atherinidae > Leptatherina > Leptatherina wallacei. The sequence goes on from JAOXYM010000001.1 coordinate 18,080,654, forward strand.
AGCAAGTGTGTACTACATTCCAGTGCACACTATTTTCCAGTGTACTTACATATTGAGACACACTCAATATGATGAATGTTGATTTTACAGCTTCAACAGGGTTTGTTTTATTTTCAGATTTTGAAGAAAAGAAAGCCGCTGAATGGAATCAAACCAATTTTCCACCTAATTAATCCTAAAACAATAGAAGATCTTGAAATTCCTGTCACAAGTATTTATAAAGTTATCAGCAACTTTAATATAGTGATAAAACTGTGAAAGTACTTTTAAATGCAGTGGTTTTGAGAATAAAAACAATGAGAGGTCTGTGAAAACCTGTGCAGAATGTGTGAAAAACAATGTAAAACATTTGCTTGACCTAAACCCTGGACAAATTGAGTATGGGGCAAGAACAGAAAAACATAAGAATGAGCTTTATTCAATCAAGAACAGGATGACTGATCCAAATTAATCCAAAATCTATGTAAAGAAATTTCACTCCTGAAGCAATCTAGTGGTGCTCTTAGCTCGTTCCATCCATTACACACTGAGCCAAGCAAGGCTCCATGCATGACAGCCAATGGGGATGACATAATTGAAAGAAAAGCACAAAAAGGCAACACACGTTTACAAAAAAACGTTTAATATAAGCTGCCTTAAGGGGAAGTTCTGTGGCATTATAAAACCAAAGTACAGCCTTTTTGGAATGCAACTTATCAGTTTATTTGCAGGGCATTAAACTAATCACATGAGGAAAATAACACCCCACCTACAGTAGAACATCATGTCCTTTTTTATCCTGTGGCGCTGCTTTATGGCCCATTACCAAATGCACTGCATTTGCTTCACAAAGACATTATGAAACTAGAAGCTTTCAGAGAGTGCAGACCTCAGCCAAGCCATAGTGTCAGTCACCTGAGAAAAACCCCAAAGGCCAAACAGCCCACCCAGTGCCCCTTATGTTTTGAACCTTCTGGATCACCAGATCTAAAATATGAACATGATCTGGGTCAAACAACTACCATGATGCAATCTTGAAATTTCTTTTTTTTCCCATCTCTTATTTTTGCCAATGATTCTTGGCATTATCTGTTGAGTAAGAAACTGTAATGGCAAAATTATCCCTATCTCCCAATTGTAAAGAATCTTTTAAAAAATTCCTGGAGCCAGACAGTGATCTGGATCATCCCCAAAATCAAATTTCTTGTTCCCTATCCAATTCCTGAGATTTCCTGAAATTTTCATCAAATCACTCATTACTTTTCGAGTTATGTTGCTAACAGACAGACAGGCAGACAGACAGACAAACGTACGCCGCCAAAAACATAATGTCCGCACCTTGGCAGAGATAATAATTTGAAGATTGCCAAAGCATTTTGGAGCAAAATGTGTCAGTAATAGCAGAATTTGCCATCAATCAAGTTAAAAAAACAAAACTTCAAACTTCAACAAACACTTCTAAGTAATGCAAGAGATGTTTAGACTTTGATTGCTGTCAAAGGTAGAGTGTAACCATTAGTTACTGTCCAGCAGAAATTGATTAGCAGTTACTATAAGGGGTGAATGAAGCAAAGCAACATTTCAGTCATTTCTGTTGCAAAGTTTTTCAAATGCTTTCAACATAATCTGTATTCTATTGTTTTCACAGTCTTTAGTCATACATTGTAAATTAGAAAAGGACCACTATCATGGACGATATGAATGACTATCAGTCTTGCTGTCACTTTCGTGGAATCAGTGACTGGCTGTGGGTTGTCTTTCATTGAGTTGCTAAGGGGCAACGTATAGATCAAATTTCTTCTGCTCTGGACAATCAATGTCATTTAGACAGGAGGAATACCTTCTCTCAGTTAGATGAGTGATGAGTACAGGTCAGGAAATAAGTCAGACAACTGAATAGCTAGTGGTATGAGGTTTCTACGCATATACACATGAATTAAACTGTGTGGTGTGGTATTTCTTACTAAGTGGGGTATTCTCTAAATGAATTTGTGGATGAATGTTAATCTCTTTACAAGCTCTGACATCCCCCAAATCCCCACTGTTATTTAATTCTGATTCCATCTTGTTATCTCTACTGTGTCAGGCTTCAATAAAATAGTATCTCACGGACAACATCAAGAGATTTATTCTTGAAATTACTGTGCATCAGTCACAAAATGTTTGATGGTAGGATGATAATTACATTTTATAAAGAAGAGAATGATAACACAGTTCACCCTCAGCTAAATTTCCAGTAATAAAACAAAAAGTTTGTGAAGCATTAAAGAAATTTCAAGATTGATAGGAGTCCATCTGTAATCTGCCACTGGTATTCCATTTACACAAACCACTTTCATGATTTTACAAATCCAGCATGATTTGATCTCCATGCAAGATTGAACAACCAATGTCAGACCTCTTTATGTTGGCAGGTGCTGTTTGATATTGGTTAGTTAGGCATAGTTGGCTGAAGATCAAATGGTAACATCAAAATACAATGAAAATGCTAAATAAGTAAATATAATTGGTATCTTTGGTGTCTATAAAATCTCCTGAAATTAGACTTTACAGGTGAAAACTAATATCTTGCTAAATGACATGCTTTTGAACATCTCACTGTAAAAAATCACAACATCTCTGCTTTCTTGGTTTCCCAATTTATTGATGTCTTAGGAGATTAGGTGTCACCTTTGAAATATAAGTAAGCTCACATTTATAATGTGCTACTATGGTGGCCGGCAGGTGCAAACGCACTTCATATACAAAAACACGCTGCATATATGATCAGAAATGCCTGCAGAAAAGCTGCAAGTACAGAGGAGCCCTGCAAATACAGAAACGTAATGCAAAAACAGAAAATTATTGCATTACGTTTCTGTATTTGCAGCTTTTTTCTTTTTTTGCATCACGTTTGTGTATTTGCAGGGCTCCTCTGTACTTGCATCTTTTCCGCAGGCATTTCTGTTCATATATGCAGCGTGTTTTTGTATATGAAGTGCATTTGCACCTGTCGACCTCCGTATGGTACACATAAAACTACATGTTTATTTATATACTTTTAACCTTTCCAGGATGCAAGCACACTGAATCTGTGTTAAGCAAAACTGGAGATGAAAATTCACTGGCTGAAAAGACAGCACTGTATTTAAACAATGCCCACCTACAGAGAGGACATATTCACCATAGTAAAAATGCCTTAGAAAAACATCAATCTGATGTTCAAACAGCTTCATGATGTAAGGACTCATGCAGAGCAGATGTCTTCAGGGATCTGAGCACTCAATGACTTCTACTCCCTGAAAAAAAAAGATTCTACCAGATGATATTTCACCTGCTTCAATAACCTCCAAAAATTCAAAGTAATAAACAACAAGCATGTCTCTACTGTGCTTCAGTCTTTTTTGTGTCCCCTAGGAACGTATTTGTTTTCTGTGTTACTTGCAACACATTCATGTAGTTGAATACATTGTGTGTTCTTGCAGCATAAACAGATGGAGTTGATTTTTGTTTTTGTATTTTATTGTACTTTAGTTTTACTTTTACCTTTATTTATTTATGTATGATTGTTTTCATTACTTTGCTATTTGACAGTTATTTCTTTTAAAAAGACTAGGAAGCATTTAGTTCAGTGTGTTTTTAAAAGTGCTTTTGTTTCAGTAGGCTCAATGACTGAAGGCGACATTTTCATTTGGATGGGAAAGCTTAATTTACACACTACACTGACAACATTCTTGTTCATTTGATTAAAGCAAATGTTCATCATGTTGACCGCTTCCTAAGAGATATAAAAGATCTACATTAGGTAAAGTTTATTAGTGATATTCAAGTCCTGAAAGAATCATTTAAAACCTGAGAACCTTTTTACTAACTGAGTCATGATTAATCATCTCTATTAACTCGACTAACGAGTCCTGGCAACCGCTAGCCAGCTAGCTGCAAAAAAATAAAACAAACAACATGTCACTATTGTGACACTGCTATTCTGACAGCATTTGAATAAATACTGTATATCAAGTTAATTGCTTAGTTGATGGAAAAAACAACAGCTCTGATTTCTTGTTTCAACTTAACTCGTCCTTTCTTTGGCCCTCACCGTTTCCTTGCTGTATGCTGTGAACAAATTTATCACTCACTTGCTCTCCCACAGACCAGCAGCAATGCACTCAAACTCTTTTACCGCTGGGAGAGCCGCCCTCCCACTGGAATTGAAAGTCTGCTGTTCTGCTCCGGTAGTTTCTGAGTGACGCAAACAAATTTTTCACTCTATGTGTTATTTCTTTTGTCTTGCAAAGGTAATCAAGTTGTAACAGAATCAAATCTGGGATTTTAGCCGTGTGAATGCTTGTGTGTGCATATGGATTTCTGCACAATCTGGGTGACTGACTGTGACCCAAATGACTCAGATACCTTCGTCTTTGGTGAGTGACTCATATAAACTTGTAAAAATAATTGTTTCCAATCACTAAAGTTTACAAATTAACTTTTTGAACAGCTACTTTTTATTGGCCCAGTTTGTATGATGTGAGTTGAAATATCAGGAGATATTTTTCACTTTCATGCTTATCTAAATATCTTTCTGTTGCTACACAGAACTGCTCAGCTCTGTATATGCTAGGTCAGTCTTTTTATGCCACAACATCATTGGTTTGGAATTAGTTTTTTGCTATGTGAGATAATCAAAGTATTGTTTAAGAGAGGGGGAAAAATCACACCAAATGCATGGGACTTGATAGCTCTGTTGCTAATGGTTCATGCATTTTATAGCAAGTGGGTTACTGTAAATGCTTTCTATTAACTAATTCATGTTCTATAACCTTGCATATGAAAAGTAAACAATAAACATCACTTCATGACTTCAGCTTCAGGGTTAGCTTTGCTGTTACAGTAACACAACCTAAAATAAGCCACTGATGGTAATATTCCATTGCTGTTCCTCTCTACTGTGTTAATACATTCATAGTCAGTTTTCTGAAAATATATGGCTGCTTTATTATGCTTAACTTCTCAGCAACAAGCTGCACCCAGTGTAGGGTGACAGTAATGATCCTACATCAGCATCGCTGAAATCCACAGGAATCTTTTTGATGTCTGATATGACTTACTTTTCAACAGTTTTTCCACTGAAGCCTTGAAGGAACAACCTGTGGTTTCAAATATCATTAACTAGACTTTAGATCAGTGCAGATTTTATCATCCATAAAGTGTTGAGCCCAGGTAAAGGGGCTGCCTTTCCTCAGTATTATCGATTTCTATTTTCTTTATAAGTCCAAAATTCACCACTTTTTTTAAGTTAGAATCTAAAGTATTAGACAACAATATTGCTTTTAGTCACAGAGAGGACATAGAGGTTACAGGCCAAACTACACAATCAATTACACCCATAGAGGTCAAATTCAGGGAGCCAATCAAGGAAGAAAATAATTGCAGTAAAGTGACAGGCAAAAGATCAAAAAGCAGTCAGAGTTCATAAAAAAGGGAAAAAAAATCAAGACTGGGAACAAAATAATGAATGGATATTTTAGATTATGGAATCACTAAAGAATGAAATATCCTTTGGAAGAAAAAAAAAAGATTTTGCATCATACTTGATTTAAGATTTTTTGCTCTTAAGACATAAAATTCCCAGATATGACTATCTTCTTCCTCTCTTAATACAGTATGCTATTCAACAATAATGTAATTTATTCATTTAATTTGTATATTTATTCAATTATTTTTGACAGGCAAGTTTTTCAGGGTCAAGGAAGTCATCTGGAACGAGGAGCCATCTGGAACGAGGCTGACCTTCAGTCAGAAAGATGACCGGCCTAAACACTCAGCTTCCTGCTGTGAATAATAAAACTTGACTGTGAAGCATTCTTGTTACCAAAGTTACATTTGTTTTCATGTTTGAAATATGGTTCAAATTCATTTCTTTAAAATTTTCACACCTTATACTTTATCATCCACACAAAAATTGGAACACTAAAATGGCTAAATCCAACAAAATGTTATTTCTGTAAGTGAAGGAAGGGTACCTTTAAACTCTAAACTGCTTATTCATAATCCTGCTTTTAAATCATGTTATTGAAGACAACTGCACATAGAAATGTTTGAACTTGCAGATGTCTGAGAGGAACAGAGTTTTTTTTTATTGTCAGATTGTTTAAGCAGTGATGAATAATATTTCTGTTTATCATGTAGTTGTAGTAGGAAAATTAATACAGATCCACCTGGAGGTTTCACTGTAAAGAAATCTAATTCTTAAATGAAATTAGATTAGACTATATATATATATATATATATATATATATATATATATATTGTAAGGCAAAGCAATGACAATTTACGTATAAAACACATTTTATATATAATGTCGCACAATTTGCCGTACATAATCAAAAGAAACAGACAAGAAAATGATCACTGGTCAACATCGTCATCAGTGTACATATTCAATAAAATAGATTTAAAGAGAAAAAACTCCATACTTAATTAAAAGTTGTGGCAAATAAAAAAGTTTAAAAGCACCAAGCTATGGAGCAGACTTCAGGGGTTTTGGTAGATTGTTTAAGATATTAGGTGTAGAAAGAGTAAATGCAGTTTAATCTTAACTCTTGGGTGAAAAACAAACTTGATCCAGATGATTTACAAGTCTCAATCGCTTGTGGCATCAGCAGATCAAATACAGTACTGTATTTTGGCCCAGAGCTATTCAGTCAGCACCAACATTTTAAAATCAACCTTTCAGATAGTGTAAAAGATCTGAGAACTGGAGTGGTTATGTTCCCTTATTGGGGGATCTTTGTGAGAACACAAACAGCACATTTTGGATTAGTTGCCAAAACTCCACTAGTAGCCAAGCCCACTGAAAATATTATTGTAGTTCTGTCGTTCGCACGAGTGTGTGGTGGCTGCTGTTTTACTTTCTGTGCTCTCTGCCATGCTGGTAGTTCTGCAGGTGCATGATTATGAGATTGCAGGCCTGCTGGCTACTTCACAATAACTAAAATGCATGTCTCACACTTAGCAGTGCCATATGTTCTGCCAGTGGATGAATGGCAACTCTGTTCTCTGTAAAGTAGATTAGGTTTGTCTTAACATTTGTTAAATTTGCAAGATTATCTAGGGTTGCTTTTTTGAAAAAATAAATAAATAGAATTGCTGAGGGAGTTTGAAAATTATCTAAATGTGGCAACAAAATGGTAAGTTGGCAACACTACCTAAATTTTTTGATAGCCTTAAGTGTGGAATGAGCCATTCATCATTTTGTGCTTAAAAAAGGAAAAAGGGTCTCTAAATATTTTTAAGATTTAACATTTTTAAGATTAACCGAGGCTAATTCAAAATCCAACTTGGATTCTGTCTTTTCTCTGAGCTCTCTTCAGACAGTAAAGTCAGTCCACTGTTCTCTCTTTCTCACCTCTTGCTTTATTACTTTCTCTCTCTTTTCTTCTCTTCCTCCAATTATGTCTTATTATGTTTCTTTGCTGAATCAGCCATGGTGCGTGTGGAAAATGGCCAGTGTGTTGATATCCAGTTGCTGGCATGTAGTGTGGCGTCATAAAGCAAAATACAGCTGTAGAGTGATGCTCAGGGATGAAACAAAAATTGTGAAGTGCAGTTACTCAGCCTCAAGAAGCTGCAGGGCAATGATCGCTCCAGGAATGTAATTAATGTCAGTGTGCCATCAAAACGGGTTGTAGATGCAGAGTTTGAAGGTTGGAAAGTTCTATATCATTGATTTAAAGTCACATTACCAAAACCAGTCATTCTTTTGCAGAATCTCTTGAAAAAAATGAACCTCTGGGTAATTTGTTTAAGCAAGAATTATCCTATATTGACATTAAAAAAATATTTGACCTCTCATGAAATCCAGCATGTTCATGCATCATCCATCCATCCATTTTCTGTACCGCTTAATCCATGCAGGGTCGCGGGTGGGCTGGAGCCTATCCCAGCAAGTA
>JAOXYM010000001.1:18098434-18113246 GCA_028567055.1 Leptatherina wallacei
AAAGAAATAAATCTTTTGCCTTAAACTACCTGTCTGCTCCTTCCTGGGTCCGGCCTGACTTTCCCTATTCCTAACAGTCAGTTTGTTGCTGTCTATTAAAGTCAGTAAAAGATCTCCACATCAGTGTTTGAATATTCTTCTAAAAGATGGCCAGATTGGCTGTTTTAGGACTTTTTAAGAATAAAACTATTCTTTAATTGGAAATAAGAGCTTCTTTAACCTTATTAAAAAATATTCTAAAGTAATTCAGTGAAAATCAGTTGCACAGATATGAAAACAAACATTAGCTGTGATGGCAGCAGCTGGGAATTCTCTAGTATGCTATTTTATGTGCATTAAAACCATCATTGAGTCCTTTCAGCTACCAGACCCATACTATCAGGTAATAAAGCAAATAGCAATTCTCTATCTTAGGCTACAGATGAAGCCTGAGAAAGGCTCTTATCTCAATCTGGTGCTGACAACTCATGGCAGATGAACATTCTTCTGTTGATTCAGTGGTCTTTAAAATGTGTTCCTGTTTTCCTCTGCAAGATTACATCTGTGGCAGCTACAATCAGATTTTCTATTTGCATGGCAAGTAAAGTGATTTTCTCTAACAGACAAATTTGATAAGTGGTCATTATTAAGCTTGACAGCAGACCGGAGGCCTGTGACAAAAAGTTGATAAGATGTGCATAACATTATTTTGCTTTTGATCTTTTCATGAGGTCTTCAAAACATTGAGATAAATCATTCTGTGTCTGCAATGGGCAGAGCAGCTTGTGAACCCTTCTATGCATATGTTTGTGATCTGAGGGAAACACAGAGCAATGCAGCAAAACATAATTAGTCTACTTGTTTTTATCTTAAATTAGAAACACAGTGTATACATATGTCTACTGTATGGATTTGTGCAATTAAATAAGTATTAATCACTTAATTAGTATTTCTATTTATAATACTATTGGTTTCATGTAATTGGATTATGAAGCAACTCTCTTCCTATTTGCTTCTAAATCAATTAATCACCATGTGAATTCCAGGTTAGTTACTCATAATACATTAAGATGATTATTTTGTGTAAAAGAAGTCTTTGTTAATGCCAGGTTTAAATAACAATGCATACATTATATACAGCTTGAACAATTCTCTATTGGCTGAAATTCAGAAGTAAAAATGTATTTTAAAAAAAGAAAGTAAATTAGAAACATGAACAGTTAATAAGGACTGCCTAACTATGCTAGAATTGCTTTAAAATAAGTAGAACCCCCCCAGGTATTTTTCCAACATATAAAAACAGGTAGGCTACTATAGGCGATTTAAATGATAACATGTTAACAGCATTTTTTTACGGTGAGGTCATCAGCTGTAAAAGGAGAAAACCACCAACATCACTAATTCTCCAGCTTTTCAGGCACAATTTGCACTCAGTGGATGCATTGATATTCACTGCAGGCTACTTGGCATCAAAGGTTTGACGCACACATAAATGACGTCACACAACAAACATTTCTCTGCACATCCACCAGGAACCAACTGATAAAAGACATAGTTATTCCTGTAGACAGGGCACAAAGGAGACTTTGATTAAAGTTGGCTAGTGTTGTCGTGTTGTGTGAGCCGAGGTGTAAACTGGTTATCCAGCAGGATTAAAGACAAGCATGTTCAGTTCCTACATTTTATCATTTCCTGTTTGGGAAATGCCTCACTTATTAATGTCAGAATGGTGCAGCAAACAATGTTTTTCCCTCTGCTCCTGCCTGACCTGTGGGCTGAAATGTTGGTTGAAATCTGGGTGATGTCTAGTGCATGACATAACAGAAAACAAAAAAGGAAGCCTAAAGGAGTCATATTATGCCCTTTATTCGCAAGTTGACACAATTTCTTGAGGTTTTAATGAAATGTCTGTCACAGGATTACAGTATAGTTCTCTTCTCAACCCCGTTTTAAAAACCTCTGATCAAGTCAGCCAATTTTAGCACATGGAGTGAGGCATTAAACTTTACTTCACCCCTGTTTTCTGTGGGGTGTGCCTTGTTTGAGATCAATAGTGCAGTTTTGCACAACCGTGCAAATGCAAATTTGGACACAGCAGTGCTTCTGGACCATCTTCCAATATGGCTTCCGTTTTGCATGATAGAGCTTTAGTTGGCATCTGCAGGAGGATTGTGTTCGCTGACAGTGGTTTTTTGGAAGTATTCCCAGGCCCATTTAGTAACGTCAGTACCACAATCGTACCGATGAGTGATGCAGTGTTGTCTGAGGGCCACAAGACCACGGGCATCTAATAAAGGTATCCGGCTTTGTCCCTTAGAGACATCTCCAGTTTCTCTGAATCTTTTGATGATATTGATGATGAGAATTGCAAAGCATTTGCCATTGGCATTGAGGAAAATCATTTTCTAAGTATTCCACAATCTTTTTGTGCCCTCTTTCACAGATTGGAGAGTCACTGCCCATCTTTACTTCTGGGAGGCTCTGCCTCTGTAGGACATCCGTTTTAAAGCTATAATTTTACAGAACTGATATCAGTTAATTCAATTACTTGCTAGATGTCAGCCCAGCTGAATCTTTTTGTACATTATTGCTTTTTCAGGCATTTGTTGCCCCCATGCCAACTTTTTTGAGACCTGGAACAAGCATCACATTTGACATGAGCTCATTTTGTGCATAAAACTGTAAAATTTCTCAGTTTAGACATCTGTTTTGTTATGTATGTTCTGTTGTGAATAATATTGGCTCATGTGATTTGAAGAACTTAGTTTTCATTTTGTTCAGATTAAACGTCCCAACTTTTCTGAAATTCGGGTTGTAATATAAAACAAATCCCATTATGAGCTCCTCAGTATTTTATTATGTCTGGGCAGCAGTGTATGTTAATGATCCTTTCTTCCCACGGTGAACATAAAAGTGTGATACTGGGATTCACCTTCAGTGGATTTAATTGTCGATCTTCATCTGTCTAAGTTTATATTAAGCTTATGTGGAAAAAGTCATCTTATTTCACTTTACAGTGTACCACTATTCTATAGTCATTCCTATTGTAATAATAATCATCCACATTCATTTATCATGAAAAGGAAAATACGTCTCTTAATGTACTTGGATCTTAGATCTCTTTCTGTGTGTTATCTGTTGTCTGTATTTGAGCCCATTGGAATACTTGGAGACATATATATTCCTGTAATACTTATTTCATTTGTAGGTATTGTATAATAGAATTAAATCAGCATTTAGTTATGTTAGTTTTTAATTTGTTCCCTTACCTTTATGCCATAAGGCAGTTCAGATAAGCAATATATGTCAACGAGTCAAGTGCAGCAGAGAATAATCAAAAAGATGAGATTTAGAAATAATTAAAAATGTTTTGCAGTGCCTCTTCTGCTCACCATCTTCTGCACATAGTCGAATAAATAATAGAGATTCAACAGAATCTGAAGAACAACAGCTTTATGTGCTATCAAGATTGCAGTGTGAAAATCAACTTGAAATACCTTGAGGCCAGTGGTATATTTTTCTGCATTTTCTGGATAATCTGCAGAGTAAAGAATATGTATTATCATGTTAAATGTCATCCAAAGCTCAGAAGAAAACAAAAATGCATACATGTTTTAGTATTATATTCTATGCACAAAAATGTTATTCAGTCAGTAGTCTTTAGCTAAACAAATTCTAGTCAAATTCTCCCCTTTTTGTGTGTGTTTTTGTTTTTTTACTGGCATTACAGTGGCAACATTTTTTTGATTTTTTCTTACATTTTTCAAATAACTGTTTTAATGACACGCCTCAGTGTCTGTGCAGGGAGTCTGGAGCTAAAAACTGAGGCTGTTTCAACACTCAAAGGAAACCATTTATAAAATATGTTTCTTAAATCCATGTGGAGAGTCTGTTTTTGATTTATCAATGAGCTTCCACTGCTGTGTTGATGCTGTTTTAGTCTCACCTATGTTTTGTCTTCCTTAAATGTCCCTTATACACAAAGGACATGTCATCCATGCATTACTTATTCATGGAAATGTCAAATATTGTGTTGAATGTTGAATTTAGATGAAAAGAATTTGTCCAAGAATGTAATGATTGTCAAAAGCAGAGCCAGATAAACATAATTTGTATAAAATTGTTCAATCAAATTTGAATATGTTTAATCTGGACTCCATCTGGTTTTGACATACAGTGCAGGGTAATGTACTGACAGTTCCATTCACTCTTTGCGCTTACATCTCTACACACAGCATGATGTGGCCCTCCTTATTTAAGCCCACACTTTGGTGTGGAAGCTCAAAAGAGGATATTTAAGACACCACTTTAATAACTTTGAACCTACCAGGTTGGCTTTAGTCTCTGCCAGCAGAGCCCTGTTATCATTTAGACACACTGTCAAGACATGCATCAAGTTTCACACAATCACCCATCAAATCTTTACTGTTGTTCTATCCCTCCTAAACATCGTGCATCATCCCTCGCTGGTGAAATTAAATAGAGTTACTGCCCACATGAAACCTCACACACAAACACACATGCACAGACAGATCAAATCGAAGGCTGCCTTCCTCCACATCAGGAAGTGCTGAACAGTAGGTGGCCAACGGAGGAGTCCACCTACTCACAGGATATTCAATTGCAAACATGTGCAAATTCATCCTCTGTATCTCACTCATGTTCACATGGGATCAACCACATTTATACATGGACCTTTGGGCAAGTATCGCTTGTGTGCACACACCCACACACGTAGACCCAACATAGAAACACACACAGAAATACCCCCTCTCTGTCACATAAAAACACCTCAAGGTTTGAGCCGCATGTAAAGCCTCTATAAGGATGCAGCTGATTTATGAATGAACTCTGATATGAAAATGCCACAGAGTGCACTTCCTTCTTTTCCTCAAAATGTGCATCGGCTTGTTCATTGATGAGTGACTGCACTGATACTGATTGTTTGTTAGTCTACTTTTGGAGCATGATGAGGATAAGCAGGGACTATTTTGTCACTGGAGCACAAGAGATTAAATAAATCTGGTGTAAGCACTTGTGAAAAACTCAAATAAGCTCAAATACTAAATATATAGAACTACAGTTTTGTGGTATAACTTCTGTATTTCCCTTTCAGGTTTCATCTCCTTTACTTTTCAAAAGCAAAAACTTTATTGTCTACACAGCCTATTCACAAAAATATGGATGGTTTATCTGGTCTACCAGATAGATAATGAGTTTTTATGATGCTGAATTCCAACCTCGGACATAATGTAACCCCAACAGTATTAAGTATATTAGGGAAAACCAATAGAAAAAAACCCCACAAGATTCCAGCTTGACACTGTCACCATGAAAAACACACCTCTGGAGACAAGAGGAGATGGTAGTGGACAGGCATACATACTATATATTGGGTTCTTTCTTGAGGAGCTTTGCTTTATATTCTTATTGTTTTTGGGCGATTGATACCTGAGTCTCAGTTGCTGTTTGGTTACAGGTTTGAGGAAAAAATACAAAGAAAAAAGTTATATGGTAAGGTAGCTTGATGTACCCTGAAAAAATAAACGTATACTTTTGCATTTTAATAAAAGTTACAATTAATTACTTTGACCTGTGAAAATTCTTTTACCATGTTCATTTTCTAATCCAAAAGGTCTGACTTTGTTCTTAGCATCCTTTGAAGAAATGAGCAATTTGACTCTGCTATATTTATAGCATCTTGTCGTTGCCTGTGCCCCTACATCTTTTTTAAAAATGATATTGAATCAGGCAAGAGGCAAGCAGTTGACCATGAAGGAGTGAAACTGGGAGAACGGGAGTGAGAATGTTAACCCAAGAGCCGTAGTCCATCACCTCCTTCGGGCCTCATGTTTCACTTCAACACCATAATATGCTCATTAGGGTGGTAAGAAATACATCAAACACAGATGGCTGTCAGTTTTTCTCTGGAGGTCTGAGCAAGGGAACAGACCAGAAAAGCTCCAAGTAATGTCTATTCCTGTACATTTACAGCCAATCCTGCTTATTAGAAGTAGAAAGAGAGCCTTCAGTTATCATTCAATCTCTTGAGGAACCAGTTCCTTGTTTGACTAAGATGACTCTTAGCCATCGCTTTGGTTATGCTGCTAAAGGGCTGGGCTACTAAGGGACATCCCATGATGCATCTATCACCTCTTTGCACTTCCCTCTTTATATCAAATTGCTGTCATCATTAATATGCTTTCTCTTTTTCTTTCTCAGCAGGAATCCCTGGCATAGAGTTAAGGTGCTTGTTGACCTCTTTCTCCTGTTCTCTCCACTCCTTAAATAATCAAGACCATGGGAGCTCCTCATGAGTCTGGTCCTGCTGAAGGTTTTCTTTCCTTTTAAAAGGGAGTTCTTTCACTCCATTGTCACTTGCTGACTTGTAAATGGTCAGGACGAGGGATTGAAGTGCAGAAAAAAATGTGATGTAATCCATTGGTTTATAGCTCTGAAACTTTTTCTATGGACTGGCCTTGTAGCAGCTTCTTTTAAGAGTTAAATTAGTGGTAGAATGTAGCAAAACAGTAGAAGCTGGCATATGACTGCCTTGAAGGGTCCTTATGAAGTCAAAAATGTAATTCTCTTATAATTAGGGAGGAAAAAGGAAAGCTAAGTATTGATGCTGCATGATTGAAATAGGACCATGATTGGTTGTTAGACAGGCTGTCAGATGTTTTTGGATGAATTGTTGACTGTTATTCCTAGTAAGGAAGCTTTTGAGTTCAAGATGGCTTGAACCCTTTGTAAACGCAGAAGTGAAATTAATATTTGCTTTAATTTATATATGCACAAATAGAACCTTCTTGCCGGGTCATATTAAAAGAAACAAGCATAGACTTTTACAATTAAAAGGTTTTATAGTAAAATGTTTCACACATTGTTCCCAAGATGTTTTGCAAATTTTTTGTTTATTAATTCTGCAGAGAACACACTTTATACTCAAGACACCTTTATAGACTCCTAGATGCAATATAAGCAGATCTGAAAGCGTTTTGCTAAATATAATTAATAAACCTACAGAAAGAACACACAAGGTACTTTTTACATCTTTTTAATTAAGTGTGTTGGTGAAGCCCGACACCTGTGCATAGTAAGCTAATGGATAAAACCTCAGTGTGGATTTGGAAAAACAATATTCTGAGCCCAATAGACATCAACATCCAGAAATTGTCACATATATGCATAAAATTTAACTTGTTTCATCTTTTTTTCTAGGGACTGCAGCATTCACATGTCATATATTTTCAACCCCCTTCAATTATTTAATATAATTTAACAGCAGGTTAGGCACATGATTGTGGAAATCATGAGCATCATGTTCTCCAGCTAAAAAGCTGGGGGGGGGGGGGGGTTGTTGTCAACACACAGTTCAAAAGCCAGTATCAGTGATAGGGATGTATCAGGTCACATGACAACACACACGCCTGTGAACCCACCATTGATGCTGAATAATAGAGGTTTTGGCACAACATATTCTACCATCCAATTTGCATATTTTATTAAGGAAAGCTTTGCTTATTTTAGCAAGACAATGTCAAAACACATTCTGAGGGCCGGTTTCAGAGACAGGGCTTAAACCTTCCAGACTAAAATGCATGTTGTGTTGACTTAACTCAAAGCCACTTGCAGATATATTTTGTATAAATAAATTTGTTTTTAACTTATTATGTTGTATTCATTGCAAATTTCTGTCCAACTGCTTTATCTTTATTTCTGCACAGTTACAGTTTTATTGTTTATATATTAGCATAGTTTGGCACAACTTGTTTAAATAACATCTTTCCATGAAGCCTTTTTAATTCCTCCTTTTTACCTGTGCCATTGTTTCTTTTTCAAGTTCACATATGTTGTTTTTGACTCCGTTCCAGGTTTTTTTTTTATTGTCCTTCGGTTTAATTAGCTTAATCCAGGACTCCATAGTCTCAGACTAACTAAAACAACCTAAAACTGAGATTAGGAAAGCTAGTTCAAGGCCTACTCCTGGCTTACTCTAAATCCTGTCTCTGAAACCAGCCCTTGAAGTAGTGTTGTGATGCCAAAATTAACACATCCAAAAGTTTTGCTGCCATTTTTTCTAAATAAAATCACACATCTTTTTTTTCCCCCCTATGATTTTGATTGAATATAAATTTGAATGGCTTCTAAATTGCTGTTTCTAACCTTTTTCTGGAAACAAGGTGGCACATTTTAAGAGTTTTATTCGGCTTGCTGAAATCTCATAACTACTTTGAATCAACTTAAAAGGCATACTTTCATTAAGGTTGACATTTCAATTTTGTGCCCCTTGGCTATTAATGACGTGTGAAAAATATAAATCTAATCTTTACACCTAAGAAATTACACAGATCCCTCCTTTCATAAAAATGATGCCCTTCTTTTTAAACTCAAACTTGTCATCAAAATTGCAACTGCAAATATAGAAGCCAAATTTTCAAAAAAAGGAGTTTGTCATGCCATTTTGCTGTGTAGTGAACCTACTCACTCCTTATTCAATGTTTCATGCCAAATCGTTATATTTCCCATTTTATAATTTACTGGAAAATCCAGTTCCTCATGTAAACCAATATAGGGTCTAGGTATAAAATGTCTTTTGCTTTGAAATGACATAATCAAATAGTCAATGTCTGTAAGTGAAAGTGATTCAGTTAGTGAATACAAAAAAAAGTCTTATCACACAAATGAAAAGTAAGTATGATGAGCTCTATTTCACATGCATTTTGAACTATTCCATTTCTGAAATTATATCTGCATTCATAATGTTGGATGGATTTATTACCAATTCCCTGATCTGTAGCTCCCTCCACAGATTTTGGACGTAATCCAGCCCTAGAGTCTGGTCAGATAGCATGTTTTGCTCGGGAAGATTCCTCATTGAGTGAAATGACATCAGTTGCAAGCACAATAAGAGCTGGTCAAATTCTCTAAATGTTAAGGAAAGAAGCCATGGTGCTTCCTTTAGTATGTCTGATAGCATTGGGAATAATGAACTAGCCTTTATGAAAATAAATCATTCTGTTCCACAATTCTTTGCGGCCACAGCATTCAAAGCACTACTCAATTATTCTCTGGGATTTATGTAAATACAGTAAATATAAAGGGCTGGAGGGTGTGTAAGCAGCTTCAGACAATATCTTTTATTTCTGTGGCTTTTTCTTCTCTTTTTTGAAGCAACAACTTTGCTAATCAAGTAATATTGGTATCTTATGCCATTTTGATATAGATAGCAGAATAGAAGCCCAGTAAACAAGTGTGACAAGAATGAATAAGATTAAACTTTATGTGCAACATTTTTATATCAGCTGTAAATTCAGCACTGCACATCAACACCCACAGAGTCTCATTGCAGCAAGGTTCTCTTATCTTAAGTCCTTAAGAATGACCTATCATCTTTCCTCAAGCTCATCTTTTAAACTATTTGACCTCATCGGGGAACTTTGGCAGGAACACTCCAGGGTTGATATTATTTTGTGCTCAGTATTTCTTATCCATTTTGACTGCATGTCCAAGGGCAAGGTTTTTGCAGAATACCTGAGGTTTTGACATCAATCACAAAATCTGTTTGAGAAAAGGTGACTACTGCAAACTTTTGGTCTACCAATATTTCAACGGATATCTCACCTGAGATATATATAGATTAGGCCTAACCTATAGCCTATATATCCAAGTACCTATTACTTAAATATACTTTAAGAAATAATTACATAATATAGTGAGTAATTTCTGAAGAAAGTGACAGCCTCCTGCAGCAGTAGATGAAGGATTCCTGAGGGCTGACTGGAGCAGGGGATGTTCCTCCCATCACTAATTGCAGCAGGTGTGCAGCTGATTGTTGATGCAGCAGGGAGAGACAACCTGCAGCCATTGTTCTCCTTTGTGACTCCATATTTTTTATGTATGTATTCAACCTTTTTTGTCTTTCTCACGTGACTTATGATTCACTCGCACTTATGCCACAGTGAAGAGCAATGTGCACAACACTTAACCTCTCAACCTCCGACCACTCCAACCTGTCAGACTTAGACCCTCAGAGACTGCAGGAGCTGACCCACCGCTCCATCAAAGTAAGCGTAATAATCGTTTTGGGCGTGATGATCACTTTGGGAAACATTGCAGTTCTCCTGGTTATTACCTCTTCGGTGGCTGGTTGGTCAAGAAACTCTCGGTACTTTCTCCTCTCTCTCACTGCTGCAGACTCTTCGTTTGGACTGTTGGTCATGCCCTTAAATCTCTGGGTGAGTCTATTAAAGGACTACACCGAGGGCCCAGATGCCTTTTGCCATGTCGTTGCTTTTTGCAATGCCACCGTCTACTCCACCTGCATGTACACATTGGCCACGATAAGTCTTGAGAGGTACGTCGCGGTGTTCTATCCGCTGCAGTACTCAACTCTGATGACCAGAAAAAGGACGCTGCTCTTGATCGCCTTCGCATGGTGTTTCCCTCCCTTTTTATTGTGGCCAATCTCATTTCCAGACGGCATCATCGAGGTTCATTTTTCTACCGCCTCGCTGGTCTGCAATCCATCCTATTCTACAAACGTAACCTACTCCTTGAGCTTGACATGTTTAATATTTTTCCCTTGCTCCATCGTCATGACATATGCAAACCTCAGGGTGTGGTGCGCAGCCAAGAGACAGACACTAAAACTGCGCAAGTACGGCTGTGCGCGTGGCAGCAGGAACACTGTGGCATCAAGGGTGCTTGTGCCTGTGATGGCCGCGTACTACACCTGTTGGACACCCTGCATGGCGGCGATGATCTACAATGGTAAGCAAAGTATCTCTGAGAGTGAGCCTTAAAAGTGGAGTTGTAGATAAAGAAATAACTCTTTTTATATATTTTTGCAGTCAAGCCACCATTCACAAAAACAGTTCAAAATGTTCTGTATAGTCTATGAAATGATCTCTCTTGGTGTAAGTTTTCACATTCACCAATTTCTGCTCCTCTATGCACTGTACTAAATCACTGAGATGAGGGTGCTGAGCTTTCACATAAAGTGCAAATTGTTATCAAATCCTACAGCATAAAAGATAAATGCATACTGTAAAGTGGAAGTATGTGGGTTATTTCTTTTGCATTAGTGTAATCGGCTCATCTGGGAGATTTAACTGTTATTGCTGCTTGTCACAATGAGGAATGAAGAAATCCAAAGCATGTAGTAGCTAATGTATCCTGCTGATGTCTATATCTGGGCAAGCTATATCCTGGGTGTAATGATTAGATGTGCTTGCTACATACATTATGACATTAAATTAATCAAGAGGTCAAGTCAGAGTTTTTAGGTCTTTTATTATATTTGAAAGGGTTTTTTTCCCCCATGTTCTGGTTTCAAAGGAAAGATTACTCAAAGTAGGCTTTTGTAAGATTTATTTGTATTTCAAGGCCATAATTTAACACCCATTCCCCTCTATCAAATCTATAATTTATTGTTAGGACTGTGGGAGGAATAGCTGTCAGTTATTTATGAAATTGTGGGCATGAATATACTGATTCAAGCCCAGTTATGACTCAGACTTTTTTTTTTTTTACTTTTCTCATTTACCCCGACCATGTGCTGTCTTGGAGTAATCACGTCTGAAAGTGGAGTCACAGCTCAATATTTTTAGAAGTGAAGACCTTTTCGAAATGGGGCACTAATCTATCAGATATGAAAATCCCTGCAAAATGAAGCTGACAGTCTTAACATAAATTGTGTGCTTGTCTAAATGGTGGTGATTCCAACACTGAAGCACTTTCTTTGATTCCACCAAATCCCAGTTAATTTTCTACTTTTATATCTGGACTATAAACATTAAGTTGATGACTTTGTATTATCGCTCTCTGGTGAAAAGACTGAAAAGGATTTTTCATGTTTAATAGGCATACTCATCAACATCAACTTATAAGTGGTTCCCAAGTAATTCAGACGCATGTCAAATTAAACAATAAGACAACATTTAAGATCATTAATAAAAAAATAAAATAATGATAATAAATAAGAACATAAATACCTCTGTTTTCTAATGATCTTTAGTTTTGTGAGGATTGAATTCTTCCTTGTCATTCTCTAATCTTGATTTTCACCACAGAGTCTGGAGAAAAATCTAACATTGATTGTTCTGTTTGCAAATGAAAGCTGTGCAATTAATTACAGAAGCTGTGGATAACTATAGAAATTGTATTTCTGGTACAGATGTTTAAGGTAAAACAACAACAACAATCTATTAGTAACATTGCAAGCACATTGTCTTAGGTGTATTTAGTAATTTCCAACAATAAGTTCAAAATGTTCATGGATCTGAATATATTGGGTTTAAATGTACCCAATCACAGACCAACCAGAGTAAGACCATACCACTCACTTTATTTGGAATCTGCTGTTTTAACTTTATTGTCTTCAGAGTATGGATATGTGCCTTACATCAGTATTTTCTGTCCCACAGCTGTCTCTGGTAACAGCATACCAGAGTGGGTTGAGTTTGTGGTGGTGTGGCTGCCAACCTCTAATGGTTTCCTCAACTGCATCTTCTATTTCTGGATAAACCGAAACTTCCGCAGGAAATTTCACCTTGTCCTCCAGAGGCTGCTTCTCGCCTTCTGCCCTGAACTGGCCAACACCCTCAACTGCAGAGACTCATCAGGATTTTTGGACAATACCATCAGTGTGCATGAGCGCTCTTCGAGCGTGTCCTCCACCTGTACACTGGTGACTTTGGCTTAGGACCTCTGGATCTGAAGAGTACCACCAACATGGCAGATGGTATGGTCAGTGAACTCTTTATTGTGATGCACTGAGCGGGCAATCAAGACCGTGTTGTTAATGCGTCTCCATGCATGACATCAAGGTTAAAGAATGAGTTGGAAAGCAGATGGTTTGATTCTCTGACAGGCTGTGTTTGCAAGTGTTTGAAATAACTGCTGTACAGTGTACACCATTATGTTATACTGATTATTGTATATTTTATTTTTTTTTTATAAAATTTCTGTCTGATACCGATGTTCAGTTGACTGGAGAACAGGCTCTGTTTAGTGAGGGACTTGGAAATGTTTTTCTTTTTTTCTATATTTTAACTCATTAACAAACTGTTGCCAGGATTTGATTTCCGGTTAGAGACGGCCTCTTAAACCACCTTTTTGTTTTTTGTTTTTTTTTAGTTATTTTATAGCTGGTCATCAACTTTGTCTTTGCTCCAGAAATGCCTACAAATGTTCTCTGTACAGTTTTTAGTAATGTCAGCCTGTTAAGACCCGTTACCTAGGTAAACGAATCTCTGACACGTGAAGTTAATTACCTCATCAAAATAACCAACATTTAGGATTCTTTTCATTTGAGATATGTGAGCGAGTCAGATTAAAGCACTTTGAAGAACTAAGGGCATCGGCCTAATCTTTATTGTAAACTGTGCATCAAAGATTTTGGCATATAAGAGCTGAGAGAAGTTAACATTTAAGCAGCAGTCTTTCTGTGCATGCAAGGAGAAAAGTAATTTAGCACTTGCACAGCAGAAAGGTCACCACATTTGTGCTAGGAAGAGATAACTTGTGCTGGGAAGATCTGGGGTTTAATATCTCTAAATAAACAGCCTCTGGAGTTACTCCTCATTGTCTTCACATTCAGCTTGTATTCAACTTGGCAATGAGCATTTCCACCTCTGAATAAAATTTAGTGTCACAATGAAGGTTGATTTAGAAGAACCGTTAGTGTTATTTTTGAAAAAGAAACATTGCAAAGAAACATTTTATGCAGTTCATTTTAGGGTTGCTGCTTGGTGTTGCTATTGGCGATTATCAGAAAAAAAGATCACCAAGTTATGTGAGACAAATTACCTCATGACCTTTTTGTATGTACATATTGTGTTTCTAAATATAAAGAATAAATAATGTATTGTATTTATAGATCTGTGAAATAAAGAATGATACCTTTTGAATTGTTTAGTCGACCTTTTAATCAGTTTTTAGTATTTACAAATATATATAACTGGTGAATTGGAGAACTGTAATAAGGTGAGATGTTTTACCGAGTTTGTATTAACTGTGTGGTGATTAACTTATTCACAGAACACAGATTTTGGCTTTTTTCTTTCTTTTTTTTTGGCCTCATAATAGATTTTTATAGCACAAGCTGCTCTGCCTTTTTTAAAAAAACCTTTACATTCAGCTGCCAGGTCTTGTTTGCTGTGAATGAATATCTTAGAAACTTGAGACCATGCGTGAAAACTGCAACAGAAGTAGTTCCAGGTGTTTATCTTACATAATTATTTTATTTTCTTTGCGGGAACTTTGACAACAAGAACAAGCATGCAGTATTTCCTCCAAACCTAATGTACTGAAAAGGCTTTCTTTTAATTCTCTAATACAGAAATGTGATTTTGACTTGTCACAAAATGTACCTGTATGGTGTTTTAGAGAACAATTTAAATAGAATTTATTTCTGTAACACAAACTGCATTGTGACAAATTACATAACATATTAAATTAACCCTTATGACCTCCTCGTGACATTTTTGGCCATCTTTGTCAACATTTTTTTTTTCATTTGGTGATCATTTGGACTGTGTAACAGCTTGAAGTGTGTTTTTTTTTTTTTTTTGCAGAAAGTCTTCTATTTAGTCAAATTTTTTAAAATCCAGTATCATTTTCTCTCATGTCTTTTCTACTGTGTGGAAGAATTTTGCACCTTCTCGTGGTCCCTGTGGCCAAAAGTGTCTGTCCACTAAAACTGCTGTAAAATCATCATACATTAAGATTTTGTTTTTATTTTTATTTTATTTCTTTTATTCATAAATCACTTAAACAACTTCCGTCCTGCTCAAAAATATCAAACCTTCAAACATTTTAGGCTTTTAAC
>JAOXYM010000001.1:18126355-18154816 GCA_028567055.1 Leptatherina wallacei
TATATATATATATATATATATATATATATATATATATATGTGTATATATGTATATATTATATATGATTACTTTATTTAATTGTTGCCCAGTTGTTGTAATTTTCAAACAATAAGTTATTGTTATCTCAGTTTTTGTACTGTAGGTTTATACCTCTTCCGTCTGTTATTTCCCCTCAGATAATGGATGATGATGACGTGTCCATGCATAGGCTAGAAGGGACTAATCCTGCTGCTCAAGTCGGTGGTCTAATTGTGAAGAAGAAGAGTGCTGCCGCAGAGCCCCATGTTTTTCGGGCACCTGCACCACGTACATCTTTGCTTGGCTTGGATCTGCTGGCTGCCCAAAAAAGGAAGGAGCGTGAAATTAAAGAACAAGAAGATTCTAACGGTGATGATGACAACAGAAAGAAATCAAAGATTTCTTCATACAAGGACTGGGAGGAAGGAAAAAGTGACTCTGGGTCTGATGAAGAAGACAATGATCAGGATCGGGGTACTAAGAAAGAGAGGTAAGTTGTTTTGTTATAAAAAATGATTATACAGATGCAGTAAAACCCCTTCCACAAAACGTTATTACTGGTCTTTTCTTAAAATATTTATAAGCAGTTTTTGCTTTTATTAGTAATTCTAATAAAATTCTAATAAAATTAGTATCAATAAGTGATTTTTTTTTTTATACTTGTTTTCAGGAAGTATCGTGTGACTGGCTCTGAGACACCCTCAAACCCAGGAGGGGTCAGTGAAGAGTTCCGACGCAGACACCAGCAGAGGGAGAAAGATAGGCGGGAGCATGGAGTCTATGCTTCCTCTAAGGAGGACAAGAACAGAGACAGAGAACGGAGCAGAGACAAAGGCAGAGAGCGACGGAGTGAAAGAGGTGATTATAATGATCACTCAGGCTTTTTGTCTTATTGTGGTAATAGTGTTTCAATGAAGGTAGACCTTTGGTTGTGATTAATGCATCACATCAGAAAAGAAGAAAACTTTGCTGGTTAAAGCCTCTAAAATTTGAGGAAATGTGCTTAATTCTTTATAAGGTGATTGTGATAATATTTTTTTTAAAAGCGCTTGACAGCTGAAGCAAAATTCCGACCAGCTGAAGATATGAAGAGTACCTTTCTTTTATGTGTTAGACGAACGAGAGAGTGGCCATAGCCGTGGTAGCAGCAGTAGCCGGTCAGAGCGTTTGGAACGCAGTGAGAGGAGTGAGCGCTCACAGAGAGATGGGTGGTCCGATCGTATCAGCCGGGGCAGTAAGAGAGATGAACCTGTGACACCACAACATCGTCCCAGAGGTTAGATTTTTGTTCGATTATTTTATTTCTATGTTTTATTTATAATTTCCGTGCTTAATTGGTTGCCTTAAATGATCATGTTTTCATATAGATTCTTTCACACCTTCCCGCTCCAACTGGGAGGAGGATGACAGTGGTTATGCCAGTTCAAAGCACTCTCATTGGGAGTCTCCATCCCCCTCCCCGTCTCTCAGAGAGTCGGATCGGTCAGAAAGAAGCCATCGCTCTGGCCGAGAGAGTGAGAGGAGGGACAGGTAAGAAACAACCATTTAGTCTGAGCTGCATTTGAACCATGCACCACTGACCCTAACATAACTTTGACTTCTATTTGTGCATGAACTTGAGAATGGAGCGGAAATAAGTTTCAGTTCATAATAATGAGATTATTTAGAGCATTTAGAATTATTTTTAGCTACAATTTATTAGCATTTTTACAACCTGTTAGTTTTTAATATTAACAATTTTAAATTTTCCTGTTTCTTATTATAAATTATCACTAATGTATCATCTCTTCTGTGAATCCTGCCTGTTTTATTCTCTACATTTGATTTAAAATGATCAATGGCTTAGAACATAACACTGAATGAATGTGCTTTGATTTGTAGATCAGTCAGAGGCCGTTACCTTGACGACACACCCCTGCCTACCCCATCCTACAAGTATAACGAGTGGGCCAATGACAGAAAGCATTTGGGCTCCACACCTCGTTTATCACAAGGAAAAGGTACTGTTCAAAAACAAGATAATTTTTACCAAACATGCTAAGTTAAACAGAACAAGTACAATAATGACATTTTCTTACTTTTTTTTCTTCAGTTAAGAGAGAAGATGGTGAAGGAGGGTTTATGTTTGATAATGAAGATGAGAAGGACCAGTGGGAAGAGGACCAGAAGGTATCACCTTTATCCTGCTTTCATACTTTGCAGAACTTCTGTGAATGATACGGTTTGTTACAGAGTCTGATTGTGTCCTTGAATTGCAGCAAGCTGACAGAGATTGGTACATGATGGACGAAGGTTATGATGAGTTCCATAACCCTTTCACTTCCACCTCTGACGAATATGTTAAGAAAAGGGAGCAGATTCTTCAGAAACAGACTCAGAAAAGAATATCTGCCCAGAAACGACAGATTAATGAGGTACGATCACAGTGCTTTATATCAACCTAATCAGAATTCCTTTCTGCATGGACGGGTTTATAGTCCTTATGTTCGTTCTTGTGCATTTGCCTCGTTATTGTAATTTAGTTTTGATATATCTTCACAAACAAGCTGTGTGTTTTTTTTCTCTCAGGATAACGAACGGTGGGAGACCAACCGCATGTTGACGAGTGGTGTGGTACAAAGATTGGAGGTGGATGAAGACTTTGAGGAAGACAATGCCACCAAGGTTCATCTGCTAGTCCATAACTTGGTCCCTCCATTCCTAGATGGGAGAATTGTCTTTACAAAGCAGGTAAATTACACTTGGCCTATTGAAAGTGTTTTTTTGTCTTAGATATTTATGTAATATAGAATCTTTGAAGACTCAACATTTCTGAGAACACCTATTTTGTTATCAAGTATAACAACCTGACATACCTATCTCGCACCTTCTTTGCACTTCTTTGCCTATTGCTTCACTCTGTCAGGGCCAAGATTTCTTACATTAATGAAGCTTGAATGTTGTTTCTCAATAGTCAATAAATATCTGCTATATTAGAAAATGGTGAATGTTACAATTCTACTTAAAGAGCTTTATAGATGCTGTATACCTTTGTTTTGTCGTGTTTTTCCTACAGCCAGAGCCTGTCATCCCTGTGAAAGATGCTACCTCTGACATGGCAATCATCTCTCGAAAGGGCAGCCAGCTTGTTCGCAAACATCGTGAGCAGAAAGAACGCAAGAAGGTAGGTTTGACCCGCACCTTCAGTTAAACTGATTTACAGTAAAAAGCACCTGGCTTTGTGATTCTGCTCCAAAATATTGTTCATTTTGGGATAATACATAGTGCTGTGTTTAGACTTAAGCTAAAGTGAAGATGTTCATAATGTTATTTTTGTAGATGGTATTTATTTATCAGTCACCAATGCAGTAATGGAAAAATGACTAAATTTTTGGTTTACCAACTCTTTGCCTTGAACCTCTTATGCCTTGAGGCTCCCAGTACCAGGGGCTGAGTGTTAACATACGGTTTCACGGGTGTAACGTCAGGTCTGTAATGTAAACATAGTATCCAGAGTCCAGAATCCCAGCTAAAAGCTCATTAAAACCATTTATATGACCGCCAAACACAGTTAAGACAACAAACAATTAAAAGAGCAGGTAAACAAAGTCCGCAAAAGGATGTAAACACAAATTATGGATTCCCTTGTCCACCCGACAGCATGTACATGGACAAACCACACCTCTTATGAAAACACACATCTCACAGATTCCAGAACTGTAAGTTTCATCTCGCGATGATCAAGATTCACTGAACCAGAAGAAAAGAAGTTTGAAAAACATCATCATAAATGTTGTCTTACCTTTGCTGTTTTGCCTCTAAAACTTCTATCTACTGGGATAAAACCTCATTTACTGAAAAATGACATCTCCCAGTGTCGTTTTGAGAGCAGTTTCCTGTCCTATTTTTACTATTTTCTGCCTGGTTACGTGAATTTGAATGAACGACGACAGATGAGTTGACCGGTGTCAGTCATTCTGCATCAGAGATCTTTCCCTCCTTACCAGCAATGGTTCGATGAATGTAGACATAGTGACATCAATGCAATTCTTCTGGATCTCACGATTAAAAGGAGGGGTTAATCATGAAACTTAAAAGAAACACTACACTCAGGAAGAAGTGCTGGAAATGATTTTAAAGACAGTGGGACAGAGTTGTGTGTCCCAGATTCCTCATCGGGTGACGAGGACCTTACTCGATTCCAAAATGTATCGAACTGAAAAACACCTTGCCAGTTTTCTCTGTTTCACTTCAGCACCACAAATCTTTGCACAGATAATGTCCACATGCTGATTCATGGTTTTCTGGAGTTTTTTTTGTCTACTGTAGCAGATTTTCAATACTCCATTTTTTTTGTACTTTAATATAGAAAATAATTTTCCCATCCTCATTTACTTTAAAACAGTGACATCTGTGGTGATGCTGTCACCTCTAATGAAATCTCACAAAGTGTTGGCTGTACTTTGATACCAATGGTTTGCATAGGGTTTGTAGTTGTAGAGAAATAATTATTTTTTGAGTGAGAATATTTTTTCGGTATGTCATTTTCAAGCAGAAACCCCAAAAATCCTTGTTGATGATGAAGGTATTTCTTTATGATGATCTTTGGGATTATTGCAGCCCAATAAGTTTAGGACTATTTGGATAAGATCTTTTTTTAGTCTTATTAAGTTTTGTCATCGCACTTCTGTCAGTTTGCCAGAGCTTTTACATCACTTTAGTAAATGATATACATAATCACAATACCCATTTGTTTGTTTGCCAGTTTCACAATAAACCTTCACTAGCAAGATAAAAGAGCTTAACAAATGTAATGTTGAATGCTCTTTCAACTCCTCTGTAGAAGCATCCATCATTTTGCAGTCCTATCTTCGGTTGCAGGCTGCAACTTTAATTTCATAATCAGTGAATTAATTAGAGTAACTTTGTTTGCAGGCACAACACAAACACTGGGAATTGGCAGGCACCAAGTTGGGTGATATCATGGGTATCAAGAAGACAGAGGAGGAAGAGCCTGGAAACAAAGTGGTGGGCGAGGACGGCAAAGTAGACTACAGGTGACCAGAGTTTCTTTGTCAAACTCGACAAGTTTAACTCATGAAACCGTTCCGCCAGTTGGTTTTAACTGTCAGCATGATTTTTCTTTGAATGTCTCACAGAGCAGACCAAAAATTTGCAGACCACATGAAAGACAAGAATGAGGCCAGTAGTGAGTTTGCAAAGAAGAAGAGCATTTTGGAGCAGCGACAGTACCTTCCTATCTTTGCTGTGAGGCAGCAGCTTCTCAACATTATAAGGTATTGATACGAGGCTTTGGTTATTGCTCTCCTCGAATGCCTTTCATCTACAGTTTTCATGAAACATTTCTTTAAAACTCTCTTATATTTTAACTGTTGCATTGTGTTTACTGCGATCTGCAGGGACAACAGCATTGTGATTGTTGTGGGGGAGACCGGCAGTGGAAAGACCACTCAGCTGACTCAGTACCTGCATGAAGATGGTTACACCCGCTATGGAATGGTGGGTTGTACTCAGCCCCGAAGAGTGGCAGCCATGAGTGTTGCCAAGAGAGTCAGCGAGGAGATTGGCACCAACCTAGGAGAGGAGGTGAGACGGCTGTAACCAGCCTGCTTTCTGCCTATGTGCATTAAATGTTCACTTACTGGAGCTATTGTAAAGTTATGTATGGTCTTCTTATCATTTTTCTTATTTCTTTTTCATTGAATCATGATTTTTGATTCACCTTAATGAATCAACATTTATTTATTTTTTTTTTAATTTTCAGTTTTGGTCATCAGTCCCGTTAAACATTAATTACATAATTTAAAAGGCAATGCCTTACAACCTGATAAGCAGCAGCCATTTTTACTGTTGAATAGTTGTTATTGTTTAACTCTGTATACTACTGCCATCTAGTGGGAGAAAAAAATATTGAAGGTGTGTTTGGACTGCTTTTGTCAATTAAATTAGGAACACAACTGGTAAGAAAGTTAGGAGGTCAGGTTAAAAGCTGAACAAAGCAAAATGCATTGTGTTTTTTTAACTGGTTGCTCCATTCTCTCAGGTTGGATATGCAATCCGTTTTGAGGACTGCACATCTGAGAAAACACTGATAAAGTATATGACAGATGGAATTCTGCTCAGAGAGTCTCTGCGCGAGTCAGACTTGGACCACTACAGTGCTGTAATAATGGATGAAGCTCACGAACGCTCCCTCAACACTGATGTGCTGTTTGGGCTGCTACGTGAGGTCAGTACAT
This sequence comes from Leptatherina wallacei, assembly GCA_028567055.1. NCBI lineage: Eukaryota > Metazoa > Chordata > Actinopteri > Atheriniformes > Atherinidae > Leptatherina > Leptatherina wallacei. The sequence goes on from JAOXYM010000001.1 coordinate 18,132,614, forward strand.
AAATAACATCCATTAAGTCTGCTGCAAGAAATTTATTTATTTATCATTTTTCAAAACAAACACACAAATTGTCTGCATCACATCTGCTGACATGTTTTATTCTGACTCCCGTATAAATTCTTTCATGATGTGAAGTAACTATTCCTCCCATGTTTTCTGTTTCTTACTAGGTTGTATCTCGACGTACTGACTTGAAGCTCATAGTTACCTCAGCTACTATGGACTCAGACAAATTTGCAGCATTTTTTGGCAACGTACCCATATTCCACATTCCTGGAAGGACATTTCCAGTAGACATCTTGTTCAGCAAGGTATGTGTAAAACATGTCTATTCATACAGGCAAACTACATTGTCACTGTATTACACCTTGAGCAAGTATACTGTAACTGCTTATTTGTACATTTTCTGAAAAGTGTCACTGATTTTTAGTCAAAATGCAGTAAAATTTAATATCATACTTGCATATTCTACACTTACCAGACCAAAAAAAAGAGAGGACCACAAAATTAACAATTAACGATGGGTAAAAATTTGTGTTCCTCATTTACTTTATTTATATTTGACTTCAAGTCTATCTGACAAAATCACAGTAATTTATGGTAACTGTTAAATATAAAAAATATGTGTACCCTGAGTTTTGAAATAATATTTGTACGACTTTAGTGTCTGTATTAATCCGTGGATGGTTCGTTCTTTGGTTTTTCCGTTTCAAAACAAAACGAGAAAAAACTAAATATTAGGTGGTTTTGTTGTTTTAAAACCAAATTAAACAAATGAAAATTCCAAAAATACAATAAGAGAACAGTATTTTCAATGTTTCGTTTTACAAACAAAGCAAATTTTTATATTTTGTTAGTGTGCACCTTCTGACGGAACCAGAAATTGCGGCCCCAACTCCAGACGGCTTTTATTTTCGACCGCTTTATCATACGTTATGTTTCATACTGAGCAGCAGTGCAGGAAAAGTCAAAATCCCGCCATGGACACTGCTGATTTCAGAGTGTGTTTTGCTTCTCTCAAAAAGGTCATTTATCAGCGCGGAATAAGGACAGCGGTCAAGTGAGCCGTCATTTGAAAACACACAGTAAAGCCAGCCGTACTTTCCTCGCGGGTGAAATCTATGTGCGCATTTTTATTGTGTATTACGGTAAACGTATATAAGTTAAATGCTATGTAAAACAACAAAAAAAGGTAATTTATTCATGAAATGCTTTGTCGTGGTGAAAAACTATGTTCAGTCACTGTGTGAAAATATTTGATGTCAAGAAGTCATTTTTGCCATATTGTCCTGATGTTTGAAATTTAAGATGTTAAATAGTCTTGCTCTATGATAAACAGATTAAAACTACTTTTTATCACCTTACTATCGGAGGCGACAACATACTTGGACTGGTAGTAGATGGATGAATCCATCTACTACCAGGCCCACGGACTTGCAAATTTACTGTAGAATTTTTGTAGTAATATTCATTAAAATCTGTTATAATACAAAATTGAACTTAACTCGTTTACCACAATTATAGTAAAATAGCCATTTTAAAAGATAAATTACTATTTTACTATAATTATGGTAAATTCGCTGAGTTCAATTTGGTATTAAAACAGATTTAAATGAGTATTACTCCAAAATTCTACAGTAAATAAGCAAGTCTGTGGGCCTGGTAGTAGATGGAGTCATTTTGAACAATATTCAAGTCTCCAAGTATCTTGTCGCCTTCGATAGTAAGGTGATAAAAAGTAGTTTTAATCTGTTTATCATAGAGCAAGACTATTTTCTACCCCTTAACATCTGAAATTTCAAACATCAGGACAAAATGGCAAAAATGACTTTTATTGACATCAAATATTTTCACACAGTGACTGAACATAGTTTGTCACCACAAGAAAACATTTCATGAATAAATGACCTTATTTTATTGTTTTACACCTAGAAGATAACCTAAAAATATGTTTACCGTAATACACGATAAACATGCACACAAAGATTTCACCCGCGAGGAAAGTGCGGCTGGCTGTACCGTGTTTTCAAATGACGGCTCACTTGACCGCAGCGAATAAGGCTCCAAAGCCTGTTGGAATTTTTTAGTCTATCAGTCTCCACAACGCAAAACTCTTATTCTTGGGTGGGTTTAAAAAAAAAGAAAGAAAAGTATATTTTATTTTGGATTTAAATAGCTGAAGCAAAAATCAAACTCTGTGAATTTTTTATTATTTTGATTTTACGTTGTATCATTTTGGTTTTTAAAAACAGAAAAAAAACAACACAGTTATTTTGTTTTTTGCGATTTTGTCTTAAAAAAACAAAAACAAAGAACGAACCATATACGGATTTGTATTCCAAGAATGTTCTGTTTTGTTAAGATGATATTAGGATTTTTGTTTTGAATTTGACTAATTTGTGTTGTGCTGTGCAGACACCTCAGGAGGACTATGTGGAGGCTGCAGTGAAACAATCGCTTCAGATCCACCTTAGTGGGATGGCTGGAGACATCCTTATCTTCATGCCTGGACAAGAGGATATCGAGGTTGAAAATGCTCCATAGTTTAGAGTTATTTCAAAAGTTTTTCTTGAAAATTTCAATACAATTATTAGTAGGCCAGCTTTTTTGTTCTTTAGAATCATAAAATACTTTTTACAAAGTGTAAAGTCTATATTTGCTACATCATGTTGAAACAGCTTGCATATGGTGTATCTTGAGTATGTTTGCTCTTGTCCTTGCAGGTAACATCAGATCAGATCGTGGAGCGTTTGGAGGACTTGGAGAATGCTCCACCTCTGGCTGTGCTGCCCATTTACTCACAGCTTCCATCTGACCTTCAGGCCAAGATCTTCCAGAAGGTTTATATCAGTCACTGCATATTGTAATTGTATTTATATCTATTTTTACGCTTCTAAATGCTGACTTTGATTCATCCTGTACAAGGCTCCGGATGGTGTGCGGAAGTGCATTGTTGCTACAAACATCGCTGAGACGTCCCTCACAGTGGATGGAATCATGTTTGTTGTGGATGCAGGATATTGCAAACTTAAGGTTCTCCAAGCTTGCATGTGTTTTATTTGTTTATTTATTTATTTATTTTTTATGCTGTTTATTTCAGTACAATTTTAAGGCTAACTCTCAGCTTGTATATTTCTCTCGTGTTCTTTTTTTTCCTCATTCTCTCTTTCTTTTCATTATAATGTCAACAGGTCTTCAATCCTCGCATTGGTATGGATGCTCTCCAGGTTTATCCCATCAGTCAGGCTAATGCCAACCAGCGTGCTGGCCGAGCAGGACGTACAGGACCAGGGCAGTGTTACAGGTAATGCAGTGCAAGTCATATGCTATATCTGTTGAGGTGCAATTAGTGCATAGTTCATATCCACATTTAGTTTTTTTTCTCAGTTGTCAGTTTTGACAGTGATCCTGACAGTAATTTTGAGTCCCAGAACTGTTAAGAAATAGTTGAAGCTGTTGGTTGAACTTTGTACATTATCCTTGGACTCTGGCATACTCCTGACTTCACATTTATAAATAAACGACAGAGACAAGGGGCCAGGGGCCTGTTGCTCAAAACCAACATAAGGTATTAAGCCTTGCTCAACTCATTTGTGATCTGGTTGCACAAAAGCGGGATAGTGCAAAGTGTGATATGTTATGACATAGCTTACCATGGAGATTTATTCTGTGGAGCTAACCCTCTACACATTGTTACGACATTCAACTAGACCCACTGTCATTATTTGAACACTTGTGATCATTAAAAGCACAGCATCAAAGCATATAACACAACTTGGGAATAGATAAACATTCACAAAGGTCTGTATATTATACACCCATGTCTGCATACTGAAATAGATGCAGGACAGATCCGTACACAACAAATTAACACACCAATGAACTAATGCAGTAACCTCCCTGCAGGCCTGTATACACACAGTATATAGCACATATAAAATGGGCCAAATTACTCTAATTCCTCTGTCACCACAGGAATGTTTAACTTAAATTGAAAGCATGCATATTAATTTAGGCCACCGTGATGTCCCATATCCTGCCTGAGCTGATGATGATGGTGAAGACATCAAAATCATGCCTTCAAGAGGCCGAAGTTCATTTCTTTTGTGCCCTTGTGCTGGAGTGGGGATTATTATATACCTGCTGTGCTTCCTGAGGGTCTGCAAACAGTGTCAGGAGAAAGGGCTGGCAGGCAGACTCTCTGTACACCAGCAATACACCAGACAATTCACCTGTGAATGCAAAATGTTATCATCACAGCCTCATAAATAGAGTGACATTGTTGACACAGCCATGATATTAAAGCTAATTATTAATAGAGGTAGTGTGGCTCGCCTTGTGATAGGCGCTGATAGATTGCAGAGGTCTGAAAGACTCTTGAGTCATGGACCGAGCCAGGTTACTTTGCCACAACATTACAATTTAGCCAGTCAGCTTTGCAGACCATCTGAAATTCTAAGATGTAGACTATTAAATCAATCGATGCACATAAAAAGCGATGTACAGTTTTCATTAATGGATAATATCAAAAAGTCGTGTTCACCTGAATATTAATGCTGTGAGAGGATTTCCTATTCACAAAATCAACCTCATGAGCATCTCAAGGGGATTTTATTTTGATGCGGGTGCTGTCCAGTGCACCAATGACATTGCACCAATGTAACACAAAGCAATGAGTATCCTTTGACTGTTGACACTTGTAAACTCTTGAGTCCATAAACTCATAAGTCCCATTACAGGGTTTCCTCAACATGTAAATGATTGTGGCGCACCGCCACTGCAAAATAAAAGCTGCCAGGCCTTCAGGATGTAAATTATATTGTATAAAAGGATCCATATAAAGTCTATTTTTGCGCATATTTACAGACCATTGCATTGTTCTTGAGTTAAAATTCAAGTTTAAGTAGGATGTGTCAATACAGATGTTATAACTTATGTCTGAATGAGGCAGAAAACCTTTTTATGGTAACTATTTTTATTTTAGTATACAATCAATTTTTATTATGTTAAAGTAATTATGTGCCTTGCATTGGAAGTTCAGATTAAATCCCACTAGATGGGACAACTCTGCCACCTGCTGACATATATTGGTACCTGCACAGGAGGTTTGGTAGAAAGCTGTTAAATGTGGGAATATTAGAGAAGTCCAGGCTTTATGAAATAAGAAAGTAACTTCTGGTAGCCTTCTAAGTGTGTAGAAGCTTTCAAGACATGATATGAAGAATATGATATTGATATGTTTTGATATGATCAAAATATAAAATGTTTAATTGTTAAAAATAGGCAACTACAGAAAGAAACTTGAATTCAAAATCACCACAACACACAGTCTGTGTGGTTTGGTGGGTGCTGCTGCAGCGCTGTTGGTGTGTTTTTATCTTTACAGCGCATAAATAGTTTTCAACAGTATATCCATTAATGAGTAGCTAAAAAGAGTGTACATATTTACATATATGATATATTTTATTTCTTTTGACGTAAACTGAGTTTACTATGTGTTTTATGTTTGTGTCCATTTCTGTTTCTTCTTTCCCGTCCAGACTATACACTCAGAGTGCCTTTAAGAACGAGATGCTGACCACTACCATACCTGAAATCCAGAGGACCAACCTGGCCAATGTAGTTTTGCTATTGAAGTCTCTGGGTGTTCAGGATCTGCTCCTCTTCCATTTCATGGATCCACCCCCTGAGGACAACATGCTTAATTCAATGTACCAGCTCTGGATCTTGGGAGCTCTGGACAACACAGGTGGGTCAGTCTGGCATCACTGGACAAAGTACAAAAGGTTTTATCATTCTGTTTTGTTTTCAAACATGTTATCAAGGGTCCCAAACCAGAATAGACCAAGATAAACCCGGTTAGAGAAACAAAGCATGTGGCATAAAGAATATAAATGTCCACTGAAGGTTTCTGTGGTCTTAAGACCCGCTCAATTTTTAAAGCATAACACTTATTTGCTTAAATGTAGCATCACTATGGCTTTCATCTGCAGTTGCTTAGTGGTGCTCAGTGTTTTCTCTTTTGTAAGTTAGTGTGAAAACTAAAGATCAATGCAGTAAATAACCAAAATGGCATGTTTGAGCTATTAAACATACAGGAAAGCAGATGATATTACAATTACTACTGTGTATTAGCAAATGTTTACTTTACCTAATTCTTTGATGTAAATGTGCAATATAATGACAATGCTTGTTGTTTGGCATATTTCAATTGAGTAGATACGTAACTGAAATTTAAATCTGTCCATGTTTTTGTGGATGATAATGGAAAAGTCACAGAAAAATTGTAAATACTTTTCATGGGATGCAAACCCTGTTTAAACAGTGTAATATGAAAATGGACCATATAGTTCTTTTATAATTGGTATGACAAACCTTCAGAAGATTTTTCACATCATTGGCAGCCATCTTGTTTTTTTTTTTTATGATGATTCAGAGGCACTCCCCTGTACCATCTTACTTTATCAATCCTGATCTTTATTATACAGTTAAATAAGGGTAAGGCCAGGTGGAAATCTATATGAACGGGCAGATGGCCAAAATATTCTGCTGGAGAAAATGAAATATGAGGTCTCAGAATTGTCTCACTGCCAGGTTGCATGTGTGCAGTGAACAAGAGGGAATAGTATGAGTCGTTATAATGATAGATGTTGGGTTTTTGAGTAATTTGCAAGTTAATAGCAATCTGGCAAATAAACAGAGCTGTATATTTATTTATTTATTTATTACAATTCCAAGTAAAATTTGCCAAAAGTTAAGTTGCTGTGTCAGGATTTGATTCCTTCCCTTGTCTTATACAGTAAATATTATATAAGAAGTGAATATAGCCAGCTGGAGATGGAGCCAGGAAACCAGTCCCTAGATGCTGTCAGTACTACTTTACCCATTTAAAGTGCAGTATCAGGACTTTATATATCTGTTGGTTATGTCCATCTTTTTTATGCAGTCTTTGGTCTTTTGTGAGACCAAACTTACAGCGAATTTTGACTAAGTCTGCACAATATATTGATGCACAATATCAGTATACTGTAGCAAAAGACTGCTTGCACTGCAATAAATAATTAACCACCGACCTGTTCCATGTCAGATATTTTGACATGAAACAGTAGGACAAGCAGAGGTTTATTGATGTGGGCTGCATTTAATTTACATGATGTTTTGTTTCTTATCTTCTACAATAACCATCATAGATGGGTACAGAAGTTCACAGTAGCCCCTTGTTAATGCATCTAAGCCTAACACCATATAGTGAAGTATGTCATATTATATTTACAATAAACAGCCATGGCATTGCAAATCACTTGTTTTCCTAATATCCAGCATCCCTAATTTTAACCAAAAGCACTGGGTACTTGGATGCCCTTGTGCTTTTTCAGCTCTTTGGGGGAAGAAAAGAAGTATATCAGCCCAGGGTCTTTTTTATTTCCACTTATGTCAAAGGTATAGGGAAGAATGGGTCAAATTAAGTTAGTTTAAGTGTAAAAACTGGTATCCCTCTTCGCTGGAGTCTCCATGGTGCTGCAACACTGACTACAGTAGCTTACACAGAGCAGTGAAAGGGGGAAGTGCAGCTCAGCTGCATTCACTTAGAGATTCACATTTTATAGCTCTGATTCACAGCTTTGCTGTTAAGATAGCTGATCCCTCTCTCTATTCATTTTCAAGCTTACCTTTTTCCAGCTGATTGAAGCATGGCTGAGTTGGAATCTTACTTTTGCAAACAGTAAAATCTATAGCTACAGTACAACTTAAAATATATTTGATTTATAGGAGCTGTAGGTGCAGTGTGAGATGGATGAGATGGAAAGGTGGAAATAAGAAACGGGGGATATTTGGTGCAAACACTAACACTTTAGGGTTACCGCGTAACCTCAGAAGTGCTGAATCCTGACCAGGACAATTTTTCAGGGGTAAAATATATTTCTTCCTGAATGTTATTTAGCAACCTGCACCTTCTGAACTGGAGTGGGTTGAGGAAGGGACTCTTCAAAAGTCTCTGTGATATTTTTACCCATGGTTTTCGAAAAATGTCAAATGCAAAATTATGCTTTATCCCTTTTTATTACTGGTAGTGGAAAAACTTGCATGCAGTAAGACCAACAGATGTAAATGATCCTCCTGAAGTGATGACAAAGGATGCTGGGTGTTTCAGGTTTCTATTTCCCAGTAAGCGCTTCATTGAGCTGCTACAGAATGATAGTGACACTACAAAAACATACGGGAAACTTGCTGCTGAAAAGGATGCCACATTGACGATGCAGACTCTGCAAACAGACCTGGAGGAGATAGTTGTGAGGTTCAGCCAGTGCAGTAATTGCCTAGTAACTGCTGCTATGTTTGATTTGACTGGTTGGGTCTCATTTCTATCTCATCCTTAGCCAGATTCCAGGGGATTTAGGGATTTGTGGATAAGGGGGGACTTTTGATGATTCCCTGTATGGTGTGTTAACAGCAGATTATCTCTGATTAAGGCTTACCTGTTCCAAACTGGCTGCTCTGCTACTCTGCTTTTCCTCATCATAAGCTTCTTAGACTCTTTCGTCTAATCATTTAAATCAGAAACTGCAAAGTTTTTGATCTCGCTTTCTTTTTTTCTACAAGTATTTTCAGCTGTCAGCATTTCATCCTCCTCTCTCACGGTGATGGATAAGTAAGTGTCACATAATGCTGCTGTCTCCCCACCAGCAGGCTTTTGATGGAAAAGAAGCTCATAACTCTTCTTAATGCTTCTCCCTCCTGTATTCTTCACCTCATGTGCTTTTATATATGTTATGCTTGTAACTTTGAAAATTGCGCCTCCTTTGTCCTTTCAGGTGCTTTGACACCAACAGGGCGTCTGATGGTGGAGTTTCCCCTTGATCCAGCCCTATCCAAGATGCTCATTGTGTCCTGTGACATGGGCTGCAGTGCAGACATCCTCATTATTGTGTCCATGTTGTCTGTGCCAGCCATCTTCTACAGACCTAAGGTATAATTCCCCCCCCCCACACACACACTTTTGTCAATATTTGATTGTCACAGTAGATGTGGACAGGAAATGTTGGAATGACATGGAGCAAATGAACAACCATCTGAAAGAATTGGCTGCCAGGAGAGATTATATTCAGCCTTCATATGCCCTAAACATTCAGTAACTAGATCAACCTTTCTGTTTTTTAATGTAATTGAGTCAAATAATCATTACTGTGTTGTTTACTGTCAGTACAAGATAAACCAAAGTATGCCAACCTAATTGTCATATTTTCAAGAATTGGTTTATAGCAATGTATTTTGTTGTGCCTGTAATCAATATTCTACAGAAATGGTGGGTCATGTGACTACTTCCATGTGTTAGAAGTTGCCTTGGCAAAGAACACACAAGTCTTATACACTATAGTAACACTAAATTGGGTTAAAAAGATGATGCATGGAAATGCAGCTTAAAGGCCCATTCCTTAACTTTTTGACCTTAAAACTCTGCTTTCCGGACTCGTTTGATGGCACAGTTGACATCTAATATGTGCATTCCTGGAGCCATCACGGCCCAGCAGCGTCCCGCGGCTGAGAAACTGCACTACAAAACCTTCTCATGTGTGCTGAGTTTCGCTTTGTGCATGCGTTACAAGCTAGCAAGCAGATGTAAACCAACTGGTCGTTATCAACGCGTACCGTGGCGGATTCAGCAGAAAAACGTTAGAAGGCATTATCAGAGGAAGGGAGGAAGCTAAAGAGAGCCAGAGACAGAGCAAGAGAAAAGACTGATTTTCACTGACTGGAGAGGGCTCACAGTACAGGTAAGATGCAAGTTGGATGCTCAATTAGCCATCGGTAGGGGGCTCGTCACTGAGAAAATGGCAAAACTTGACTAGTGCGTCTTTAATACTGGGTGCTTTCAGATGCTATATAGGAACATAGAATCAGAGTGATGACTGATTGATTAGAGTCGTGTGTTAACCTGTACTGATTGCTATTTACACACACTGACTGTGGCTTTGTAGCAACCTCCTGTTGCTTGCTCAAAACTCAACATTTTGCCTTTGTATGTTGCAAACAGGATCAGTGCTTTGTGAAGCCATGTAGCATTTTTAAGCATATTATTTTGGTTTTCTTTATCAGAAATGAACATTTGTAGTTCACTCTTAGGAGTGAACTACAAAACATCTTTGACAGCAACTTCTTTGCAAAAAATCTCTTAAATTCCACTGTAATCAAACACAGTGAGCCAGCAACTTGGATTAAATAACTAGTTAATTCTCTAAGGATGTAGGGAAGAACAAAAATGGAGCTTCGGAGCATGGCCATTTCATAGGAACATTTTTTCTGTGCCAACAATGGTGCAGCTCTGTGTCTGATACAGTCTGAGTGATTGTCATTAGTTTCTGAGTATTGATTATTATTATTAGATGCAACATCTTCATAGGTAATCACACCCGATGTTTGTATATGTTTTTATACGTTTCTGTTTTTGGTTAAAAATGTTGTAGTTTTTTAAAAGATTAGCCTTTCTTATTAAAAACGTATATCCATTTACTGTTACAGGGTCGTGAGGAAGAAAGTGACCAGGTCAGGGAGAAGTTCTCCGTTCCAGAAAGCGACCACCTCACCTATCTTAATGTCTACATGCAGTGGAAGAACAACAATTACTCCAGCATCTGGTGCAATGACCACTTCATCCATACCAAGGCCATGCGCAAGGTCTGATCTGAACTGCTTCACCTCTTCTCTCTGTGAATAGCCTCTGAAATTTCATGAAAACCTCATTAATTTCACACTTTTTGGAGTCCTGCATGCAAACTTTTTTTTTTTTTTTTTTTTTTTTTTTTTTTACAAAAGGGCTGTAAATAATAATTTGAGCATACATTAAGTTTGAGTTGAGTTACTTTAAAATTAACTTTGAAAAGTATACAAGTATGGAACCTTGTGATATTTCTTTCTGTGCTACTTTAAAATACTTTGAGAGTTTGACCTTGGCCTACTTTTACATCAAGATAGTGAAACAAATTGTCTAAAATAATCTTTTGTAAGCCAGCAGGATTTGTAGTGGTTCTGCTTCTAATAAATGTTTATGTGCAGGTACGTGAGGTCCGCTCCCAGTTAAAGGACATCATGGTGCAGCAGAAAATGAACCTTGTCTCCTGCGGCTCCGACTGGGACATCATTAGAAAGTGCATCTGTGCTGCTTACTTCCACCAGGCGGCCAAGCTCAAGGTACTCTGCTCTCTGGGCTTTCCTCGGTTAATACTTTAGGCCCAGCGGTGACTGGTTGTGGCAGATTTATAGCAGCATAATTACAGAGTGGTGAAATATCCCCTCTGGCCTCACATTAATACAGCGCTAAAATCTGAAAGGGAATTTGAAATCATGACTATATAATAATGGTTCTCAGTTTGACTTATGAGTATCCAGCTAGCCCAAGCAATCACAGTTATGTTGGGTATGCTTTAGATTTATTTTCCTGCTGCCCAAGACAGGTTAAGAAACAAATTAGCCCGGTTGACCTGCTTAGCTTTGACTTTAAAGTGCACCCATAGAAACATGTTCAAATACACAGTTAAACCTCATAACGCGACAACACCGGGAACTTGTATTCCTGTAATTAAGAGTACCACCCTAAATGTGTTATTTATGGATGTGTTTGCTCTTAGGGCATTGGTGAATACGTGAATGTGAGAACCGGCATGCCATGTCACCTTCATCCTACCAGCTCCCTGTTTGGTATGGGCTACACACCTGACTACATCATCTACCACGAGCTCGTCATGACCACAAAGGTAAGAAAAAAAACACTGATGGCTACAAACCTGGATCAAGCAAAACCTCTTAATGATATGCATAAATGTCATGTTTAATTTGTTATATGTGTTGTAGGAGTACATGCAGTGTGTAACAGCAGTCGATGGAGAGTGGCTGGCAGAACTTGGGCCCATGTTTTATAGCATCAAACATGCAGGAAAAAGCAGACAGGTAAGTCCGGGCAAGGTCCTGAATTATGTGGCAAAGTTTTCACAGATTACTTAAACAACAATGTCTGCATATATAAAGCTGTTTGCACATATGAACTTAGCACAATGGACTGTCCTTAAGCACATGTATGAGACAAGACTAAATAATTTGCATGAAGCATAATTCAAAATGTATCATGTCCAGCTGCAGACATTGATTTTTGTTATATAAAAAAAGCCAAAACACGGTGGAAGGCAGACAGTTATCCATAATGAATTATTCGTAGTACAGAGTATTTCTGTGTTAATGTCAACATTTGAATGTGTCTGCAGTCTAAAAAAAAAAAAGTGAAAAATAAACAGGCAAGTAGAGAAGAAAATATGAAGCGGCAACAGCTATCAGAACACCGTCTGTTCACCCCTTAAAAAGATCAATCAAACACAAGTTTGTTTTTGGATTTGTCTTAATAACTTTTAGGGATATAAAAAAAAAAATGCAATTTTTCCATTAAGTCTTTGAAGAATAGGTAATAATATTGCTATTGTTCTGACAGTAAACTTTATTTGTGTTGCTTTTTTTATCCACAATGTGCCTTTTCATTTTGTGACCCTTTGAGGCAACTTAACTCCTGACTTTTAGTGTGTTAAGAATATTGTGACTATTGTTCGGGAAAAATGCTTTCTGTGTTGTTTTTTTTTTTACTTTGCATTGACACTTCATGTAGAAAAGCAGATTTCTAAAGAAGTTAATTAAGATGCTTAAGAGCTTGATTTTCCCACACTATTGGTGAAAACATATGAACTGACTGGTGGCCAGGCCTTAGTAGCCAATTTTAGAGGCTAATCAATAATGTCGCTGTGGCTAAATGGGGAAAAAAATCCGTGCAACCAAAATCTTATGGCATAATCTTCCCAATTTTGGTCTTCCACATTTATTCATACTTTCACTGTCAATTTCTGGTGATTGTATACTTTAAGCCTTGACTGAAATATATTTACCTTCATATGTTTGCGTGCCTTTGCTAGGAGAACCGTCGGAGGGCCAAGGAAGAGATCACCAACATGGAGGAGGAGATGGCTATGGCTGAGGAGCAGCTGCGAGCACGTCGAGAAGAGCACGAGAAGAAGAACAACACTGGGAGTGTGAGGTACATCAGCAACACGTTTTCCTCCTTTTGTTCACCATACCAGCTTCATCCGACAATAGTCCCTACTGGCCCTCATTTTCTATACACAGTCGAGATTAGAAACGTTTAATTTACCTACCTCACTGCCTAACCATATCGCCGCCCCACCCCTTCCCTTCCTCTTCTCCCACTCTCTCCACTCCACCTTTCTCACTCTTCATGATGAGCTTTTCTCACCTCTGGTCCCTCCAGACGAGACAAAAAGAAATAATATTGACTCCTGACTGACCCCCATTACTGCAGCAATTTAAATTGTGCCACAGCAGAACAGAGAAAGGAGGGGAACGTTCATTTTAGAATTAGACCAAAAAATTAATTTCACACCCATCTGCGAGCTTTCCAGAGAGAAATAGGTTATAAAGACTGAATTAAAAAAGAACTTTTATTGTTAATTAATCGGCTGGTTTATCTGTCTTCAGTTTCATGTGACAGCTATGTTGAAAATAATCACACTAGAAGTAAAGGATTAAGAATTAGATTGAAGCAGAGGAAGTTGGATGTGTTGTAATGAAGTTGAAGGCTCTCCTGGGCTTGTGGCTGCCTTTGTCCTCAGGCAGGCCTCACAAGTATCTCCTCTCTGGGTTCAGTGTGACCAGACTGAAATATTTAGTGGGGTTTGCCTTCATGTGGCAGCTGCTTATCACTGTGTCCCTGCTCAGCAACACACATCAGTGCTGTCAATTAGTAAATAGTCCAGTCAAAGCAGCTCCTGTGTTTTTAGTCATATCTCTGCTAGAACACTGTGATTGGGTGTTGCATTGTTTCAAGGAGAATTTAACAAGTTCAAGGTCTATGAATACAGTCAGGTATACTTATGGCTGTGTATCAAACATGAATAATTGTTATATATTCCACAGTCAGATTCTTATGTTTGAACGGCCCAACCCTACACACTTAACATTGTTGTATTTGGACTGCAGGCCATGTGTAGATTTGTGAAAGAGTTTTCCTCCGGTACCAGGCAGCTATATATTTCTAGTCACTTGTCTGTGTTCAAGAATAAAATAATCAAGCACTAAGAATTCAGGAATACAGTTGTATTGCTTATACAATTTTGGATGGATGTAGGTTTTTTTTCCAGATAGACGAAAAACATGCAAAACGAGTGGTATAGCCCTTTAAGAAATGAGCCCTTGTTGAAATGTAGGCATTGATTGTTCAACAAATTGTGTTTATTGTTCTACATTTGTTCTCATTGCTGTTGTAAAACCTCTGTATTGAGGGATGTACAGCAATTCTCCTGAAGTGAGCAGGGAGACAAAAAGGAAAAGGGATGAGGGGGGCACAGTGACAGGAGGGGGTTATGGCCTGATGGTGTAATTGCTGCAGGTGTGTGTGCGTGCGTGTGTGCGTGCGTGCGTGTGTGCGTGCGTGCGTGCGTGTGTGTGTTTTTTTATGTGTTTTTTTATGTGTTTTTGTGTGTGAGCAAGAGGGAGAGATGAGAAGTGTGGGCAGTGTCACTGTCATGTAATTAAAGATGATAGATTGTGCTGTCAGAGGCATCAGGCTCCACGTCCCAACACTCTTCACAGAGACACCAGTCTGCCTTTTCTGTCTCATCCAGTCCCTCTGCTTTCATGTTCACGTTCAGACTCACAGTCCAAAATGGTCCTCATTCATTTTCTTCAGCAAGAAGCTGCAGTTTAAGAAAAGCTTAGTATGTAACTACATGCAGGACTCAAGAGAGTAAATGAATTATTCTCTTGCAAATATAACTGGCCTAAATCTGACTCTTTTTTTTTTTTTTTTTTTTTTTCTGCTCTTGAATCAGGGCAGTGAAAATTTGCACCCCAGGAAGAAGAGAGGAAGCTCCCATGACACCTAGACGCACCCCATCTCGCTTTGGACTGTAAAAGTCACATCGACTAGTACCACACTGGCATGAGTAAAAACTGTTCAAATTGAGCTGCCTGTTGTCCCTCTCCATCAGCTGCAGTTCATCTACCAACCACTAGAGTGAGAACTTGTATAAGGCACAGGACCATGCTGATCAACATGTCTCCCTCCAACTTCATCAGCCACTAGCTGTTTCTGCAATACATTTAAAGAAATACAGGACTGTTGTTTTTTTTGTGTATGTTCAGTATTTATATGTGCCCAAACATAAAGATTTTACAAATGTATGTATAATGATTTTACCTAAGCTAGAAACAAAAGCTTATTATTTTTATTTTTATCAGTGTATTATTAGAGGGCAACTGAAAATTATTGATCTAATTTCATTGCTACTTGTTTTTGTGTCCATGTGTATACTAGTTCTTGTAGTGTAGTGGCTTGAACAGCGGGCACCGCCTTGAAGTGCTCCTCTACAGACTGAAGCACTACTCAAACTGTACTTATGGCCTAAGTGTGTACTGACTCTAGAGTTGGATTGTAATACAACACACTCATGCAGGCTTAGCCAATTGACCTTTTTCTACTTGGTGTGGACCTTGTTCCAGCGAGGTAATTCACCACAGCATTGCTGTGCAACTTCACCACGCTGGATTAAACATATCAACTGTTAAAGTTTCATGGGTCCTATGTTCAAAACGGCCAAGTATTCTTTGTTTTGTTTCTTTTACTGAAACACATGTTTGGAAATTGCTTTCTGTCGATGTCCCCTCGCAGCTGATCACAGGATGCAACATTACATAAACTGTTTAGTGAAGGTGTTCTGTTTTGTCTTTGCATCATGGACGTTTGTTACTTTTATTTTATGTAAATAAAAAGTAGATATTGTCTTTTTTTTTTTTTAAAAAGAAAATTCAATTTGATATTTTACTCAAAATTGCATGCAATAAAATAATTGTATTTTGTGACTTGTGCACACACTTTTAGATTAGCTTTGTGGTGGCACAAATAATAACTTAAGTAAAATGTGATTCACATTTAGGCCATAAATTGTCTACATGCAGCTTCAGTGACTTTTTTTAAATTTTTATAGAGACACAAGGGAGCGTAAACAATGATTAATTCAAAGTTCGCAGCTGAGCATCATAGAAGTATGCCAACAAATGAATCATTTTCTTCAGCCAGACAGTTAATTAGGCAGTGGAAAGGTAACAGCACTGCAGCAAATTACTGTCAATAAAGATTAATCAGCAACTTGCTTGGATCTGAACAATTCATAAACAATGAAAAAGCCAAATTGCTCCCTATATATGCACATCATTTTCATTAGGTGTTTAAAAAAATGCCCCCCAAAATACTTTCTCTTTTTGTGCAAGTCCGTTGACAAAAAAAACCAAAGAGAAGAGGTTTAAATATAAAACGCTGAAAAAGAGACAGTCTGACCTATTACAAGTTTGACAACAGCAGTAAACTGACTACCTAAAGAGTTTCTGGTAAATTAATGTTGCATTTTCTTCCACAAACTGGAAGTTTTGTAGCACAGTTTTACGGTCATGAAGATCTCATTTTTGCACCTCACAAACACAACATGAATGTTCATAATGATTTTCCCACTGGTTGTTTTCACAACTGTAAGCTGAGATGAGTCCTTCCTTCTCTCACATAATGTCACCCATCTATACGTGGGATCCATGGGTTTAGAACCCACTGTGAAAAGATGTGAGCATGCTTTAGACAAGAAGATCCAAGCTGCATTTTGTGTCTGGCTTTACTGAAGCTGAATGTAAATCAGCAGGTCACAAAAGCCTGGGTGGTACTCAAGTGTCTTCATCATGGTTGCACTTGGCGTGTCTCAGCTGAGACCATTTACCAGCTGGCATCAATTTGAAGGGAAAGCCAAAAAGAGCTCATCATCTTGTAGTGTTTTTCCCTAAGCTGGAGCCCACTGCTGCACTTCTTTCTTGTTGGTCAGCGATCATCTTGCTGTAACCCTCATGCAAATAAGCACATTATGAGTGCACCCTCGACCCCCTCAGTTCTCCAAGTTGTCTTGATTGAGTGTGGCAGATGGAGGAGGGGATGGATATAATGGACTCCACCAACTTTAATGAGACAAATCTCAGCTATGGGCTGACATTTTGAAATAGTCTTTGTGAATGACAGTGTCAGCAGTCACCTTTACTGAAGCTTTCCAGGGAAGGGCCTTGTAATGATAGAGGGAATTAAAATGGCCTCCAAGGCAGCGTAGATAGGAGCCGCAGGATTAAGGTGCAAAGCAGGCTCTGCCACCACACCCCAAATGAGGAAGCTGCTTTTTCATAAGAGGACAACTATCCTCTGCAGACTACATATTGCCAACCTGAGATTTGATGGAGGGATTATGGTGATGTTAGATGTTGACCACTGTGAGATTTGTTGAAATGAGCTGTCCCCCCACATTAACTGTCCCTCTCTTCCCTTGTTCTCAGCCACCACCACCCTTCCTCCCAGTTGAGTGTATGGTGGCTGACAGGGACAAGCTCTGCTGTCATTACAAACTTAATAAGAGCAGAAGTGAGATTGATGAGAAAAACAGAGGCATCAACTGCTCTTTTAATTAACTTGTGTCCCGTAATGGTACCAGGACAAAGGCACTGAGCAAAGAATGAGACATTTTCTTTCTCCCTCTACTCCTTTCTGTTTTGTTGCCTCGCTCACCAGCAATAATGAAGAGCCTTCTGGGACCCAATTACATCCAAGGCTGCATTAGGAGCACAGCAGGCCCAGTGGAAACTTCAGCTGAGTTTTCCCTCATCCTTCCCCTGCCTCCACATGCTGTTACCCTGCTGGAGATGGCTTTCACTTGATTGAATTTTGAATGTTACACACCCCGCACTTCACCCACCCTGTTTTCTGTAGTCCTTTACCTTCAACGATTCTGAACCCACATGTGGTTTATGATGGAAACAGGAGGCAATGTATGCTTGTTGTTAGCTGTCCTTCACATTATAACTGCTATCTGTGATAGAGTGGCTTTCAATAGTGTGTAATACTGAGCACTCATACCTGTTTGTGTGTTGCATCCCTGCAACATACAGCAAGTTCAAGGGAGGAAAAAAGATTAAAATCACTGAACCGTGGTGTTTTTGGACTGAATAAAGATTGAAAAGATGAGATTTATAAAAGAAAAATATCAATGAGTGAAGGAGGATTTTTTTCCATTAACAAAATGTCATAGAATCATAAGTATATCTTTAAAAAGTTAAAGCAAACAAAATAATTTGGGTTATTTGTTTTTTAATTTTTTCACAGAAAAACAGACACAAAGCAGCTTAGACTGGTATTATTTCTAGTGACCAGCAGGGGGCAGCTTCTGTTGCTTTACGAAGTCTAGTTTCAAGTTTTTAATTGAGCATACTGATTGTCTTGCATATTATGATCCAATTAGGAGCTAAAGAGAATTTATTCCAAATGCCAGGTGACCAAACTGGAAAAACTAATATCTTAACATCCAGGGAATGGATAAGCTAGCATACATTAAAGTTAGCAAAAGTGCCACTTTGGTTTGAACAGGGGCCCTTGTGTGTTGAGTCTGCAAGTTATCCGTGTATGCTTGGGTACTCTAGCTTTTTCCCACAGTCCAAAGATATGCATGTTAGGGACAACATGACAATTGTCTTGGGGACAATTTAGATTGACCAGTTAACCCAGTTAACTTTTTTTTACAATGCAGGCCCCCCTTTGGAGGAATAAACATTCCCAGGCCCCCCCCCCGCCCCTAATATAGAGATATATGTTTGATGCGGTTTCGGTAAACCACGATCTCTGTTGTGTTCACACAATCATGGTGCGTTCGATTTGTACTTGGAAGTCGGTTTTTCCGAGTTCCCAGTTTGGAAATACAACAAGAACGCCTCCTGAAGTTGGATATCCGACTCAGAAAATCGGGGTAGACTCACCAGCTCCGACTTCACCCATTAAAGATGGCTCATAATACCCTGATTCAACTTCTGATCTCTAAGTCAAATCCGATGCTCAATTGTTCCACAATTCTTTTTCTTCTTGATATTTTTTGGCAGTTGGCAAAAATTAATAATTGCACTACTGCCACCAGACAGTCTTGAGAGTGGACCAGAATGTTTCCAAGAGCTTGAATTATCAAAACATTAGGTGCATTCACTCCAGGATAATCCACTAGACTTGTTACTATCTGGGACTCAGTTCATTTGGGGGGTGCAACATTCTTCTGGATCGAGATTGTGTTCACGCTGCACTAGCCAAATGAATCTGACCTTTTAAATAACGTGTTCCACTCTTCGCCAGAGGCAGCGCGGCACCAAGAATTCTCGAAGGAGAAAACTTGTTAATCTATTGGTTGATGCAGGACAACTTCGGTTTCTAGTACATAACAGCTAAATATGGAGCTGCATCAGATCCTAGCGGTCTTGGGTTAATCCTTTTTCCGTATTTTTCCACATCTGAGTGCAAACCATTACTCCAGGCCAGAGCCACCTATCCTCCCACAACCGTGAATGTTTTGGTTGTGTTTACCCACCAAGCCGCATGCGGAACCCACAATGCACTTTGTTTTGTAGTCCGCTTCCTGTATTTGGGCGGCTTGAAGCGAACCGAGACCTGCGTTTGTGGGCAAGGCAAGCTTATTTGTATAGCACATTTCATGTATATGACAGTTCAAGGTGCTTTACATACAAACTTTAGAAACATTACAATGGGGTGCAGAAAGCATTAAGAAGAATTTAAAAACAAGAGTTGGGCGGGCCGAGTCTGTTTATTTGATCTGAATCAGAATTAGTTTGCGAATTCACAATACCCCAAACAAAACGGATTTTCCGAGGATATGGACTAGGATTCGAATCAAAAAGGCTGGTGTGAATTCGCCCATTAGTTCCTCCGGTACATTTTCCCAATCCCATGCACCTCTACACTTTTCATGTTGCCGCACCCCCCAGTTTGAGAACCACTGAGTTAGCATAACCTAGGAGTAAGTGGTGACCTGTGACCATAAAATGGAATAAGCAGGATAGAAAAATAGATGGATGACAATTTGGTTTTCAAGAAGGCCATGGCAGTGAGTATTAGAAATTTCATCTCCATGTTCGTCACAAAATTCTGACAATATTAAAAAGAAGAGGCTATGCTTTAGATGTGAGGTTTCACTGTCACTGCAAATTGCTAATCTCTGGGCATGCGCAGTAAAAAGTAAATTTTTAATAAGATCCATAACTGACTTGTGATATATCAGTTTAGAATAAGCCTATAATGGTTAAAATACCAAACTCTAGGCTTCCAAAAGGTAGGACACAATCAATGAGTGATGTCAATATAGCTATATTTATCTGCTTACCTAATCAGTTATTCTGATCTGACGAAAAATTCTTTAAGGTGTTAAAAAAATCTATTTAAAACAGCTTTTAAAAATTAGGCCTAAATATTGCTAATGTCACAAGAGGCACCATTTGCTATTTGATGGTTGAGCAAATTGGTGGATAAAGGTTGGCTGTGCAACAGATTACCTTCGGTGAGCCAGCTCTGGGCCAGTAATGGTTTTCAGATTTGTGAGTTTGAGCTGGGAGTTACAAGTGATCAAGAATACAAAAGATTTAATGGCACTGTAGAAATTATATTTAACTCTGATGCACTGTATGGTCTATGAATGTAATGGCATTCATGGTCATACTAGCAGTATGGTTAAACTCAATCATATGGACATCATGAATTAAGGCTCAACAGTGAAAAAGCCTGATATTTAAAACTGTAGCTACAGTCAGGCAATTTGATTGGCTGGAGCCTATGCTGAACTATTTTTAAACTTTAAATCATAAGCTATGCTAACAAAATGAATCAATGAATCCAGAATTCAACTGGGCAATGTAAGACATAATCCCATTCAAAGTCATTGAAAATGATCTCAGGATGATTTTTAACCACGGGTACAGAATCACACGATGCAACAGAAAAGAGAACAGATGCAACTTCTGTGAAAGAAGAGTGTGAGTAAACAAAATTCAATACTTTTAAAGGCAAAAATTAAACGGAGGTCTTTGTTTTTGCTCAGTGTAAAATAAAATTTGAATGGCGTTGACACATTTGCAGAAAGAAGCAAATGGCTAGAAATGTTGGAGTGTTGTGGCATCCAGTCATCTTTTCACTGGTCCATTGTCTTATCCCTAACCAGCACTTTGTGTATATTGTACTGCCAAGCTTGGTCTACCTCCCTAAGGACTCCACGGTTACTAACAGCTCATCCACTATTGCTTAGAGGTCTTATTTTGTTCTAGAAGAAAGACTTTATACTGTCAAATTCAGACATCCCATGTGATTGAAGGCCGATGGGCATGGAACTCTCAGAGCTGCCCTCAAAGCTGCGGCAATGCCTGCTTGTAGTGGGTGGAGAGGAAGAACAAAGGCAGACTTGTTAGGGTTTAGATGCCTTTATTATTCTTTTATTTTCCTGCAATTTCTTGTCTATCTGGGCACTTCATTAGGATTTTGGCTACATTGTCTTGTGGGTTTATTGCTTAAGGAGTAGCTAGTTTGACTCAAAACACAAGTGCACAACTTTTCTTTTACAGAAATCAATGTACAGAACTTAAATTATAAAATAAGGGATTAAAGTTTCTTCCAATTCAAAACTGGGATTAAAACAAATATGCTTGAAAGCCTGTTGACAGAAAAACAACAAACAGTGGAGTATAAAATTAGAGCCCAGCCTACATTGACAAGGCTGGGCTTTAATTTTTTCATAAATCCAACTTATCTCTTTGCTTTATTATAAGCTATGCTTATTTTATTTAGTTTTATATCCTGAAATCAATTAAGTCTCCCAAACAACAAACATCTTTACACCTTTTTGTGGCACATCCACAGAGACACTAAATGACAACAGAGGTTCAATAGAGTCATGTGATCAAGTGTTAAGCCTTTATAAGTGCCGTACCGTCCTCTTCCGCTTGTCCGGGGTCGGGTCACGGGGGCAACAGCCTGAGCAGGGAAGCCCAGACTGCCCTCTCCCCGGCCACATCAGCCAGGTCATCCGGGGGGACCCCGAGGCTCCCAGGCCAGCCGAGAGATATAACCCCTCCAGCGTGTCCTGGGTCTACCCCGAGGTCTCCTACCCGGGGGGACGTGCCCGGAATACCTCCCCAGGGAGGCGTCCAGGAGGCACCCTGACCAGATGCCCGAGCCACCTCATCTGGCTCCTCTCGACGCGGAGGAGCAGCGGTTCTACTCTGAGCCCCTCCCGGATGACCGAGCTTCTCACC
>JAOXYM010000001.1:18154916-18167610 GCA_028567055.1 Leptatherina wallacei
CTCGGATTTGGAGGTGCTGATTCTCATCCCGACCGCTTCACACTCGGCTGCGAATCGCTCCAGCGAGAGCTGGAGATTGCGGTCTTTATAAGTGGTTCCTTGAATTGAAAATGTAGGATATGCCCATCAAAGTGATGTCCACATCTGAAAGGTGTTTGAATCATGACAAGGTCCCATCAAGGATAACATCTTCAGAAAAATGTCTCTGAACTTCATAACGATCAGGGCTGCTGCATGGAACACAAAGGCTGCCAGAGGTTGATTCCTCTGTAAGCTCTCTGCTCTGCTAATCAGCGATCCTCTTGTAGTCAAATCACTGCAAAAGAACAACAGACATCAATCCGATAACTTACATGATCAAAGACCACAAAGGCTGTTGGAAACAAGGTGATGCAACAATGGACTTTATCTTCAAGGATTATGATGCCTGAGCTGGGGCAACATTTTGCTATATTGTCAACATTAGACTTAATATCTCAAGTTTTCATTCTTGTATTCAAGGTAAACTTTTTCTACCTTACAGTAAATATTTTATGAAGTATTTTCTTTGTTTGGTTCCTTTAAGGGGCATAGATTTTAAAAGTCAGGAAGTTTTGACTACTGCCGTTTAATTTTGTAAGTCATCCAATCATATAAAGTGAAATCATTTAAGTTAAAAAAGTTTTGATACAGTGAAAAACATGAATAATAAATCACCTTTTATTGATTTACAAATAATATAAACTTTTGTATTTAGTTTGGAATAGTAAAATAAAAACAATTAAATGCACTATTTTCTTTACCACAAAAAACCCAGAAAAAAAACAAACTCATTTTTAATGTAATGTCAGCAACAATTTTACAAAACATTAGGATAAGGCATTTTTCTATAACAAGCCTTTAGGTGATCTAAGGAGACCAACAGACTTGCATTTGAAATATCTCATGGTTCATACTTGACATAAGATTTCAGCTGCTAAATAGTTTGGGGTCTCAAGGTCATGTGTATATATATAAGCTGGAGTACCCGGTGATATATATATATGTGTATATATATATACATATATATATATGGCTACCAAATCATGGACTCTATCAAATCAGTCACATATATATATATACATATATATATATATACATATATATATCACCGGGTACTCCAGCTTCCTCCCACTGTCCAAAGAGATAGGTTAATTGGTCACTCTAAATTCTCCCTAGGAGTGAGTGTGTGTGTGAGTGGTTGGCCTGCCCTGCGATGGACTGGTGATCTATCCAGGGTGTACCCTGCCTCTCGCCTGATAATTGCTGGGACAGGCTCCAGCCCCCCCCACGACCCTGAATTGGACTAAGCCATACAGAAAATGAATGAATGAATATGTGTATATATATGTATATATATATATATATATATATATATATATATATATATACATATATATATATATTCTTTGCAATTCAATCTAATTATTAGTGAAATGTTTCTCCAGGTGTGTGCATGTTCTGCTTAACATTAAACAACTTTTACAGTTCTTTGTTGATGTGTTGATGGCATCAAATTCAAGTATACAGTAAACTTGATTATTTCTAAATTTTGATATGTTACCTTTCTCTCGGTCTGATTTTATTTGATTTTAATTATTTGATTTTATTTAACTGTATTTGAACATACTTCAAATGCTATTTACTTTTATTTTAATGTTGTTTATAATTTATATAAGGTTTATAATAAAGTTTATAATGTGATCAAATAATAAAGTTTAAATAAAAGTGGGTAAATATTGTTTTAAAAATGTTCAATTTATTGCCACTTATTGATATATGCATTTTACAGTGTCCTGACTTAATAAACAATGTATTTAGATTTTTGGTGAAACATACTCCCTGGTTACATTCTTAATTTTCAGCACAGTTAAATTTAATGAATTATCAAAGCTTTATGTAATCAATAATAATTGACCACATCTTGTTGTACATCACAGTTTTTGATCTGCACCAAAGTAATCAAGTAGTTATATTAATTTCTAATGGTGCTTTTCTAACATTTGCCAGTCACCTTTTATGCTCACTGCTGTCACAAATCTTACCCTGAACTGACCCAACCAGTCCATGGAGCATATCTCCAGCAGGTATTGTGTTGCTGAAGGCTGGTCGATATTCAGTAGCTTGAAGGGAAAAAAAAGCACTGACTGTCAGCTGGTGAAATCACAAAAGCTAAAATGTTAACAATGCTACCAAAATCCCCAGTCTGTAGTCGCTTGTTATTCTTCTTTTCTGTGTCAAAACACTCCCTTATTACATGATTGGTTGATGGCTTTTTCATTTGTAAAACAGGCCTCTAACTAGATGTAAATTTTAACAAGATGCAAATTTACTCTGCTTATTCTGGCCAAGCTTCGACAGCATCTCAATCCCTCTTAAGCTTCTTGTTGACCGCGTCTGCCAGCTTTGTGTACACAATTGGCTCCTCAGCTATTCCAACTGCATTGTTAATGTCTGCCCTTTTGTGCAGCTCAATTCCACCGGAATAAACAATATCACATGTGCAAAATTATTCTGTAACACAGATAATTAGCTGAAGAAACAATTCCGACTATGAATAGCAATGTGCCTGGGTAACATTATAACTTTTAAGCATGGGAAAAGGAGGGATTTGAATGTCAAGGGAAATGAGCTTATCAAATAAAGCTTAAAAATGTGCAGTGAATGAAATGAGTCAATCATTTTAATGTGAGATGGGAGCCCTGAGGAGAATAAATAAGCAATCGTCACATCATGCAGGGAGAACAAATGAGCATGGTACACAATTAGGCAGGGTCACATTCTGCCAGAGCCGTGAGCGTGGGATGAGCTAATGAGCTGTGTAAGGGAATATGTGTGTGTCTGTTTGTGCAAATGTGTACAGGAAGAGAAAGAGGAAGTATGAGATGAAAAAGCTGATCTGCAGCCCTCAAAATTCTGATGTACAGACTAAGACAGCCAGACAACCAGACACAGAAGTGACAAGTCAGGCGAGAGACAAAGATAAAAGCACGAGGGGCTGGTGGGCTATCAGTCGACTTGGCATCGGGGGCAAGTAGACATGCAGACAGACAGAGCACCGGGTAGGTACAGCATCCAAACAGAGAAAAAGAAGAGCAGTGCCTCAGAAGGACCAAGGCACAAAGCTTTCAAAGGCGACTCATAGTTATTAACTATTCAATCACATAAAGGAGAGCTGAAGGCGTGAAAGGTTGCGGACCGAAGCACTTTTGCTTCAGTGCATTAAGAGCCTGGTCCAGCACTTGGGCTGCGTGAAAGAGAAATAGATTGCCTCCCAGGAAGATGACTGCTCAAAGGAGTTGGCTTTTTCTCCTTAATAACAGCAATCTGCTGTGAAAATCTAATCCCAAGTACCATTTACACTGAATCCTGATAACTTCTGCTCGAAAAAGCGTACAATATGAATTTTTCATTCTCTGATATACAAATAAACACAACAAGCTCTGCCATCAATCAGGGGACATGCTCAAAGTAAGTGAACTGGAATGGCAAATTGCTAATGAATACTGTGCTGCTAGAAATGCACATTTTAAACTAGTACTGTGAGTATATTGTACTGGCTGAAATGAATATACAATTCTTCACAACAGCATGAAATGTATTTGATCATACAGAAATGGGGGAACATGACCCACATGGTCACCCAAAAAAAGAAAGAAAGAAAAGAAATCTAAAGTGATATTCTGGCAATGTTTATATCATGAGTGACATACAGAAACCAACAAACCAACCATGGAAACTGTCAATATGAATTAATAGCTCCATCTTTGCCATTTAAGTCAGATATGGATGCAGCCTTTAAGCCTCGTCCTCTCCTTCTCACTGGCCTAATTCCCCCTCCTCAGTGGTGGATAAAAGGGATCAGAAATACATCCATATGCATGGACAGCTATCTGTAGAGGGGATGTCAGGTCTCAGCCCGGCCAGCTTTGTGAAAGTACTGGTAATGACACTTAATGAAAGCTAGGGAGCTGGACTCTAAAAGGGAAAGCCTGCACATGTATTTGCACCATCTCCCACCCTACATCCAGACCAAGCCTTTAGATGCATAAATAAACAAACATGCTGCGTGAGAATAGTTGTGCTATTTTCCTAGCTTCCTCCTTGCTATTGCATCCCTTATTTATCTATGTATTATTATTCCCTGTATTTCTGGTTTGCTTTTAAGGTTGGTTCTGTAATCGTGGCTCCCTGCAGGCTTTCTGAAAGCCAAAAAAAACCATTAGCCGGACTTTACTTTTGTAACCCCGCATCCATAAATGGGCCAAGTTTTGTTCTTTACTGTTGTCTACGGACATTTTCTTACGATAGGCATAGTTAAATATAAGAAATATTTTAACATGTCAAAGATACCCTCACATTAGTAGATCCAATTTTCCTAACTGATTCATGAAATAGATCAAACCCCTTTTAAGCCCTAGTTAAGCTACCTTCTTGATTGGAATGAATGCCATGCAAAGCACTCCCTGCACCTCCTGTGATGCAGGTGATACAGCTGAAGTGGAAATGAGAACATGCATACGTTGAAAAAAGTGGTTGAGGTTCAAAGTAAACAGAAGGAATGAGGGGATAGAGAAGCTCTTCTTCGCACAAGCCCCTAATCAGTACAGTCAACACATGGCAGATTGAGTTCACATCTTTCTTCCCTTGCTCTTGCACCTGTTCTGTCCTTCCATCACCACAAACTTATCCCTTCAATCAGTTCCAATTTCCCTGCTTTCAATTTGAAGATGGAGGAGGAGGATGTTGGATAAGAATGTGTTACAAGCAAATGCCAGGTAACACAAACCAAGCTTACTGTGAGACAGGGGGATGTTGGCTGAGAAAAATTAGATGGCTTCAGCCATGGGATACAATTTCAGCACCAAATAACACGCTCAAAGGCAACACACAGAATTCATATTTTATTTAGAAAATGTTCAGGTTCCCATGGTGATGGCTGAGTGACATGCCCTTGGGAGAATGTCCTTGGATCATCTGAGTAAAAAGTTTGCCAACTCTAGAGGTTCAAATTGTGCCAGGGAATGGAGACCTTTTTCTCTGCTGCTTTTCCATGTCCTTTGATCAATGACTCCCTTTGCCACACACAACATTCACTAGCTAACTGCACAAATGTGTCTTCACTGTTAACAAGCTTTAGCCATCAGTCGAGGCTGGGCCACACAGGTGACGATGACACAAGCTGGTTGCAGCTGAGCAGACTACAGAGGGGGTCATTTGGGTGAAAAAGGAAAGATGTGCTGGTTATATGTAAAGCCGAGACCATGCTCTGAGATGGGAGGGCTATGTGGAAGAAGGGGGGGCAGCAGGCCGTCTGGGGCTCTCGGGTTGCTGATTTTACAGCCGAAAAACACAAACCATGAGTCACACAAACACACTGAGGCCTATGCTAATCCCAAAACGATAAGAGAGAGAGAAAAACAAACAAACATGGCAGCCAATAAAATCCTCAGTTATGAAGCATCTTTGTTTTTTTGATGTCTGTGATGCACTGCTGAGTGTTTCTATTGACCCGTGTTTCAGATGAGCCACTCAAAGAAACACTCATGTTTGAAAGCTCACTTCTTTGTCACTGACACTGTCTCTGGAGTCACGCCAGGCTAAAGCAGAGAACATGTAGTCACAGAAAGAGGCTTGTATAGATTTGTTGCCCCTCTTTTGGGAGAAAAGTGAGGTCTTTGCCAGGGTTATTATGGCTACCAAATCATGGACTCTATCAAATCAGTCACAATCCCTCAGCTGTCAACTTTTTTTGTTTATTTTATTTTGCACATTTAAAATATTCAGACAGACGATACAGTGCAGGAAGAGGCAAAAAAAGCCCAACAGGCTTATAAACAAGCCTTCAAAATTTTAGAAACAAAGCAATGTTTGAATGAAAAAATACATATATAGAATATTATAAATCAGCAATCAAATTTAAACATTCAACATTCTGAATCTTGTTTTCTAAATGGCTAAAATCATTCCACAATTTAACCCTTCTGTATCTTATTGAAAATTGATTGGCCTGGTGAGTAGCTGAGGAAGATGAATATCTGCTGATTGTTGAGTTACATAGGAATAGACCTTTGAATTAACCTGGAAATAGGCCAGAAAATAAGCAGGAATCTTTGTTGTTTGAATACATTTCATAAAAAAAAACACAAATCTGAAAAGTATTAATATTATAAACAGAATTTTTAGGTTCTTAAATAAAGGAATGGATAGAGCAGATGAGTCTGACCAGCTTGTGACTCTAATGAAGCGGTTCTGTAGGATCAAGATTTTGTGAAGAGTGTTGGGAAAAGTATTTGACCAAACAATATTACAATAAGAAAATAGGAATAAATCAAGCTATAATAAAGAGTGAGCATCCAATTTGTAGTGATCAGGTGGCTGACCTTCCTTGTTATCCCATTTAATTTTCTAACTTTAGAACTAACCCAGTCTACATGTTGCAAAGGAGCGCCTGGCTGCTTTAAGCGCCGTTATGTGTGTTCTCTGAATTGCTGTTGTGAAAGTGGGTGAATAACCAGTTTGTCATCTTTTAAGTATGCAATACCACCTCTCTCCGTTGCATCCACAGGGATATCCTTGTTGATGTAGGTGCCAGATCCTTTAAGAACCTTGATTTTTTTTCCCATGACAGCATATTTGTCCATCAGTTGTTTAAACCTGACAATCATGGGTTGTGGTTTTTGGGATGACTCCTTGACTGAGTTGACAGGGCTCTCTGCCCTGTCAACTCAGTCAAGTTCCAGTTTTGAAGTATCCAGCTTCAATTAATTACTAAATATTTTCCTTCAGATGACTTTTCCTCCCCAGATTCTTGGGCTCCATCAACAACATTATTATGGCGTTTTGTCTGACTTTCCAAGCCAAATTTATCCTGAAAGTTGAGCAGCTCCATCTTGGTATCATTACAGTTATTTGACCAACTTTTGCATGAACAATTAAAGTATCAAACTGGTTCTACTTTGCCAGCTCCCCAATCCTTCCATTTGATGAGTCATCAATGATCTGCACATATGACTTAAAGCTACATCTATGTAAGCAACATCTTGTAAAAAATTATTTTGCTGTTCCAATAATTCACACACTTGTACCATGGCAACATACTCTTCAGTGGTAATATGTGAAGCTTTATGTGGCATGGGCTCAGGTGTGGTAGGCCTACTTGGCTGAGGCCAAAATGAGCAGAAGAATAGGATCCAAACTTCCTTAGATAATGTTCCAAATTTGAACATATACATACATGGAAGAACTTATCTAGATTAAATTACCAGCAGAAACACCGGGTTTTCATAAAGGATTCAAGACATTTTGCAGGATTCTCTGCTGCTGCAGCAGCCTCATCAGATGATGCAGAGAAGAACTAGACTATATATATACACTACAGTATAATGTATGACAAGCCTGAGATTACGCAGTCATTGGTACCAAGTAGTGAGTAGTTATTATGACAAAGGGGCTGCTTTATACTATGTGAGTAAAATGTTTCAAATCTGGCCAATTCATCTTTAAATGTGGCCACCAAGACAAACTGTAGCTACTCTTCTACTTCAAAGTTTCTGTTCTGTTGCAGCACTTACTGCAGTGTTACATTTGAAAAGTGATGAACACTTCTACAAGACTTCAGCAAGGTAATAAATCAACCACTGCAGTTCAAATGCTCTTTGATTTTATTCATTTAAGTGTTTTACATTGTATGCTCTAATATAATACAATATAGCCCATGTAAACTCAAAGCACTAACTGAGTGTTGTGTCTGTCAATGAGATGCCCACCCCCCTCTGCATGACTGGCCTGGTGAGAAGATAGTTAGAGATTCTTCACCAATGCAAGGGTGGAAGTCCAGATGGGCTAACAATAGACAAATTGAGGAACTCATCAGCTCTCAGGTATGAAGATGATTTCAAACTGCCTTAAATTGCAGTATCACTGGCACCTCAAATAGACCCCCATTCAAAAAAAAAAAAATCTGTCATTCAATATTAAGTCAATAAAATTAGTCATTTTGGCTTGTAAACTAGATTTACTCCTTCTGATTAGTGTGCTGGTGATCCTTCTGAAAATAATTGAAATATATAATAGATATAAAAGTACTTTTGTCTATGCATTCAATTATGACCCTACAGTTATTTCTTCTAGTTTAATTATGTTCACTTCTGGGTCAGGAAAGATCAACAAGGCATTGACTGAAAGCTGTACTCAAGGCATCAAAACAGAAGTGCATTAACTAAAGGGTGATGTCAGTGTGTTCGCCCATTTAGTTATAAACAGTCTATGGTGCTACCCAGCTGTGTACATATTCTAACATATTCTAACCAGAATCTGCTGCAGGGAAAAGTACTATTTATGTGGAAAATACCTAGTTTAGTTTTGGTTGCAGAGATGCAACCCCATTGGATTCAGTCAGTTGCCCTTATGTCACTCATCATAAAGTACTAAAGAGACTTGCTCTTGCCCTCCTTTTTCCTCAAGAAAACTCTGCTCATGACCCTCATCCCTTTACTTGTCAATCTTATGTGGGTGAGTGCAGCTCACCTGAATAGTGTAACTGTGATAAAAAAATTTTTTTTTTTCACCAGTGTATGACACCATCCATACAAATTTACTCCGCAATAAGCTTTTCAGTGCATCTATCATTTCTTAAGTTGCCGACTATCTTTTAGACAAGTCTCTGCTTGAGGAGTTTGGGAGCTCCTTGTCTAATGAGGTGGTTAGCAGAATGAAAGCAACACAGAGGACTGCCCTACCTACATTGTTGTCAACTCTGCAGAAGTTCTCTGCAGGGAACTGGCGATGACTAAATGTAGAGTGTTGCATCAGGAATCATTAGTTCCTAAAAGTGAAGGAGACAATGCTAATGATTTTAGAAAAAGGGGCACAGTAATGTGCACTTCAAAATGAACATCATACCTAAACAAGATGGAGTCAAGAATGTGGGACCAACACTGATGTTGTGTAAAAGAATTTTAATCATTTTAATAATGTGCATATTTACAACCATTTTGTACAAATTGTTATTGTCTTTCTGCAAGTTTCAGCATACTCCATTCTTGTTATGTTGCTATCTTTCTGATTTAGATTATTTCTCTGTAAAAACATAAGGCATTTCAGTTCAATTAAATTTACCTTGCATTTATGTTGCATCCACAAAAACAGAAGGAAAAACATAAATCTGTGTGAGTAAAGGTGAGGAGTGGATGCTAAAATGATCTGAAATATATGATAATAAAAGTGACTAGATTAATAAATCAGGTCAGTGCGAGTTCGACTGCCTTTAGGTACAATCTGTTCAGGTTTATGTGTGTGTGAAAGTTTATCCTACATCAGTGAAACTGAAAACTGATTTGAAAATCTGACCTGTCCCACAATATTGTATATTTTCTTGGTACATACCTGTATCTTAATTCTTCTCATTAAGCTCAATCCTTGATTCCTCTGACCTCAGTTTGCAGAGCTTCCACATTTCTGTAGGTGGACCCATGTCGGCCTGTAAATAAGACAAATGCACACAAAAACTGCTCTACATTTCTGATACATCTGAGAGCACATGAAGTACATAAATAACCCCCCCCCCACCATTCAATTTCTCTTTCTTAGCAGAGATAGATGATCTTTGTGCTTTGCACTTTTATTTTCAGTACTAGGGTTTTATTTGCTTGCTTGCAGCTATGCTGGGATATGATAAGATGTGCATTAGCTATTGTTGGGAAAAAGACAATCATTGTGCAACTGTAGAAGGATCCCAGTTGTAATGCAGTGTGGGTTAAAGATATACTTACTGTGTAGGACCAGCTGCATGGCACAGAACCTCCACTTTGTGGTGAGACAGAGAGACAGTCAGAGGAAAGAGGTTCACACCCAAACTTGGAACTTGGCCCTAAGAGGCAAGGACACATGTAGAGGACAGGTTATGATGTGGACTGTGGAGGTCAGTGTATGTGATAAGGGTGACCTTAAAGGCAGAGCTGTCCCTGAGAGATACTTTCATTGCCTTTATTAAAATGACACACACCTCCCAAACTGCCAGCAATGCCTCCACTAATCTTCGTCTCATTGTATGCTGAACATTCAAACCAGTCTGCAGAGAGATAAAACAGAATGACAAATAGTATGGCCAAGAATGACAATAAGTAAAAAACAGGTTCAAATTTGGACAACAATAACCATTTAACCTGTGCAATTCTCATGTTGTCTAAGCAAAATAATACCACAAATACTTTTAAAAATAGAACCACAATATACATTAGATATAGCAAAGCTTAACAGAAGTGCATATCGTCATTTGTTTTTGCAGCAATATCAGTTGACTATGGAAGACGGACAGAATTGCAATTTAAACTGCAAATCCCTTTTGAATTTTACTATCATTAACATCTCCGTTTTTCCTCTGTATTGTGCACAGGAGAAGCAATAAAACACCAACATGTATACCATTTGAGGGCCGTGACCTTTTCAATACCTCTGTACCGAGATATTGCCAGTGCCATCACTATTCATGCACATCTCCACCCTTTCTAAGGTGATAAAGCCAGCCATCTTTAATAATGATTATAGCATTTGCTTTCTTCATAAAATCTATTCACAGTATGGTTTACATATGGGCCATCAGGATAGTGATCTTTTGTATATTTCTATTACTGATGTTGCTGCCAAATCAAATTCAGCAAATTTTGGCTTATTGCACGCATTAGGTGACATTTAGAATACAATTCCCTTGCAAACAGTTGTTTTAGAATAATTAAATATATATTTTGTGATGCAAATCTATGTTCAGCACAGTTGGGACTCATTCTTACCCCAGAGCATCAGCCCCACAACCATTACTTGCAAGTCAAAAAAATGGTGGCAGTGAGAGCACCACCGCCATCACAATGACCTTTCCACAAGCCTGGGGAGCACGCAATGCAGAGGAGAGGCAATAAAAGTAATGAAAGAAGCAAAGGCAATTAAAGTGGTGTGTGTGAGGGGAGCGTGGCGGAGATGAGCCTAACTGGAGGCAGCCCTGGAATGCAGTACAGCTCCATATCCCCCATAATCCCTATGTGATCGCAGAGCAACCCTGGTGCGCTCCCAGTCTGATCATCCTCTTGCAGCATTCACCAGCTAATCCGGAAAAAAAAAAAAGACATTCATGCACATACACCACACACAAACATACACACATGTTAAAGTCATCAGACGAACACACACATATGCTGTGGAAGTAATTATTATAGGCGGCGGACAAGATGCTCTACATGACAAAGTGAGGAAACTGCTAAAAATATAGAACCAAGCACAGACATATTTGGCACGCATACACACATAATTTCTCATACATGTTTAGTTCTATAGTAGTAAATGAGTTGCTCTCTCTCCATCTCTCTGCAGAGCACCGTTTCCTTGTGGCCAGTGAGAATCATTAATGCCCTTCCTCTGATGCTGCTGCACAACCAACAGCAATTATTTCTAAAAGCAAAAAGTGAAAACAGAAAGCACACAAATATACACGGCACATAGTCATTATCTTTTTGTTGGGCTGGGGGTCGGGGGTGGCAGAAGCTTGGACTTCATTTTCTCTATTGGAGTTTGCTGACCGCAAAAATGACAAGGATGCTTTCCCTAAACCAATTAAGAGGCTGCAGTGCTGCTGTTACCATATGACGCTGGCAGCACTTAAGGAGGCGGATGCCAGGCCTTGCAGTTCAGCCCGAGATGTGTTCTCAACTCTGGGGTCAACATTGCATGATTCCGTATGACACGTGCGTGTACAGTCACGTGTGCTGCCACACACATCAATAAAAGGAGAAGCACTGAAGAGCATATAGGAAGTAACAATGTTTACAATGAGAGCCCCACACTTGATTAAATATAAGAATTTGGCAGCACTGAGGTCTGCCAGTGGCCTGCATTAAATATCTCACTCAGGTCTGGGGAAAAAGACCTCATTATTTAATCAGCTTTAGGAATACATAGAGAGGGCAAAGCTACAAGTCTTCCCTTTTCTTGACAACACAGTCTGATCCTGCTTGTAGTGCAATTAGTGAACAGAGTGCCCTCTCCAGGATACCACTCTACTTGAGATGGGCTGTGTTACCCAGACTAATGACCAATAAGCTTTGTGAATCAGCCAGCATTGTGCCCCTCTGTCCACTCTGGTTCAAACCATCTAAACTAAAACTACTACTGGGAAAGGAGATGAGTCTTCTTTACTTTGCTATTACAAGGCTTTCATCATCACTGTGCTTGGGCCTTGTAATACTCTTGCTGTTCAAAGTGTTGCTTAAAGAGGGCAGAGCTGGTATGTAACTAGCCCCGATCAGTATCAGCTGTGGTCCTGGATGCTGGAAACAGCTCTGTGAGTTTGAATGCTCAAAATCACCAAGATAGTGTTTGCTGGTGTGTAGCTTGATCATCTCTTTAGTTTCAAGATCAGTCTTCTCCTGCTGGCCTCCCCTGTTGGCTGGAGACATAAGATAAGAGTTGCCACCCCACAATTCTTCCTTTTGACAGACCAAGATGATCAAACAAGCTTAATAAAGCAGCTAAATGCACACATTATTTATTTATCCTTTGATATATGGGTGATTTTGTTTGTAATTTATGGTTTTAGTTTGAGTATCACACTTTAGGCAAGGCAAGGCAAGGCAAGTTTATTTGTATAGCACATTTTCAGGTTCAAGACAATTCAAAGTGCTTTACA
>JAOXYM010000001.1:18177744-18188368 GCA_028567055.1 Leptatherina wallacei
TAGTTTATTTAACCTGCTTTGATGTTCGTACCTCTCGTCACCTTATGCAGCATCTTCCATCTGAGAAATGGTGCCAGGAAGCCAGTTTTAGATTTTAGCATCTTCTTATTGACACGAATTGAACTAATAATTCTAAAAATCAGACATTGACGGTAGATAAGATGGATGGAGAGAATGACGCTTGTTACGTTAGTAAAACATCACGTAAGCTCCTGCCCGCAATGCATTGTGGTCGATATTGACATGTCTAGGGACCGTGCCTGCTCACTACTCTTCAAGATGCATTGTGGGTAATTTTGAGTGCACTACTTTTTTTTTTTCTCTGGACATTCGGACACCCCTACAGAATGGCGTGCATGTTAGTCCAAAGCTCAAGTCTCTGGCTTCCTGTCGCTCAGAGAATAGACTCTAAAGCAGCTCTGCTTGTCTACCAGTCCTTTCATGGTCTAGCACCAAGATACATCTCTGACATGCTAGAACGATATGAACCATCTCGGGCTCTGAAAGGTCTCCTGGTGGTTCCCAGAGTCAGGACTAAACATGGGAAGGCTGCGTTTCAGTTCTATGCAGTTCTAAGGTCTGGCCCAGTCTGCCTGAACATGTGAGACAAGTGTCTAGTGTGGCCATGTTTAAGACTTTAAAACATGGGAATTTATTTATTTTATTTCTGGATCTTTTGATTTTAATCTTTAATTTTTGTTGTTGTTTTTAATCCTTTATGGTTAAATGTTTTGTTTGTGTTGCTGTTTGGAACATTGAGTTGCTTTTTCTGTAGGAAATGTGCCTATAAATAAAATTGCCTTGCCGAACAGGAGACGTTAATGGCCAATGTCTGAATGACTGAATACCAACATGTTTACTGATGAAGACATCTGAGGGGCATCCTTTCCATCGACAACACCAATATCAATATACAACTACCACGTCCACCTCAGCCCTTGCAATGAAACATACAAAGAAATATTCTTTACTTTATTGGTTGCTACTTCATTATTTATACAGAATTAGCCATTCACTGGAGAACTACTGTCTTCACTAGTTATATTAATCCTAGCTCTTGCAGTCATGTGTTGGACTCAAATAATCTCACTTCCACTAGAAGTTGTGAAACTGCGTTAGTTTAATGGCTGCTGAAGCTGTGAGCGGAGACAGCCCTGCAGACGGGGGAGAAAGTGTAATTATTATCCATGCACGGCAAAGCGAGCTGCTGCAGGATTAATGCATCTGACGTCTCATGTGCAGAACAACATTCGTGGCTGTTTCGCTCACCATGAGGCCTGTGCAGGGAAACGGTCTGATGATTGCTGCTATGCTTCGCGCTGCACAGATGAGCTGTGGTGTTCCTGAGTATGTGTCTGTGCGTTTGAAAGAGACTGGGAGATATTCCAGTGGTGAAGAAAAAGCTGAGCTCAGACTTCAAAGGTGTGTCAGGGCATGCATCGCTCAGCCAGCCTGCTGCAGACGCCAGCTCTGTATGGCCATGTAAATTTCATGCCAAGTATATGTGTATCTTCTTATCCAGATGCAATCTCTTTGCTTGCACATTCACGTTTTTTTACACTAGCATATAAATCTTATTCAAACAAAAGCAACTTCTCCATCTCATTAAAGTGCATTTTCCTCCCTTCCCATGTCTCTGGTCTTCCCACTGGTGTATAGTGTTTCTCTCAGCCTGCCAGCTGTCAAATACGAGCCAAAGCCTCACTCCACCTCTTCTTTTACCCCTCCTCTCAAGCTCTTTTCCCTCATTGGCCCTCTGTCTTTCATACCTTTTTGGTGTTCGCCTCCTCAGCTCTCTGAACCCAGATCCTCTCTCTGGGGCTGAGCTGTCAAGGTGAACCCTGTAGCTCCTCTGCTTTCTTTCTCAGAAAGCTGAAAGATCATTGGACAGTGAGCTGGGCTGGAAAGTCTAACAACCCGATTACTGAAATGGAAGACCTGCTTTATGTTCACTGAGGAAGTCAGACTAATGACCTACAGGGTTGTTTTTCATTGTTTTTTGCTCTTTTATCACGTTCTTGGCAAACTCATCAAAAGTTTGATTACAGGAGTTGCATGGTTGTACAATAAGCCCTGTCATCTTTTATAAATACGTCATATTTGATGGGACTTTAAACCCACTGAGTTTTCTCTGTTACATGCGCCTGCATGATAAACTAGAAGACTTGCGTGGTAGAAGCAGCATTATCTCTTATATCATCATCAGTTTCTCAGGAACAGTAGTGTGGAACTCTGTGGGGTAAATTGTGATGGATAGCTGACTCTTACCTACGGGAGTTTTCCAGGCATTTATATCCCATCCAGAGGTTTACAATTCAGCTCCAAATGTAGTGTTTCATCAGACTCTATATGCAGGGCCGTTTCAAGGAATTTGGGGGCCCCAAGCAAAACAGGCTTGGAGGCCCCCCCCGCCCTACAAAAGTGTCTTACCAATATAAACCCCACAGGAACACTGTTTAAGTAAGCTAAAACTTTATATCAATTTTCTTTCAGTGCAAATGCTGCTTACATATATGACATATACTGCACACAAAATTTTTTTGCTTGGAGTATTTGTAAGAAAAAAAAAGAAAGAGAAACCATGACCATCAAACTACAAACATCGGCCTAACAAAAGTGCAATCTGCAAGTATTAATACAGTGAAATAATACATTATTGCCTGGTTTGCCTGCCTTGTTGTGACGGGCCTGAGCGGAGGAGCCCTAGGGGCTTGGGGGGCTGGGGGACAACATGGAGTCAAATCGGTTGAAGAAGGTGTTGAACGCGTTGGCTTTCTCCCTGCCCCCCTCTGCTGCACAGCCGGTGGGGGGCTGGGGGACAACATGGAGTCAAATCGGTTGAAGAAGGTGTTGAACGCGTTGGCTTTCTCCCTGCCCCCCTCTGCTGCACAGCCGGTGGTCTGGTTACAGCCTGTGATGGTTTCCAGGCCGTTCCAGACTTCTCGCATGTTGTTCTGCTGAAGCTTCTTCTCCAGCTTGGTCCTGTACAGCTCCTTTGCCTCCCTTAGAATGGGCCGGAGCTCCCTCTGGGTGTTCTTCATCTCCATCTTGTCTTTGTACTTAAAGGCCCTCTTCTTTCAGTTCAGAATAGCCTTCACTTTGCTAGTGATCCACGGTTTGTTGTTAGCAAAGCAACAAACTGTTCTGACCCGAACCACCATGTCCATGCAAAAGTTTATGTAGTCTATCACACACTCTGTTACACTCATCCTCATGTGAGCTCAGCAGTACACTCCAGTCATTAGTTTCAAAACAGGATCTGAGGGGTCTCCTCAGCTTCAGGGGACCACATCCTGAAGGATCTGATGTTGGGTGGCTGCCTCTTCACCAAAGGTGTGTACTGAGGCTGCAGGAACACTAAGTTGTGATCAGACTTGCCGGGAGGGGGGGTGACTGTGTATGCATCTCTGACATTTGCATACAGCAGATCAATAGTCCGGTTTTTCCTGGTCGGTCAGTCCACAAACTGATGGAAGGCAGTGACAGTTTTATCCAGGGTTACATGATTAAAGCCCCCAGAAATGACAATAAATGCCTCTGGGTTCTGAGCAGGGCTTTCAACTCTTACGCATTTCTATCAAATAAGATAGTTGTCAAAAAGGCGTGTGAATGATTTTAACAACAACAACAATTTTAACTCCAACTACGGTACGCCCTCTTCAACTCTGCTGGAGACTTTCTCATTCCACTGTGTGTTGTTCAGTCCAGTGAGTAACACCAAAACCTGTTTGTTTTGGCTCACAGAGGTTTTCAGCTGTAGTCAATCAAGATCACCAACAGGAAGTGGCACTGTCAAAGTAAAATACATTTGGTCTCACTGGGTTATTTATTGAATTGGGTAATGGTCATATTTTAGCTTGTATTCATCAGTTTCACTTTTTTTCTTTATTTTAGAAATCCATAAAATAAATCATGTGTAGCAAAATTCTTTAAATTCCAAGTTATTATACAAAAATTTGGGCCCTGAAAAATAAATATATTTAAAAATATCATCTAATGTCCAAAATTGCCATGACATTCATATCTATAATGGCCTTCATTGGCATATTGAAAAGATGTTAATACTGATTTTGAAATGTTGATTAAAAAATGATCAACTTTCATGGGTTTCATGAGTTGGTAAATGCCTCAAGTGGCTTGATTGGCCTCAATAATATCTTCTGTGTGTTCTGGTAAAATAGAAAAAAAATCAGAAAAACTCCACAGAGCTTCATATATCTAGTCCTGCTTCTAGAAGTCTCTTTAGTGGCAAAGATTATAGTACCTTATTGACTGATGATAGAGAGTACACTTGTCATGACTTGGCCTTTATTTTTTAAATCATGCTTTAGACGATCTTATTATAAATATGATTAATTAAGCATGTGCAATTTTCAGCTGTCCCACAGTATAGGAAAGCTAAATCATATTTCATATTATAAAATACATTGTGGTGATATCTTTGTCATGAATTTAGAAATATTTCTTTGCTTTGTGAAAGCACCTATGACCTATGAGGAATTTACCATGACTTGTTGATCAATGTCCCGTTGGCACTGCAGTGCAAAAACCAATTCAAACTTGTACGATGTAGACAGAACCTAAATGGAATAAATTTCCCTTGTAGAATTCAAACAATAAAGTGGGTTTCAACAGCAGAGGTCTATGTGATGTGTCTTCCAAGTAATATTATAACTTAACCCAAAAAAGCTGTAACATGGAATGAAGCAATTTGCAGCTACAGATTAAACTATCAAACCAACAAATATATTAACACACACCAAAGTAAACAGTGCAATTATTTTGGGGTTTGTCAGCTCATTAAATCCACTTTACATTTATGTGACAGTTGGAATCAGTATGCACTTCACAGTTGTAGCCTATGCATCTTAAAGGTGTCATCATTGTATAGTCTGTGCACGTCAAATATGATTTGAAGCCAAGTTCATTAAATGCATGTCACCGTAGAGTGGCTTGCAATGAACTTCCAAGATGAGTAAAAGCAAACAGTGCGTAGCTGCCGTAAGACCAGCGAAGCTGTTGTGTGGTGGCAAAAATGAATGCTCCACAAAAATTCCTAAAAAATTTGTTCACTGTCCACTGTCCATTGTCATTTAGAGCAAATGTTACAAATTTCTGTGTTGTGTTTCATTGAACACTGGTTTTTCTTGCTAGTAGCTTTGCTATTTTTAAAAAAAAGTGCAAATTCAAGCAGATGTAACTCGGGAAGTACAGTGTTTAGCCTTCAATTTGAATGTCGCTGGATTGATTCCCAACTTCAAGAGTTCATATGTCAAAGTGTTCATGGGCAAAGATTACCACCTCTCCCAATGCCTCCTGATATGTTCCTGAGATGAGAGTTCATCTATTAAATGAAATTGTGTCCTTGACAAAAAGATTTAAGAAGCATCCACCCCCTTTTTAAAAATTTTTTTTTTACAACTAAAGTAACTTTTTAATGCATACTTAGGTTTATTTCACATTTACATTTATCAACGGCGTAAACTTTCTTATGCATCACATTCTTATAGGAAGAATTGGGGTTGGAAGAGCAGGACTTGGGAACTAGTTGTATTCGGGTTTATGAGTTCTCATTCTTAAAAAGAAAAGAAAATGAGTGTTTAAAGAAATGTGTACTTCAATCACTGATGGAGGCGAGTTCCCCTTCAGAACCACCTCCACTCCTCTAATAATAGACTCCACTGGGTGAAAACACCCATTATCTATCACACACACCTCTCTCAGCATGACTTTTCACTTAAGTCCATTGGTGCTCTGAGATGATCCCCCCCTCTTTGTCTCGCCACAAGCCTGGATACGTGCACTCTCACACAGTAGATGAGTACGGGGATGCATGCATATGTATGAAAAGAAACACTTTAGGTGCACATTCAAACATACATGTAACTACAGCTAGTTGATCTTATAGAATTATGTATAAATGTGCATAAGCCAATTCAACTTACTACTCTTTAAAACATCTATTCACAGACTGAACCATATAGTCCAAGGTCTTTCTTCAACAAAACATTTCCCTTCTGAATCTACTTACCATCCTCTGGAGATTTCTTTGTTGCCAGGCATGATGGCTTATGCTCTTTTCACTGTCTAACATTTACTCGCAATGCTCTCCACTGTACAGCAGCTATGACAGCAATCAAGGAAAATCAACAGAAACACTCAGAGATAATCCTTCTGATAAAAGAGGCAGATCACATGCAAGAGTGTCTGTTTCCTGATAGATACCAAAGACCTACACTTCTATCTCTTCTCAAACAGCTAAGTAAGCTTTATTTATTTTAGGCAGACATTTCATGGGCAAATTAATATCATTGATGCAGAAGCAGCACATTTCAATGAAGCTGGGGAAATATAAATGTTTTGTTTTCAATATTGTTTAATTTTTCCTGCCTAGGAGTGAGTGTAAGCATGAGTGGTTATTTATCTGTGTTGGTTGGCCCTGTCATGAACTGGTAACCTGTCCGGGATGTCACCTGCCTCTCACCTGATAGAAGTTGGGATAGGCTCCAAGCTCCTCACAACTCTGGATTGGAATAAGCAGGTATAGAAAATGGATGGATGGATCATCTAGTCATCAGTCATTGCGATCTCACAGTGTCTTGCTCCATCAAATCAGAGCAGAGCTATCAAAAACATTATAATATTGCAGGATCTTTGTGTAGTCAACAAAACCAGCTATGAGTCTGTGTCTGTACAATGTGGTACACACTAGCATGCGCATGTGGGCAGGTGGTTGGATGGAATGCAAGCACCAGTGGAGATTCAGCGAGAGACAGATGTGTACCTACCATCTTCCTACAGCTCCACTGGCACTTTAATGACACCAGCTCTAGTGTACATTAGATTATTAGACTCCAGAGTACAATATACCAGACTGGATAATATTGTTTTTCCTCTGGCTGATGATGCATTACAAAAATAAGGAATGGTGGAACAGATGTCTCTTGGGGTAAAAATAATAAATCACACAGAATTGCAACATGGTTGAGAAAAATGCTCCCACAAACAAACCCACATCCATAAAACACTTCAGTGATTCATTTACTTTTTTCATTCCTGCTGAGCAGCAAGCCGGGAGAGGAGGAAATGAGACAGAGAAATGGAGAAAAAGCAATTAGTTTGCATTTAACTTGCAAACATCATTAAGGCATTGCTACTAATTGTGTTGTTTTAAATCGGGCAAAATCTGATAATGACTTCATTAGTGACTCACTGCAATGATGACTCCCAGGGTTTAGAGAGATGGAGGAATAAATACAGAGAAGCACAAGTGTGCATGTGAGAGAGAGAGCAAAAGAGAGAAAGTATGATGAGATGGAGGAAAGAGTAAATGCACTGAGGCTGTATCACCATTTACATACTAAGCTAAGTGCACACAAAAATGACACAGCACCAAGCACTGAACAGAACAAATATAATAATACCAGCAAAACAGACGTGGCTAAAGAGGTGTGTGTGTGTGTATGTGTGAATCTGTTGGCAAAAATGTGTGTGCCATCTGTCACATGGGAGGGGACTGATGGAGAAGGGAAGAGGTCTAATCCTTCATACGGCAGCTCGCTGCATGGCTGCATACGTTACTGCAAACATTACTGCGTCAATCAGTGCTAAGCTGCAGTGTAATTTTCTGACTCCCTATTTCTCTCCCTACCCCATCACAAAGACAACACCCCATGGCTATTTCTGATGAGATTCAGAGCTGATGAGAGGGGATGGGGGTGAGGAGGGGGAAGGGTGTTTATGGAGTAACCTCCTCTTCTCTCCTTCCCTCCCCTCTTTTCTCCTCTCTTCCCTCCTCCTCCATCCAGCCCCCTGATTAATTTTCAACTAGACTGCTTGGCCAGCAGACTATTAGCATAAAATTTCCATGGATTAAGCCCACCTATAAATCCCTTTCATCAAGCTGCTTGTCAAACACAAAATTTCAGATCTCATTTGTTTCTAATATGATTTTCATATTGTGGGCGTGATGGAGAAAAGGATCAGGATCTACAAGGAGGCTGCTGCTGAGGTAGTGGGGAGTAAAGGACTGTTATTCCAATGATAAACTGAGTCATTAATCAAAATTAAAGAGGGTGCTGTGTTTGAAATGAGATCCCGGCATATAGGTCTGCGTACATGTCAGCACGCAGTGGACCTAACAACCAAGGTCAGTGCTGATGGGTGGATGGGTTCAGGGCTTGACCTAGACTCTGGGACAAAAAAGAAGTGTGTTGAGCTCAATCTGTCAGCTGCTACTGCTTCGTCATTGTTGTGACTTTGCTTTTCTGTCCCCAAACAAAACACAGCCACTTCCACAATCACATAAAGTGCTTGTCGATGTGCTTCTTTGAATACAACTACATTTATTAATTGCTGAATACAAAAATGTGCAGCACTATCAATGGTGCCTCTGCCACAGCCCCATACAGTAGCATTAATTATGAAAAATAAGGAAAGAGAGCTGTAAGGGGGTTGTTTAATAAGGATACAGAATCAATACAATTTAATCAATCTGAGCTAATTAGAAAATATATATTGTGAAACAATCAGGGAGCATAAACAAGATTAAAATAAATGAACTGTGCAAATAGAAGCGTGCTTTAATTAAATGATACAAATTGTCATTCTATCGCTGTGCTCTGTTTGCTGACACCTTGAAGAAAAGAGCATGACACGCCTGACCAGCCTCATGAGACCTACCTCTCCTGCATCTATAGCACAATGCATTAGGACTAGTCCACATACACAGGTATCTCTTTATAACAGCACCATAAATTAAAACAATCCTGGTCCAGACAATGGTTATGTTGTCATTCTAATGATAATCTTTATCTATGGCACAATGCCTGAAGATGCATATTATATTAAATGTATTTACTCATGCATGCTAAAGTGAAAGCAGGTTCCAGAGGATTGGTTGTGGTGTTGATGTAGACAAGTGATAGGGCTGTGACTATAGACAGTAAATAAAAGACTGATGTAGTCACCCTACTGTTTTAAATCCATATATATAGACATTTGGGAGTTGTCAACTTGGATTTTTACAAAACCAGAAAAAAATGTAAATGATAGATCTGAGAGCCTGAGAACTCTCAGGCCTATTTTGTATATGTAACAGAACTCTTCTCTGACCCTTATGAAAGTTGCTCTGCCTTTCATAATACATAATCTTGATGCAATTTAAATGAA
The DNA here is from genome assembly GCA_028567055.1 of Leptatherina wallacei. Lineage (NCBI taxonomy): Eukaryota > Metazoa > Chordata > Actinopteri > Atheriniformes > Atherinidae > Leptatherina > Leptatherina wallacei. The sequence continues at coordinate 18,186,916 of JAOXYM010000001.1, forward strand.
ACAACAATTTATTCAAATAAATGAATACATAAAAAAAAAAGAAAAAAAAACTTGAAAAAAATTGATTTACATGATACCTGGGAATATCTGTACAGAGTGAGTAAATGGACAGTGTATTCTTCCTAAATTTGGTCATTTAAAGATACAAATAAAAATAAAATTAGGATTGTGCAAGAAACATTTTTGTGTCTTTGAACAAAACAAGGGGAAACAAGCAAATATAAAATAAGAAGCACTGGATGATTTTTAGAGTGAATATTTTAGTGAGAAACCCATTGCTAATTGTTTTTTAAAACCTATAGGATTAAAAAGTGCAATGTAATTTAGCATGCATTAGGCTACACAATACACTTATCAGCTAGATACCAAACTGCAGGCATACTTAGTCGGCAATAAGCTAACAAAGACATTCATTCATTCATTTTCTGTACCGCTTAGTCTAATTTAGGGTCGCGGGTGGGCTGGAACCTCCATCCATCCATCCATTTTCTGTACCGCTTAATCCACGCAGGGTCGCGGGTGGGCTGGAGCCTATCCCAGCAAGTATCAGGTGAGAGGCAGGGTACACCCTGGACAGGTCGCCAGTCCATCGCAGGGCCAACACAGAGAGACAGACAACCAGTCAAGCACACACACACACATTCCTAGGTAGAATTTAGTGACCAATTAACCCAACATGCATGTCTTTGGAGCTAACCACCACACCTCTGTGCAGCCCTAACAAAGACAGTGGAGCATTATCGCAGCTAAGCTGATATTTCCATGAGGAAGTGGCGTAAAACAGAGAAGGAAGATTGGAATAGAAATCACCAGGTGGCTAAATGCACATCTCCAAATAAGCATTGTTGCTCAGTGTCAAAAAAGGCAACTACTTGACAACAGGTTCACTATATTGATTGAAAACATAATAAATCTTGTGTTATTTTTAAATATGGATATACACACAAGGTTCAAAATACTTCTGAAATAATAAACTCTGCAAAGCAGATGAATTCAAAATGTTTGTTAGATCTCAAGGATACACTCAACTGTTTCCTTTAAAAAAGAGAGAAAAGAAAAGAGACCAAAGTTAACTTTGTATACATGGAAATTCCACATGGTGGCTGGTAGCAGTCTACCTTAGAAACAGTCTCTTGCTGAAATAAAAAAAAATTCCCTGTATACTAACCTTCAGTTTCCCTACTGATTTAATTTTTATCAAGCAAATGCCCAAGGAAAACTGGAATAGTAGGGGGAGTGGGGTGCACTTTCCAATCTTCCTCTGTATGTTGGTAGCTTTTACTAAAATCATATTCATTTGGTGGAATATATATATATGTTCCACCAAATATATATATATATATATATATATATATATATATATATCCATCCATCCATTTCTGTACCGCTTAATCCACGCAGGGTCGCGGGTGGGCTGGAGCCTATCCCAGCAATTATCAGGCGAGAGGCAGGG
>JAOXYM010000001.1:18188451-18216706 GCA_028567055.1 Leptatherina wallacei
GGAGAATTTAGAGTGACCAATTAACCTATCATGCATGTCTTTGGACAGTGGGAGGAAGCCGGAGTACCCGGTGAGAATCCAAGCATACACGGGGAGAACATGCAAACTCCACACACAAAGGCCACTATTTCAAACCCCTCCCCAGCTTAAACATTATATATATATATATATATATATATGCATGCATGCATGAGACCTGTATAAGATTACTGTACCTTTACTGCTGAGATGTCGACTTGTTCCCAGCTCAGTCTCTGACCTGTTTGGAGACCTCTCTCCTCCATCTGAAGGATTAGCATCCAGGCAGACTCCTGCACCATTTGCACTGCCAGCACAAATGTGGAAAGGGAGACAGGCACAAACATAATGTTGTCAAAATGAAGGTAAGATCAGTGAGTGAGACCATAGCCCATAGCTGCACATACACATGCACATCTGGCATTCTGTTTACATTGAATACTAACTGGAATTCACTGTCCACAAGCATCAAGTCTGTGCCATAGAGACACTAATATGCATGCTTGTCTGCTCAAACACAAAAACACACTTATTTAGAGTTCAGTAATTCATTATCACTTATCTGGAATAATTATTGCATGTTTGTGCAAGTATGAAATTGAACCAAATCCCAGTCTATATAACAATAAAAAAAAAAAACAGAGTAAGCACAGAATAATATGAACAAACCAGAAAAGCATGAAGGTATGGAAACAACTGAAGGACACCACAACCCAATCTGTTCCATCTCTTTCTGAAACTCTGCCACCAACCTGTCTGGTCATGTCTGGATTTTTACAAGATTTGAATTGCTCGCCTATCACTGAATGCTAATTTTGCTCAACCAAGTCTCATACTGTTGTTTTTTTCTTAAGCTTTTAGCAACTTTCACTCTACTGTCTTACCTCTTTTCTGTCTGCTGACCCAACTACTTGAGTAACAATGACTTCCTCTGGTGAGTCCAAGGGAACACTATACAGAGCAATTACTAACAAGGCTGATGCGCAACCCCCTCCTTCCTTTTGTGTAGGGTGGGGATAGACTGAGACCAAGTGCCCTTCAGCAAAAATGAATTTTCCAATTTCAGTTAGTTCTTCCATGAATAAATAAACAAATGAATAATTGAAAGGAGCAACATAAATAAATAACATCACAAACATTTCACCAGTACTCATAAGTATTCTGCAGATAACTTGGGCTGCATGCTAATGATAAAAACAGTACATGTAGCAGGTTGAGATGCATTATTCACCACCCGGCTTTAACCAAAATCAAATAAATAAAAATCCCAAGGAACTCAAAGCATCATCTAAGCACTGAAGTGACAGGCTTGTCCCATTTATAACACACAAGGACAGTGCAGAAAACAAACAACTGACCAGTCAGATGCTAAGGGGAATAAATAAAATAGCAAGAAGCTGGAAGACACTGACAGGATCTCCAAAACTTCAGAAAGTCACAATAATAATAAAAACAACAACAAAAAACAAAACAAAAAAACACCTCCAACTCGTAAGAAATAAAATTTTTCCCTTCTGTAGGAGGCCTGGTGACTGGATGATTTGTTACCTATTTATTGAAATAGTTATAGTTGTACATCATAAAAACAGATTTTAATAGAAATTGGTTTAGATTGGTTAAAACAAAATATCAACTAAGATGCTGACAATTTACATTAGAACTCTCCTCAGTGAATCCAAACAGAACCACATGAACCACTAATGAGCTCAAAAGATCCTTGTATGACTCAGAGTTGAGTAGTGGAAAGCACATAACTAACAGATGCCAAAGGTACAGTATTAAGATGAGACAGAAGCAAGAGCCATAGGAAGTAAATAAACATAAATAGACATAATCAGTACAACAGAGGATGTAACACAGACTATCATGAAGAGAATCTTCTTGAATGATAAAAAAAAACACTTCTAAAATGGAATCAAACACAAGAGTAGTGAATGCTGATTGTTCAAAACAAATAGTAGACGGTGAGTTTCGTGTTTCAGTAGTGATAGTTTGACAGAAATATGTCAGTGCAGTGTAACAAAACGTTGGTATACATCTTGGCTTTTTGAGCTTGACAAAAATCGTGTGAATGGGCCATGGTATAAGCCAGGGTTAGTCATTTAATTTGATTCAGGTGTGTTGAAGCTGGAATACATTGACAACCTGCTACTCTTGTAGGGCTGAAGTGAGTAACCCTGATTTAAGTCAATGCTAGCTTCAATTTGTTTTTATTCGCTTAGAGCTTTGCTTAGTTTGTTTAGGTAGTTACTTTATGGCATTCTTCCAAAACTTGATACAGTACAGTACAGTTCAACTTGACATGGCTCTTACATACTTAATTTTTCACTACAGAGTGTATCAGCTTGATATGTGTGGGGTCAGTTTATCATTCTGGCTTGTGAAGCTACGGCAACATGAAAACAAGCTTGCATCCCTGTGTGAGTTTATTACATTAAATTGATTTAGCAGATGCTTTTACCCAAAGTGACTTATAAGTGAAGAGTATAGTGATTACTGCACTGAATGAGTTTGCAACACGCTTTTAGTATTGAAAGGTTTGAATGTCTTCTGGGAGTGATCATAACAGCTGAGTACTCAACTCCAGTAAGAGATAAAAAAGAAACTATTTGTATCTCTGGACTAATGTTTGGTCATTCATACAATATGCAATTCATGCACATAAAATAGATAACTGTGATCTATGCTGTGAAATATATGCAGAGTGTTTAAGCAGCTTTATAGAACAAGGAAGTGGGCTCTTATATCACCTGCTGCGTAGTTCTCCAATGCTATCTGCTCACAGGTGATGATTCTCGCTGACCAATCGGTGAACTCCAGTGTTTCCATGTCACCATTTAATTTAAGCTTGGCTCCCTTGGAACCTTGTCCATGAATTTCCCCCAAAATCTGAATCAGTATGTTATGATATTTTGCCTACAATGGGAACCTGTGCCATACCATAATGTTCTGGTAAAATACCAAAAGTGTGTGTGGAAAAAACAAAAAACAAAACAACAAACAATAAAATCTAAATCCTCAGATCTCCACTCATGGCTCATTCTGTCACAGTTAATGTCCATCTCAACAGAAACAGCAGTAGAGGTGGAGATTATGTGTAAGCAAAATTGAACAAGGAGTTAAACAATGATTACTGAGTTCATTCTATTTGAATAAAGAATAGCACATCAGCAAACATGGTGGTAAGTTGCCCTCTGTCCTCAGTGAGGCTTTTTTCTACAAAGCTCATTAAAAGCTACTGTTAACATGCTTCCTAAGCACAAACTGTTAATTAAAAACACAAGGCTAATATGCATTTTAACACTATGCTTTTCAATGCCATAAAAAAAAATCTAATTTTCTCTGTGGTTCTGCTGATTGCAGTCTGAAGCGGTGCTAAAGTTAATTAGAACGCTGTGATCTGATGTGATGAGGGGGTGACCGCACGGCATGCTGCCGCCAGCTCCCCTCCCTCTGCTACACGACTGCAATCACCTCGAGTCTGCTCATCATTACTGTATTACCATCTTATCCAGACGGAAGGTTGCACCTCGGTATTGTCTCCTTCTTGCCTCATCTCTGTCTCTTAACGTGCCCTGCAGATTTGAGCCACCAGGCTGAGGCTCCTGTCGGCACATTATACTATTTTTTCTATTCCTGTTCTTTTCATACTCCTACAGGTCTCGATACATATGCCAGATCAATCTTTAGGTCATGTATGTACATCTCAACCTTACCTGAGACAGCTGAAGGATAAACATGTTGCTTAATCAGGGTTAATGTGTAAAATAGAATTTATGTATTCCACCCCTGATTGAAAAAGATAAATAAATAAATAAAAGATTTAAGAGTATGCAGTGCAACTTTTTACAAAGATCTTCCACCAAAATACTATAAACTAATATGGTGTGTGAACAGTGCTTCCCTTGAATCATAGTGTACTCCTGTGGTGTTAAAACAAGTCTGTAGGAACTCTGATAAGTTTTCACTGAAAGACTCTCAAAGAGGGGGGTGCTTTTATGAAGTGACAAACTCACATAGTGACAGGATCAGCCCATAAAAGTCTATGCGAAAGAAATGAACGAGTGTTTGCTGGGTGTGAAAATATACTGCAGCACGCACCTCTGCAGACCCTTCTATTAATCAACCTGTCTGCACTTTGTTTTGAGAGTAATCTCGTCCAACCACCAGAGAAGCACTCAGCAGTAAGTGGCGCTTGGCTGTGCTTTGAAGGCCGTGGTTTATTGCCGTCCCAAAGCACAGCGAGACTGCTCTGTAAAAACACATCATCTCAGTGCTCAACACTTGCCTTTGGTTACACACCTCACACACAGCAACCTTGTATGGGACTGGAGGCCTCCTTAATCATTCCTGGACAAAGTTTGGCGATCAGAATTAAGAGTTTTTTATTTTAGATAATTAGGTCTTGAGTTCCCTTTTCAAACATGTTCTACTCAGATATGTTCCAGTCTGTACTCTGTTAGGTTCAGTAAAAAGTGGAAAAATTGAAGGCTGAAGTGGATGTATAAAAGTTGCATAAACCTCTTTCCTTGACTTTGTCTACGCAAATAGAATGTCTCCTTTGGCATTACATCTTTATGACGTTAAGAGTTAGCTTACGTCCTTATTCCATAGCTCACTTGACATATCACCTTCATCTACATAGAAGGGGAAACCTACAGGAGGTTAACATAGAAAGTTTTAAATGGCTGAAAACTGGCAGTACAGATTTTAAAAGCCGCTAAGGTGAATATAAGAGTTTCTTAAAGAATGTATTATGTTAAGCCATCCATCCGATAGGGTCAAATAGGGTCACGCCACGTTAAACAGAATTCTTTTTAACTGACTTATGTGCTTCTTTGAGTTGAGGGCTAGCTTGTGGGCACAGTCTGAGGGCCAGACCTTGCTCTTCAGGTGGTATGCCTTAAATCACTTCATTTCATTGTGCACCCTGAAAAGCTGAGCTGAACAGACATGCAAACTTCCCAGTAGTATTTTTTATTATCACTGAGTTTGAAGCACATTTGTAGGATAATGTGGTTCCTAACTGTGATGCCCTTTCTGACTATTTAGCATTTCATATATTGTCACTGCACTCCAGATCAAATATACAAAGTTTTTCTTGTCATCATTTATGTCTGGGGGTAACAGGTAGATACATTGACCCTTCCTAAAAGTTACCTTCACAACAGTAAAAGATACCTCAAACTTAAACAAGAAGAAGTGCCTCTTCTTATTATTTATTTGACTTCTCAAAAATATCTCCTTTAATATTTCAATAATAGCACAATTTAAAGTGGAGGTAAATAGCGTGTTAAAATATAGAAGGAAAGGGTGGCATATGGATGGGAAGTGGTGGGGTGGAGTCAAGTTTGAGCACAGGAAGGAGAGCAGAGCTGAAGCTTATATTGCTAGAACCAGAGCCTTTTCTAACATTTAAGAGCTCACTGTGATAATAAGTTGCACTGACCTGAAGATAATAGTGAGCTTCTGTGGTAAACATCAAGCAATACTGAGCTGGCATTTCAAGTAAAATCAAATTCAAACTGGAAAAACTGATGTGCGAATGTGTTGTGGAGGCAACACATCCGCACAGTAATACATGTCCAAAGCAGTGATTGCTCTTAAATGGGTGACCTCCTGTCTTTCACATCCTAGAAAAAGGCCATTACTTTGGACTGCTGTCAAAACACTAAGAAGGTATGTGTGAATGCAACATTTATCCTTCAAGGGCACAGAGATTGAATGTTTTCTTCTCATATGAGCAATGAAAAGAGCTTCTGACCCACGTCTTATGAGGAGCGTATGGAGCACAGCTGCAGCTCTTCTCAAGGCAGAGACTTTTTCCCCCACAAAAAGCAGAGGTCAGCAGGTCATGGCATGAAGGCCTGCAGCACTCTGAGCCTTTTCTGCCTTTACTTTTTGAGCTCAGTCAAAAGACATGATGAACTAACATCAAAGGTACACATGTGCACTTACTTGTCGGAGCAAACTCTTCACTCTCTTCTAAGGAAAAGTCATGCTTGTATGTGTATTCATATGTGTGTGTCTTTCGTCAAAAGGACAAATGGTAACCTTTCACTGCAACTTTTGCCTCTTGTCTACCTCCACCTGTAGCTCTGGAATCTGTTCTTTGTTCTGCCTCTTTGACTCTTCCTGCTCAACACAGACAGGAAATACAGAGCAGAGGTGAAGCATACAGAGGATTGAAGCTGTTTTTAAAGGTGTCAGCACACCTCACTTTTGCATAATACATATCACACGTCGGAGATGATCCATTAGCAGGTTACAGCAAGAGAGCTGAGCAATAAGCTGACGAGATGCAGCTCTGAAAGACACACGCAGGTAAATGTATCACACACGCAAATACACATACATGCAATATCCTCCACTTTTAGAGCCAGATGAGATGAGTGGGATTGTCCCTGTGGGGCAGCTACGTGTGTGGCTGCATTTAAAACCACTTTTACTGGACTGGCTTCTGGGCTCTGACCTGACGCTGCCTCGTGAGAGCAAAAAAGACAAAGTGTGTGACAGAGAGATGATGAGAGAAATACAGCGAGAGATGAAGACAAAAACAGAAGGGAAAGCACACTGAAAAAGAGAAAGGCAAGCTGCCACACCCCTCTGCACTGGCAGACACTGATTTATAATTTTAATATCTCTAATTTCCACAGCAGCGCCCATTTTCCAAATGTCATTTTCCAATTTATGTCAAACCGTGTGACTATTTTTCTTAATACAGCTTATGACAAGCTCGGTGGCAAGGCGGATATGCAATTCAGATTGAGTGTTTTACAGGCGCAGCAGCAGACACACAAGGGTGTTTGTGTGTTTATCTTTATCACTGTCTGCTCAGTATTTTGGAGGGGAAACACTGGGAGCATTTTACACCCGGGAAAAATTCAATTTGCTGCAAAATATGTGCCTTCAGGGAACAAAACCATAATTCTGTCATAAATCTAATAATTACCATTATAATAAGAATTATGATGGTAGCAATAATAATGTATTAAAATATGCATTAACATTAAGAGGTTGAAATGGAATGTGGGCTGACTTTAAGACCATTACATGAATATTGATGTTAATTAAAACAGAACCTCTTTTTTTTATGTAACACTCGATCTTATTGTAATAGTATAAGTTGCACAGGGTGCTGGACCAGATAGAGAAAAAGTCATGCTTTGCATGTTAGAAATATTCCTGGATGTGGTTGGGGTCTTTCAAAACAGCCTTTTAAACTCAAAGTGAGTTGGCAAACAATAATTTTGGACAAATATGGCTAAATATGTACTAATCCAGATGCTCACTACAGCAGGTGGTAGCAGAAGTAAAATCTGGCTGCAAGGTGCAGCTCGATGAGTCCTCAGCATTGTCGTCTCACTACCAGAATCCTTGCTTGAACCACAAGTAAGCTGTTTTTGTTTGGAGATGACATGTTCTCCATGTGAGGGTTTTCTCCCACAGTAAAACTTGCATGGTAGGAAAATTGATGACACAAAATCAACTACAGGTGTTAATATAGGCATGCATAACCCTTTATCTTTCTTAGTTTGTCCTTTGATGGACTGACAACTATAACAAGTTAGCCCTGTTTAGGTGAACAATTAGTGTTGTTGTGGTTTTTGATAGCTTCTCCATCCCTCTTCCATTTCCTTTGGTTTGAACAGATCGGTTTAAGCTGTGTCTTTCTCCCTCCCCAGTGTGTACATATTCTGTGTGTTCCTTCCTCTCATGCCAGGTTGTCTTGGTTCTTTGTAACAAGAATTCCAGGAGTCTCTCATGCAAGCTTCCTAGTGTTTTCTTACTGTAAGTGTTTTTGGATATTGACCTTAGCCTTGAGATTTGGATACCTCTGCCTTGTTGGACTGCTTACCTGTGTACTGAGCCTATTCATAAAATCACTCTAGTCCTACATTTTAGTACAGACTGCCCAATTCTTTGTCAGTCATCAGTGTAGGGTGTAACATGCCTCACACCCAGTGGCAGGTGGGATGAGCTCCAGCTCCAAGACCCTGAAGTACATGAAGCAGGCAAAGAAAATCAATGGTGGTTTAAAAAAAATAAATAAAAAAAAGCTTTGTCAAATCACAATCGATGCAAAATAATCTTGAGATTGTTAACTCAAAAGAGATCATTTTCAATATTTCATCACATTAACTTCAAATTGCTCCTATTGAGATTTTTCCAAACCCCACAATCCTCATTAGACTCCTATTAGACTTATTTCCTTTAGTTAGTTCAGGTAACCATGGGGTCCAGTTAATACAACTATGTTAAAACAATCAGTTGGCATTGTTTGAGATGAGCTGTGTCTTACAGTGAACATTACTGCGATAAATATCAGATCAATGGTTTTAAATCATTGTGTTGTGGAGCCACTGTAAGAAGGAATTGCTATGAAAAGATTCCTTGTTGGCACAGTCAAGGGTTTGTGTGAAAATGTGTTAGTTGACTGTTAGACCCCCAGGCTGCTCAGCAACTGTCAACTATTATCTTATGCAGGGCATTAAAAGATAAACAACATCTGAGCCAAGACTTTCTCAACGCAGATAAAGAATTTAACACAACATATATGTTTCTTCTACACTCTTACATAGACGGTTTATCTGCATGCAACAAAAACCTACTCAAGCATGATCAGTCACTTCTGTTTGGATCTTCAAAGGACACCAGAAAGCTTCAGTTACCAAAGTCTTTTCCATTGCCAACAGATTCTGTTTAATTATACGCAGGGTTGAGATAAGTTGGAGAACAGTCGCCTATTTAAGTAAAATAAAATAAGATTTAATGATCATTTTTCATGGTTTTAACATTGGCTTCCAATTGGTTGCAGTTTTGATAAGTAATGGTGTACATAAATCCCACATATACAAATAATTAAATCAATAAAATACAAGAGTAAAGATAGGACTTTAACATTTTCATCATGTCATTAATAATAAAGTTGTATTACAAGAAATGTAATGAGATGCTTACTGTGAAGAGCATTTCATTACATGTGAACTTATTTAATCAATTTGAACTGTACACTATAAGGAACACTTATAGGTTCAATATGTTCATTGAAATGACTGCTTGCTACCTGACTCCAGATGAGGTGACCTTTAATGTTACTGAGAGAAAGATAACCCAAACATGACTTCCTGTTATAAGCTCCCAACTACAAAAGTCACAAGTTCCACAAACATGCTGGGATCCAACTAATAGACTAAGACCTGTCGATGGCATATTGGCCTTAAGATCTGCCTAGGGTAATCTAAACAGTCTCACCTTTATCCCTTGTCTCCCCACTGAGCCAAACACTTATCGACTCTCTGAGTAGCGACCCGCCAGCGCATGTTTCCAACTATTGAAAAAAAGGGTAAAAATAACAGGAACAAGTTGTCGGAAATGAAATTTCAATTCATCCAGTCCCTTTATACACTGGTGCGAGAGCCTGTCGTTGAGAAGGAGGGATCAATAGTGTTTAGACAGCGGGGCAGATTTTCTAAGCGGCGGATCAATAGGAAGGAGAGAGGAAAAAATAGCCTGGCTTTTCTCTGGCTGTTGTAGTAAATACGAACAAATCAGTGGCCTTAGGCTAAATGGATTGACCAGCTGTTTCCGAGATGTGTGTTGTAAATAAAGATCCATTCTGAGGTGTGTAAAGGCAGAAGTGCCACTGTTAAGATTGGACTTTCATGGGTTGTATTGGACCACACAAGTGTCCCGATCAGAAGGTGAGTAGTGATGGAGAACAGAGGGCTGAAGAGGGCTGACATTCTGCAGCAGTAGTGCTTAATGTTTGTCTTGTAACCCTAAAACCTTACCAGGTTAGCTTAAAATTCCTTTCATCACTACATAGAAAGAAATGTAAAAAAAAAAAAAAAACTTTAAAAAAATCTGAATTAATCTAAAACTAGTTGCTCCATTAACTTTACAAGAGAGGAAAAAAGGGATAAGGATTGCAAAAAATAATCTAAATGGTGGTATAAATTGAAAAAAAAAATTCAATTAATTTTCAGTTTTTTTCTTTTAATTCCATTAAAAAGAATTGGGATTGGTGAGAGGCATGTCCTGTGTCCTTTGTTTTTTGAAGCAGATGGTTCATTCCTTGTTTTTTTCTAATATAACAAAAATCAACCAGACACCAAATTTTCAGTCCTATTAATCTATCAAGTTTTCTCTTAAATATGTATGAATAAATATATTGTAGGAATACAAATGTATTTATTAGAGTTTAATAAAACACGTCATTCAGTGCTTTCAAAGCAAACAGCTTCCTAAAACCTTTTTTAGATTAATGATTAAAAATACAAGACTAAAGCTAACCCAGCAGATATTAATTCTTGTCCCACAAGAATCTCATTTAGAAAAGTAGAGTAATGTAAGTCATAGCATAAAGGATAAGACTGGTTTGTGATGACAATCAGAAGGTAAGATCCTGACAGGATGACTGATGGCCTGCTTGCTTTGCCTCACCTCTGGACTTATTAAAGAAAAACACCACAGGCCATGCAGTCACAAAACTCATTGGTCAACCACAGTAGAGAGAGTGATAGGTGAAATTTATCACAGAAAACTCTTCAGCTCAAATGAAGCAAACACTGGAGAACAAAACAGCATCAGAACATCTGGTCATTACAGTACTGACTGCCTCCAAACTCAGGGAGAAGACATTTAATAGGGCATCCATGTGTGAAAAAAAATGGCTGCTGACTGTCGCTCTGGGGTTGACCAGGAAAAATAGAAGAGTGAGAGGGAAATCTAAGGCTTTCTGTGCTGTGCTTGGAAACATTGTCCTGACCATGTGTCTCAAATCCCCTTCCTCAGTCCTGTAGGGCAGAGTAACAGTTAAAGGGACACTATGAAGCTCTTTAGCTTGCTTAAACATACAGTATTATCTACTCTTATCTGAGGAAGATGTAAAACTGTGTTCTCTATGGATTACAACAGTGAAACAGTTTGATGGTTTTAGACCACTACAACAACTGATCTAACAAATCACAGATACACTGCACACCAGCTGTCCCACAACCTTTACAAGAATAAACAGCAAGACATGTTGCATGACTCATTTAAGAGCAGTTTCACGTGATTTGAGTGTTGTGCATTTATATGCGTGTTTGTAAGTGCTGCCTCTCTATGATTAAGAGGTGACCTAAGTTTGTGCACTAACCAAATCTCAAGCTGAGCAGCAGAGGTTAGAGCACAACACATTGCCTTCCTGAACACATTACCTTAATGATGCCATTCCTCACGCCTCTATTTCAACATGTTAAGAGACAGAGCAGTTACAACATCTATTAAGACATTCAAATGTCTCCTCGAGCTATTTACACTCTGCTGTAGCACAGAAGGGTATAGCCTGAATTAACTGTGACAGCCCTGACATGCTTCGCTTTCCAAACAGAAAAAATATAGGCAAAGTCATCATGCTGGAGCAGACATTAAAAATTTAGTGCACCTTCCTTGCTTTCCAGAAAACTCTTGTTTTTATCTGTTTGTTCATGTGATTGTTTTAATATTAAACTGTTCATTATGACAGAAAGAGAGGCTGACTATGAAGGGTGCTTGTTCTTCTGTTCCTGGCATCTGATCAAACCTCATTTAGTCGACTGGGGGACTGAATGAAATGCCTGATCATTAACCCCTGTGTCTGCTACAGGAGGAGCGGTGGATGTTTACCTCCTACACATTTTTTCTTGCTTTACACCTCAATTTAAGCTGCTGTGTTGCATGTTGTATATATCAATAAAGTCAGCTGAACCCATAAAAAAGAATAAAAAATGTGACCCATTAGATCCAAATGCAAAATAAGTGCATGTAACCCTTTCACACTGTATGTGATGATTGTGGGCTTTTCCATGTCCGGCTGGATGCAACGTTCCATATACCATTTTAAAGACATGCAGCAAAAGATTTCTTTTTTCTTAATGCAGATGTGCACAGAGGGAAAGACAATAATTAACAATAAAATCACTGTTTAAGCTGCCTGTCATGTATAAAGGTTCCATTGTTAGTTGCAAATAATTAAAAACTGGAGAGAAAGCCTTTCTTCTTGTACTTGGCCAAGTTTCCGTCCACCTTTAAGCGAGTGGTCTTTAATGTGGTAATGTCCCAGCAGACTATCTGTTCCATATTCTGGCCTATGTAAGCGGTTTTCATCATGTTTTGAGGTATTTGGGGTATTCTTGGGAGGAGACAAGGGCTATTGAGAGTGTTTATGTTTCTGGTGTGTACAGCAGCTTCTAATGTGTAACACAGGGCATTTCAGCGTTCAGACGCCTGGGGCTATTCTCTAAGTGGTCTTTACTTTGAAAACACAGGTGCCCTCCAGGGGTTGATGAGTGGTTGTTGTGTGCATGTGTCTGCTCATGAGGATGCAGTGAGTTGGGGGGGCAGATAAAAGAGCAGCGATGTTCTGAGTCCTATGCGATGCTCTGAATAATATATCCATACATCATCAGCCCATGTCAGACTTTGATTCAGTGTGGTGGTCTTGCAGAAACCACAGCGCTATCATCTTTAATAATGCAAGCTGGGATTAGGTGCTTACCCGCTTCTGATAAATACGAGCAAATGAATTAATTGTGTCGGTGTCTCCCTCCCTCATCGGAGATCCGAACATTATTCTCGGTTTTCTTGTTTGTTTTTTTCCCCCCTCTTTAATGCTGGACTGTATAGTTTAGTTTTTATGTTTGAACCAAAACTATGCAGTGTAGTGAAGCTTGGTTGTTGCTACAGAGCACTGTAACACAACTTAGATTTTGATGTTTGACAATCTAATGAGGTCTGGAGGGAGCACATAAATTAGAAAAATAACGTTGTGTATGGCTCACTGCTGCTGCTGCATAAGAAAAGAAACATTTTTCATAAAATTAATAGGAGAGGTTTGACATGTCTCTCACTATAATTACCACTCAGGCAACCATGACCAAGCTTGAAAATGCATTCTATAGCAAACTGTAATATAAACATGCAGCTGTCATGTAAAGACAGCATGAATGCACACATATTCTCACAGTGCCCCTGCAGAAAAGCAGCTAAAATGAGGATAATTAAAGAAAATATAAGTTTGGCCTGCATTTCAGAGAGTTTCTGGTGTCAGTGAATGCAATACTGATGGAAAGGCCTCATGGCCATTTTAAAGGCAATAGACCACTTAGCAGAGCTCAGCTGGTCCTGATGCCAGCGACCTTGGTAATGAGGAGCAGCTGGTAGAACAGTCATTAGGCCTCACTTTCTTTGCCTTCAGTAACTTTTTTTATTTCCATAAAACCTTTTATCCAGTTCTGTCTGTGCTGTTACACAAAGTCAGCCCAGGGCCATTAATGACTATCGCACTATAGTAAATGTCATTACAGAGCTTGTATCATCAATACATCTAAAAACAGAACATCAATGGAAATAGAGGCAGAGCAGATATAATATGTTTCTGGTAGTCTCACAATCTTGTAGGTCTAATTAAGCTGAGTTCAACAGAAAAGGTAGTACAAAAAGCAAGAAGGGAAGGAGAGGGTAACCCAATTAAACCAAAATCAAAACTCACATTCACTCTACGGTGTGGCTCATGCACAGAAAGAGGGGAACCTGTGAAAACAAAGAGAACAAGCTTTATTAGTCTTAAAAAAGTCCTGTTGCTACATTAATATTCTATCCTAATGAAAGCTTATTTTCCGCATTTTCATGAACTTGCCTGCAAGTGCTCACTTCATAAATATTGTTTTATCATGATCATCATGACTTTTATTCAAGGTATGGAAGGAAAAAAGTAACAGAGCCAATTACCAGAATGACAGCTGAAATGGGAGCTTGCTGAGGAGAAATGAAGAGTTATGGCAATATGACAGAGTCAGACTGTACAGAATATGCATGGTCTTGTGACCATATCTGGCTGAAATGTGACTATGCTAAAGCCCTGTACACCAAAGACCACTTAACCTCAATAGCTGGTAGCGATCACGGGCCGATCAAGCTGACTTCACTGTCTGTTTCTGTCAGCAGGTCAGGCTGGCTGTGTGTGTGCTGACGCGACTGCAGCCAAACACCAGACAATCCCAAACCATCTCTTCCTAATGAAGGCCTTTGAGGACAGAGCAGGAGGTCGTTTTAAGTTCAGAAAACCTACAGATGGAGGGAGCACAAATAGGGGAAGGTTCTTTTAACACAATCCAGAGTTTAAAAAAATTAAATAAATAAAAGTAAAAAAAAAAAAAAACTGATGTAAAATGGCACCCACAACAATTTTTCTGCAAAACAAGTACAAGTAAAACCTTAATCAGCAGAGAAGCACTACTCATAATGATGGAGGTTCAGTGTTACACAATATGGCTCAGCTCAGGGTCTGTTTTGATCTTTGTGCTGGTAACTGAATCCCTGGGCCTGCACGTATATGCTATAAGAACCATGACCCACTCTGATCCCCTTATTAAGAATACAATACTTAATGCGCACTCAGATTAATATTTGAGAACTTGTGAAATGGAATTGGAAATGAAAAGACTTGGATTAAAAGTTAATTGAGAAACACCTTGTACAAATACATCTTTTCAGATTGTACCTGCTCACAAAGCAGCAAAAGAGGCTCAGACTGGTCCAACCGAGTCTGTCAACATGTACTTCACATGTAATTCAAATCTACTCTCTCAACAGAAAAGCGTTGTCTTTCTGTGTTTTTACTTGTCTCAAACAACACTTTAGGATATACCAAAATTTTTTGTTTGTTTTCAAAGAGATTATCATTTCAATTTTAGTTAATGTGAAACTTATTGGCAACATAAGACTTTAAAAACAACTATTATTTGGTTGTATTTAGTACATGTGAATGTTTCTCTTCAACTCCAACTGATTTAAAAGTCAATCAAAAGCAAAATACAACATATAGAAACACAGAAGAGCCAGTGATAATGATGCTGGAGAGAAGCATGCTGTCAAAATTATACAAATAAATGCTCAAAGAAACAGAAAAAAAATTGGAGCAATTATAGATCTAGTCAGAGATTTCTGTATGAAGGTAAGGCTCTCCTGTCTCGCTCCCATTTGCATCATAACACGGTGTGCAATATTAATTTCCAAGTTTACTGCTTATTGGAAGTGCAAACTATGAAAGCCATTAAGGCACCAAACAGGAAAGCAATTTGCTGTCACATGGATTCGGCTCTATTAAAAAGAAAAATCTTGTTAACCATTTGGAATTAGAGTCATTTGGCAAAAGGCATTCTGCAGCACTCCAGTAAAATAAGTAATTATGCTATTTCTTCGTTCTATCCCTCTCTTTCTTTGATTTGTGCCAGGGAAGTGGTGGATGGGGAGAGCGACTGGATGCTAAGGTAATTAAAGTTGTTGGCTATCTGTTTGGTTAATGTGAGGATCAAGCCAGTTGAGAGCCTTGGAGGCAAAAGAAAGATGAGAAACACATCTATTTTTCTACTCAGCCTACCAGCCCCCAGGCTGCTCTCATCTGGTCCATATATCACCTTTTCCAGTCCTGCAATTCACAAACTAAACAAGGAACTATCCATACAGAAAAACTTGAGCTGACTATTCCTCTGAGCTTATCTCGTTTAATTTAGGTTCCAACTGAGTAAAATCTCATTAGCAGATCTCGGTTGTGAGAAGCTTACTGTTTAAATTAAACCAACTCTGCAGGTTTGGATGTTTTAGTAGATTACACAGTATCTACTTTGCATGCTGTGGTTTCATAAAAATGCACCATTTTCTTTTGTTTTCCAGTGAAGAAATTTAGATGGAAGCTAAAGGTGATTCAAGAACAAAATTGTGTTTTATCTTATCTGTCTTTCCCAAAATGATATATCTAAGTGCTTTGATAGCCTTCCGCTTTGTAAATGTGAAATACAAATAAATACAACCCTGCAGCAACACAATATAAAATTATTCATCAGTAGTTGTGATATGTACCGAAACTGGAATATTTCAGCACTCAGTAATCACTATCTGCCACCATCTAAGTCAGGGGTGTCAAACTCGTTTAAGTTTGGGGGCCACATTCGGCTCAATTCAATCTCCAGTGGGCCGGACCAGTAAAATAACAGCATTGTCATCTAAAAATAATAAAAACTTCATGTTTTAGTGCAAAAAATACTAATATATTATCAAGATTTCTTATATTTAATAGACTCAACTTTTGGAAAACATGATGAACAACCTGGATTTTTTCGAGATAAAATAAAGTTAATTTTAACAATATTTAGCCTCAGTTACACATTTACAATGTTATTCATTTATATATACAATTTTTTTGTGTTTTATAGCCTATACATTTAAAAAAAAGGAACAATTTTCAATAAATTTTCAGACATAAATATATCAATATGTAAAGTAAATAAAATTTTCTAGTTCTTAAATTTGAAAAAATACATATTAATACAATTTACTTTATATTGTATAGTGTTACCAACTTATTTATATTTTTATTCTATATTATATTTCTATTTCTATTTATTCATGTTAATATTTTCTTCCTAAATTACACATGTAGTACAACCTACACATCACAATGGATCTAAAACAATCACAAAACGTTCATCCAGCGGGCCAGATTGGACCCTTTGGTGGGCCGGTTTTGGTCCCCGGGCCGTATGTTTGACACCCCTGATCTAAGTCCTCTGAAAACTCCTGTTGTATCTCAATTACTAAGCAAAAATGCTGTCATACTTATAAACAGGGATGTTTGGGCATGAAGGGTTGCAACCATTCCCAGATTTCCCAGACACTGAATGGCTGTGAGCCTCTGATTGGAAGACTGATACACTGTCACGAGTCACGAGTTCACCTTAACTAAGATTGTTGAGTTTAAAAAGATGGCACAGTTTTACTGTGGTAGCTGGGTTGCTTTGATCAGTCTAATAGCTCACAAAGGCCTTTTTTTGGCACCTTAAATAACGAGTCAGTTTTGCATTCTAAATGAAGAGTCTGATGAATGTCAACCACTTCTTTTTTCGGATCACTTCAAGGTCTGAGATACTATCTACAGATCTTCAGTGATGCTCAATTCAAGTGCTGAGCTTTTACAAACTTTTGAGCTTGTTTAGGTTTGTAAAAACAACACAATGACATTTGAAAAATGGCTTGTTTTTGTTTTCTGCAGGGGCTGCATTTACTAATTTATCTAACAAAAAAACAGTTTCTCAAAGGAGTTTTGAAACACTGTGCCATTTACATCAGAGAAACCCATCCCCATGCCTAAACCTAAACGTATCCCAATCTTATATGAAGTCGGTTCTGGTCCTGAAGATCTAGTATAGCAGTATTTTTGAACTGTGTCATGACCATTTGATCATGATTATCCCAGCACAGTGTGTATTCTGTCCAATGTAGACTTGGCTTCCTTCACTCCTCCACAGGAATGAGGAAAAAATATGGGATTTATGGGGTGGCATATATGGCTTCCAAGGTGTTTTATGGTTGGACCTGCAGGGCCCATTTAGGGTGCGCTGCGTGCTCAGTCCTGACCACAGGTATTGATCGTCAGCAATGGCCATGGCATGCCTGACTAGTTAGGCCATGCATGTGCCCTCACAGAGAGATGAAAATGAGGCCTTTGTGTGTAATGATCTGTGTATGAGCAGAGAGAGGAGGCCACAGAGACGGTGAGCAAGAGAAATTAAATAATTTCTTTGCTCTTTCAGGAGAAGCACTTCACTGAGCCATGCTTGGTTGCTTAATGTGGAATCTGTTTTTGAGAGGAAAATTAAAAAGAGAGAGAGAAGAGACTGAGATGGAGAGCGGAGGAAAGAGAGATAAATGGCTGGATACGAAGGAAGAAAATGAGAGCATCCTGATGCAGAGCTGAGTGTGAATGTCCCTAATGGGGTAGGCTGATGTGAGCTGTCTGGTAAGCTGACCACCAAAGGCTCCCTGCCTTCCTGCCTACCACACACCAGGCCCTCCCAGCACAAAGACAACCACGCTCCATGCTAATTGGCACAAAACGATGGTGGAGACACTGTGTCTGATTTAAAGGACGGGGGGTGATGAATGAAATGCTCCCTAATTGTATGAGGAATTTTTATGTCTTTGAGGCAAATGCTGCACCTTTCTCCCCCTTCAATGGAGACTAAACAGTCAACACATACAAAGACACGTTCTATGCATGAACAAGCCTGCAAGGATAACCACACAGCAATACCTGAAATCCACTTAGTCAACACTGGCCAGGCAGCAGTCAGACTGTGAATGCTGCACTACATCACTGCCTTACAGTAAAGTTGTTAGTCACAAATAAGCAACACAATTCCATTGTGAATACCACTATTTTTTCATGGGCTGAATTTTTGAAAAGTCTGCAAAATGTGCGAATTGGACAATCACGCATTGTCAAAAATGTTGGAAAATGGGCGTAGTTCAAGAATAGAGTGGCACGTCCTTTACAACAGCTGAATGAAGCAGCTTAAACACCTGTGATCACGGCTGTGAAGATATCAATCACTGAGAACGACAGACACTGTATTATGTTCAATGGAAGAAGTAGAAAAAAAAGGGCACAAAATAGACATGGTTGCACATTATGAAATAAAAGGGTCTAAAGAAGTGTTTTTTCATGTTAGAAATTCCAAAGACGAGGGATAAGTCTTAAGACACTGTAGTGAAGGGACTGAATTTCTGTGGGTGCATGAGACTCTTTGCATGACCCAATCCCCAAAGCCTCTGACTTCCAACCCACAGGGGTAAATGTCTCTTCATTTCACCTCACAGGCCTCATTAACACAGCCCCTCTACCATCATTAAGACATCTGCAGTGAAATTAATTGAAAGACAGATTAAAAATAAATTAAGAAAAATGCGTTGCAGAATGCCTACGTGCACTTCATAAATCACCCGGGCAAAGCCAGGAGCTGGCTCCCCATAATTAACTGCAGACTATTTATTTTATCCTGACGGTATAAATTAGAATTCAGACGCACAGATTATATTAGGGATGTCTGCCATGCGGAACTGCTGAGGGGTGTGCAGAATATTTTAAGGATACAAAGAGGCAAACAGAGGAGAAGGGAAAGAGAGAGAGAGATAATATGTTGAAAGGCAAACAATATGTAAATGCATACAAAGCAGAGATAACATTTGTGTCCCATAGACAAAGTATTTATTCAAGCAATGCATAAAGAAACAACAAGCAATGCAATCAAGAACAACAATCAAGTGCATGTTTGAATGTAACATATAAATGACTGAAGAACTGATCCATCAACACCACATGTTTAAAAAGAGGATTCAAATCCAGCTGCAAGTTTAACCAGGTCTACGTGTATAAACAGCCAGTTATTGTAATAAGGCTGGTGATATAACACTGCCCAGGAAATCTATCCTCATTCTTCCCAGCTGTTTCCCACTCTCCTCTCCTGCTGTATCACAACCTGGCCACTTCACATGCAAATGCAGACTAAACCTCTTCTTCTAGTCAGCCTCAGACACCCCCCACAGACACACTTGTGCATCTCAGCTTCTCTCTTGCTATCTCTGTGTCTCTCAGTGCTATAGTCACTGTTAGCCACACACTGCCTCCTCGTGGGCACAGTGCCCAGACTGGCACAAAGCCAGACCCGCTCTGCCAGCCTGGGCTGGCAAAACACTCCCTCCCTCTCCACACTCCAAATTCCCCACACATCCTTTCATCAGAATGCCTGCGGCCCTCTCTTCTGTCTTCATTCTGCACCACAGCTGAGATCAACACTTTGAAAGTATGCCCTCCAACCAGCCAAAAAAAAAATAATGCTGCCAACTAATAGTGCCAGGGAACAAATGAAGTGCTCACAAATTTGAATGCTTGGCTATTACGCAATCAAATTCAAGGCAAAACCACGTTACCTCGAAACAATGTCACATCAATGCTCTGGACCAAGTATTAGGTGCGTAGTGGAGAACTAAGAAGAGGCATTGTAAGTTCTGCATGGATTTAGTTTTGTAAACTTTTATGAGTTGACACAAAAATGAAATTTGAGCCTCCTTGTTTGTTTTGTCTGTACAACCATTAATATCATAATATAACATGGAACTGACAGCATACTGTTCAGTTCCTCACAGAGGGCTTTGATGTCATGGGCACTGGAGTCAAAATCCTGGGAACAAGCACTATATAAAATATGCACTCTAACGCTTAGTATAAATAAACCCACCTGAGACATTATTTCCAAGTAAGGATGTCTAAGTGATTCGTCAGACTATTGACAAGAAAACAAAAGGCAAACACATGGTCATGTAAAAAAAGAGCACTTCCACAAAGTTCTGTTTTAATTTCACAACATTTTGAATGTCTGCATTTTCTATGGACACTTCAGATAATTAATTACACTCATGCACACACACATACCAGATCATACTTTTATGTCATATCTGAAGGAGACTATGATTTTGTTATAGTTATTGTGGTTTCCCATATTGCCTCCAAATTCCCCATCTCCATTTCCTGCTCACTGCTGATGTTTTTAAACGTATCACTAGTGAGCTAAGGGTAAATTCTGGGATTTATGAGAAAGTAGTGGCCACAGTAACAAAATTAGGTAGTGTGTCTTTAAGAGTTATTTTTTTTGTCTGCTCTGCGAATGTCCCACTGTGACAGCCTCGCAGAGGGAGACTTGTGCGCCGTGCTGCTCCCAACACAGACTCCATTTAAATCCAACTGTTTCACAGGGTTAGATCTACTTCCCCCTCTGAGCATAATGTCAGTTTCAGCCATGTGTGTGTTTGTGTGTTGCGTACATGTATTTTGATTTTGGAGACTCCTGTCTTTTGTTTTTGTTAAACTGTGGATTAGGATACAAAATAGTGATTACATTGCTAATGGTGATTCGCTGAGTTGGTGTATGTAATTTCAGGGATATTTTAAGAACAAACAATATGTAAGTCAGGAAAGATCGAAACTTTAGCAAGGTAGTGGTAGCAAAGCTTATACCCCGACATACTAAGATGGTTCTTATCAGTCATAGCACGAAAAACAACCAGTCTGCCTCAGATGTATAATTTGGTTTCCCCGGTGAGTAAAAAGCCTTGGAGGGGAGTGCATACACAGCAGTCATGTTAAGATACATGGCTAGTGTTGGCCTTTCTTCTCAAGCACAAGGGGGGGAAAAGGGAAAAAAATACAGTAAATCACCAGCAAAGAAAATAAATATATACTTATTACATTCTGCACACTGCATACATTCACCTCTTTAACATATTGCACAGGCACAGCGCAAATGTGCAGTGCTGCACATGGGCAAAAACATGCCATGAAAAATGACAGCAGGGAGGGGTAACTGCAGACATGGAATATAATGGTGCGATAGAGCAGAGGAGAAATAATCATACCTAGTGGGAGGGGTGGGGGGGAGCAAGAGGAAGATGAGTCTGTGCCCTGTAGCAGGGAAATGGAGCTCCAGCACTCTGCTGCTGGATGCCTGAATCCCCAATAACACTGCACAAGACCTCCCTTCAGCAAGGGGCAACACCATGCAGCATCTGTACTCTCGAACATTACCATGACATGTCACAGCCTCATAGGACACACAGATGCAATACCAGATTACATACTTTATAGTAAAAGGCTAGGTGTTTGTTCCCACCCAAAAAAAGCAAAACAAAAAAACAAGCTACTTGTTATCATCAATTAATTGCTGGGACAATTTCAGCTGTGACACTGATATTCCAGTTTGCTTCTGCCTTCCACCGACTTCTGATTAGACCTAGAAATCTGCCAACAGTTCCCTCTTTGGCCGTTAGGTGTCTCTCTTTCACTTCGCATTGCTTAAGCCTTCTCTCTCTCATTGAGTGGGGATCCTCCAGTCCTGAACTCCCATCTGCACATAATATATACACCATCATTTGAAAATGGCAGCTTTTTGAAAATTCACCTTGATTATCAGACATTAAAAGTGACTTCTCCAGAGCTGAGTGTCTGGCTAGGGGGATGGCTGCAGACAGCAGAACAATGCAGCAGGCTTGGTATTAATGCCTGGTTGTGCTGTGCAGGGAGGAGAGAGGAGCCAGCCCTTTGTTCTCTCCTACAGCCAATTATTTTTTACGTGTGCCTCTTTTCACAACAACAAGAGAGAATTTAATTTTAATGCACTCTCTGGAAAGAAGGGGAAAAAAACATCTTCAGTATGGGATGGGGACTAGAATCTGCAGCTAAGTGTATGTGCACACATTTCTGTATGAGGCAGAGACGGATGACAGGGGCAACAAGATTGACATCAACCCAAACACACGCAGCAGCATGAAGCTTCTCATGCAATATGCTAAAACACAGACAGTCTGAGTCCAAAAGCCATACCAAAACATTACTGTACCCTGTCTCAACCTCATGGGGGAAAAAAGACCAAACAAAGACAGACACCAAAATAAGACCAACATTATTTCAATATACAACATTATGGTGCCATTGGGGGGTTGCACATTAACATGTGCATACCCGAGGCATGATGATAAAAAAGCACACTATAAAAATAGCAAGGATTCTTGATCAAATGGCATGAAAAATAAAAACCTAAGATCGCTGTTGGTAGGTATGTGGCCAAATATTTTTCTAATTGGAAGGGCACTTTATCTTGCTGTCAGAGAGGCAGTAAAAACCAGTGCTGTTCCCAGAAGGAGAGGAGCACAGCTTGCTGGCCTTTTATTAGTGCTGGAGCTCTGATATATGCCTCTGCTCTAGGCTTTCATCAGGAACCTGCACCTAAACACATAAACAGACACGCACATACACACAAAGAAGTGTTACGAACTACCCCCAGTGAACAGCCAACGCAACCACTGCTGAGCATTTCAGACGCTGTATTTTCTAAACATGCATTCAGCATATAACCAACAGAAAATTAATGCAGAAAATAAGTTTTCTGCAACAAACATCTGTGTCAATACTGAGGGCTTTTTTTATTTTTATTTTCACAGGTTAAAATGCTGACAACACATCAACTGAAAAATAAAACAAAAGAATGAGTTCAAATTCTAAAATAACAGAGGAAAGAGAAAATAAACAATATAGTACAACCACACACTGTGAAACAGTGCACTAACCTTACAGTGTAAAGTGATTCAGTCACTAGAAAATAAGAAAGCACAAAATACAAAAACACACACATTTATACATGCAGTTTCATGCAAACCTATCATTTATTTCTCTTATTAACACGGATGCACTCTAAACTCCCAACTCAGAGCAAGCCCAGACAAAGACAGAAATATCCACATGCACACACATTCATGTAGATACACACACAGCCAGACTAGCTACACACAAGTTAAATTAAATTTTAGTCCTTGGGCGGACAACTAAACTGCTTGTGTGTGGGACCTGCTCTACAGCACAGCAAAACCAATTCTCTTGAGATGGCGAAATTAAAGGGCAGAATCCTGCCTGTTTATGGTTCTCACTCTCTTTGCCTCTCAATCAAATGTTTTATTGGCAATCATTTGGTCCTAAAAGTCATGTTCTTGAGAGGCAGCTGGCATGATGACAGTAGCTGGTGGACAGACAGCACCACTTCAGCACAAACCACTCCCAATTATTTACACCTGCGCAAGAAGATGCAGCTCTGATTAACCATGTTAAGAGGGTTTATCTACACCCTCGGCTTCTGTCCTTTTCACACTTTCATATAGTATATTTTGAATCACCATCAACATAATGAATTAAAAAAAGCACAAATAGCAGCTAACTGCCCAAAATATGTTTACCAGTTTGTAGAAAAGCCAAGGTCAGAGGGTGTATGAAGCTGGCTCATAAAAAAAGAAAATATAAAGATTTTCACTCTGCAATGGTGATGATGATATATTAAAAAAATGCTAGAATAAAATGATTTAAGATGAACTATGAAGGACTCCCTGACACATTCAAATCACTATTTTGAGTTTGGCGGCTAAATTTTGAGAGGTCGTAACTCCACGTGATAAGTGATGGAGCCATTTTGGAAAACTCGTAGGAGGGCCTTTGCTTCAGTGTGAGGTGGGGAAAAGAAAGCAGATCAATTAATACAATTTCCACTCTTGTCATTTTACAACACCTTTTAAATTTCAGTATTTAGTTTCAGTATTTAGTTTCACTTTTATTTCACCCCAATCGGCATATACTCATAATATCTATGTGAAAAATCGATCAGAATAAAAAAATCAGTTTTTATTCAAAATAATAAATGAATATGAACATGTGATTTGATTAACTAGGCAAAAACAGATGTTTGTACTTGAATCTCGAAAAATCTTCATGGATGTTTATACTATAAACATGTAAACATATGTGCATGTTGTGTGTATGCATTCTAAGCACAGCTCCTCGATTTCTCTGTATATTGTATCACTGATGCATCTCTTTCTACCCTGCAACCCCCACCCTTCTCTGCTGCTCTCTCCTCTGGTGTCTGGAAGCAGTAATCTGTTCCTGAGCTAGCGCTGCTGGGATTAGGCAGTGACTGAAGATAGGATATATGCGTCATTAAAGCGGAGGACACAGTGTTGCAGGAGGAGAGACAAAGTCAACAAAGGTGACATGGAGACAAATATCAGAAACCCACATGTGCCCACACGCACAAACATACACATATAAATACACATGTGCATGACTAAAATAAAAACAAAACCTCTACTGTATGCTTGCATGGTACACATGTCTGCCTCTGTTAGTGCACACAAATAAAACCCTCTTTTCTCTCACATACAATTTCCTAAACCTCCAGTGAATAAGAATAATGTGGTGCTGCTATAATGGATGTCTCAGAGAGGGGAGATGCATTAAACCAAAGGCACTAATGCAGAGAAAAGTATACACATTGTACACTGTACACAGATAGCAACAGCAATGACTCTGAATACTTTGTGATGTCAAGTAGGTGCTATTGTTTGTTTACAAAGCTCCAGATCTATCTCTCTGTCCTTGTGTAGTTCACCATGTTTATCATTTTCAAAAATCTGCCACAATAGTTTTAGCTTCAGCAGTCTAAAAATGGCTGATAAACACACTTTTCCAGGTATCCATCATTTTTCTATATAGCCTACTACATGCACTATTAGCAGGTAAGCTAGTATTCTCACTTTACTTTTGTTATTTTTTTTTGTACATTTTCAGTCTTTACCACATAAACCTGAGTGCTATCTGGATTTAATCTTTTTGAGGTTCTGTGCATTTCTATAGTAAGAAAGGGTGTTAGGTTTAACATCCTATATTACAGTGCAGATAATTATCATCTTCATAACTAACACAAAAAAATGAGGAAATGAAAAGAAAACTAATTTGAAAAAACACGAAACACAGAAAAACCCAAGATCACCACTGAATATTCGTCACGAGTTGAAAAAGAGGCATTTCAAAGGTTTAACAGACGAAAGGAAATGTACTCTTGATGGAGCTCATGGACACAGCACACCACTTGCAGTCAGTCCCCTGCAGGGTGGAGAACAGGTATTGATAAGGGCTGTTATCATTAAGAAGGAGCTATCGGGTCTTCTTTCACATTGAAGATGGACTGAAAATGAACTCCCAAAGCTTTTCCCACTATCTGGAGAACACCTTCTTCACAGAAGTACAAAGCATGCAGCAGTCAGGTAAACCATTAAATCTATGCAAAACATGCTTCATCAACTATGTGCAAATATACTAACTAGCCAGCATAGGCCTCAAAGATGAGCCCTTCCTCACCTGAAATAAATCCTGACATTCTGTTGAAAACCTGTAGGCTTTTCTCAAATGTGAGATGTATAGTGAGGGAAGACAATTCACCTGTCTGATCAGCATTTCAGAGGCTATGTTACTTCAGAGAAAGCTGATGAAGGAAAGATAAAGAAACAGTTATTGAAAAGAAAGGACGCTGGTCACTGAATATTTTTGGAAGGTAAGAAATATTTGCTTCAAATCTAAAAAGTGAGAAGAAACTAATTATTTTTACTTACCTTATAATGTTGCATACTAATAACTGCCAACAGAGTATGTACACTATGTTCTCCCATAAAGTCACTTTGTTAAAAATTCAGGTTTCAGGTTAAAAACCATTTTGAATTGGCTAAGAGCATCATTTCCTTCAGCAATTACATCAAGCATGAACAATACAATTCGTAGTAAATGTGCCTAAATTTTCTCAGAGTAAAATTTTCAGAATATATATGCTGTACTGGCTATACTCTATAGCTACGGTAAAAGTTGATGAAGAAAACACAGATATACCAATCTTTTGGATGTTGAACAAATATATCCTGATATTACTTTCAAAATGATAATTTAGGAGAAAATCATTCCTTGTATCCTGGCAATGTGCAAGCCTGGTATATAGTTGCTGCAACTTATCTTTACATGTTTTCCTTCTGGTCAAAGGAAGTCTTCCTTCCGTGCCTTGTTCTCCGAAGTACATATCTCTGATATGACTTCTAAACCTTAACACTAGCCACAGGCTAAAATATACATATAACACAAACCAATAACATGGTCTTTTTGCTAGCCCTAAGACCCCTGCTACCTGTGCATATCTTATTCTGTGAATCAACTTACACTTGGTCAATGTTCTCCTAGTTTCTATCAAGAATACACTATATAACACATTCTCATTTAGTGCTGTGTCTTTGTACAGCTTCACAATCACTGACTGTCACAAAAGTAGCCAACTTGCTTATGTCAGGTCCTGCAGATTTTGCATCTACATCTACATGTTAATCACGGTGTACAAAGCTAAAGAACTTGTAAAAGTAAATAACATGATAATTACACCTGCAATTGTGCAGCATCCCATTTAAAACCAGAGGCTTTAACATAGAGTTGCTGTAATCCTTCGACTTACAGCATCATGTTCAAATGACATAAACATGTATTACTAATTAACTACATATTACTAACTGCATAAAGGGGATATTCAAATAAGAAAATATCCTAACTAGCAAAAAGAAAGTGCTGAATTCTTTCCTGTGTACAAAATTATTGTTATTTCTGATATAATAGAGATAATACAACAGTAAACTTGATATTTTATGCCTTATGTTTTAGCACTTATATCTACAGAGACCAGTAATGACAATCATAATGCATTTTTTGCACACAATTACACTAATTTTGTTGTTTATCCACCTGGTAGCAACAGGTGTTTTAACAAATGCGAAAAACCAGACCAACAAGCTTCAAATGATGCCTCCTAGAACTATGCGAATATTGAATTACTGTCACATTTAGGCCCAAACCGAAACAAATAATTATCAGTCCAAAATACTTCCAACATTTTAAAATAAGCACAATCACAGCCCACACTCTCACAAAACTTTGTTATTAACAATCCACCAACAGAAAAGAGAAGAACTTCCACTTGTCTGCTTTGACTTACTACACATCTTGAGGAAATTGCCACCTTGATTGCAGGCACTGTTACAAGGTCCTTAAGCAAAGGTTTGGCCAAGGGGCTTATATGGCCTAGAAACTGTCTGTCATAGTTTTAATGAATAAAGGTTTTATTGTTGAACTGCTGTTCTTGGTGATGGTGATCATGGGATTTTTTTTTACTCTTAAGTTTTAGAATTATGGAGTCAAATTCTCTGCAATGTCATGTGTTTATTTCAAAGTTTATTCATTCATTTTCTGTTTATCTAAAATACATAGCATTTTTGGTGGTAAATCTAGTTTATTCTAACTATTTTGAAACAAATATAGACATGTTTTCATACTTGGTTGATGCTAAAAGATCATTTTTTAGTCCTTTTAGCTTTGTCTACCAAAATATGTAAGGTCTCACATCTATAGTCTAGTAAATTATAAAAGGTATGGACCACCATCTCAATATCTGGAGATAGAAGCTGCTAATCTCTGTGCAGAAAGAAGAAAACTGGATGGCCATCAACACAATAATCATGTTAATAATAACAATTAAAAACGTTTGTCTTTGATAATAGTGGATGTAGGAAACTGTAGTGATGTAGCAATATTCAACTTAAATGAACAAAAATAATCTTATGTAACATACTTGGTAAATGCAGTGTGCATACATTTAATACACAAATCAATTTTCTCCGTTTACAACTGTTCATTTTCTATATCAGTCTGTTGTTAAGATTAATACCCAGGAATATGTAAACCTCAGATGTTCATGAACTCATGACAGGCAAGAGGCGTACTTCTTTTATAAAGCAATGGGAAGTGATTTTTGTGCTTCTGATGGACAGTTAAAAGAAGTAAAAAATCAACAGCTTGTTTAAATTCTATAATTTGTGGCAGCTGGAAAAAAAAAAAACTGTGTTGAGTTTCAATATCTTCACTTTAGTTCAGCGTAAACAACCACATGGCCAGATCACAGATTTGATCAGTTTTAAA
>JAOXYM010000001.1:18234346-18246872 GCA_028567055.1 Leptatherina wallacei
CATTCTGGACTAACTGCAGCTGTCTGATGGACTTTTTAGGGAGACCTCTAAGGACAGCATTACAGTAGTCTAGTCTATGAAAGATAAATGCATGGACAAATTTTTCAAAATCCTGTGGACACATCAGTCCTTTAATGCTCGATATATTCTTTAAGTGATAATAGGCTGACTTCACAACTGTCTTAATGTGACTACTGAAGTTTAGGCCTGAGTCCATAACTACACCCAGGTTTCTGGCTTTATTGGTGGTTACAGTACGTTGTTTTGTGTCCCACTTTTTTCTTATCAATAGTAATATTAAAGTTGAGAATATGAGAATTGAACATGAAAATAAAATTGTACTTTCAAATTACATAAACAAAACAACCCAAGAGACTGTGGCTGCATTCTCTGGATGTGGAAAATGGACTGGCTCTTTATAGAAACAATTTAGGACTGGCTCTTGCACTAGCCCTGAACCCGCACTGGAACTGCTTTGGTTATGTGCAACTGTGGTGAAAAAAGATGGGTATTTGATCAAATGTTTTGCCAAATATGTTAGATATATTGTTTGATCTGGGCAGAAGGGCTGAAGTTTATACTGCTGGAAGGTTTTATACATTTCAGTGGATGGACTTTCCATACGTCATCTCTACAGTCACAAACCATTAGAAGATAAACATTTGATTTTATTTCTCTAAAACAAATAACCTATGTGTTTAAAACAATGTGAAGATAAGCCCAGCCATGTTCAAAAGAATTTACAGCTGGCCAGGGCAAAAACACACTCACCAAGGCGCTCCGAGGAGCTATTAAACAAGTGTAGAGGTGACCTCCGGCTTTAAGAGCCCATATCTCTGACAGCCAAAGCTGCAGAGGCCATCCTAAATGGATTTCCTAAAGTTTCATTCTGGAAAATAAAAACAGAGTGTAATTCATTGGTAAAACTGTGTGAGAAAAAGCACATCATTTGCTAACTAGGCTGCATGAGTCCTTCCAAAATTGTGCTCTGTCCTTAAAAGACCATGACTGATAATAATGGGCTGAGAGCAACCTTTAGCTAAATACTATAAATTAGGAGACAGATTTGTAAAACGTTTTACTGTTTATCTTGGCATTTACAAGAGTTTTAATGACTTATGGTACAGAGGTGGTATCTAAATGGTGTCTTTATGACTAACGCCACTTATTTCATTGGCATACCTGTCAAGTTTTGGATTTGAAAATAAGGGAAATTTTTCAGTGCCTGCGGCAAGCTGTCTCACCACCCCAACCAAATTCCAGTATCCCTTACATCTGAAGACAGGTGTACAAGAAATCTAAAATATCCTCTTGTCAACCACTTAGTAACCAGCTGATGTGAATCTGATAGGCCTACCTTTGTTGACATTGCAGTGGCTCAGGTGGTAGGGCATATTGCCCAATGACCTGGAGGTTGACAGTTCAAATCCCGCTTCCACCCCAGTCTGTTGTGTCCTTGGGCAACACACCTTCCCTTCAGTGTTGTCATCACTGGTTTACTCAATTGTAAGTCGCTTTGGATAAAAGCGTCTGCTAAATGACTGTATAGTAAATCCTGTGAACATTCCTATGTTATGATGTAGCCTAAATACAAACACAAAAGAGTATGAAGCACATTTATTTATTTTAAATATTTTTAGATCGTACAAGTGAACTCATCACATATTTTCATAGAAGTGAACTCATTACATATAAATAGTCTGTTATAGCAGGGGGACACATCCTGATGGGTATCCCTGTCAAATACTGTTCCCTTTGTGTTTAGAAGGAAGAATGGTTTTATCTAAACTTATTACTATTAAAAAGGTAACAAGTGAGGAAATTATTAATTCAGCTTTATTTGTATAGCGCCAATTCACAATAATGTCATCTCAAGCACTTCACAGATCAGTTTGAGCCAATCTGTTGTCATCAGTCAGTATTCATACAAGCCAATTCATAATAAATAGCCTAGCTAAGGAAACCAACAGATTGCATCGAATCTTGTCTTCGATCCAATCCCCCATCCTGAGCATGCTAGAGGCGACAGTGGAAAGGAAAAACTCCCTTTTAACAGGAAGGAAAAACCTCCAGCAGAACCCGGCTCAGGGAGGGCGGCTATATGCCTCGACCGGTTGGGGTGAAGAGGACAGAAAGAGAGATCAACAGACATCACAGCTTTTTTCCAGGGAGATCTGCTGAAAGAAAAAAGGAGTATGTTAATGATGCCAATACTGTCATATGTTTATACATGAGCGATAAGGAGCAGGGAGATGAAGAGGAAGATCCCAGTGCATCATGGGATGTCCCTCAGCAGTCTATGCCTATGGCAGCATAACTAAGGGATGGCTAACCACCCCTAACTATTAATAAAATGTTTTTTATTAATTTTTATTGTGAGATGTTTTATTGAGCAATCACGTTGTGGAGAAAACATTAACGAGCACAGTACATCGGGAACAGGTTTTTAATAAGAACACTCCTCTCTCGTGTGGATGGGGCGAAGTTTTGACAGAGCTATTCTTGAGACTGAGGTTGTTACGGCTGTCCCACTAACCTCGTATCAACGCCTCCACAGGCTGCTCTCGCGAGGCTAGTGCCAGAGTTCAGTTTGGAGAGGCAGAGGAATGTTTGTTTTTTAAAAATTAAATCATAATACGGGGGATTTACGGGAAAATATTAATACGGGATGTAGCGTCATCACACATTAATAGTAATATTAATGTTAAAATTAGCATTAATATTAAGAAAACCTCGGAGCACCACCCTACTCTTTGATATGGAAGCAAGGAAAACCATTAAAATCTTTTATCAATTGAATAAATCAATTAAATGAATTAATCAGTCTCAGGATGCTTTTCATGAGTTCTCGCTTGATTTCACCTTTCATGATACATCAGAAAACCACAAACAACGACTAGTTAGATAAATATGAATATTTATTAACTACAGTTGTCATCGTTTGCTCTGGCTGTGTTTTTGTTTTTATTTTAGGTGGGGCTGAGCAGGTTGCTTTGGAGGCTCAGGGTGGAGTCTGGTGCAATCATCGCTCATAGCTGCAGCTCATTCCCTCTGCTATTTAAGGATCTGCAGCTCCAGACTTTGCCAGATTATCTCTTTGAACAGCGTGGTTGCTCAGGCCTTCACCAATGGCTTTTGCTAATGTTTTTCACAGTAGTCTCTAACCATCATCTGTTTTACGTCCTAGTATCTTCATGTTGGCTCTGGATCTTTTTGGATGCTGTTTAATCATTTCCAGTTCAGGACTTCCTCCATCTTGCCACCAGCTCTTACTACCTGCCTGCTCGCCCTGCCCACTGCTTCATTATCCAACACAGCCTGAGATCATTCCACCATTTCCCCACCACCATTGGTCATCAACGGGATTACAGTAAGCCACCAAATCATTTCTTCACTCCTGGCTATCATCTCCTTCTTGGATGGATATTAATCATCTTCTCTTCTCCTTAGTAAGAGAGACCTGGACCAAGAACCCAAGCTGTCCTTAACTACCTAATTACAATAAACTTGTACCTCCTTCCTCAGTCCACCTGTGTATCTGCATTTTGGATCCACATTCAGTCTCTTTCCCACAATCGTGACAACACTACAAACTAGGCTACATAAGATAACATAGATAAGCTATGAAAAGGGACAAGACAAGACAAACATGAAAATGAAGGTAGATAAGTATGATCAATCAACATCCATGTGCCAAAAGATGTCAAATGGTAAGGGAACTGAAGGATAAATTAATTCATGTGGTGTTAATTAATGTTCAAGAGATTGAAGAAAGGATTCCTGAATCCTACAAAAATAAGTTTGAGGGTTTGTTTAAGATATAGGCCTATAGACTAATTCCTAAGGAGGGACTTAATTCACTATCACAACTCTTGTATGACACCAATCATGCTGCATAGCACCTGAGGAGAATGATCCTGTCAGCAGATGCAATGTTTCACTGAGGTGACGCACGGCCCGTTCAGATGGACTAATCCAGAAACCAATGGAAGCAAAGTCAGGTGGATGACTCTTTCCGACGCTCCCAGATCCTGGAGGTTTGTCCTTGACACTTGTGGCTTGTCCAATCTCAGAATGGGATCTGCAGGCTCCTTTATCTCTTTCTCTGGGTGGCCTTCCTCCAGAGGCTGCAGGGACTGGTGTCAAAAAGCGGTGGATAGCGAAAAAGAAGATCTGCCGAATTAATCACCGGAGTGATTTAACCACCTTTAACCGTCTTGGCTTTGAAAACCGGAAAAATGGAAAAGAACTCTTGTGAGTTAGATCCGTTTACCAAAAATAGTTAACTTTAAATAAACTTGTACCGTTGTTAAACATGAAGCACAGGCATGTTGTTGCAAAAATCAATAAACATGATTGACGGAGGTCAAATGGACTCAAAAACATGTAAAGAGATGGATTCTCCATCCATTTCTTGGTTCTGTGCCTGACCATCCTCCTGGTCAGTTCTCATCTGTCTTTCTCTCTCTCTTGGAAACTGCATGCGTTTCTCTGAGCATCATGGACCATGTGTTTGGAACTCGCGGGCCGAGCCCTCAAGGAGGTGTGGTTTACTCTGTTCAACCAATGAGAGCAGGCTCTTCTCAGAGCTTGGTAAAGCTCAGATTTCTAATTTGCATATCAGGACTCTGGTTTAGTGTTTCTCCAATCTCTATCACATTGACACATTTGTGAACATCTGTAAGTTCTATGTTTAATGCATTAGGAATGGTTCACATGTAAAACATTCATCAGTCTTTTAAACAGGATTAAATAACACAAATAAATTATGGCAAAGCAAAACTTAAAAAAGGTAAAAGACAAGTGAATAATACTTGAAATAAATTAATCAAATAAATTGATTAAACATGGTCTTGTCACAAATCTTCATGACTTGAACTATCTACTTTCTAAATACAAATAGGAATGATAAACATGAATATTGACAAATAAAACAAACACATGGATATAAATGCAGATTAATAGAAAGACAATGCACTTGTCTTTCCTTATATCCCAGATAAAACATCTTCTCCAGGTCTCATCTGGAGAAGAACTGTAAACTGAGGAAAACAATCATCTAATTCTTTAATCTCACCTTTTATTGATATAAGACTTCATGAGTCATATCAAAGAGGTTCTCATCCTAGCAATGATCATTACTTCATTCTGATAAAAGTACCAAACTCTTAAAGTTTTAAAACACAGAAATGTTGGTTAAGTCTTTGTTCAAAACTCAGAAGGTTCTGATACGTCACTGTCATTTCCTGTGGAGAAAGTAAGTTTAGTTCAGAGGTGGGGGAAGGAGATAAGACTCCGTTGGAACTCTCCTTCGATGGTTCCCCCATCGTAAATACCTTGGTATTGATCCTGCAGGAGTAAAGGTTAGCTTGAGTTTACCAAACCATTAATTATTCCAATGGAAGATTTGTGTTTTCAATGGTACTCCTAAATTGTTTGCGAGACTCCAGATATGAGATCCTTTAGCAGACAAAGAATGCTCTTTGAGGGAGAGTTAGTCAATGGTGTCTGTTCCATGTCCACAGTGACATGAGCCCCTTTTCGACTGAGCTGGTTCCAGTGCTGGTTCGGAGCCAGAGCCAGACTAAGCACCGGTTCTTTGGCTTTCGACCGCCTAAGCACCAGGTCCTGGTTCTCAAAACTGGTTCTATCTTGGCACCAACTCTTTGCTGGGCCAAGTTAAGAACCGATTCATGTAGCTTGCGTCAGCGGTTGGGGGCGGCGTTACCTGGCCAAACTGAAACATGCTGACACCGGTCCGGCATCTTCATACCAACAGGAAATGGATAGTAAAATGGAGCAAAAACGAACAAAAAAACTGGTCTGAGGAAGACACGCAGTGTTTCCCTTTTTTCCCTCGGTTGTCTGCAGAAATCCAAAATAAATTGTACGGGACCAGAAATCTTGTCTTCGAGTGGCTACAGACGCTGCAGCCGCTACGAATGTAGCATCGACCAGCTGGGCAACAAATGAATGAAATGAATGAAATACTTTATTTATCCCTTTTGAGGGAAATTATTGTTGTAGCAGAGTTTTTTTTTTTTTTTTTTTCGAAGTTGAAGATAGATTTCCAGGACCAGAGTAGGGAGCTGGGACGCAGTGGTAATGGCTAACCCCCAAAACTCAGCATTTCAATTTATTAAAACCTGATCTTGGAGACCGGCCGGCAAACCGAACAACCAGCGCCGTGGACTCCACCACAGTCGAGTCCATCCTCCCGCTGCGGTGGAAGTTCACAATACCACAGAACATGGTAAGTGTTGTTTTATGGTGTAAATACTGTGTAACAACTTAGAGGAAATGATCTGTACTTGTGACATTAGATACGTTTTCGTGGTTCAAGTTTTTTCAAGCTGCTAACAATAACCAAACAAACATGTCACGTGACTTATATTTTCCTGTAAATCACACACCTTCCTTTCGTCCAATGTCAGCGTTTCCTCTTATGTTATTTATCATCGACTGATCACAAACTTATTTCTTTTTAACAGCGTTGATGTCTCTGGATGTGGAGGAAACGCTGAGGCCTGGAGGATGCAGCTCACCTTCCTCATCCTCCTCATCACCACCGTGCAGTAGACCAGGTAAGAAATATTAACATGACCACTTCACTCTATGAAGTGTGTTGATTTTATGTTGAAACGTTTCTGTTTTTAAATGTTTTATACAAATAAGGCAGGGTATAGAGCACATTTCATGTACAAGACTATTCAAGGTGCTTTACATTTCAGAAAAGCACATTAAAAACAAAAACTTTTAAAATAAATTCATTAAATAAAACAAGATAAGAATCTAAAATCGGATTGGATTAAAGCACTGTGCTGTGTTCTGCTGAACTACATTAATCAAAGTTTGTATAGAGACCTTAAAGTCTTTATTATTTTTCTTTAGGTGATCTGTTCTAGACAAACAAGATTGTGTTTGCTTGTAGTTTCCTGTATTAAGTGTTTTTGACTTGATACTGACTCTTTTTTGTTGTTGTACACAGGTAAACGGAGGGACTTGAACACAACTGCTTGAGTGAGAGGTCTGAGAAGAAGCTACAGGATGATGGGGAGAGGTGGCATGGTGTCCATATTGGTGGGACTTTCCAAAAAAATAATCTTGCCCCTGTTGTATGTATATTCTCTTTTGCCCCCTCAGAAATAAAAAACTTTCAATCAAGCAGTGTTGTTTTTACCATATGTGTTTGTATATAATAATGGTGTATTTAGAACAAATGTACCAAAACCAGCTGAACAGTCAAATAAGTTAATCTTTAATTATCAATTCACATCTTTTAATGTTCTGCAATGATGTGTGAACAATAAATGAAGATGGACAGATGTTGCTCCTCACAGGTAAAATAATCTGTTAACCTGATGTCAGACATTAACATGGTCAGGTGCTGCTTTAACTGGAGCCTGAGGTGATCATGGATTACACCATACTCCTCACAAATATTGTGGAGTACAGTCCTTGTCTTGTTCAGCTCCAGTTTGCAGTCATATCTCTTCAGCAGGGAGCTCCGTCGTCCTGAACGCAGCTGTAGGAGCGTTAACAGGTGCATCTACCTGTCTGAAGGGTTTCATCAGCCACTTTAGCATGGGGTAAGCAGGATCACCAGTGAGCTAATGTCCAACTTCTCCAGATATTGTGACCTTGTTTTGGTCCAGTCCCGCAATGCACGGACGTTTTGGAAATACTGCTGCGGTAAAATGCGGATGTGGTGACGTGTCCAGATGACAGGTGACCTCCACATCCTCATCATCTCTACAGTATCTAATAAAACGGGAACGGACATAAATGTTGTTACGTTTGTACTATTATGTAATTGAAATACTTCAGTGATGCTAAGTTGAGCTACAAGTTATAGCTAACAACAGCTAGAACATATAAACTGAATTACCTTTCTCCTGAAACGTAGTTGCGGTTCTCTGCGCCTGGTTCGGAAATGTAGCGGGACGGCCATTTACAGATAAGTTGTTCATCTGTGAATCTTGGCACAAGTTTGGAAGGCGAGGAACAGTATTTGTAGAGGAACAACACAATTCTCCATGTTTACCGTTATCTCTGCCAGAGTGCACTATGACAGCGCCGCCGTCTGTCTTCCTGTGTGGGCGGGCGTATTCAGTTGGATAAAGATGACGTAAAGCACCGGCCTGGCTTTTTCGGTCGAAAGCAAAACCGGTTCTTTGGAAGAAGCAGAGTTGAACCAGCTAAGCACTGGCTCTAGCACCAGCACCGAACCAGCACCAGTTCTTCTTTGGTGGAAATGGGGTAATGGAAGTCCATAAAACTCCAGCAAAGTTCCATTTGGTATGTGTCTCTTATCTGGTTCCTGCCAGGGAATACGCTACAGGGAGGACGGCGGGAAAAGGGGTAAAAAAGGGGTAGTTTCCCGGCCAAAATGGGAGACTTGACAGCTATGTTCATTGGTCACACTACATATTCAGCAACATCTGTAAAGCGATGTTCATCCAATACAGTGAAGACAACTTCTGACCATTGAAGACCAAAAACATGCACAGTTTAGTTTTTTCTGTTGCTTTTATTCTATGACAAACATTTAAATATTCTCAGCATATAAACTTAGAATTTAGCTAAAATACTTTTATCTAAACCAAGAAAAATTAGATGTAGTCTGATGTATAAGTGCTTCATATGTAATAAAAAATCTTCATAAATAACAAGTATACGTATTATTATATTGTGAATTAATTTGAACTTAACCCAACTCATCAACCCACGCAGCAGCTGTCCTCTGAAGATGGCAAGCTGTTAAATTAGTTTTGCCACAGAACATACAAAGCAGTCACACTATGAGTTAAAGCAATGAAAAAGCAGTGTACATTTAAATGAAAATCTGAATGCACTCTTTACCCAGCCTTTTCGCCTTTGAAGCGACAGGGTCTTTGTGCTGAGAAGGGCTCAAACGCAGAGCCTGAATCAGCTAGATTGCATCCTATCTTAAATGCAATTAATGAACCTCACAGAGAAGGATTATGCTGACAGGATTATTTTCAACAACAATGCAGCACCCGCTGCCAGTTACAGACACACATACATGGTATTCATGCAAACACTAACCCTCTTTAATCCAAGCATACAACAGCTTTCTAATGAACATGCACACTCAGCTCTAGAGCAGTCGAGTGTCCATTAAAGTGACCCCTTTAATATCATTTTCACTTTGACTCTCATGTTTCCATTTCCTGTGGACTAACTTCTTTACTGACTAATCCAAATACTGTACTTTCAGCTTTCAACTCTGCAGCACAACTCTCAACGAGGTCTCACCTACAATGATCTGTAATGCACAAATAGTGAAGCACCAGTAACTCAGTCAAGTTCTGTGAACTTTGCAGAAGAGCAGAAATGTTTGCCTTGCTCCAACATTTGATCTCAATTCCCTGACAAGGATCTCAAACTGTCTGCAGGCAAATGAGAGCTGTCTGGTATTTCTCGGGGCAATGCTAAATCGAATTAGTGAAAGCCATGTTAATTTCAAGCAGCATTTCATTAAAAGGGAAAAGATAATCAGCAACAAAGACTCCATGTCCTTCGAACTAATCTAATAATGCTTCGTTTGTTTGCTTTAATCACATTTAACGATTAAGAAGCAGAGACAGGGCTAAGTCATGTAGACAGAGGGATTTCATAATCTGCCTGTCATGGCTACCATCTGATTTCCTGCCATTCGTCACAGTATGGATAGAGCAATGGATGGAGGGTGTTTCAGTGTTCAGCTGACAGCTTGAGAGTTGAACTAGCCTCAGGAAGGGACTGCTCATCTTTAGAACAGGTATCACTTTACCTTAAAGAGTCAACAGCTGAACCAGGGGCCACTGGCTAAAATAGCTATTAACTAAGAGGTCAGGATGCTACAGTGTCCTAGAGTTTCAGGCAGAGCCGGAAAACAGGGGACATCTGCATAATGTTATATTCTGTCATGTCAGTTTCCCATCTTTAGCTAATGTTAAAATCATAAAAACAGAAAAAGCATTTGCAAAGACAACAGAACTAGAACATGCCTGGACATAAGATATATTCAGTTGTTCTGTTTTGACCATGTTTTAAATACATATTGCACGAAGCCAGTACTACTGGTGATTTTTCTAAGAAAGTCATATGACGCAAGGTATTTTGTCTCTTCGTTTATTAAGGGCAGAGTTGACATTAATGTAACACAAACTAAAAGCTGTCCAGTGGTTCTTGTTTTGAGAGGATTACTATTTTTCTGATAGGAGCAGAAGTAATTGCCTTTAAGTAAATGCATTTATTCAATACAATAAGTCATGTTTCATTATTCCAGATGCTGAAACTAAGTAGCACATCCTCCAGCTGGGGGTGGACTTTATTTTCATGTGTGTTAGCAGGAAACCTAACAGATCACCACATTTCTAACTCTAGAGCATAGTGTTTGCAGAGTACTTTGCTGCATCACAAGAATTTATGGTGACTATTTCTGCAGCCAGACCGTTGAGGGAAGAATTTGCTGAATAAGGAATAAGCAATGAAAATTCATATGTTGATTTTTTTTTTTTAAAGCTCATCAGATCCCCCTCCATCAGAAAAAAAAGCTCATCAGTGGGTGCGATCACTTGAATGGAATCAATCAATTGTGTTCCGCTTGGCTTTGCTCTTCTCTACTCTTCGTTTCCAAATCCAATCTCTTCCATGTCATCTCAGAGCACATTTATAAGGGCCCAGCCTCTTGATTATCTCCCTCCCTCGCCTCAACTCCCCCGCTGCTGCATGCTCCAATGTATTAAATTAAATGAGGTGTCTGTCCAGGTCACCCTTACCCCAGCTCCCAACACCCCCCTCCCCTCTCTCCCTGCTCTTTCTGCTGGTAATCAAGGGAAAAGACCCTCCCTGCTAGTTTTGTGCCAGCCAGGCTGCATAAATTAGCATTAATAAGAGCTGGAAAGACCTGCAGTAAAGGGAGGGTGGAAAATACTGAAAGGAGGAAAAATAGAACAGGGGAGAAAGAACTGTGGCTTCAAACTGAACACCCACAAAAGGTTACATTTGTCAGTTGTCTTACCATCTTTTTTTTCATACTAGTCAGTCCATCCTGCCATTCTGTACCTGGACCTCTGTCTTTAGACTGGCTATCTCCCACAGGCAGACTCAACAAAGCTCTAAGGAGCAAAACAGCTGTGGCTTGGGTTCTTGCAATAAATTAATCATAGATGAGACTTTGTTAACATAATCCCATGGCTCAAGCTTAAAATACTGCAGGGTGCAAACATTTTTGTTTTTCATGAAATATTGATGCATAATTATTTAAGCGTAAGTTTGGAGTTTGTGTGAATATGTAGATACATGTCAGTGGCAGATGCTTTTCTCAGTATTGGCTTTGAGAGAAAATTTGATCCTTGTGGATCGTATTAGACGTAATTACCTGGGGGATACATCTAATTATGTTGTCATAACATAGAACTGAATGTGTGATGGGTTTTATATCGACAGTATTTTTGTGTATTCACTTGGCTGTGATGCATGAAAAGCTGTCAAAGCAGCTTGCTGATATACTGTTGCTGTGAGCTCCTCTATCTTCTGCTCCTGTGTAATCATATGCAATATCTATGACAAATACAGGAAGAAATCACTGCATCACTTCATTTTGCAGCTCCCCAACTTTCATTGTTTAATGCATAATTTTCTGCTGCACCTCTTTGCTCCTCTCGTTTCCCCTCCACCTCGTCATTCCAACCTTCTCCCTCCTCCTTTTCTCATCTCCTCTTCTGCCACCTCATTTACTACCAAGTTCTTCCTGGTAATTAAAGTTGAACTACAT
This sequence comes from Leptatherina wallacei, assembly GCA_028567055.1. Lineage (NCBI taxonomy): Eukaryota > Metazoa > Chordata > Actinopteri > Atheriniformes > Atherinidae > Leptatherina > Leptatherina wallacei. The sequence continues at coordinate 18,246,132 of JAOXYM010000001.1, forward strand.
GAAGGCCTTTAGTTTGAGGGTGGCAAATTGGCACAATCAACCGATAAGTACCCACTGCAGTGTTTTCCTTAAGTTCCACACAAGCACTATTTCTAACAAGATTTATCATTAGCACCAGTGTGAGACCAGATTCCCACATTCAATAGCATCAGAGTAGCATATCTAATGATGCTTTACCATATATATCCTGCTAATAGTTTCAAAGTCATGACTAATCCATTATGACCTGTGGTGGCCAACTCTGTTTTACTACTTAGAAAAGGCCATTGTCAATGGAGAAAGAACAGTGTAATGTTACCAGATAAGAAAAACCATCAACATCCAGTTAAATAAATCACATTTTATTAGCCACGTCTTTAACACTGATGTATACATTCCTCAATGGATAATACTACTTACTACTGCTGAAGAGTATGTAGTATAGACAACAATGTCAATCCATTTGCCCAGCATAGTAAAAATGATTGATTGCTTGTTATGTCGGTGAATAAACTAAAGAATTAGTTTAAGTCAAAAACTGTGAAAGCTGTCAAAATATTGTGTTGCTTCCTGCACACCCCTAGTAGAAAAAATGGGATAGGTATTTCATTACCTTAAAATGGGCTACTATCAAGTTTTGTTTTGTCATCTTCTCCAATTTTGAATATCTGTGAAGGACAAATGCTTTAAAGGAGCTATATCATGAAAAATTTACTTTTATGAGCTTTTAACCATGTTAGTGTGTTATTTACTCATAAAAAC
>JAOXYM010000001.1:18254811-18267580 GCA_028567055.1 Leptatherina wallacei
AAGTTGATTCTTTGACAAACAGGAAGCCAGTGTAAAGATCTGATGACTGGTGTTATATGATCCACTTTCCTGGTCTTAGTGAGGACAGGTGTTATATGGTGTTTAGCTCGTCACAATCTCGTTATCGTCATGAAAAAAGGGGGGGTCAACAAAATAATTTAGTCTTTGTCATCATTGACGAAAACAACACTGATCACAGCCAAAACCAAAGTACCAGAAACACACAAAAAAAAAACAAAAGTAGTATATAAACCCACAGGACTACACAGTGACTGTGTCAGCATGCCGAATATAAGGAATGAAGAGTATTCAAAGAGTGTGATCATGCAGAAGCAGACCAGGGGGACCCCAAGACTCGAGCGATCAGCAGCAATCTTGGAGCACGAAACCCAGCCACCAAACCAAGAAGACGAGCACGCAGAAGGCAGCAGGGGAAGGCTCCAGCCACGAAGCACAGGCTCCGGCAGGCCAAGATCAGCAGCAGCTGACCACGCCGGGCACTGGGTGGACAGAGGGCAGGGCCCACATGCTAAAATATATTTTGGCAAGATCATGAATTACTCCCCCCCATTGTGTTCCTCGGTTGTCTTGGATAAAAAACATTTACTAAGGAGATGTAATGTAAATCAAAGCAATAACTGATCCAAATGCCAACCTTATATATTATGAAATGCTATGAATGTATAAACCATATGGTAATTCTCATGCCTGTCTCAGTATATCACAAAACACTGAACGAAAATTGTTTTATCATGTTTATAGGGTGCAGGGTACCTGCTATTCACATTAATGGGTCTGCAGGGTCTCACACACATGTTTATACAGCAAGAGCAGATATAAAGAGGTGCAGAGGTGCTTGTGAAACAGCAAAGTGACCCTGAAGTGCATTCCTCATTGATAGTAATTAATGTAGATGGCAGAAGAAAATCCTAGAACGATCCACACAGAATTAACACACATGCTGAGCCAACAACAACCAGATAACCAACCAAAAATGGCTAGAGATAAAATGGCCCCAAGACAAATCAAAGCCTATCTATATTTGCATCAAAAGGGCTACCAAAACAAGAGTCTGTGCAAGCATATAAAGGTCTATTTCAGATTCCCAAAGAAAGTTGACTCAATAATCATAAACAGACAAGACAATCACATAGGAAACATGATACACAGAATCTAAACCAGGCAACCTTGTGAGAATATTATTCAAGTAGTTTAAGTTATTATGTGGACATTTTCTCTTTAGTTAACTTATGTAAATTACTTAGCTTGTTCAACTTTAAAACAGTTATATATTCATGAAATTCTTCTTTTCAAAAGCAATTCATATTTATATATATGAATTTAAAGCAAAAGACTGAGCTGCAAATTTCTGGACCCAAAGTGCACCAACACAATCATAAGAGCTCAGTAAGTGCTATCTGCTAAGCCACAATTTTTACAGGTTACATTAAAATCCCAATAATAATCAGCACCATTAACATGCCTCTGAAAGGGTTTGTAATTACAAGACTTGTGGAACCATTTCTGAGTCGAGCCAAAATAAATTTAAATCATGATAACATCAGTTAAACAGTATTTTGAAAAATGTTTACATAATACTAACTTCCAAATAACTTTTGCAATCTTAGCTTTGGGAGTGGCATCAGTGAATGTCTGACCTCATCTAAAGATCCTATTGCACTTTGCAGAATTGAATATGCAGGTTATGCTCATCAAAAACTTACCAAATCTTCTCCGCTGATGCTTAATTTTTCTATTGACTCTAGTTTGGTATATATTTGTTGGATTAAATAAGAGAAATCTGAACAAAACACTGCAGGAGTCTGGGGTAATAACTACATAAGTACAATACATCAACTACTCATTTTCCAAAAGAAAGCAATAAGGATCATTCATGGGGTAGGATATAGGGATAACACAAACTCATTCTTACAGTCAAGAAAATTTTGAGGTATTGTGGAATTTAAGACAGCACAAATCCTATTTAAAGCAAAAAACAATCTCCTCCCAGAAAACATTCTTGTATTTCAATTTGTGGGGTTAAATTGCAGAACAGTTTGGAGGGGAAGCTCAGGGAATATCCAAAGATTAACCAGTTTTAAAAAAATATGAAGAAACTATTTTTACAAGGTACAGAAATGAAGAGAGTATTTATAATCACTGGATGTTTACTGTTTATGTATCTTTTTTGTTACCTTTGCCAAAGCAGTGTACATTTGTCTGTCTGTCCATCTGTCTGTTAACAACATAACTCAAAAATTAATGGACAGATTGTGATGACATTTTCAGGAAAACTTTGAAATGCTATAAGGAACAACTGATTAGATTTTGGGGGTGATCTGGATCACCGCTGGATCCTGAAATTCTTTTTTACACTAAAACTGTAGAACCGCCAGCATTCTAGAACCACCAGAGGGGGTCATTTTGATACCCTGCCGACTCAGCAATTTTTAAAAAAAGGAAAAGGTGGCATTTATAGAGGCCAAATTTGTCCACCCTTTCAATCTTTTTTAACAGAACACTGGATGTCAGCTGATATTGATTTATTGTATTGCATATGGAGAGCTCAATAATGAATGCACAGTGGGTTATTCTGGAATCCCTGCAGCACCGGTAGAGGACGCAGGCATTCAGTGCAGCCATGTCCAAAACGTTATAAAACACTGCAACAAGCCATCCTTTAGTAACAGGTAAAATTTAATAAACGAATATAGTTTGACCCAGATCATATTGATATTTTTGATCTGGTGATCCAGAAGGTTCAAAATTTAGGGGGTACTGAGTGGGCTGTTGGGCCTTTCAAGGTTTTCCCAGGTAAGTCACCCTATGGCTCTGCGGAGGTCTGCGCTGTCTGAGTGTCTATGGTTTTTCATTTATGTTTGTCCATTAATGTATAATTATGTTGTTTGCTTTATTAAATGTTGGAAATAAATTATCGAAACTAAACTAAAACTAAAACAGTATTGAAAATTTACTAATTTAACAAATTGGCTTCAGTAGCGTTTGGAAGAACCATACACAGCCACAAAAGCTTTGCACCTCCTCCTTATGCTGGTCATCAGCTTGGTCACACACTGTGTGGGATGGCCTCTTCGACTAGCATTTGTCATAAGTCAGCCAATGTGGTTGTGTTGATCTCTCTGGCACAAAAAGCATGCTCGAAGTTGATCCATCAAGTGTTTAATAGTGTTCAGGTCAGGACTGTAGCCAGGCCATTCCATCCTCTTCAGTAGTGGGGGCAAGGATTGTCATCTTGGAGGACAGAATTCAATTTCCAGACTGTGAAGATATAGGATTGCTACTGGTGGCAAACATTCCATGTTGATATCTCTCTGCATTGAGATTGCCTCCAATGATGACAAGTCTTGCTTTTCCAGTGAGGGAGATGTTGCCCACCACAATAACACTGCCTCCAACAAAAGCTGTACCCTGTCTGTGTAGCAATCAACACAATTTTCTATGTCTTTGCTACACTTTGACCCTAAGGTAGGCAGATTCTGGCCTCATTACTGACCATAATCTTCCTCATGTCCAGGTTAGAGTGCACATGTTGCCAAAACCAGTGCTAACAGACAGTGAAGGGCAATCATGGCAGCCCTCCTGACAGCCCTAACTGGTCTGATCCTTCCAATGGAATTAGAGCAGAGGAGTTCTATGGATTATGTACAATAACATAAAATAAGTCCAACATCATATATTCTCTAGTGGAGCAGCTGACAAATTGTTGAAATGTTGGAAGTGTAATGGAAAGGGAGATATTGTTGAAATTTCATGAGATTGCTGTGAATGTGTTTGAATCTTGTGTTTGTAGTATTGCAATGACTGAGTTGGAGACATCACAGGCTCCATCTGCATTGTTACCAGGCATAACACATGTAAAATCTATCAATAGATAAAAAAAGTTTTTAGAAAAGAAAAAGAAAAGATAACATGAATGAAAACTTGCAGTTAACAGGTTGATATTCTGTGTAGATGCTTTCGTTTAAAATGGCATGTCCAAGATTATAATTTATAATCTGTTGTTAAAAAGAACTGCAATAACTCTCCATTTTAACCTTACTTTTACTTAGTCTTGGTCTGCTTGTACAGTCTTAAAGCAGCATATAGACACTATAGAGTCTAGGGTATGTTCCTGCAGCCATGTCTTAGTAAACGACATAATACTGCATTCTTTGTATTCCTTCTATGTCTTTATTAGCCCTTCAAGATTGTACATTTAGTTAGCTAGCAACCTTGCATTTCCCATCAGAACAACTGGAAGAAATGGTTTGAATTCTGACTGCTTTTCTCTTTGCCTTGATTCTGCTCATGTCTGCCTTTTTTTAATTTTCTTGTTCTCATTCTCATCACTGGAAAAACACTTTTCTGTTGCCATAGATACTCATCACAACAGATATTGACAAGAGTCAAATGTATGAATGGTAAATGGACTGTAAGTATACAAAGCTTTTCTAGTTATGTTGACCACTCAAAGCGCTTTTACACTACATGTCACATTCACCCATTCTCACACAGCACTTCTATTGTTATATACTAAGTGCTTTCTCCTATCACTCACATTCCCCTCATTCATTGCCCAATAGACACATCGGAAGACAGTCTCCAAACCCAAGAAACCACCCATAGTTGAATTTTCTGAATGTCCACCTAACCGAGCAGTACTACGCAAACTGCTGAAGCCATTTATAGCCTTAAGGCAAGACCGGATTCCTCTGTGAAACAAAGTCTAGTAGTCTACTTAAACTGACTAGGAAATGAATGAAAGCCTAAGTCTGAATTGAACTTAATCTGGAAACAGAAAAATGCTCTTCTTTTCATTTATTGTGTCCTGATAACAGCATGTGATGTGCTGCTTCCTGGTGAAAGGACACTTCAACCAGTCATCTATACACACTGTTATTCGGACATCCTGTTTCCTGGGCAGTTCTACAGCTGCCTCGGTGCATTTCGCAAACACTTGGGCTCAAATAGAGCCCCAAAGGGAGGGCATTGGCCTCATGATATTCCTTTGAAATGCAAACCTGGAGTATTTCCGATTTGGTGTGTATATCAGGATATGAAAGCAAGCATCTTTGAGGTTTACTGATGCAAACGAGTTGCGCAAAGGAAGCACAACAGAGATGTGTGTCAGCATCCTGAATTCTTATTTCCTGAGATGCTTTTTTAGATCCTGTAGATCTAAAACTGCACACATCCTTCAGCTGTTTTTCTTTATTAAAAAGAAATATCTTGTTCAGATGTCATCTGGCAGTATTCATGTTGCCTTAAACCTGTCCCTCTTTTCTCTGACAGCAAAGAAATATTCTCTTGTAAGACTAAGAAAAATGTTTTGCTTTACAACACATTTAACAACATATTGTCCACAATCCCTGGATGTGACAGTTTGGGCAAATTTTAATGCTGTTTGACAGAAAAAAGTGCAGTGTGGGATTCCCCTGTTGAACACTATATGTTGAGCAGGTTCAAAGATCCTCTCATTTAGGCTACAAACTTAGTTGAATTCTGTATGCTCTCTGCAACTTAGTCCTTAGAGAGAGTCAGCCCATGCATGCTCTCTCCATCATGGAGAGTTATCTTGCCAGCTGTTTCATCCTCCTCACAGCCTAAGTAGAGGTTGTGGTCAGCTAGTCAGGATGAGCACCATCTTGCTTCTTCTGTCATCAGACCTTTGGAGTAGGAGCGATTAGTGTTGCCTGACTCCCACCATTTTTGAACACCTTGGGATTCTGAAATTAGGAAACAGCCTTTGGCTAAAGTTTGGCACTGCGGTTGTGGGTGGTGGTATTCATCTGGGAAAATATGATATCAAGAATTCATCAACCCTTTTCTTCTCCTCACACCTGTTTTGCTTGGTGGTTATAGCAGTACCAAACGTTTACAGAAGTTTTGAAGAAGTCTTCTTTTTTCATTGTTAAGACTGTTGCGTGGTACAACCAAAAGCCTGGATCACCATTCTGTGAAGATTGAGATGGTGATTGGTAATAGGATGGGCATTTTAGGTGACTTTTGAAGTCAACTATCAGGCCAATAAAAATGGATTAGTTGATTAGTCATCAGTAATGAAATTAAACAAAAAAAAAAAACACTTCTCAAAAAAAGTAAAGGGAATACATAGATAACATATCTTAGATCTTGATTAATGAAATATTCCAGTTGAAAATCTTCTTTCATCACATAGTGGAACGTGTTGAGAACAAAATAACATAAGAATGATCAATGGAAATCACAATCATGAACCTGTTGAGGTCTGGATTCAGAATCATACTCAAAATAAAAGTGGAAAGTTCAGATCACTGGTTGACCCAACTTCTGTGGAAATTCATCATGAAAATTCAAAATGAGGTTCAGTAGTATGTGTGGCCTTCCCATGCTTGTATGCATTCCCTACAACGTCTGGGCATGCTACTGATGAGACGACAGAGGTTCTTCTGGGGGATCTCTTCCCAGACCTGGATCAGGGCATCAGTCAATCCCTGGACAGTCTGTCGTGCGATGTGCTGGATGGAAGGAGACATGATGTCCCCTGTTGACAAGCAGGTGACCTCCTTCTGGAACAGGTGAGCCGCCACATCTAAACTCAACTGGTAGCATTTGATGGAAGCCTTACATTTTCATACCCTTACATTCAAGCTCAGAGTTTCCTGCCAGAAGTGTTAGTTGTCAAAGAAAGGCTACAAACATTTTTTGTGATATCAATAATTACCAAAGTAATGTAAAGGACGGCCCTGTGATGGACTGGCGACCTGTCCAGGATGTACCCTGCCTCTCGCCTGATAATTGCGGGGAAAGGCTCCAGCCCACCCGTGACCCTGAATTGGATTAAGCGGTACAGAAAATGAATGAATGAATGAATGAATGAATGAATGAATGAATGAATGAATGAATGTAAAGGACATTTTGCATCCGTCATTACATTTATTAGTCTGCACAGTATCAGTTTATAAATTACTGAACACACTAGTGGCTATGTAATGATGCACAGTACACACAGTCCATGTAAAGCTAAATATTGGTTGACTTGATGAGTAAAATGCCCAAAGAATTGCAGAAGAGTGTTGATATTTATTCAATTCAATTCAAATTTATTTATATAGCACATTTAAAACAGCGCCCACTGACCAAAGTGCTTTCCAGAAGCAACTGCATCACATAGAAAATCAAGAATAAAATTGCAATAAAAAAACAATTTAAAAAACAAAATGTACAGATAAAATTATGATTAAAAAAGTACGGATAAAACAACAATAAAAGTAACAAGCCATGGTATACTCCATATTTAGTCATGTAAAAGGCACTCCCAAAAATTAGGCTACTTTTCATTGAAAGTAACACAGCAACATAACAAATTACTTTTAATAGAAGTAATCCTGTAATCTGTTTACTGTAAAAAAAAAACAGTTACCCACCACTTTGTTCAACTATGGATGTTTGTCCATATGCAAAAAATGTCAGGCTTTGTTTCACATTCTCTTTGCATTCAGCAGCTTTTTTCTATCATAACATAACTTGGCAGATTCAGCTCTAACTAAAGACCACTAGATTTTGAATTTTGCAGAAGCAGTTTCTGAAATGATCAGTAGGTCTAAGTACAAGCTGTGCAAAGCTGAATTAACCCCAAAATGTGGATGAGACCAAAGATTTCACTGAAAAAATGTTAAGCTCTTTCCAGAAGGATGCAGCACTCATGACACAGCTGAACTTTTGAAGCATGTCTAACAGGAATAAAAAAAACAATAATAATGATTTTAAAAAAAGATACACAGAACCCATTATCCTCAAGCACCACCATATTTCAGGGTTGCAACTTACCTGGGGTGTCCATATATAAAGGAAACTGACAAACCTTATTAATTGCAGACTTATGATAGTGAATGAAAAGAAGTGTGACTTTACTGGTCATTTCATGTTTTCAAAATGTCAAATTTGTAATGCTAAATTTTCATTTAGTATTACTTTTTTCAGTTTCTATAAAAATGATCAAATAAACAAGTGGAATGGAACACTATTATTCTTGCAGTTTAGTATTTTTGTCAAATAATTCAGCTCACTAATCATAGCCAATAATTGTGCACAGTTATGAACTCCCACAGAAAGACTATTCCTTCTCCCGATGATAAATATTCAGGAACAGGATTCAATAACATTTTGGATTGACCAAGATCACTGTATTTTTTTCCCAAACAACAAAACTAACCTTGAGAAACAATCACCATTAACTGTGCAGGCAATTTCTAATCATGGGTTAAAGTCAATTCAGAACTTTGATAGCTTTGTAGCACAATTTTCTTGAACAATCCTGGGTCTTAGTACAGAGAGAACCACAAGGATGAAATACTACAATTCATAAGGCAGGAGTTGGCACTGCTCACGAACCCTCTGAATTGTTTGAGAGGTGTATGGAAAGACAGAAAATAAGAAACAGAGCAATGACTGCAGATAAATAAAGAAGAGATGGACGAGTGTAATGAAAGCAAGAAAGAGGGAAAAGGGTAAGAGATGGAGAAGAAAAATTAGGCTGTTATGTATATTGCTGGCAATTCACACATGGCCATTCCATCTCAGATCCCATCAGCTGCCAAATTGGGAAAGCAATGGCGATGTGGGAGTGGCAAGAATCTCAACAAGGCCTGGACTTGGCGCACCACTGAGACCTAATCAAAACACAATCACGTTCATTGCCAGAGCAGACACACATAGGCTTGGCCCTGTGGCACTTTCCATTCACTTTTATACCCAAGCAACTCCTAAACACTCCGTCTCTTTTTCATACACACGCTTTTAAACAAATGTACACATAATCATGAAACACACTCACAGAAAGATTTAAACGTGCAGTCACATATGGGCAATCACATCCTGTCAAGCAATCACACTTTGGTTTATTTCATACTCTCCACTGCTGGAAGGTGGACAGATGATGTACGAAACTGCCCTATGAAAGATGGGTGCTTATTGCTGGCTGTGACTACAGTTTATCTCCATTATGCAGTGGTTCAGTTCAAAAGCTTCACCTCTGTTGGTGGTTATTGGTATGGAAGACAAAGGCAGGTACTGTACTGTACTTGCAAACAGGGATCAGCCCAAATGCTTCTCCGACTGAATTTAACCTTCCCTCTTAATTCCCTGTCCCTCAAGGCAGTCTATATATCCTGCAACAGTCAAGCCCAGAGTATACCCAGTCAGGTGTGACAACATCACAGTTGACCACTTCCCTGGTCAGCATTCTCACCATTAATCCACAAAGATAGACGAAATGCTGACCACTAGCAAGTAATTGCTTGAAGTTGGCTTTGGCAAAGTCACTCTAATATGGGAACAGGTGTCTGAATAAAACAAAAAAAAAAGGGGGGGGGGTTCTTTTCTCTTTGTTATTTATTGGGTTCTGCTAAAGAGATTCCCCTGGGTAGGTGCTACTGATAAGATTAGATCTGTCATGTTATGCAGAAAATGCAATAATGCTCCTGCTGTAACAAAAACTGAATGTTTATTTATCTACCCTATCCGGGAGCAAAAGTATCTTACTGTGCCAAGTGCACAAATATGTCTGTTGCTCTAGTGGGTGAGAAGAGCAGACTTTGAAGCGTTTTCCTATTTACCACCTTCCATTGAATTTGGCATCCTTTCCTGAGAGAACAAAGGAGGTGAGTTGCCAAGGCTCAGCTGTGTCAAGAGCCCTATCAAATACTCTTGACTTCAGCTGCAGGAGAGCAGACAATAGAGAGGCATACTGAAGATAAACCAATGACATGATAGTGATGCACAAAAAAAAAAGCTTGACTTTATAATGCAGAAACACCATAAATAAAACAGAATGTGCCGTTAAAACAAGAAAGCAAATAGATGCACACTTTGCCTCTTCCTCTTGACATGATTTACTTTGCTATAGTTATATTGATAAGTGGATCTGTCAGAAAGTTAAAAAAAAACCACAGACATCTTGTGGGAGTTTTATGTAGGGTGTTAGGCAATTGGACTGCTGCGGATAGATTACATATCAATGAGACATAAGCTAACACAGGAAATGTTTCAACAGCAAAATCTTTGTCATGAACAACAGGGTTCAAGCTGCGGTGTAGAGAATTGGCCTATTCATAAACTGTGTCTCTACCAGGCATTTAATGGTTGACTAAAAGTATATGTTTTTAATGAACAGTTCTAAATTTGTCTTTAGTATGGTTATGGTGGTCTGAAACAGGCAGTCTGCCAAACTAAGAGAATGAGCTCTGTATCTTTTGTGAGAGTCACTAGGAAGAAAAGGATAAATGCTGGAAATCACCCAGAGGCTTCAGGGGGTCAGGGGGGTGCAGAGAGCAGGCTGGCAACACAAGGGAAGGAGAGGAACAAGAAAAGAAGCAAGAATACTTTGTTCAGAAAAAAAGAGCAGTGAATTTTGAGCACATAGACACTTAGCTGTCCTTTTGAGAAGGATTATGGGGTTTAGGTGCTACAGTGGAGCTTCAGATACATCCACAACAGAGCCCCAAAGCTTGGTATCAACTTAACACTGACACACCACACCATGGCTTCAGAGATTACGGGGGGTAGATGTGCTATTTCTGACACAAAGTGCAGTACTGCATACTTTAACACTCCTCTTTCTCTTCATTTCTTGTCCTCTCATCTACTCTTGCCTCTTTTGCTGTCCCTTTCTGTCAAGTGGCACAGAAGAGAAAGAGCCAAACGCCTGTGTCTGCTTACTCGGGCAAGTGAACATTTGAAGTGACAGAGGGTGACGCTGGCTTGAGTGCTGGAGAAGATGCCTCAGAGCTAAGTGAAGGACCATTAGGAAGACAGTGATAAGATGCATGCATGTAGACAGGACTAGAGAATGTTCACCTTGAACAGTTTGGTGTCATCTGCTGAGGAGAGCTATCACACGGTGAAAGCATAGCATCAAACTCCAATCAAACGCCATCAAAGCCGACAGCAAAATCAAACTGATGTACACACATACCAAAAGGTGCTGTGACCCCCACAACCTGTTATTATTCATGCACAGTGACCGTCTATTACCGTGATGCCTTCTCACTTTGGTTGGCAATCTGGTGTTTAGCAACTAAGCAAAAAGCTTTCAAGAGACACTGTAACACTGATAAACTGAGGACTACTTGTCAAAAGAAGACACTTTAAGGTGAAGGCAAAGTGTAGGAAAGGTGGCATATTGAGATGAGGCAATGCACATCATACCTTCACAGCTCAGTCAGATACTCATCAAATAGTGGAGTCAGTGCAACATTGATTTTTACACATTTGTGATTTTATGTCCTATTCTATCCATTTTTTTTCTGCGTGACACAATACAAATGTGAAACTGAAATTCCTACTTAGAAAAATTATGTATGTATGTATGTATGTACATGTTTGTATGTTTTATAAAAAAGCATATGTGGTACACAAGTACTGCAGTTGTTGTATATGTCAAAGTCTGGGGTATTAAATAACATATTTCCCTCAGGAATAACATTATTAAGATGTGTCTTATTGACTGTATTATATGTAACATCACTAAAGAGAACTGCATGAGTTATACAAAAATTGGAAACGGTCAAAATTCACTTTTCCTCTGCATCTAACACCACTAAAACACCATTACAATGCAGACTGTTGTACATAATTTTGATAACAAGATTACTACTTATACTTGTTTGTAACTTCTGGAAAAAACAAGGATGAAATACAGTACAAGCATGAGCTCTTTCCTAGAAGCTAGCACTGAGTATGTTCAACGAAAATTCAGGGATAAAGAATCAGGCAGCAAATGGACTCAGTTTATACGTCAAAGATTGAACATGCACAACTGCACACACGTGCACACACTCCCTCTCACTGTCTGTCCCTCCTGCTTCTTGTCTATTCCTACCAGTGTTTGCAAAGTTGGAAATTTCTTAAATAATTTATGCTGTTAATAACCAGCTTGGTCTCCATGGCACAGAGCAGTCCTGTTCAAATATAGCTATGCATGTGTGTCTAAGTGTGCACTTATGTCTGCACAGCAAAGTGAAAATGGAACAGTGTTTGAACAGTGAGGTGAAGGTGTATGTATGAATCTGTATGTGATTGCAGTATGAGCTAACACAGACTAGGCAGAATTGACTGATGTGATAGTTCAGAGTGGTTATAGGGTGGGCTCCTGTGTCAACATGGGGGAAATCACAGATTCCTTCCAACAATGAAAGAGCTGAAGGTCACACTCTGAACTGTCCTCCTAAGCACCAAGTAGTTGGAGCAGTGATGGTATTGCATTTAGACGGTGCAATCAATGACAATCTGTAAGAAAACGTCTGAACAACTAGAGTCCTAATAACAAAGTGATATAATGAATCTTATCATTGTCATGGTTATCAACATCATATCATTGTCATCCTGCCCTATTCACTGCTCTGGTTCTGCTGTATTGTATCTGTCTTTATGCTCTTTGTTACTTTGTTGCTGGCTGACACTGCTAGCGAGCTTACCATTTTTTCAGCCTGTCTGTTTCTCAAGAGGAGCAAGAAACAAGCAGGGGCATACTCTGAGCAAAGATGACCTTGGCAAGTCTGATGATTTGCAGAGAGCAGCAATATCAATAATAATGAAGAAATTAATAAGCTGGCACATTGGCCTAAGGGATAGACTAAAAGAGGTGGTGGTGGGGGGCAATGACAAGCTTTAATAGTCAGGCGAGGTGGGGGTGGGGGGGGGCAGAAAGGAGAGAAGGGAGAAAGGGTGGGGTTGTTACAGTGGTGTGGAAGAGGGGGTGGTAAGTGCACGATTTCCTTAGCAGCAGTGT
>JAOXYM010000001.1:18283829-18309687 GCA_028567055.1 Leptatherina wallacei
TGAGAATATATATATATATATATTCTCACTCAAAACTCCTAACTTGTTGACACTTGATTAGTAGCTCTTTAACTGCAGCCATCACCCTCCGGAACAAGGCCCTATCACTATTTTCATCTTCAAATACATTTTTTTTTGTATCATTATTATTATTTTAAAAAAAAAGAAAAGAATAATACCATGATACCCTGCAACAACAATAATTTCCCTCTAAGAGGGATAAATAAAGTATATTTCATTCATTCATTCATTCATTCATATTTAAGTTTCCATAGGACTGAGTCCCCCTTTACCACAATATTTCATCGCACAAGGAACTGTGCTAGAGCTCCATCTTAAGTGTTTGAATGGTTCAAAACTAAAAAACTGGCTGCACTAAAAGTAAAAAGAGACAAAGAATTTCAATTTACAGTGCAATATTAACAAGTATCCTTCGAACTGATAAGAAGGTTGGAAGGAGGTCAAAGGATAACAGGACATGGATCTTGAGTTTGAGACCAGCCGCAAGTCTGCCATTGGTCAACTTCTTTTAATTTTTGACATTTCTTTTTACTTCCTTCGTTCCCATTCATTAACTCTAAAACTTTTTTTTGGCTTTTAAGTTAGTTGGTTAGGGTAAGGGACACTGTGGTTGTGGGTTAAAAGATTACAAGTACCTTGGTTTGGAAAGCTTTACAGATATTTCTGACATTGCCATTGAAATGCTTCACCTGACAGATCGCTGACTATGAAAATACCCTTCATTTCTAAAAATAATGCCATGTAAACCATTGTGAAGGTCACCTGACCTTGCATCAGTGTGAAACAAGTTGGAAGAAGGAATGAGTTGTAGGAAACTGTCTAAAAATTATCAATAACCACTCCTAACGAGTAGTAAACAAAACGTATTGATTTCCACAGTTTATGTTTTGCATCATGTCCTGCTTCCTACCCAGATATCAAGCTGTGAGAGCAAATCTCCAATGCAGAATCTCCTACTGTGAGGCGGATGTCTGAACAGCAACTGCTGCGTGAGTCCTGAGCAATATGTTAACACATTTTCCATAAAATCTCATCGTTTAGACACAAAATCGTTTGTGTCTAAATGGTTGATGTAAAGTTCAACTACCTGACTGAATATTTGTACACTTAGCATACACCCAAAAATCTGCATCATACCAAACTATTCTTTATGGTCTTCCCTTCAAAGCCTCGACTCTATTTATCAGACACTTAATTGCTTGGTGCTGAGCTTGTATGAGCTTGGTTAGAGGTTTTATTTGGTGAGAGCTATGAGACTGAAATTAAACTTGTGCATTTGTTCAGTAAGGAAGATCTTTCCCGTCACACCAGCACTCGCTATCTGATGTTAGGGCTTCCACACTGTCAAGTTCAACTCAATTTTAATTTCTGTCACATCTCTGGTCCTGTAGTGTTTAAACAAAGTTAATGAGTATGCAGAATTATGCAAAACAATCATCTGAAAGAGGCTGAAATTTACTTTAAGATATAGTTAGATTTTGAATATCTTGTTAAAATGTTAGTACTAGCTCTCCTTTCAATGAGTTATTGTAATGTTAATATGAAAAAATGTACATGTTAATTGAAATAAAATTTAAACTCAATGATCTGATAGTAAAATAAATTTATTGATAGAGAAATAAATTTACCAAGTTTGAAGTGAGCGGCTTTTTTCAGGAGTCTTTAATAAAAAAAAAAGTCTGAGTCACTGGTCTGTCAAGGAAACCCTGTAAAAAACTGTTGGAGTTGATAAGCTTGTCCAGTTCAATGATATACATCGTCAGCCACAGGCGAGAGCTGTCCATTAGTTGCAAGCATTCCTGTAATGCCCAGCACCAGTACATTATTTCCAAATGCATCAGTCAGCGTCATGAAGCACAGATAAATTCTGATGCTTAAGATCTGTAATGCATACACTCAACGCTTTTATATTATGGGACAGGTTAGGAGGGCAGAAAGAGAGAGAGGTGGGGGGGATGTAATTTATTTTTCACTGCAGCCAGTATTCTTCCCATTAGCTTCAAACGTGAGATAAGTTATTGACTTTAACGAGCACCTTTAGCCACCAGAGCACGCTGCACACAAGACTGCAGGCAGAAGAATTGGGTTAAGGGAGAAGAGACTGGAAATATGAATGTATGGTTGGATAATCTATCAGAAGTAATCAGTGACATCCAAATTCAGATTATAACAGGCGTCTACTTATGTACATTCATTCTTAGATACCAAAAAAAATTTCTGATACCTTTTTATATTTTAATTGAAATACATTTACAGAAACCTAAAAAGAATTCCAACAGACTGATATGCAATCAAAGGACAAAAGGTGGTCAAATGATGCACTGCAGAAAGCATCATGGGTGGCTGCCTAGGGCTATTCAGACTCCTTTTTTCAAGCATCCAAGGAGGCTTAGGCTCATCCCAAAGATACATACCTTCATATACACATATGCACACACACATTTTACCTAAGCCAATCAAATGTCATAGCAGGAAAAAGCAGAGCTTTCCTGGCCTTTTAAAAAGCTCTGGGATCATTCTTCTTGTGTTTCAGAGAGCTGTGATATGGCAATGCAGCAGCTTGTGGAGCATATGTGCATGTGCAAATCTTCTCACAGCTAAGCATGCAAGATTATGTAAGAAAAGGTCAGATATATCCTAATTTTTGTGGATGATGTGCTGCTGATTATTAAATAACCAACTAAACCTCTAAGACTGTTTCTTACTATTTGTGGCCAAAATCTTGTATTTTGTTTATTTGTTTTTCAAACATTCTAATATCCAATGACATACAACATGATAAGATATAGCTGCATGAAAATGGCTGGACTTTCAATATATGGTTACACTCCTCAGAACTTCACATCCATTGCATCACACCTGTGTAATTACCTGTACAATTATTCCTACAAAAGTACACTTAGTTGTAGAAAAAAAACAAATACCATATTACACAATCTATTGATTAGCTGTATACAACATACAGTGATCAAAAACTAAAGGTCATGGGAACAATAGAAGCAGGGCGGCAATGGCTCAGGTGTCAAAGCAGGTCGTCCAATGACCAGAAGGTTGGCAGTTCAAATCCCACTCTCAGTCAACTGTCATTGTGTCCTTGGGCAAGACACTTAACCCTCCATACCCTTCGTTAGCATCACTGGTGTACTCAGATGTAAGTCACTTTGGGTGAAAGCATCTGTTAAATGATTGTATAATAGAAGAGAAACACAACTCACATAAGGCATCACTAATTCTCCTAAATATGACATTACCTGATGTGTTCACATGGGCATTCTGTCCTTTTCTTACTAGCAGCCTTGCACAACAGCTAATTGTCCCTCAGAACATATCTGTCTTTTATTGGTAAGACACTAATTAGCTATGGGACTATAAGATTTTATACACCTTTTAGTGGGAAAGGTATGATCAATACTCTAATCCAAAGCAATAATGTATTACTATATTGGTATTTCTATTCAAAGTTATGGAAAAAGCGTGTGCTATTTCTAGCTAAATTACTTACACTTACCATATTTTATAATCAAGATTATGGAATTTTGAAAGGTTATTAGACAAACTACAGCTACAAACTTGAAAATAACTGGCACTGAGGATCGATGTAGTCCAGCATCTTAGAAATACTCGTATTAACTAATAATGGTTTTTGTATTTAATTATATGTTAAGTATTACAGAAGTGTCTGTACATTCTGATAGAACTACATCATGCTAGCATAAAATGTGAGCTACTTTGGCAGTGATTTGAAGACAGATGCAGTTTCATTGAATTAATACATAAACCTTTTGCAACTGATGTTCAACATCCAACCCTATTAGCTGTGGGCTAAATAAGAAAAGAGGCAATGCTGTGCACAATTGCCATGTCGTCTCATCTCACACCCTGTCGTGCCAGCTACTTGTAGCTCGGCAAAACTACTGGAGCTTTAATGCAGATGAATTATGAAGTGACTACAAGAGTCTTAATTACTCCCTCCATACAGTCTAAATAATGCAAGATTTTGCTTACTACCATGTTAGAACACTTAGCACGTAGTAGTTAACATATCTGGTAAAGACAGCCTTGGGCCCCTTCAGACTGGTGTGTATTTCATGATTAGACTCATCAGAGATGTGTATGCATGTGTGAACACACAGATGTTTATGCTTTCACTGACACGGCATGCTAAATGCAGCCATTTAGGAAAGAGAAGCATGGTAGTGGGCATGTTTACCCTCTGGCACTTGTCTGTGGTTCGTCGAGCGCAAGAGGGCAGGGGGCTTTGGAAGCATCTGTTGACAAGAGAGGAGTGCAGTGCAGTGAGGCAGAAGATATACACACAACTACAGGGAAAGATGTGCACAGGCATATTCAAATACCTGCATGCGTAATAACTGCCACAATATAATTAGGATGCAGGGACTGCATATCTGTTCTGCAGTGATAGACACGAGACAATAGGCAAAAAGCATGGACATGCATGGCAGCCTTTCTGAGCTGCTGATTCAGTTGTAGACAGACAGGGATCTTATCTGGCATACCTCTCAAAAATTAACCAGCTTAACAAAATGCTACAAAAGACTCCAAATTTTAAGATGGTAATACTCAGCTGTTCAGCACTTTATGGCCATAATTTCAGGTCTGTAAATAGATGTCCTATAGCAGCAACTGGGTTGAATCATTTTCAAAACCAAAGACTAGCGTATAAGGCTCTGACCTTGTGATGAGGAGAAGAGCTCAAGGTCTTTCAAAGCTAAATCATCTCTAGCATTAAAAAGGAGGTATGGACAGTAAAGGAATTCAAGTTTAGTGTTCATCCTTGCCTCTTCTACCCCTCCAGCATCCAGATCTACTGACAAAATACATATTTATCTGACCTGCAATCCATGTGTCTCTACAGCACTCCCTGACAAGACTGCCAATGATAGACTGCGTCCTCTGTTGCACACAGAGTACAGCATCATTTTTTTTCTCCTTCGTTTTGTGCACCTTCCTCCTTCTTCCACAGTGGGAAACTGGCCTAACATAGCCTTTACATGATGCAAACTATACAACATGCCCAGAGTCGTGGGCAATGTTCTTTGTAACTGTAATATGTTTATTTGAGACCGATAGTTACATCCTCCTAGCCTGTATGATCACAGAAGGATCTGTCTTGTAAGGTTAAGATAAAAGATTTAACTATCAGATCCCTTGGTCCACATGAATAAAGATTACTTATGTGTAATGCATTATTATGGATAAGAGGCAAGTGCATGTGCATAGTATCCTCAGATCTCCTGCAAAAAATTTCTGACTGGAAACTTTCAATATGGTCATGGTTGAATTTGAGCGCTGAATTAGTGTAGTGCAGTTTTAAAAAGAAAAGGGCTAACTTTACCCTCCGCTTTGTTTGCTTTACAACTTCTCATTACCGGCTGTTGAGATGAACAAATGAACAACAGGTAAGGGCAAAACTTTTAACTTTGCCAGATGCTGATTTAAACAGCCTGTTTTGTTCCCACTCTGCTTTCTGCACTGCTTGAACCTTTCTTCAGATCTATGTTGCTTCTTCCATGTCATGCCAGTCTTGTTTTCTACTTCTACCCAATTTTGGATTCTTTGGCACTGCCATTAGTTTTGTTTTTGTTAGATACAAGTTTAGAAGTTTCTTTACCTGCATAGTCCTGGCTTATTGAGTCTTGCATTGTGCCCCACTTAAAATTAAAATCATAATATATATTCTACAGTTTGCACAGCTACTATTTATGTAAAATAATCATGACAACTTAAGCAAAACTGATTGTGGAAAAAATAAATAAAAAATGTGGAATTAAAAAAGGCTCTGTCACTGTATTGCACACTTTATCAACCCGTTCTCACCACTTTTCTGGCTGTTTTAGTCACATGATACATACAGGAGTTAGTACTAGATAAAATGAACAAGATATTGAAGAAAACAAGGTGGTCATAATTTTTTCTGCGACTGTAGATTGTTTAAAAAGAAGGAAAAAAGTGACATTCAAATTAGCTGGCTCTGCTGGATATGATGACCCATCCATTTCTGTCTGATTTCAGATGTTGTTACCCAAAATGCTGAAAAAAAGACTTTAATAGGAAAACGATCTGCTGAAATTTGTAGATGTCAAAAATTAATTAACCCACATATAGCTCACTTATAAAGAGGCTTTAGTCGAACTTTAGTGCAGCTGATGATACAGTACATATTTTTTTAAATCATGTAATCATATCATCAAATACAGTAAACATGCAAGTTATCAGTATGAGAAACACAAACATTTTTTCAAAATGCCTGGTCATGCCCTTATTTGTTGTTAATATCACATGATTCTTTTATGTGCCAACAAAGGTACAAAATTCAATTCCTTAACAGCTTTCCTCTAAAGTTAATGCATGAAGAAAACTTTAAAAAGAGAGAAACAACTGCATTAAACATATTCACTAAAAGGAACAATCATTTAGATTTTATTTAACAAATGACTATCAAGAGACATACATTTCATACAGTACATGATCAACATTTTCTTACTGTGGTTTCCATTTTAAGCTACACCATTTTTTTTTAACCGTAAGAGAGGCTTTTGAAACAACTCTATGAGGTCAGATGACAGCAAAGCGCACTGGTCCCACAAACTATGTTTTCTTAACAGCTATAATACAGTCAATATGTTGTTCTTTGGCTCAGCCAACAGGCCACAAATATCTTAAGAGGCTGATATGGATTAAAGTCTCAGTAAACATCACATTGCAGCCAGAAGATTATTGTATGACTTAATGAAACATACAGTGAGCTCTGAATAAAAAAAAAAAAATTGGCATTTAATAAGATGGGTTATAAGCCCTCCACAATAATGCTTTTTGTCTGCATACGATTTAATATGTACAATAACTACCTCATCAAGATAATAATAATAACCAATAATATGTAATTTCTATTCACATCATTAAATGCATTTGGCTTTACCTCGAATAACAAACACACTCAGTGTATCTTTATGTCTTGCACACAAAGGCAGAATAATCTATGTGAGAGCAAGGTGATGCTTTGGATGGTCGGGAGAAACCAATTTTTTCCACTTCCGACATAATTATTGGTTAACAGACACAAAAAACAGGTACAACTGTTTACCATGTTCATAGAAATCTGTTTGATCTTATGAAAAACTAGGATCTTACTGAAAACATCTGATGTGTTTGATGTTTTAGCAAAACACCTAAATTACTGTTGTAAACAAAATATTGATATTGACCTGGGAAATTGTTTCAATTACTTAGGTTTACAGTTTCTTTGGGAAGTTGCTGTCTCAGGCAATTTTTACTGCCAAATCTTTTTTCATCACTACTTTAATCAAGGTAAAAAAAACAAAAAAACAAAACAAACAAAAAAAAACCCGTCAAAGAGCAAACACACATATGTACACATACAAGGGGTGTGAATCACAAGTTTGATCACAATATGATATATCGATTCAGTGGATAATGATTTGATGTTTCCTAATATCCTAAATTATGCCATAATACAGTTTCAATTTGATTTGATTCATGAACCAGTGATTGATATTAGTCAACATTACATCTTCCTTTAACACAATCCATGCCATTAATATCAAATCACAAAAATCAACTAAAATATCAAATATAATTTCACACCTGAGCTCAATCAGACAACAAGCATAAACTCTGCAACATTCTGTATTTTGAGCTTTAAAATGTTCACATTATGTTAAAGAAAACTGAAAGAATACATTTCTACTTGTTTACATTAAAGCAAGACATAGTGTGAACTTTACTCCTATCTACTCTCAAAGTATTTTTAAGGACTTAGTCACAATAACCAGGGTAGTACAGTCAGTCTTTTTCATAGTTACAAACCACACCTTTGAACACTGGAATTTTTGCTTATCAAATTACAATGAGAAGTTTTTTCTGTGTGAACAAAGCAAAGGTAAACAGTAGAATTGGGACAATGCTTTTCTCCCGAATCAATTCTTTCGCAATTTTTTGGGTGCTGATTCGAATTGCGATTCTTCGATATTGTAGATTTTTTGTTTGCTTTTTTAACACCAGACCATGTGAAAAAGTTGAATGATGATGATGTCTACAGACTACATATTTCCCCAAGAAATGCACATCACATGTGAGTCAGTTTTCAGCAGCAATATATTTCAACCAGTTGAAAATTAAGCTTTTAAATTTGGTAAACAGATTTTAAAACCAAAAAATTGCAATTCTTATGTGAATCGATTTTTCCATCCCTAGTAAAAAGTTCCACATGTTCTTTCTAAAATTCATCTTACAAAGGATTACTTTATTGATGTTTCATCAATATTCCCAATTTGGATCAATGCTATAGGATTAATTATTGTAGATTGTATATGGTCAGTCTTGGGGTGCAATTATTTTTTCCCTCACTGACAAGTTAAAATATTAGTTTGAAAGGCCAACAGGTGCATGTATACATATGTGTTTAAAACAGTCACCCAAGTTAAATCCAAGTTATAATTTCCAAAAATGAAATAAAATTTGACCTCTTATGTCCCAAAAGAAGGAAATAATAAACATGGTAACCACTTCATAGGTTTGTTCAAATTAAATATAACATTTTCTCCCTTTACATTTCCACAATTCACTTGACTTGTTTGACTTTCACATCATTTTATAATAATTTCAAACAAATGTCATTTTCTTTGCACCTTGCTTAACCTAGCTTAGGGACAGTTACAACTAGTTAAAATCATCTTAAGTAGTACAATGTCTTACAGTTGCATTGATACATATTCACTTCACAATTTAAAAATACAGTCATTAATAAAAAATATAACAAAATAATAACATTTAGGAATAAAATCTAAAAAAAAAAATACTTCCCAAACAGGAGCTTAATAGTTATGTTTCAACATTTTTTTCCTCAGGAAATGAAGTCTATTATGTAACTTTCACATACAAAATCCAGTATCAAAGGTAGAGGTTTTTTGCATAATCATAAAAACAATGCATATTCAGATACAACATTTAAGTAAAAACATTACATATTAACATTAGTGATTCATTAAAGATAATGAAAGTCCTGTGGGACACAAAAAACTGCCATTCATATGCTCATTCAAAACATTATTACTCGCATAAATATAGTGCAATAATAAAATTAGTCTTGACATTTTCTTGGCATCATGACATGTTGTTATAAACTATGACTTAAAAAATGCAAAATGAGACCCCCAACATAAAAAATAGCACTCGATAACGACTTGCACATTTAATTAAGAGAAGTTCCAGCTGGAATAAGGAAGACGAACCACAATCAAGAGAGCAATAATAGCCGAAAGGTGAAATTTTGCAGCAATGAAAAGCAGTAAATATTTCCATTAGATGATGCTTTTTCCTTCTTCCAATCCAGAATCATCACAGAGCAACAGAAACAGTAACACTTTACCCCTTTTAAGTATATACATGTGGCTGTGTCCAAGTGTTACACATCGTTCCGATTTACATAATGCACTTTCCTTTGTCTCTTATTACCCATTACTACTTAGACACAGACGTTTGCGGCTACAGAATCCTTGTCCAGCAACGAGGAAACAGATGGCCCTTCGTACTCACGGAGAAGTGGGCACACTCACTGTGTTTGTGTGCAATGAGGCAGTCTTGCCACACACACTTTTCTACAATCAGAATCATGGCAGTGTCCCAGTATTAAGGAACGTAGAAAGATTCCATCTTCCAGCACAGAGACAATAGAGGCAGAAACATGACAACATGATTTGGAAATTTCTGTGGTTGAAGGCCTGGAGGAGAAATTAAGGAGAAAAAAAAGTGTTCTCTTTTTACATGTCCTCAGTGCAATAGTGAAAGCTTTTTCCAGCGCTGTCCCTTGTGGCTTTTTTCCTCCAGAACAAAGTAGAATGGTCTCTTTTGCCATTAGCCTGATATTAAATATGCAAAGCAGGCCAATCATTGCAAACGATTCGTAATGGAATAATTGCAGCAAATAGGATCCTGCTCGGTAAGAGAATCCCACACAACTGACGTGCAATTTATATCACACATGAGGATGTCTGGTCATAGTCTCCCTGGATGCAGTCTGGATGCTCTGTGCTGGGCTTGGCAGGGCTGAGTGGTGGCATCCCAGGGCACTAGTGGAGACTGACTGGAGCCCACACACATGCCTTGAGATACAGCCTCTCTCTCCTTCTGTGTTTCTCTCTTCTCTCAATCCCAGCCAACAGTTAACCGCCTTCATCCAACTGACTCAGAAGCAAATCCTTCACAAGAAGAAAAAGCTGCTAGGTCCAATGGCAGTAAAAAAGAAAAGAAAAAAAATCCCTCAAAAGTGGGCATCAAAGAAAAGACAAGAGCACACAACAAATGCTATCACCAACAAGACAAAAAGAAAAGTCAGAAATCTTTGTCGCTCCACCCAGTCGAAATCTTCTGCCTTTGTTTTGCATCTCTCATTTTATTTAGTTTCGCAGTTGTTTTAGAGAATTAGCATCTGCCACTGAGCCTTTATAGAGGGATTTATGTGCCCTCCTACACATTTCTCCCATACCACCCATCTCCTCCCCTTGCCTCCTTCTCCCCAATCAGTCTGCCAGACAAGTTTTCCCACTCAGTCAAAGTACCCAGCCAGCAATCCCTTTTGTGGGTGTGCTTGTTTAGTGAAGGTCTGGTCTGCGAGTGTGGTGTATGTCGTGCCAGCTTGGATAGGAGGGGAGACAAGGTGAAAAAAAAACTCTTTGTAAGTTATGGGAACACTGAGGCAGACGCAGGCGCTCATAAATTATACGGTTCATTTGCATATTCTTGGCATAAGACATTATGCAAATCATGGCCAATTTGCATAATGAATTCCTCTTGTTGCCTCAATTGCCCAGTTGCAGCTTTTATTTAATAATAAAGGAGGAAAAAAAGAGTAAAACAATAAAGAAAAGCATGTTTGAACCCCATGAAGCCTTTAGCCGCTTAAATTTTGGAAAGGTGGAAGATTACTGTGTTCAGATCATCTTAATTACACATAAAATGTATATAGACACATATATAATACAGTGGGCTTATAAGAACTGAAATTGCATGGTAATTATAGGCATCCATAATAATCTCACTTAATTTGCCAGTTCTATTCTCATTCTTAAAGAAAGCCACTGAATTGATAATTAACAACAGTAGACAACCCGTGAATTAGAAAAGGTAATTTTATTAAATCATTTAACCATTTCTGTCCCGCTTTTATCCTCATCAGCTTAGCAGTAAATGACCAAAAATAAAATATGCCGAAGAGAGATCAAATATCTTTAGAAAGATTAGTCAATCAAACATTCAATGCCGATAAAAACGCACAAATAAACAGAAAAATTATAAATAAAAATTATAGCTCCTGCATGTGAGTTTTCATTTAAAAAATGCCACCATACATTTATTTACATTTGAAAAGTACTGACAAGGCAGATGATCAAAATGTGATGAGAAATGTACTTTTTTTTTTAAAGGCCGTGAAAGGCAAAGGAAAGGAGTATGTAGAGCAATAGTAGAGATAGGATAAGAGACTAAACTGGGAAAATAAAGCAGTAAGAATACATAAAAAGGGCTGCAGATGAAAGACTGTAAACAATGTTTGGATAACACAGTACAGTGGGATCAGTCAGAAAGAGGCATCTAAAATTAACTATAGTAACATAGCTTGAGATACAGTTTGAGAATGATTAAAGTGTATTTTGGCACAAATAGACCTCAACCTGGTTTCACTGCACAACACCTGGGATGCCAGTTATGGGTTGAGGACCAATGCAGAGGAAAGACAAAGCATATGACAGTATTCAAGGATACAAAGCTAGGCACTGAAAAGCTAGCCAAACCTGCAAACAAAACTGTAATAAGAAATTAACATCTTTAAAAATCAATTAGCAGTAACATTAATTAATGTCAAGCTCATGAAGAAAAGAGGGTGAGCGAAGGTGGGTGTACTTGGCATGTAAAAGAAAAGCAAGGGGAGAGGAGGAGGGCGAGTAAGAGAGGGACTGAGATAGAAAGGGGATGGGCAATAAGGGAAAGAAGGAGCGAATGCGGTTGATGGCAGGGAGAAGTTGGCACAGTGCCATCCATTCAGTGGTAGCACGAAGGCGTACTTCTGTTCGGTCTCTAGGGTAGGTAGTTAGATGTAGCCTGGGAGACAGAAGGCTACTGCTATCATTTGGGCGCGTCACAAGGTTTGAGTTCTCCTATTATGTTGCTTTTTTCCAACACTTTTTTTTTTTTGCTTTATTTACCTTTTTGCAGTTTTTTTTTAAGAGTATTGGGTTACATTATAAACAAAAATATGGATCTTCAGTGCCGCTTTGGAGGACAAGCAAACATCTGAGGATGAAGACATGAAGATATGACCTCAGCCTGAACACATTTTGGGATCATGTATTTAGATTAAATTAGCTGTTGCTGCTTGGCACCACAAGACTGGTAAAGGGGTGGATATTCAAAACTCTAGAGTACAGCCACACAGTTAATTACAGAAGATGTGACACAAGTGCACTCTCGTTGATGGATGCCAAGTGTACAAGAGTGGGAAACTGAGGCAGTGTGTTATAGGATTTATGATGAAAATGGCATTCAAGAGCAAAATCAACAGAAACTTGAAGCTGTTTTGTTATCATTTGGACAAGTGGGGGTGTGATGGCGGCACAAGTAAAAGCTCCTCCCACTCACTCCTTCTCACTCTCTCACTACCCATCTGAGGCACAGTGCTCTGTGCCAGGCAGCCAGCCATCTGGGCAGGAGACGCCATGCCAGTCCACTCGTTAGCAATAAAGGATGCAACCTTGGAAAATGACAAACCAATCTGACAAGTTGGCATTGATAGACTTGGGCAAACATCACTGGTTTGGAGGATGGCCAAGGAACAATAGTTTGGCAATTGCGAGCCTCAAGTGATATGCCAGCGGGAATGTGATGGCATCTGGCATGAAAACAGGTTAAGGACACGGGAGATATACCACGATTAAATCAAATCAACACGATCGGATACCCTTCGCGTGTCGGCTGCTAAAAACAAAAGAGAAGAGAACAAACAGAGAGTCCTTGCAGAATAGATATGACTAATTAGAGCAAATTTTGCTTCGTTAATTAGACAGCGCCATTTAAACAAAGGAAGAATTTGAATTATCATCAAAAGAATCCATAACGGGGATTGAAGAACAACAAGAAAAAAGAGAAGCAAAACAAAAGCGGTGATATGTTCAACTATTAGTAAAGGGTGTTAAGTGAGTGGCTTTTTGTGTACCAACTCCCTTCCCCCTTTTTTCAACATTTTCCCCAGTGTAAACAGCCATTCCATATTGCACTGGTTGGCAGCCACATTGAATGTCTACCACTGCAACAGACGTCACCAATCTGCCAATTGCTTGTGTGTATGCCTTGAAGAGGAGGGGTAAGGAATGGACCTGAGGGACTTTGCCTGAAGCTCAATAGCAGCTGTTTACAATGTCTCAGACACAACAGAGAGGCAAAAAAATGCAAACAAGAGGATGCATACTAATGAACTGCCAAAAATAATTAGAGTCAACGGACAGAAAGGAATTAATTAACCTTTTTTTCCCCTTTGTTTTAAAGTTGCGCACATCAAAGCCAACCATGCATCCAGATTTCCTCTAAAGAATTTTTTTTTGACAAGGTCAACCTCAGAGACAAGACATTTTTTCTATATAAAGAGACGGGGAATTTCTACATTTCTAGCAAGTCGATCAATAGCAGAAAGGAATGCAGGCATTTCTGTTATTCATCTATGTTTAAAGCAATCATTATCAACTTCAATTCCTATAGGCTTAACATAGTATCAGCAGCATTACAGCCAGTGAGAGAGTTGGCATAGAGACTCCTGGAACTGGAATGGGCACAGAAGGCATAAGAACGAGGAGGAAACCTGAATTCAAGAGTCACAGAGGGGGAGGTGCTGGCCTGCTTGCAACCATACTGAGGGGTAGTGAGGCCGTGGGAACTCATCACATCCTCCACACCCACATCTCCACGACTTTTTTTGCCCTCTTCTTGCCAACCACCCAAAGAACTGAACAAACTCCACCCTTAGAGGTTTTTCCCTCCTGCGCTAAACTATCATAAACAGATGCAACACAGACTTACCAGCTGGTTTATATCACAGTTCGGGGTACTCTCAGGGTCGAAAGGAATCTTTCTGTGGTTCCAGCGACGTCTACTGGCATCGGGCACGGAGCCAAGGATGGGCATCGCTGCAAAGACACAACGGAGGATTTCATTAAGTTCGCTATTAATATGCACATCCGGAATTAAAACAGTAATTAGCAACGCATGGATATGCATCTACTGGCATCCAATGATTATACCAATTTTTTTTTCCTGGATTTCTTTGGACAAGAAGCATGGTTGTACTATATGAATAATTAAGGAAGTCATCTAAAGGGAGGGATTATAACATCTTTGTGCTTGCTACACTACATTGGTGCTACCAAGATATCTGAATCTGGTAGTTCCAGCATTGAGGAAAAAGCGCTTTAAAGATGGCATCTTTTCGGGCATTTCAAATACAATAATCGTAATCGCAACAAACACGATTAACAATCTAATTAGTAACTGGCGTATTTCTTCAATATTCATCATGGGGAAGCACGTGGATATTCTAATCTTTCGGAACTAATCAACTTTGGATAATCACCATTTTATTTGATTCCACGGGGGATGTTAATTGTGGAGTGTCTTCATTACACAAATGGATTACAAAAAGAAGGCTTGCACAAGAGAGCAGGAAGGAATGGGGGGTGGTATGCTTGTGTGTGCGTGTGTTTGAGATAGTCAGAGAGAGAGAGAGAGAGAGAGAGAGAGAGAGAGAGAGAGAGAGAGAGAGAGACAGAGAGAGACAGAGAGAGAGAGAGAGAGAAGGCGCAAGAACGGGGATATTTTTCTTCCTTCGTTATATGCCAGTATTCAAATAATGCCACAGTTCTCACAAACAAGGAGAGAAAAGCTCCTGCAATGCAAGTAATGTTCAAGTACTCCTGGAAAAGCTGGTCTCTTTGCTCTGTGCCTGTTCTTTAGAGCACCATCTCTGACATATGAAGACATCTACCTTTTCTGGTTCTGGATCTTACAAAACTGGGGTGAGAAGACACCTTCCTGGGATATAATTTCTCTCAAATTGGATATTATTCGTGGTATTCTAATGATCTGTGCATTAGCGACATTAATCTTTGAAAGAGTGGTGTTAGTGCCTGGTCGAAGCGGAATGCAGAAGAAACAACAGACACTGTGGCGGGCACTGGCTAATGTCTCCTGTGCTTAATCATCCTACAGCAGAATGGTTTTTATGCATATTTCATTTGCATATGATTAAACTGCTAAGGCATATGGGCAAATGGCAGCGGAGAGAGAGGGAGTGGAAACAGAAAAGCATAAAATGTTAAGAGGGAAAAAAGCAACTCATTATGCGATGACAATCTTTCAAAGCTGTGTGCCTGATTTAGGCAACCTGCCAATTTGTTTATCTTGACATTAATTAAAAAAAGAAAAAAAAGAAAGAAACAGTCAGTGCCGTCAGCCTTTCCAACGCGGATTAATTGAGCACCAATCGGTTTCCAAGAATCTGCAAGAAGCTATTGCAGTTATACAGAATGTCTATTCATGTAAAACTAATAGATGTTTATGGATTTGTAAATGCAACAGAAATTAAATCATTACTACAATTTGTCTTGTGACCAGCTAAATAAGAAAAAAAAGAGGACGTTGTTCGAATGAACAAGTTACCATTCATTTTGTGAGAACTTGCAAAGACTTCATATCTTATACAATTATGTATAGAGCACTGTAGGTAACAGAAGGTGCAAGTTCAATACATGTAAAGTCACTGGGAAAACAAAGACAAAAAAAAATCTTCTTATTTAAAGAGAGCAAATGGGGTTTATCTGTTGCATGTTTTCCCGTGATCATTACAATACAACACAAGTTTATAGTTTCAAACTTTAGCTTCAAAGCTGCTCTTCATGTAAACATCCCTAAAAAAATGTCCCATACCTAAACCCAAACCCAATTCTCCTCCTTTTGGAAAGAGGCCAATTAGATTTAGATTAATTTGTCATAAATTGATCCAACACGCATGCATGCAGTAAGTTTTACAATTTTTAGATACAAAAAAGACAAAGACACAATGTAGTTTAAGCAGGCAAACACACACTAAGTGCCCCATTGACTACTTGACTTGTAAGAAATAACAACAATATTATGAATGTGATAAGCACCCCCCCCCCCCACACACACACACACACACACACACACAAGTACATTATGAAGGAAATGCAAATGATTGTGATGAAGGATATAACTAAATTTATTTCAGTTTTTCACTGACTGGAATCAGAACTGTTATAAAACAATACCCCCATGACACATAACATTAACACTATAAAAAACAACCACTGGCATAATTTTACTCCATAGAGACCAGTGGTTGCAATTGCGAATCCTTCCTTTTCCAGACATCCTTGCTTAATTCTTCCACTATGCAAGAGAAACCTTTCCCCCAAGCCATATGTAAATGAATTGCACTTCATGCCTCACACAATTAGCCATGTTTGGTAATTTGAGAAACGAGTGCCGCAGGGACGAGGGGGAGGAGTTGTAGAGACGGGTAGCAGGTTGGCAAGGGAAGCCCCGTGAATTGGGTGGGTAAGAGCATGGCGCTTTGTAATCATGGCACATGCAGATGTCGCTGTAGTTCTTCCAAAAGCGCCTGTTAACTGAGTGGGAGGGGGGTAACGAGGAACTCGCTTGGCATCACATACCTCCACCATGCGTTTCCAATGAGTGAAAACTGGTGAAGTGAGGGAAAGAGGCTGGCAGCCAGGGCCAGAGGAGCTGACATGGGCGAGACCATGCTCGGAGATTCCTCCCAGTATGAGAGAATGCGGATGCAAATAATTGTAGCAGGAGAGGTTAAGCAATACCAGTAAGGTATCGGTGTATTTCTGAGTCTGTCATAAGACGAAGACATTATGCAGAGTGTTGATATTAATATGCATGCAGGCCCTCTTTATTATGCAGCCCAGCGTGAGGTAATATTGCTAGGCTGTTCTGCCATGCTTTGGTTACTCTGTGAGAATGTTATCTCTCTCTGAATAAACACAGCCCTCATTTCCTCACTCTCCTATCTAAATGTTTAATTACCAGTCATATCCGGAGGTCAATATGAAATGGAAACACAGAAGCTCAAGTGACAAGCTCCATCTTTAATAGGGAGAGAAAAAATTTGAAATATAAATGTCAGAATTATTTCATGGTCCATACAATATGTAATTTTATGGCTACTTTTAGCAGCAGACATTAATGAATACTTCAGAAAACATTTGCACTTTATGACAATATCGCCTACACATGCTCCATCTAATAAAGTTCAAATGAGTGAAATTCAAGTAAGACTTCTTGTTATTGTGCTAAGTCATTTTTATTTTGCGAGTTATCCCTGCAATTACTCAGAATTTAAAATACTAGAACAGATTCAACGACATAAGAATTATTTCAAAAATATTTGATGCTTTGTCGTGCGGCACATTCAGGTCAAAGTAATAATATATGATTGGACTCTTTTTTTTCTACCCAATCTCATTAGAAATTCTGCTGTAAATTTCATGGGTTAAAGTAACCTCACCTGGCCATGTGTCATAATGCCTCATGTTTGTCAAGAATTAACCACTTGTGCAGAATGAAATCCAAGTACCTATATGTGTTGGCCATCTCAGCCAAGCTGAAAAGTAGAACTCTCTCTTTAAGTACTTTCTTGTCTGGGGCCTGCAGATTAATTTGTTCCTGGTAATTCTATCAGATTATTAATAACATGCTGTCATGGAGGCAATCACAGTGACCCACAGTATCTGGCTGGCTCTTCATAAAGTGTTGTGAAGGTCAACTGTCAATCAGCCTACACAATATGATAATCAGTCTTTAAAGTCACAGTGAGGATGCCATTAACACCAGCAGTAATGGCTGATGAAAGAACTGTCATAACTTCTAGCCTCCAGGGTTGAATACTCCAAGATTGACTATGTGAAGAGAAGAAAGAGGAAGTTCAGCCAGAGAGAACATGCATTTGTGAGAACCGATGTGAGGGTGGCCTTGCACATCAAGAGCACAAACAGTACTATATAATTAGCTGTGAATATCTAGTGGCCATGTTTTACATTTTTACAAGCACGGAAATTGAATGTCAAAGTTATAATTCCTTCTTTCTCCAGTGAAACTAGAGGGTAAAATGAACTTGCTGTTGATGGACATGTCCAGTAGGAAGTTGACAGAACTCGCTGCACTGACAGAACAGTCCTGAAAGCATGCTATGGCTGTCAGAGAGATAAAGATGTTTCATCAGAGTGTGACTATTCTGCTTGGTTTGGTGAGAAGCAGCCTGTTTCACTGAGGGCAGACGTGGCTGCCCATGAGAAATCCACTGTATAGTGAGCAGAGCAGGCCATCCTATGGGATATAGTCACTAAATGCCCCTCATGAGTCCTGCATGCTCTGTGAGATTCTGTGTGTGTCTGTGTGTGTTTCATTGTTGGCAAGTGTACAATTTACTACCTGTGCATTTCAAAAACACAAAAGATACCAGAGACTTGACACGGTCCCTGTCCAGGTCAGAGTTTAACACAGGAATTGAGCAAAGAGGAAAGACAAGACAGAGATGTAAGCCGCTTTGGAGAAAAGCATCTGCTAAATGACTATATGATAGAATAGAATAGAATGTGTGATGGAATACATAACAACACTATCAACAGGAAAGTTTACCTGATTTGGCGTCCTTGCAGCTGGCTTGTCCTGGTGATTGGCGAGGATGAGAAAAGGCAGTGTGCACAGCTGTGGGTGCTGTAGAGCTGAGTGGAGTTCATTACGTGCTGCCTCGAGGTCCTCATCTGACGATGCGCTATCCAGTACGAACACTACACCCTGTGACCCCTGGTAGTAACGACTCCAATATTTCTTGATGTTGTCAGCCCCTGTGGACAGATGTGGTACGGTTAAATATCTCAACTTCTAAGTGAAATCCTTGCAATGAATTAAGAAGTGGCTGTTTTACGAAAACTACCCAACCTGCCTACAGCTCCTTTTATTATTTGGAAAATGTATTACACTCTTTTAGGCATTTTCTTTCACAAAAAAAGGATAGAAATAAATCTAATGTAGTGTTCGCATTAAATCTGAAAAAAGAGCACGTGATAAACACACTAGAAACAACCTTCCTCTGTGGGTTGTGTCGATCAGAGCATATGTAGTCCATAAATCAAGTACACACCATAAACAATAGTTTCATTTTGCCAGATGTATTTTCTGCATTTCTACACTGCTTGCACAATCATTGGGAAATGTTATTTCTAAGGGTACATCTGTTTTACAGAACTATTTTCTCAGAGAATCTAAAATGAGACAACCTCAAATGTTACAATTAAGAAAAAGTAAAAGTGAGCTTGGTCTCAGGGTCAGAGAAACATTAACAGGAAAATAAATCCCCAAATGTCTCACAAATCATAACAACATACCAATTTGACATTTTACAAACATCCAGTTAGTACATTTACACAGACATGAGCTTTCCAATTATTGGGATCTGTCATTTTGAGCTGTTAGGGAATAACTTTCACTGAAATATAACAACAGCCCCCCAACTCTGTTCAAACACTGTAAATCCGAGAAGACCCACAAGTTCTTCAAAGTATTCAGGTCCTGAAAAAAAGGAGACCAGGTCATTATTTGGTCATATTTGAAGCCTTTGCCGTCTGTCAATCAGTGGAGTACAATGATGCATGTGGTGGATAAGGTTCACAGACTTTTTGAGGTGCTGTGGACTTCTTCTTGCAACGCTGCACAGAAGGAAGCTTCTTCCCAAAAAAAATGGCAGCCGGTTTGAAAGTTTATTTAAAGTCCTTAAACCTAAAAAGTTCCCAACTTCTACCCGGTTGCAGGCTAAAATACACAAGACAAATATCTACACCTTCAAAATTACAGTGTTAGCTGTTGAATATCGAAACTGTAAATACATCTATACAATACTACTTGAGACTAAGAAAAAACTTGATTTCAAGATTCCAAACCATCATACATGACTATCAGAGCGTGACCTGACTGGTCTCATATTCATCCTCAATGACACAACCAGTTATATAGAAGTATGTTCAGCAACAAGGATAAGATGTCCTGCAACAGATGGCATGGCCCCCACCTAGCCCTGATCTCAACATCATTGAGTCAATCTGGGATTATAAAAGGAGACAGAGGCAACTGAGACAGCCTAAATCCACAGAACTGTTGCAAGTCCTCCAAGATCCTTGAAACAACCTTCCTATGCCCCATGAAACCTTTCAAGTGTTCCGTTCTTTCATGTCCTTGAGGTTTTCCTTTATGGTATACATTTCTATATATCAGATGTCTCATCTGTAAAAACAGAAAACCGCATCACATTTGTGCTCTATGAGCTAAAAAGAATGATGGCTTTATCTAAAGCAGTGGTTCTCTAACTTTTTAAGTCATGTACCTCCTCAGAAAATATAAAATATTAGGCTCTCCACGTACGAAGAACTGCTTCTGTGAACAATCCTGTGATATCTGGATCAATCGATGTTAACTTCAATCTTAGAATTGACTCTGTATCCATCCTTGTGTGCTTCATTTTTATGACAAGTGCAGAGAAATCTTTCTTAGATATATGTCGTCTCAAACACGACAAGAAAGCTAGCTAGTAAATTCGATGATACCGGAAATTTCTATAGTGTACCACTAGAGGGAACCTGAGTACCAAAAGTGGTAGCCATACCACAGTTTAAGAACTATTGGTTGAAACCATTAACTGGTATTTTAGAAGGATTGTGCTGGAATCAGATCTTTTTATTTCCTGAAGCTATTGTCCCCTAGTGGTAGTTTTGTGTATTTTATTTCAACTAACCTGAGCAACAGGAAGTGAGGTCATGTTTCGTGAGGTCACTTCCTCTCAAGCGCCATTTGGTTTGAGATCAAGCCAGGAGCAGCCACATGTCCTCATCCGTTGCCATCACAAACTAATAAGTGACATCGTCTGTCATTTATATTGTTTCTTATCA
The DNA here is from genome assembly GCA_028567055.1 of Leptatherina wallacei. Classification (NCBI taxonomy): domain Eukaryota; kingdom Metazoa; phylum Chordata; class Actinopteri; order Atheriniformes; family Atherinidae; genus Leptatherina; species Leptatherina wallacei. The sequence continues at coordinate 18,304,919 of JAOXYM010000001.1, forward strand.
TTAAAACGACGTATGCGCATTATCATTTGTTTTATTAAGTGGCGGATTCATAGTTTGCACTTAACTTTGAGAAAGCATAGAACATAAGCTAACTATGGTTAATTTAGCCAACATGCCATGTGGTTTGCCGTTTTCTTTGATTGTATGCTTCTAATCAGTGATTTAATTTAATGTTTATTCAAGCATTTGTATTAATGTACCATTTGTTTGTTTCTGCTTTGTCGGCAGTTTTACACTTATCTTGATTAAACCTTTCAACTCGACACATTGGCCTGTTCCTTGGAGTTTGATCGGGAGAGTGTTTAGCGGTCTGTATAGCCGAGTTAACGTTCATGGGAACAACGCTTAGTGAAGACAGAACAAGGATGCATTTCCCTTAATTATATATCTATATTGGATTTGATTAATCCATCTTTACTGACAGGTATTTGAGTTTGCTATAGTCAAAACTTTACCGAAAAGTGGGATCTCAGGGATGAATTTACGCTTCTCTCAAAACCCACTCTTGATCAATGACACTCAGTTTATTAGAGAACCTATAATCAGATCTCTCCTTTGTTTCTACATCTCACAAATACATTTCAAAAGTTTCAACTATGTGACCACTTTCAGACAGTTGTAGTCAGGGTTCATAGAATTTTATAATACAGAAAGAGCATTAGTAAAAGTTACTCATGATCTCCTCATGGCCTGAGATAGCATGCTTGTTTCTATACTTGTCCCGTTGGGTCTCAGTCCTGCATTTCATACCACTGATCAAACATTATGTTACAGAGGCTTGCACATGTAACTGGGATTAAAAGGAGCAGCATTAGGCTGGATTAAGTAACATTTATTTGTAAAATTAGATTAAATGTATGTGCTTCCATTAGGTAATTTTATAGCCTTTCCAGTGTAATTTCTACTGCTATGCAGATGACACTCGGCTAAAGTTAGCCCTAAATCCAGAATAAACCAATCAGCTGGTCTGATTAAAAGCTTGGCTGAAAGAAGTATAAATTCAGACTTCAGCTCCTGCAGAGACCATTTATGCAATTACTCGGGATGGCATTAACTTGGCTTGCACAATTACAGTGAACACGCTTGAACTTATTTCTAACCAGAATCTGTTCTTTGACTCAAATGTAAAACAGGTTCCTAGGATTACCTTCAGCCTAATATAGCACAAATTAGTAGCATCTCATCTCAGAGTCATGCAAAAACACAAATCCTTTTTTTTCTTTAAGACTAAAGTGCAAATCAATGCCTGATCAACGGGCTGTCCTAGAAACCCTCCAGATGATCCAAAATGTTGCAGCAAAGGTTTTGATGTAAATCAATAGAAGTAATCATATTTTTTCAATTTTGGCTTCTCTTCATGGACTCCCTGTTAAATCCAGAAAGGTATTAAGATTTTTCTTCTCTTAATGGCCAAGGTGTATTTTATCTTTAAGATCTCACAGTTCCATATTTTCCCAACAGAGCTTCGCTCTCAGACTGCAGGCTTACTTATGGCTTCTCGAGTCTCTAAAGGAAGAATGGGAAGCTGAGCCCTCATTGAGCTGGTTCCAAAAGAGCCTTTATAACCGTTTGAGTTCAGAGGTACAACCTCTTTACCTTCTAGATTAGACTGAAAACCTTCCTTTTAATCAAAGCCTTGTTAAGGCCTGGCTTAGGTGACCCTCAGCCACCCCTTTAGTTATGCTAGTATAGGCGTAAGCAGCAAGATCCGTTATCCTCTATATAATATAACTGTTGTCACCTATTTTTCTTTAGTTTTTTCTCCCTTAGAAGGAATCCCTCATGTTATGGGCTTGTTGAGTGCCCTTTCCTGGCCTATCAACTTCCAACCGGTCGAGGTAGGTGACCAATTTTCTTTAGTCTGGTTCTGCTGGACATTCATTCTTGTGTTAAAAGAGAGCATGCCTCTCCATTGTTGCCTCATGCATGCCCAGGATGGGAAACTTAATCAAATGAAGAATTTGATGTGATCTCTTGGTTTCCTTAGCAAATAAACTGGTGATTGCCATCACCATAAACCATGATGTCCCTCGTATCCTCTACTCATGCACCTCCAACAAAGAAAGATCTTAATCCTTTTTCAAATTTTAAATAACTGGAATCTGTTGTTGTGAGGGACGGAAGCCAAGCTGCTGATTCTCTGCTGAAGATGCTTGGTTGCTTTTAAACCAAGAGTAAGAGACATTTGAAACTTTCAAGTAGTGTGGTGTAACTATACTACACCACAGTTTGGGTTTTGAATATCCATAATTAGGACTGCTAGTAAGAATAATAAATTCTGCATTTCGGGATAAACTTGGAAGAATTTCTTCTTTCTCACAACATGTTTTTCATTAACTAGATCTAAATGTTTGTTCTAAATGCTTACTTAACATGTCAACACATACCAGAACTACAAAGTGTCCAATCGCATTTCATACCCAAGTATGTTCATTTTCTTTCAGAGGATGTACCATATCTGGTTAAAATTATCCTCCTCGGTCTGATGAGGTTACTTCCTTTGCAATCTTGTGAATTGTTGTTTTGTTATTGTTGCTCATATTATTGTGTAATTGCCAAGAAGTGACAAACTGTGAGGCTGGCAAATGTTTAAACATCACGCAGAGCTCTCGGTGACATTTACCTCCCTTCTCTCATGCTCTCCCTCCCTTCTCTGCTTCCACCCCCAGTCGATCCACTCACACCTCTCACTGGAGTGAAAAGCTATCAGACAAAGTGGCACTTGAGAGATTGTCTAGGAAGTTTCATCTTTGCCTGGAAATGGTGGAATGTCTGTCATGTCTCTTTGGATCTCGTTGGCAACTTCTGCCACCTATTGGTCCAACAAGGAGGATTTTCTAAACATGATGTCATGGCTCTTAGAGGTGATTTTATTATCAATCATCAATCAAATAAATACATCCCAAGTATTACCTTTCACTTCTACTGGGCTGCTTTTAAATTGGTGTGATGTTGAAGCATTAGGATGATGATTATTATTGTTTTTGGAAACTATAAAGAACATAAGCTAAAGTGTTAAAAATGTAAGAGAAGCAGAAAAAGACAGGGATATCAACCAAAGGAGAAAGAAGCATGTCAGTGAAAACCATGTCTCTTACTGACTGAATCAAGCACTGACCCATGAAATGAAAAACTTATTGCCTCTTTCATTCAATATAAAAACTTGGACAGCATGAATGAAATAATGACCAGATTTAGTTTGATAGATGAACTGAGACAAGAAGTAACTTTGAGAATTTGCGTGAACAAATATAAGAAATATGAACTCCATGCAATCAGGCCACTAAAAGAACTACAGTTAAATCTTCTGGTATGTTCACATTTCTCAGAGAAGCTCTCAGCAGTATGTTCGCTTGTCTTGACTTGATACATTAAGATGTCGCCTTTAAAAGTAAGTGCAGGGAGACACAATGGAAGGTATCATGTTAGTAGTGGCAGGAGAGCAACAATTTTTAGTTTGGACAAAAAAATCGTAAAACATGTTGTGGCTGCATTGCATAACTATCTCCTGAGGCTGTCCTCTGCCAAAAAAATGGCCAGATATCTTACTTTTACTTGAAATTATCCATTTTATTCCTTTGTGAGTGGTAAGAGACTTATGCAAAAGGAAGTGTCAGTTGCAGGATTTTTTTTTAAATATATATACTAACTTACCACCTGTGTTTCTGCAAGGTTATTACTTTATAACTAAACTCCATTGCAGCATTTAATCAAGTTAGAAATCCATTATGAATGAGAACAGACCCAAATCTATTATGTGCATTTCTAGAGCCGTCGCGACCCAGCAGCGCCCATGCGGCTGAGAAACCGCACAATAGAACTTTCACATCCGGGACGCTGCCTGCTATAATTCGCTTTGCGCATGCGTTACACGCTAGCAGGCGCAATGTAAACAAACTGGTCGTTTTGAACGCACGTCACCAGATTCAGCCAAGAATTGTTTGAATACATTATTGGAGGAAGAGAGTAAACTAAGGAGAGCCTAAGGAGAGCAAGAGACAAGACTGTTTTTTACTGTCTGGAGAGAGCTTACACTACAGGTAGGATCCAAGGTGAATGCCGAAATAGCCGTTGATAGGGAGCGTCACTGAGAAAAAAGCATAAGTTATATAGTGGGTCTTTAAAACTACACTTTCTTTTTTATAAATGGAAATTTCTTTCTTTTAGCTTTTCTGGAAAATACTATGTAGAGCTTTGTTATAGTGTTATGAGCCTCATGTCACAGCGAGTTTCTCTGGTATTTAATGGTTAGAAATCTCTCAAATGTCACCAAGCTGAGGCTAAGTACCGTCTATCTCACCAAACAAAGACATGAAAAAATACCATCAAAGTCTGTAGCAGTTGATGCTGAAGTAAGGTGTCTCATTACTTATTCAATGCACTGCATGAAATATTCACATATACATGAACATACAAAATATATGCATGGTTTCAGGTTTGAGTTCAAAGTTCATGTCTCCTGGTTCTGAATTTAAATGATTATAATAAAATAAAGCCCTGTGGTGCTTTGATGACATCTCAAATCAAACTTTATTTGTATGGCATTTTCCATTCATGACGTATAACAAAGTGCTTTACATTATAAAAACAAATATTTAAAAAATAATAAGTACAAAACATCAAAGATCAACAGCACACACCTGATCATACTCTTTTTCACCACACACACACACACACACGCACACGCGCACACGCACACGCACACACACACCTTTAAGTTTTTTTTAAGTTTTTAAAACGATTTTATAACTGGTGTAATTTGTTCCCGC
>JAOXYM010000001.1:18313383-18323920 GCA_028567055.1 Leptatherina wallacei
ATATATACTGTGGCTGTGTGTGTATATATATATATATATATATATATATACACACACAGCCACATCAAGTACTTGACCGGTCTTCTCTTTATTTTGGTGTGTGATATTAATAGTATACTAATGGGACATTTATCCTACTGAAATATTCCTCCTCTGACAAGCTGCAGGTGTATTTGTCCAGCTAGTATTTTGGTATGTCCACAGGCATTTATTGTGTCATGTATGAATGTCATGACCACAAAATTTATTTTGTATTCATACAGCTCAACATCACCATGCTCACACCTCTTGTGCTTTGCTGTCACAACTGTTCATTCACTGTGATGGTCTATGTCAGGTATATACCAAGTGTGCTAGTCCCCATCGAATAAGCTTTTTCTCATTTGGGCAAGAAATGACTCCCTATATTCACTAAGTTTCTTCAGTAAAGTTTAATCTATCACTTTTGTGGCCAAAAGCAAGAGATACATTTTGTTCCTGGTATATTAATCATTGAGGTAGACATTGCAGTTTCCTTGATGCCAGGAGACCAGTTCCAGTCCTCAAGGGCCACTGTCCTGCAGGTTTGAGATGTTTTTCTGTTTAAAGACACCTCACCTTAAACCTTAAAACTCTGCTTTACGGACTCATTTGATGGCACAGTGACATCTATTATGTGCATTTCTGGAGCTGTTGTGGCCCTGCAGTGTCCCACGGCTTAGAAGCCGTACTATTTATCCTTCTTATCTGAGACGCATGCATGCTGAGTTTTGCTTTGTGCATGCGTTACACACTAGCAAGCGGATGTAAACAAACCAACCATTTTGAACGTGCACCGTGGCGAATTCAGGAAAGAAATGTTAGAAGACATTATTAGAGGAAGACAGGAAACAAAAGAGGGCCAGAGAAAGAGAAAAGACAAGAGTATAGATAAGACTGTTTTTTACTGTCTGCATCCAGCTCCCAGTACAGGTAGGATGCGAGCTGGATGCAGAATTAGCTGTCAGTAAGAGAGAAAATGGCAAAAGTTGGGTTGTCTTTAAATTAATGGGTAATTAATGGGCTTGTACACAACTTGCCAACAAGCTATTGAGGAGATCCATTTAATTTAATCAAGTATGTTAGAGCAGGAGAACATCCAAAACCTGCAGGACCGTGGCACTTGAGGACTGGAATTGTACATCCCAGCTTAATGCTGATACAGCTACTCTGGTTTCCATTGATAACACCTGTCTAAGGAAAACTGTTTGTCTTAAGATTTAGACTGAGTAAGCTGCACATTGAATAGGGGGGGGGGGGCGCAAAGGCCTAAAACTGTGGCCTGTTCTAGTGTTAACTGTAGGTCATTTTTTTAGATACTGGTCATGCAGTCTGGCTGAACAGAATTGCACAGAAATTCTTTTTTGTTCAGTGATGACAAATTTTTAAACATTGTAAGTAATTTCAGGGCTATTCACCCCCCCCCCCCCCCTTTTTTAGCACAAATACCTCATATCAGCTATCAAGACCGATAATGAAAAGGTAATAATTTAGGCTTGTTTTGCCACAATTAGACTTGGGAAACCTTGCAGTCACTAAGGCGACCATGAACTTTTCTGTATACCAAAGTATTTTAGAGTAAAATATGTGTCCATCTGACTGACAGCTAAAGATTGGCTACAATTGAATCTTGCAACAGGAAAATGATCCCAAACACAACAGTAAATCTATAAAAGAATGTTTGAGAATGAACTCATTTCTACTGTATGCTATAACTGTACTCACTCAATCCTACCGTCCCTGTTCCTCACATCAATACAGTCTCATGTAACCTTCCAGAGATTAGGAGGAGGTAAATGAAATGCTGTGGATAATTGTCTGAAAATGACTGGCATAAAAAGTTTGTAAGACCCTGAGGTCCCATTTTTAGTCTTATTCCTATCATCTAAAGACAGTAAGCAGCGGTTTCAGTGCAAATTTAAGGAACAACCTCAATCAAAGCCAGAACAAAAAGAAGAAAACTGCCTTTTTAAATTAAGAGCCTTTTATGCCCTTTACTTCTCACAAATTTTCATTTGATTTGCCTTCCTATGTGTCAACTTAGAGGAAAAGATATACTACGATTAAATGTATAAAATTAGTCAAGCTATTCAGGCACTAAAAAGACAATATTTCTCTTAGATTAGGGCATGTAAAAAAAAGAAGAAAGAAGTCCATTCACATGAGAAAATAGATTCTAATTTTCAAGGATTGAGAATCAATTTGTAAACATGTTTTGTCCATTTGACAAAGTTGACTTCCCGACTACTTAATGACATTATACAAGCAAAAGCATGCGAGTCATATGCTGGTACAGATAGCCCTCACTGTTAGCAATTAATTATGCTGCAGAAAATAAGGGGAAAAATGTAGGAAAAACAACAACTATCACTTCATTCTGCTTTTAAGATTAGGCTATTTATGTTTTTGCACACAGTGCTCTGTATGTTGCTTTGTACTCGCTCCACTTGTGGACGATGGATATGTTCAAATAAATGCAGTAATATACTTTCTGCATCATATCCTGGATGTTGTGAGCTCAATAGTGTATTGGAATCACATTCAGATGATTGAGTAACAAACATTTTTGTGGGTCAAGCAGTGTACTTACTGTATCAAAAAAAACATTATTGTACTTACTCCATTGCTCCATTAATGGTAAAAGTAGCCGTGTCAGACATAATACTAAGAAATTTTCAAGTAGCGTTACATCCAGCAGCTTTGCACATCTCCTAGTTTCATAGCACCTGCTGTGTTGTCCCAAGGGGTAATACTAAAATTGTTATACAAATCAAATTTGTCACTTTCCTTTTGGCAAGTTTCCCAATTGTGCGCACTGACCCCCACTTTTATGCTCTGACTGACTGTAGCTACTCACCAACTCCTGTCTCGTTGACTGCCGAAGGAAATCAAGCATGTTACAAATTTTGTCTGAGACTCGGACATCTCCAGAGCCTCACAAAAATAACAGCTTTGTAACATTCACAAATAGCGATCGATGGGATCCAATTTGGATTTTCCTCCCATTTGGGCCATTTGTTTATAACTTCAAATAGAAAGAAGCTTAAAAAACGAAAAGAACATTTTTTTAGCAACCCCAAATCACAACACTGATTTCTGTTTTAATTGCTCTGAAACTGTAGTTACATGTATGTTTTCTAAGAAATTATGAAGAGCACCATGAACAGGAATACTGTTAGATATTAGCAGCATTAAGGAATGTCAGTATGATATCCATATATGTATCAATAACATACTATTGATACTCCTACCATTGGATGCTGAGACAGCAATATGTATGGATCTGCATGTTGGATTTGTCATGGCAAGCAGGACAAGGTTAAGGACATCTTGCTTTGAGTGGCCCCCTACAGAAACAGAAGATGGTGGTGGTGCATCTCTGAAAGGTACCCGGTAAATCCTTCTTAATAGAAGCTTTTCCATGTCCTTTTGTAATGCTGCTCTGTATTATCAGTATGTCGCAGCTAAGTGTTGCAATTAGGGCAGCCTTTTTCATGCAAATCAATTTGACAGCACAACAATCAGTTAGTTATGCTAGCTCCTGCTCTCTCATTCTCCACTCTGCTCTTTCACTCCCCTGCCCTCTTTCTCTCCTCTACCTAATTTTCCTTGGCATTTGCAGAGGTTGCTACATTTGCATTATTTATCATATAAGGTTAAAATATGCATTACTCAAGGCAAGTGTGTATGGTTATTAGTGCCATATAACAAATGCTAAATACAAAAATGCAGTCATTTGCCTCACTCATACCACTACCCCTGGCAAAAAAATATGGAATAAACTCTCTTGGAGGATGTTCATTCAGTTGTTTTAGTCTATGAAATATAGAAAATAAATAAATGACTTTCAAATATGATGCAAAGACATTAGACGTAGAAGCTGAATTCCCTGGCTTTGTAAAATATAGCAAAAAAATTAAATAAACATACTCAAATTTTTTGGCTTGTTGGCGAATCAAATTCAGCAAGAAATATGGGATCACTCAAAAGTGAAGAAAAATTAAATATAGTATCCATGTGTTTTTGAAGCAAAACCTGTCCAAGTCTAACTATGCAGATTAGCCAACAGTTAAAACAGAGTGCTGTCAAATCATAATGAGCTATTGCAACTGGCTGATTGGCAGGAAACTTTGTCCTGAAAAGAGAGTTGTTAGCTGAAACGAGGGAGAGCGTTATAAATTCTTTCTAAAACGTAATTCCATCTAGGGTGAAGCTAAATTTGTTTGTTGCTCAATCAGAATTCAAATGTATGTTTAAAATTGAAAAAATTTAGAAAGTTGGAACTTGATTGATAAAAAAATATAGCTTTGCATTAGTGAGGTCCATAACCCTGGGAATTTAAGTAGTCTCAAAAGCAAGAGGAGCTAAACAACAAAAAAAAAGAACTGATGATGCTTTTCTTTATTTGGTCTGATTCCTTACTATAAAATAACACATCTGAAATAACCTTCTCTGAGATTTTGCTGTACAAATGTATTCACAAATTCTTTGACGGGGCTGGAGGGATTTGTCCATGCTTCACATTTGACTATTCAAGGCCAAAAAAAAAGGTTTAAATTACTGTTTTCCTTATTTATATGCTGCATTCCCGCCTTCTCTGTGTGCGGTCCTGATATCAGTATTTGGGCTATCAATTCATTAAAATCATGGAGGACACAATCAAACTTGAAAGTTGCTACTATATTGTCAAGCCTTGACAGGATTTCAGCCAATCAACATTTACAGGTAAACAAACAACATGTTTGACTGGGTATTATAAATGTACATGTCTGAGACAACTCAAGCAGCAGGTACCACATAAGATGCATGGGCTTTAGGAATGCTGGTCAGTGAGAATACATCACTTTCTCCAAGGGGAGTTATATCAAAAGACTGCATGGGATTGTAGTAGTATGGGCGATAGATGTGGCTTTATTACCATTAAAAACTGATTTACAAGACAAGATTTCTGAATTTTGTTATTTTATAACTAATTGGATCTGGAGTAAAACTAGAAAATAATCTTTTGATATGTAATGCCAGTTGATTTTATTGTTTGGGTAGTGGCAGCTATAAGCAGGCAAAAGTCCATTTGGTTCATATAAACAATACATTCAGGCATAACGTGTGTTTTATGCATGTGTGTCATGTGTTATCAGACAGCCTTTCACAGTTTAATTAACATGCCAGCTTGCTATAAGAATGATTTAAAATAATTTCTTTATCAAAGTTCTTAGTTACGTGCAGAAACAAAATGGAGAGACAGCCTGGTAAAATCAGAAGGAAATAACCGCATGTGATCTTTTTCTTCTAGGGGTCAAATAAATTAAATCTGACAGAAAAAAATATCAGGGGAGACATTGAAATAGAAAAAAAAAATGCGGGTGAGAAATAAGAGAAAGAGAGTATGTGTGTCGAGGAGGGAGGGCAAGAGAGAGAGAGAGAGAGAGAGAGAAGTGGGAAACGTAGAAAATGCTGCAGGATGGTCTGTGTGCCTTTAAACTGAAGTCTCAATCTCACGTAGTTTTGTTCTTTAAAAGGAAATCAGAGAGCTTAGCTGAGGCATTGCCTTGAAAGTCATGAATAAACATTGGATTGCCTTTCTGTGCATACATCATACATCACAAGATGACACTACCTAATGGAGGATTCCTCGCCCTCAGACACATGAAAAGGCAGTGAAATTACCCAGCACACCATTCAGCCGCATGGTTCTAAAATGGACCGCTGAGGGAGAGAAAAGGAGGCCTAATAGGGAGAGATGGGGAGCACTGAGAAAAGGAATATCTTAGTAAAGTGGAACCCTGTGATAACCACAATCTCTCTGCACTGTGCATGTTGCATGTTTAATGCTGGAAAAAATGAAATATGCCACAATAATAATTCATAATCACAACTGGGCTCTTTCTGTATGTCTTTAAGGGATCTTTAACTAATTGGTGTACTTCCTGTGACAAAGGAGCAGAATCCAAATATTCAAATAATTATTATACATTTGGTGGGTAGTAGGTATGCATATCTCCCCTTATTGCATCAGGATATATGGGTTGCAGAAAATATAATTTTAAGCAGAGTAATTTGGTGCAAGTGAACACAAAAAAACAGACATGTGTATGGAGGGATGCATTAATGATGATGATGTCACAACTAATTGACTAATCGATTTTAATTGGCCTATACACATTATATACCCATATTCACAAACTAACATGTTATAAACAGGAGTAAATATCCTGTAGTGATCAAGCAACATTTCCAGCTTCTTTAGTTTATCCAGATCAGCTGTGGAAAGGTTACTGCTTGTAGGATGTCATCAGGACATCTCTGCCAGATGTCTTAGAGGAGGAGGAGCTCTAGCTGAATCAGCTGTGTGCTTCAGAGGTGGTATTTGAAACGCTACATACTGGCAGTAACCGGCTTTTCCACACTGTCCCTGTATGTGGACACCTGACGGTAGATAAATAAAAGTGTGAGACTGCAGTACTGTAGGAACAAAACATAACGGGAGCAGGTTGACACAATTACCGTCCAATTTCTTGTCATCCATTTTTTGTTGACAGTACATTTCTTTAATTGTCACGGAAATATGAGAAAAATAACATTCCTCTTCAGCTCAATACTGATGTTAATATTTTTCTAACTGCGCAATAATTAGTTGTTTTTTTTACCGCATGATTATGAACAATATTCATCACACAAGATTAATAGTCCGCCGAGTGTGTGGGTGACAAGCAGCGGTGACCTCGGGTGACAACAGTTTTTGGACATTTTCTTTATCCAAACATTTAGTTAATAAATTATTATTATTAAACCATATCATCTTTCTCCAGTTGCAGCACCCTTGATCAATACAAATAATACTCGTCATAGTTATAGAACTGTTTGATATTAGGGACAAGCTGGTAGAAATAAGTGAATTGCTGTGGATCTGAGTTACAACCGGAAAAGTCAACACAACCAGAAGTCAAATGGCGCCGCCCATGTATTCCCAATTCTGCTTCAGAACCACAACCTTACTTCTGCATCACTTCCTGAGACTTTGCCAACAGTATAGTGAATTTTGTACTAGTTAATCTTTAGCTATTTGGTTTTATCTACATCATTCTTAGCTCATGTGTTTGGCATGAGCTAAGACTGATTACCAATTCAAACTTTTCAATACCCCCCCCCAAAAAAATAAAATAAAAAAAATAATAAGTTGTTTTAAGTGAACACAACTACAAAGAAAAATAACTTACAATAACAGTCCAGTTGGGGTTGTGTGTACATGAATAATTTGTCATAGGGGTATGGAGAACAGACCATCATTTTGAACTTATGCATGTTCACCATTTCCTATCTGCAAGCGTGGGTGCATAAACTGCAGAGAGCCTCAGGCAACTATGCGCAGAACATTTCCATAGAGGATCATTTGGAAAATATCCATCAGAGGGAGATACTAATTAGACTGAGCCTATGTATGCATGGGGGTATATGCATGTGAGTGCATGCTTGTGCATGTTGGGAGCAAAGGGATGTACACCTAGCCAGGCGTGAGAGCAGGGTTGTGTAGCCAAGTGCAGTAATTTCTTTGATCATTTTTAATGGCCACTCTTTCATGTGAGGTTGCCACTCACACGCAGCTCCCTGCAGGTGTCATCTCATTCCTTCAGTTGCGAGATTAGTATGCAGCAGGCAATAAAAAGCCAGGCCATTACACTGTGCAGCACACGTGCATAATCTCAACACAGTGGGATCATTACCTTTTCAAAGGATGATATCAGCTCACAGTCTACAGAGACACAAAGAAAGCAATACAAGCAGAGCAGAAAAGGAGAAGGAACCAAAAAGACATAAATAAAGAGGAAGAAAATCACAGCTGCAGTGTGAGATGGAGAGGGGTGAGACAAAGCTTTATCATTCAGCATTGCAAATGACAGAAGACAGGCATGAAGGTACTAACATCGACAGGCTTGATGTAGACATACAGGTACTTGTTGACATTAGGTAAAAACATAGTACAGTATATCACACAAGCTCTCAGGTAAATACATTTGTCATTTGTCATTTTTATTATTCTCAATCTTTCATCTTATTGAACTGCACACATTCAATGAAATACCAGAAAGATACCATGTTAAACTAAAACTAAAATGTTAACATTTCATAACAAAGACAGAAAAAGGAAAGCTCGCATACCATGTGGCAAGTGTGCCACTATCTATGGTAAAACTTCTCAAAGATCATCTCTACAGCTGTACTCATAATATACACATGACTCACCCATTTCCACCAGGTACAACAAAAGCTCTTCTTTGGGGTTATGAATTCTTCTTACTGTACCCCTCACAAAATTTTGCCAAAGTGTAAGCTGAGCCAACAGGTAAAAGGTTTATAACATCGACAAAAAAAAAAATGCTGTTCTTGAAATGTATGAATCTGTATAAACTAGTGTATTTTTTCATTATTAATAGTTCTCAGGAGAATCGACAAGCTGAGAGTTATCTGATCTTATCCAACCTCACAGTGCATGTGTCATGATAGTCTGAACCTGCTGCAGGTTATGTAGTTTTTATCTTAGATTCACCTACACCTTATTCTCCCTTCAGGCCAAAAAAAGGGGAATCTGAGGGAATCTGGTCTCCAAAATTTTCTGTTTAAACAAACACAAAAATATATTGTATCTGAGGTTGATTAGCTTTTAAATGCACTTATGCACTGCACAAATCAGTCAAAGATTCTAACTTCAACACCATTTTTTCCCCAAAAAACATCAATTATTCAGATAATCAAAATAAACTGATAAAAATGTCTTAAATTGTAAACATAAAGAATTTTAATAACTATACTAAAAAAATCTGGAATTGGGATTTATGCGTAGAAAACCAATGAATTGTTATCCCATGTCCCTGAGACATTGGATGTATATTGTCATTGCCTTTTTTCCTTCTTTTTTTTTTCTTTATTTTAGTTAAATTAACTCATGATCGTGATCTTTTTTTAAAAAACATAAAGAAATAAAAAATATGCTTATAGGCTAAGTTCAGCTCTGCCTGACTTTTGCATTGTCGGCCATAAAGTCAGTAACTAATAAGCAATTGAAGAGTTTGAGCAATTGTTCAAAGGTAGTTTGACTGTCATAGTTTTATTCAACACAGGAGCCGGGAAAAGATTATGATTTATAAAATACATCATTTGAACAATGAATCATTCTCAAATATAAGAATAAAACTTTAAAATGAACATTTTTAAGAGTCGGCTTAGTAAGAATGAACAACTTTTTAAAACTCCACTCAGAAATAAAATTCAGTTTTGCTTGTGTTTACAATATCACTGTTTACAGAAGATTGTTTAATTTTACCACCGTAAGCTGAACTAATACTAGAGGATCTTCCACTGAGTATTTCTCCAGTAAAGACTTGCCATTTTTATCTAACCAATGATAGCTATACAGTTAACTTTGCACTACTCAGTTATAGTTAGTTAGTAATTTCTTAAAACAAAATTTTGATTAAAAATGTATTCTTTAACCTAATAAAATGTACTGAAATATTCCAACATAACCATGAGATTTTGGAGTTATTAAGGCTGAGCTGTTCTCAAGTTCTCTGTGCATGGTTATACATTTGTATTTAGATGGAAAAGTTACTCCGTAATTTTCAAGTGCAATGAAGTGCAGCACCTTCTGAATGGAAGAAGTAAAGTGTCAGATACATACTGTACAATGTGCAACTTTCGCAAAAGCAGGGCAAATTAATATAGTCTACAGCAGTTTTAAAGAACCACAGAAGTTCAATGGATATTTTAATTCGGTATAAGATAAACACTTTCCCCATCTTTTATTCATCTGAGTCTAGCTAAACAAAGCAATTAAATGACCCCATGGGCATTCTTAGTATGATTCTGTAGCTTTACGTTCAAGCAAAGCTGCTGTTAGTAAGCCCATTAATCACCAAGAATTTAATAATATCAAATATCTCTGTATACATGGAAGATGAGTTTAAGCCTTTGACCTCTATCGAACCCCTGCATTAAATCACCACATAGATGGATTTAGCAGCTAATTAGAGAAAAATGGAGCTTTCTGAGGAAACTTGGGTCTTTCTGTACAGTCTGTAAGTTTGTCTGTCACGAAAAATACAGTCCCAAATTCTACAAATACTGATGCTTTGTAAATGTAATTTCAAAATATAATGCAATGATTTGAAAATCTATTAATATTTGATTCATAAAAGAACATATCACATGCTTAAAGTCTGAAGCACACATTTTACTTTAGGCACTGATGCACCCCTGTATCATCACAGAACTGAGTGCTAATAATCACAAACTAGAGTGTCCCTGTCATGGTTGTAGGGTTTTGGTTTGGGGTTTTTCTTTAGTTCTGGTTTCCTGTTTTATTTTGCAGGTTCTCCCTCTGGTCTTTTGTTTCCTGTTTATTAGTTCACCTGTTCTTGATTTTCATTCACTCCACCTGTGTCTCATTGTGCTCTGTGTGTGTGTGTGTGTGTGTGTGTGTGTGTGTGTGTGTGTGTGTGTGTGTGTGTGTGTGTGTGTGTGT
>JAOXYM010000001.1:18354482-18367355 GCA_028567055.1 Leptatherina wallacei
TGTGAAAGGTTCTTTTCCAAAACCCTATAAAAGCCAAATAATAAAAAAAGAGTTTGTCATGCCATTTTGCTGTATAGTGAACCTACTCACTGCTCTATCAATGTTTCATGCCAAATCCCTTTATTTCCTTGTTTAAAATACTGGAAAACCCAGTTCCTCGTGCAAACCAATGTAGGATCTAGGCATAAAATGTAAGTTTCCTGAAAACTATTAAAATGGATTTATAGCGTTTTGGAAAAGAACACATATATATGTACCTTAAAACATAGAGGGAAGTATGGTGTTAAAATGTTGATAGATTATTGACAAAGGTCTGCAACTCTCTTATGGTGTACAATGTTGAATAGATTATAAAAATCAGAAGCACATTACTTGGAACAACAAAATGCATAAGTTTTACATCATGACAAATGTTAAGTACAGTTGTGCTCAAAAATGTATATACCCTGGCAGAATTTGTGATTTTTTGGGCCATTTTTGAGAGAATATAAATAATAACAGTAAAAGTTTTTTTCACTCATAGTTAGTGGATGAGTGAAGCCATTTATTGTCAAACAACTGTGTTTGCTCTTATTAAATCATAATGACAACAGAAACTACCCAAATGACCCTGATCAAAAGTTCACATACCCTGATGATTTTGGCCTGATAATGTGCACAAATGGGTTTGAATGGCTATTAAAGGTAACCATCCTCACTTGTGATCTGTTTGCTTATGATCAGTGTGTGTGTATAAAAGGTCAGTGAGTTTCTGGGCCCCTGGGTCCTGTCAGACCATTGCATCTTTCATCCAGTGCTGCACCAATGTTTCTGAATTCTGAGTCATGGAAATAGCAAAAGAATTGTCATAGGATCTGCGGGAAAAGGTAGTTGAACTGTATAAAAAAACAAAAGCAAACTCTGCCCTAGCACTCCACGGCAGTGCCTGTGTCCTACTGGACTCAGCAGTCTGACTAGCACTTAACCATGATGTCACCTCTTGTTTGATTTCTTGCTTGTGTTGTTCTCACTGTCAGCTGTAAGTCGCTTTGGACAAAAGCGTCTGCTAAATGACTGTAGAATAGAATAAAATGAAACGGGAAAGGAAGATGATAAGATATCCAAGGAATTGAGAAAGCTGTGACACAGAGCTGTGTCACAAAGCCGCTATGTTGGCTGCACTGCATTAGCTGAGCTCTGAAGTGTACCAGGAAATCATGCACTGACAAACATTCTGCATTGTTTGCACTGCAGACTGTGTTAATTTTTTGTAATTAATTTTTCCTGATTAACGCATTAAAGTCCCACCCGTAATATATACATACTGTGTATAAGATGTTTTCAGAGTATCATCTATTATTTCTTCAATCTAGTCATGACTTGATGCTGAAAAAGTTCTTCTTTTGTTAGAATAAAACCTGACTCCAGATTCATAGATGCTATGTTTTTGTTTATCCTAATGCCACTGAGTAAGCAGCATTTTGCTGAAAGCTTTGAATATGTGTCAGCATTCTTTTTTACCTTTGTTGAATTTCTCCAAAGGTTATTCACACATTCTTGTCTCAATGCCATATGCTAAATAAATGCATCATGACTCATGTAGACTTCCATGTCTGCTTAAAGTTGGTGACAACTTACATATTGTAGGACAGTGTATGCATAAGTGAAGGGTGGATTATTAATCTGTATTATGTTTAAAAGTAATTAGAATTCTTTCCTTTTGAAGCCCTGCAGAAATACACTGGGTGGTGGGGTTGACAGGTTAATTGAGGAATAATACCCTTCAGAATGATGGATTTTGGTGACTTGCGATGTCAGAATCCATTATAAGAAATTCAAATTTGCAATTAAAATGGGAGTTTGGGTCAAGAATTCTTTCATTTTAATTCCCTGTTGCTTCCTACTCTGTTATTATTAATGTTTTGCATGTCCAGAATCTGTTCTCTCCTTTGGCGCAGGCCCACTCTTTTTTTCCCTTTGGCACTGGCCCACAAAATGAGGCTTAATTAATGAACTCATACATATAGTCAATCAAACATGTTTCTGCAGATTAAACATGCTGAACTGCATGGATATTTCATTAGATAATTGAGGAAAAAAGTGAAATACAAAAAAATCAGCAAGCTGAGAGAAGGGACTGAAAATATATTTTATCTTCATTCTATCTGAATTCAGATTTATGTTCATTTCACAGACTTTTGAATTATAATTTCCTGGACTGAGAACTTGAAAAGTGATGTTTAATCTTCAAGTCAGACATTGTAATATTTGGCTTGTGCTCTGCGTGAACTCATTTTCAGACTTATTTTACTGGTGAAGGACAGTGACTTCAATGTAATGCCAACAACCAGTTGACTGCTGGTGATAATATTTCTTCAAATATTCACCTGTTTTTATTGCTCATATCCAAGGAATTTGAATTTTAGGGGACATAAGGCAACATATGTAACTGGAATTCTACAGTGAAACCTCTACCTGCAAATCTGACACATCACGTTATACATTGCAGTATTTTCCTGAAAAACCAAGTTATTTGTATTTTTAAATATTTTTTAAATAAAAACTGACTTAGTAACAGTAAAGAACTTTAGAACTGTAGAGAATCTAAAGTTACTGAATTTTATAAAATTATACTTTTATAACATCAGATTCAAAAGGGGATTTAATTTTGTGCAAGACTAAATTAAACAGATAAATGCACACAGATTCCAGTTTTAAGCAAATGTTTAAGCAAAAAACAAATGTAGAATATTCTACATGAATAGAATTAAAGGTTTTTGACAAGCAGATTTGATTTGGTCTCTGTAAATAGATAAAGACAACAATATTTGGCATCTGTTGGCAAAATGGAGGTGCTGGGTGAATAAATTCATTGTCTCTGTCGAGGACTATCTTCAGCAGCAGCACATTAATGCCACTATCAGCTACTATATCAGCAGTCAAAGTGACAAATGGCAGACAAGTGCTTCTCAAATATTCAGGGAGGTGAAGTACAGGGGGTGGTAATGGAAGACAGTGGTTTTTCTCAATTTGGCAGAGGTACCTGGTGTAAAATTTTATGAGAAAGATGGTTTGAATAAAAGGGAAGGGGAAATATTTAGAATGTGTATGTTTGCATATGTATGTGACAGTGTTTTAAGTGTAAAATGGATAATTGTCTTATTGTCCCTTTTTTATACCCTGCCCCCCCCCCCCCCATCTGCCCCTTCATTCGGACAGCTGGAAACAGAATTCATCCGATTCGTTCTGCTGCTTTTCTCTCTCCCAACTGCCCCATTCCCCCCCCTCCCATCGCCCCCCGGCTCCCTTCACGGTCGTAATAGGATCTGCAGGAATCATTCAAAGGCTAGATATAATTTACTGCTTGCCGTGCACAATACCCCCTTCCACTCTCACCCCCTTTCTCAATCGCACAAGGTGCCCTGCGGATGAACTAATCATACTTGAAATATTATTTCTGCTTCTTATTCCTTCATTTTATGAACAGCTCCTTTTTATGGTGCAATGGATTTAACCCCTGCCTGGTCACACTCACGCCAATCTGTGCAGCCAGAAAGTAGGTGGGGAAGTGTTTGTTGGTAAAAAGAGAGAGACAGGTATTCTATTATAGTTGTTTTTGTTTTATATGAATTTGATTGATTTTAACCTTGACTCTATCAGCTTAAAAAAAGAGAAAAGAAAAAGAAAATTCTTCTGAGGGCATACATATAGATCAGCCAGGAACCTCACCAACAAAACTATAAAAACAATTCTACATGGCTGTTTTACCCATAATCCCCTTGCTCCGTTTATGCAATCCACATATTTAGACAGGTTACTCCTCTTCATTCATATTTTATACACCACACTAAATGCTCCCATGCATAACAACTAGTATTTCCATATGGGCTGTGGTGTTCTTTAAATGTGAGAGTTTCTTTCCTCTATGAAATGTGAAGACATATCTTGTTGCAATATTTTTTTAAACTCCCACGGCTCAATATGTAAGTGTTGAATGTGGGTTGAATGTGGTAGCTGTATTTGAATCACTTGGTGTTGTGAAATTATTTATTGGTAGAAAAAAGGACATTTTTAGCTATTGCAGTTTGCCAGACATTAGAAAAATGACTTCCATTATATTGACAATAAAAGGACTTAAACTCTGGCTTAAGTCCTTTTTTAAGATGTTGCTTAAAAATGTATTTGAACAATTTTAAGTTTTTCAGTTAAATTTTTTGTTTCAGTTTTATCTTTTTTAATCTCTTTCTCAAGCTCTAAATAAACATTCAATGTGACATGAAAAAAATCATCTGAGAACTTTTGGCTTATAATTGATTTTGACTTTTTTTTAATCAACATAGAAAACAGCGTTCATGTCTCTTAAAAAATTGATGCAGCCCCTCATGTTACCTTGGACATGAAAGGTGGAATCGCAAATTTGTTGCATCAGGTTGGAAGAGGTTAAAAAGACTGCTCCATAGTTTTGGGAAAGCAGAACCATAGTGAGTACATATGGTTTGTTTTTTTTATTTTTAACTTAAAAAATATGGTGGACACTATGTAAAATAGTAATTTGACATTGAAGTACTCATGTGATAAAATAACCGGAGTGATAATGTTTACAGTTAAATCCCACTCCATCGCATGCAATAATTTAAGTCCAATACTCAGAATGGATATTCAGGTTATATCTAATGTTATTTTAACTTTTATGGATTTAAATGTCACTTATACACAGAATCTCAGACTTTGAAACAAGGACACAAATTTAAATGTTATTTTTCTACTGTAGTCTACATCTTTGTTTCCATGACATTTTCTGTGACATGATGGTTAAAAAAAGTTAAATAGAAGAAATTAAACTACGTGTCACCCACTTAACTGATTCTACTTTTTTCAGTATTTTCTTTTTTTTTTACACTGACCTGCCATCTACTCAAAGAAAGAAAAAAATCAACGTGCTATCTACACTCTTTCATTTTGATGTACAAGCACTTTAAATGATGAGTAGCCAATTTACATATTTAAACATGAGACCGAGATGAGGAGCATGTGATTGTGAATTAAAGAGGAGAAAGAAGGTAGAAAGAAAAAAAGGAAAAAGGAAAAAAGAGAAATACACATGGAGAGGCAGATAGAAAGCAACGATCAGCTGTTCACTTGTACTTAGGGAGCACATTTACTTTCAATTGATTTCCAATGCTATAGTCAATTTCCTGTCACTTTTCATTGCAAGTACTTGTGATCTCAGTTAAGCTGCTTGCAGAAAAACAGAGAAAGTTTAAAACAGATGTTTTAGAGGCTATGTGACAAAACTGCAAAAGGTCCTGCATTTCTTGTGCGCAAAATTAAATATTGCTCCTGGCAGTTATATATAAAAAAAAAATCAGCATTAAGCAGAACGTTATTGTCTAGTCTAAATCAGCTTTAAGAAATACCTACATTGTTAAAATGAGAGTAAAAGAAAAGAGATTCCAAGAGGGCAGTGATCATACCAGATGAAAGTCATATATCAGTAAACTGAGCAGTCGACAGACAGCTCACAAACAGATGTGCAGTTCAACAGTTCCCATTAATCACTGAATCTAGTGCAACTTCAACAAAGAGAGTTTTGCCATGGGTTTTTCTTCACCTCAGTTTCTGTCCTTTTCATTCTGAGTTGCAGCTTTTTTTTGTGACATGTTTGTGTGCACACTGCCATACAGGTTTGAGCTGTATTCCATTTGTTTTTCTCAATCTCCCCAGTCTCTCACTGCTTTTCTTTAAAGCAAATACTCATTCACCTACTTTTTATTTTGGTTCTTTTTTTATGATGTCTTCTATCAGAGAGCATTGCCAGCTGAATATTCAGTTTGGAATAGCACAACTCCAAACAAAGGTTGTTTTTTTTTGTCTCCCCCAGCACATCTGCTTGCAAGGGAAGCCAGGCCTTAACACCTGGAAGTAATAAAAGACCAACACTGAGAGAGAAAATAAGGTAGGATTATTGTTCTGTGTGAGGAAGAGATTATGTTCAGAGAAAAGACAGGGAGGCATGCGGCTACACTTTCACCTCGAACAACGGGACTAGAAAGCAGCCACTGATTAAAACTGAAATGAGGCTAGAAGAAACATCTGAAATGAAGCACACTTTTAGGCTGAGAAAACAAGCTTTATCTTAAATGGAAGTAAAATGGACTGGAATATTCTAGAGCTGCTACAGCATATCATTCAGTTACAATGTCATTATCTTAGCACAGCTTACAATGATCTGTACAGAGAGAAAGCAGCATGGCCGAGTTCTGATGAAACTCATTAGTTTCTTTTCGTTTTTCTCTACTCTGTATTGAAGATGTTGTGGGTTTGTCTCCTTTCTTTTCTCCAAACCCAATCAGCCTATAATTTTATCATAGTTGTACAGAAAATGAGATAGCGAGGATGTAATCATATTTTTCATCAACACTAACTGACTTCTTTTGAGAAAGATATCTGTTATAAGTATCTCATAAAAAGGAACATTTCTTTGCAAAGAAAATTATTAATTATATGCAAGCCTAACTAAAGGACAGAGCAAACAGGAGGAGTACTTTAGACAGGTAATTACTTGGTGACATTCATACACCTATTTCCATTTGCTGGCCAACATCAAAGCATGCAGATTTTGAGAAACACAAAGACCACAGTCAATGTTGCTCTCCCCAGATGTATGACCTAACAATGATCCTGCACAGAGTATATTGGCCTATAACATTCAATACAATCCAAATAATCCACACAAAAACTAGTTCAAACTGTGGACAGGGAATAAGGGATCCAACAGTCTCTCCCTTTCTCATCGCTTTCCCTCATGTTGACTGGAATGACATTAGATGCCAGTGCTTGTTTGTGCTCTAATGACAAGTAAGAAGGGACTGCTGTCTCCATAGCAACAGCTAAGGCTCAATACATCATACCTCATAACAGTCGTCAAGCGGGGACGTTTGGTAAAAAATTAATATATCAAGGGAAGGGGAGAAGGAAAGAGTGCATTGTGGGAAGATTGCCCAGTATTTGTTATACGAGTTTTCGAACTGTAGGATTCAAATGGTGGCCTTACTTTCATTAGTTTTACTGTGCAGCAGTAGGCAGCAGTTTGAAATGGCTGTTCAGTGACCTTGGCTTGATACTTTGAGGGTGTCATGTCTCTTTGAGGAAGATGGTTAGATGGATAAAGAGCCAAACCAAATGATAGGCTGTGTTTGCATTAGTGTGAGTGAGTTTATGTTGGGGGCAGGGATGGGCTTCAGGCAGTAAAGTATGCTGCAGATTAATTGGCTATGATTCACAATTGTAAGTATTATAGTCCAACAAACTGCTGAGATGATATTTAACTGACTCCTATTACTGTGTAGGTGGTGTTATGTGAACTAACCAGTATGAAACAGAGAAGTAAGTGGAGAAACGAAGAAAACAATGTTGAATTTGCTCCTCATTAAACTTAAGTTGGGTTTTTTTTGTTTGTTTTACAGCAACATTTTAAGGATGGTACTCTAAACAAATACCCTTCCCATAAAGCTGTATATTCTTGGTAATGGCATAGTTTTACTTGAAACAAATACATTTTGCTGCCACTTAACTGATTTATTTTATTTTAGATGTCTTACATTATATTGTAAGATTTAACTGTCATACAACTACATAAAATCTTGGGCTAAATGCACATGAACAGAGTGACTGACACATGATTTTATTATAGTTGCCTCTTCATTGTACAGCAGCTCAGACAAGTGCAACAGGGATGATGTGGATATTTCAGAATTTTCTTGCCAATCTTCAGCAAAACCCACCAATGGGATCCAACTGGGTCTGGTTTAAGACAAGCTACTTTGGCACTGGGTTCTTTGTTTCTGGATGATTAGAGTTGTGTTCTCCATAACAGGTTCTGTCCCTCTCTTCCTTAGTATAGTTAGCTTCAAACTTTACATTTGTGTGCAAGCATGTAGATGGTCTTGTTAGCAAGATTAGTATTAGAAATATCTTGTAATATCTGTGTTTGTTTGTAAAAGGCTTATAGTTAAAAAGATTAATTTCAGATAGTTTGGTTAAGCTTAGTTGATCAATAGAGGCCTCAATACTAAATTTAAAAGCTGTGATTTTAAGCCCAAGCCCAGCAATATTTCTTCAATTTAAACAGGATTATTTCGTTTTGTTGGCTCTGCGATCTTTAGTCATGTACCAGCTATATAAAATACAGTAAAATGACAGAACATAGCTTGGGTCAGCCTCCTTTGAAGTTTCAAAACAATCTGGCCTTTTGCTCCTCTCAGCTGATCTTACACAACATGGAAAACTAAATTCCAAAATGTGAAACCACATTTTAGCCCGCAAGACAAGATAAGCCATCCTGAGTGACAGCTGTTTTAATAGCCAAACAGGGTATCAAATAGAAATCTGCCTTTCTGCAAAATCTTCATATTCTTATAGACTGACTTTGCATGCTTACTCATATAGGGACTGTCAATGCCCCTGATTCACTTATTTGAAAAGAGGTCTCTGTAGAGCTCTTTTGGATTTAATTATGGGCTAATCTCAGGGAGACAATACAGTGATGATAAAGAGAGTTGTTCTGATTTGTGCGTAATCAATGTATAACATTTATCATTCAGCTAGCTCTTATATTGAAGGCGTTGATAAGGACGCATCTTAACTCGAACTGCTCTTCAGCATTTTCAACTCTCTTGCCAATTGACATTTTCTGACCTCATGTAGAGGACAGAAGTGGGGCAGACTGCTTCTCCCACAGGATCTGCTATAATCTTCTGAATTTGGTTCTTAGAGGGGTTCTTGTGAAGGGTTAAACTGTTGATGTTAAATAGCATGCTGGCTTCTGCAAGCTGCTTGCTAATTAGCTTGTAATTACAGCAGAGCTTTGCAAGCATGTCTGGTCCAATTAGAAACACTTTTGTGACCAATCTGCTTGACCTGTTGTTTAAAATTTCAATACTTCTAATTAACCACAGATACAAGGGGTAAAAGCTAAAAATAGTTGCTTTGAATAGTCAGACTATTATGTTTCTGAAAATGCCATAGACATATATATGCTACAAAATTCAAGCAAAATATTCAGCTAATTTTTGTTAAGATATAAGATCCATTATATATTTTTAAGAGATTGTGGAAACATATGTGGGTATGTGGGTGGTGTTTTCATTTTCAAACTTGGGCATGAATTTTCTCATGTAATATACAATCTATTCATCTGTATGTTTGTATGTTGTAGGGTGAAGAGCTAGGCCTTGGTCCAGTGAGGTTTCAGCAATGGTAGTGTACCCTCCCTCTCACTGAGAGGAGCTCTCAGACTGACTGAAGAGTGTCTCAGGCATCCACAGCACACCTGGTCTCCATTATCTCTCCATTTCACAGGCTTGCACCCCCTAACAGGGCAGCCTGGGAATGGGCCTGGCTCTTTCATCTTCCCATCATTATAGCAGCCGGCCTAGGGTCAGGGCCCAGTCTGTCAAGGCATTCCAGCAGCAATACACTCCAACTGATTTTGGTTAAGGTTTTAAAGATACTAAACCAAAGTCAGAGAATTATTAATAAGAACAAGTCTCAAAGCAATTACTATATTAAGAATCCTTCTCAGAGTTGACATTCTCCCCAGAGCTCTGCGAAATATGAAGCTGCATCTCAAAGCTACGCCCCATGCTTCCTCTGCAACATCAGCCTTAAACACAAACCTCTCTTGTGGCACATGCACTCTTGTGTGTCACCCAAAGATACACAGTTGTTCTACTGTTTGCCTACAAAAATGAGGAAGACAACATAGCTTTCTTTTTACAAACCTTCCAATATGAAAATTGTGTTTACAAGTGTGTGGTGATATCATGCTGAGTGTTACGTTTATCCTGTTGGCTTATTACTCTTAAATCTTGTCCACAGAGGGCCATTTGAAGACAGATCAAGGAGGAGCCAAATTCCTTCTTTTCAGCTTTTTAACTGTTGAAGGGATTTTACAGACCCCTTCAGACAATCTGTGAAACACATTTATGGACAAACGATACTCTACCTGATGGTTCAGGACTGACATTGTCCACCCATTATCATTTTGCATATGAGAACAAAATGAGGTGTGATAATTGATCTCTCATGTACTTCAGCTCACTCTCTCACGATACTATCAGCTCAGCTTTGTTTCAAGGCAAAAACACTCTCTGGCAGAGCTCACCCAAAGCCTTTCTTTAATGCATCATCACTTTGAGGTTACAGAAATGACACTATGAGTAGTACTTTGAAGTGAAGTAAAATAATCCCTTATTTCTGCCCCCACAAATGATTTATTGAGGGGTAAAAAAAAGAAGAAGGGGGTGGATGGGGAAAGGCAAAGGGCAGCTGAAGGATAGGGAAGGACTAACACATTCCCAGCACATATTCTCTTCATTACAAGTAAGGGGGGGAGCCGATCATTCAATTACTGACTGCCGTCACAGGCTAATATTCCTGCCTGTCAGGGCCCATTCTGGCTCAGTTTTGGTCAGAATTCTTCTGATGGACTTCATTTCCTATTAAACAGAACCAGAAGGTGCTGTGAAAATGGCGACACCTGATCCTGTTTTCAGGAGATGGGAAATCTTTGGTAAGGTCCAGAGTTTGCCAAGACACCTTCCATACCTTCCTCAGCATGAATCCCACAGAAAGAGGAGTGTATAGATGACTGACCTAACTCTCACAGCTGCAGTGCAATAATTTGCACATTGTCTTCCTGAATATGCAATGTGATGTGAAGATCTATCAACGGTGTATGAATCTGTGAACTCCAGGCCATAATTCAAACTAAACAGATCTACTTTTAAGTTTTTGTTATCCATTCAATTTTTCTTTGATCCTCTCTCAACCATCATTTTATCTGCCAGATTATATTGAATTAGTTTAACCTGTCCTCAAGGCTGTAGCATAATTTTCCTTTGACATTGATAGGGGAAGAAGACAATGTGGCATAGCAAAGAGGTATATGTGAGGGTGGAAAATGGGAAAGAGCTGTTGGTGTATGAAGACTATGTAGCTTTCAGGCTTGACAGTGAAATTCCTGTTTTCCACGGTCAACTTTGTTATTTCACCAGACTGTCTGTCAGGGGTTAACCCTTGACAGTGGCAGTGCAAGCTGCTCATGTGCAAAGCATCTCAGCTTAGCTAGGTCTTTTATAGGCTTAGTCAAGTGTATTGGGGTATTTTCTGTTGACACCCTTCAATTTGATTCCTTAGTGGTGTTCAGAGCAGGTAACACAATAAAAAAAATTTAAGGAAACATTAGCAAAATTTTTTTATAAATAAATAAACAAATAAATAAATAAAAAATAAGAGAAAGTATGTAGGAGTAACCTATTAGTGATGACACTTGGTCTGGTTCACATCTTTTTGCACTTCCTCATCCAGTTGTTCCTCATAGTGTGTGATACCAGTGATCAGTTCAACAGCCCAAGTGAGTCATGTTTTAAGAATGGAGGTAGAATGGAGGTAGGATGCGTTGCACAGAGGTATGGCTTACCAAAATATGTGTGGAGGTGTCTAAGTGGATAGGATTCTTTTTATATTTAAGACAAGGCCAAAGCTGACACAGAACATCCATTTTTTTTATGAATCACCCAACACGTGTACTATTTATTTCCTGCAAAAGTTTAAAGTTATAGTGAACAGTACTGGAATCCCCAACATGCTTTTTTTCCCCAACAAAAGCAAAATCTTAGTCCTTGTAACATCACACAGCTTGAATCAGTGGGGTTGTAGTTGTCTTCTATGCTTTAAAAGAGAACATTCTGCTCTATATTAAAGGCTATTTGGGAAATGTACATTGCAGTCACAGAGTTTTTTTTGTTGTTGTTGTTGACATTTGCTATATTATAAACGCTCAAATCATTCCAATTGATGTCTATCCCTTTCAATGAGTCTATAATTTCCTGACATTTGAATCAATGTGATACAAATGAAAAAATGAAATATCACATTGATTCAAATATTCAAAACCATTACCCCTTGGGTATGACACAAGCTTTTCACTCTTCAGTGTGGCATGTTTTGCTATTCTTCTCTGCAGATATCTTCAGGCATGGTCAAATTAGGTGACAGCCACCATTAAGCAACCAATTTTATGACCCTCCAGAGATATTTGATGCTCTAGTTGTGCTCTTTTGGGTCATTGCTCTGTTGGAAGGTGAACTTTCAGAACAGTCTGGGGTCCTGAGCTCTCTGAAACATTTCAGTGAGATATGTGGCTTTGCTTTTCTATGTTCAGCATTTCTCCTTATCTAGGACCAGGATTACCTCATAGTTTACTATGGGGTTGCAAAACGGAGAAAATATTAAAACTTAGTCTTCCAGAGTGAACTGTTAAAGGCTTATTGTTTCAAAGAGACTTATGACTGTAAGAAGTTGTCAGCTGCATCTTTGACTGAAATGACAGAGTTACTGAGGGGCATTGAGAACAATAATTAAATATGGGGTCAAAAACTGGCAAGGCGTCCCCGTACCTTTAGGCCAGGGGAGAATGGCTTTTAGAGCTCACATTGCCCAGGGCCGATGTTGGACTCAGGCGCTAACCTAATTTCACACTGTGTGACTGGGCCTGGCCTGTTTCAATGCAGCTTCTGAGTTTGAGTGCCATCTGGTCCAGGCCTGTGAAGGAAATGGCTTTGCTTTTCACACTGATCGGATTAGGGTGTTTTTAATTCATTCGGGATGTGCCCTTGCGTGTTAATTGGCTCAGCATGGTCAATGAATCTTGCCTGTTGCTTGCCACAGTATGTTCTCTTCTTCACACTGATTTTAGAGGTTTGATGCTTCTTAGACATTAGGTGCTGTCAAATTTTCCTGACGATGTGGTTGGATTTTTAAAGGAGTCATCACCTGGTATATTTGGTTATCCATTCTCCCTTAAACTTACTTTCAATCAATTCTTAACAT
>JAOXYM010000001.1:18367455-18399185 GCA_028567055.1 Leptatherina wallacei
TTTAACTAACTTTGTTTTTGATGTAAAACTCAACAATTAAGCTCAATCTCAAATCTCAGTTCAAAGACTGCTGTGGGAGATGATTAATTATTTGCTGAAAAATTACAACAAAAATTTCTCATGTCAATTTATCAAGATTAAAATTTTGTTTCCGGAAGGTGACATTACCCCAATGATAAACACTTACTTTGGAGCAACTTTCTACCACAAACAGCAAATACAGTATTTCATTTTAAAATGGGTACAAAGGGAAGTGGCTCAGTCAAAGCAAAGAATAATATTCTTATGGTTAATATGTATCAGTCATATTAACATGGGCCTCAATAGTTGAAACTATTTCAAATAGTTGTATAAAATGTGCAAAACTCTGATTTACTTAAAGTTAGGATAAAAGGGTTATTCTGAAGCACAACTCTTCATTTTAATGAGTAGTCATTATAATCTTGTCAACACTAGAATGAAGTGTAGTAATATGTTAATAAAATCTCATGCACATATAGCAATTTAAAAAACATATAAATTTGGGATACTTTCCCTACTTGGATGTTATTGCCCCTGATCATGTTTGCCATACACAGCCACATCTTATTTAAAAGAAGTTCACAGTTGTTTCTTAACATGTAGTAATTACGCTGGAATGTAAACAATACTCACCAGGTGATAAGGTAACAAATTGACCCTGAAGTGATGAAAGGATCTGACAAGATCACTCATCAATTAAATTAACATTCTCTGTCCACCCTGTACTGAAAATAAAACCTTTATAATTATAAATATGATTACATAATCATAATTAATACAAGTTTAGGTTTAAAAGTGTTGTTGATCAGGTCTATTTGTGTGCATCAAAAGACAACTTGATTAACAAGTAGCCCCCCCCCGTTGTTCTTTGTTCTTGTGGAAATTGCCAAAATCCCAGGCCCCCATTTACACTAAAGTACACATTGCGTCCTGTGCATTTTGTATTGCGTTTCAAAAGCATTAGTGCAGCATTTGAATGGTTGAGGGAGATTGTGACTCTGAAACAGGCTCCTCATTGATTTTCATAGGTGAACAATCTGTAATAGTTAATCTCAGCTACCTAAATTTGATTGTTCTTATGAAGTAAGTCAGCTTATGTGTCTCATGTGCTGGAACATATAGCAGTTTTCTTAATATCCAGCAGTAACCCAAATGCAAAAATATTCAAATGGATGGACGTTTATTTATTGTAGCACAAAGGCCACTGTGGCTGTAAAAGGTTTTTGTTTTTTTACATATTTGATTGCTATTCATGATTAATATCAATTCATATTCATAATAGAAGATTATTAAGTAGCCATAAATGCTTGATCCATACTTCTGTTGGCAGTTACTGTATAACCAAAACAGCTCTAGAGTGTACATTTGTGTACATAACTTTCAGTTGCATTATAGTCCTCACTACTTAAACTCTGTAGACTATACTCAAAGGACATCAATAGTTACAAAATACACAACATGTAAAGTATGAGTACATTTACAACTAATTATAGAATCATGAAATGTGCAAAAGTAACTTATTTCAAAATCTGTTCTGCAGTATGTGTGCATGTCGAATTGAAATGAATAAAAACACTTCTCAATTCACAGGGAGAAATAGGAATTGTTATACCACATATCAGGGATCTAAAACTCTGGTCAGGGCCACGATTTTGAAGCAGGGAAGCATATAAATACTACAGGACACTGGCCCAAGAAGTCCAGAGTTGTTGATCCCTGCCATATATAACATATTCTTAAATCTCTGGGCTTTGTGAAATGGAAGTCCACTGATGGCCAATGATCTGATCTCACCACAATCAAAAATGACCCAAACAAGTGTACTTTATGCTCATACTTTTTTAATGTATCACAATGAGCAAGAAACATACTTGATGAAATATTTTCAAAGGAGTATATTCAATTACCATCTACAATCAACTTAACTAGGACAACAAGGTTTTGTGACAAAAGTTTCTTTAAAAGTCTGAAGTTCCATGTGGTTGTATGTATGTTAGTTTCCATGTAATTTGGTACAGTTTGGAAATCTTCATATAATTACAGTAACAAAAAAGCTAACAAGACTACAGTATAGAAAAGACATCAAGAACAACATTTTTGGTTTAACTTGCTCTTTTTTGTACATTGCAAGGCTGTTTTTTCTACCCTCAGATGGGCTGCCTGGAGCCACAGAGCCATGCTTATGAGGCTCAAAGGAGGAGTAATTCAAGGAAACAAAAAGAAAAAAAACTAAAAGCATAAAAAAACATTGTGGCACCAGAAGTCACAAAAGGAACAAAGCGCTCCAAGTAACAGTTCATCTTTGAAGTTGGAGCAAATGGTTGTTTGGTTGTTAGTTTGGTTGGTAATTTTGGTTAATATGCTTTTTTTTTTCCTTTTTTTTTTCTCAGGGTGACTACCTCTTAAAGAATGACAGCTTTAAGAACCCATCCCCTCTCTATGTTATTCATTTCTTTATTTAGATTACGTAACAAACACAGAGAGGGGTGAGCCACCATTGAACTGGAGAACTTGTCAACCAGAGACAAGCACAAGGAAAATGAAGAGGGTAGCAATGTGAAGAGGAAGAAATGAAGCAAGCATCTCTGTCCATCCTGTCCTGAAATTTGGAAAATGTCCATCAAAAAGCAGAAGCAGAGGCAGAGCTGGAGAAAGAAAGGACAGACAGAAAGGAGAAAGAGGCAGCTGGAGCCACTTAAGTTCAGTTTCATCTAACAACTTTCCTCTGTGTGTCACACATGTCCATTGGTTCCAGAGTCCATTCCCATTACAGAGTTGTCAGTAATCAAATAAGGAGGTGGTTTTTTTAAAGCTGTTTTGAGCCTGCTTTTGGCTCCCATATGCCCAGTTTTGGTTTGCCCACAGCCTCTCGCGTCCTCTTTACAAGATCCCCAAAGCTTCCCAGAGTCCTTTTTAAAAAAATTCTTTTTCATTCTTTCTTCATCTCAAAGGCAAAAAACAAAAAAGAAAAAGAAATTAAAGTTGATGTCTTGTTTTAAATATATCTATATCTGTATACAGGTACACGTTCATTTTCACAGTGGGCAAAAGATGACCTCTACAGCAAAACCTTGTCTTTATTTCTCTCTTGTAATTGTCTGTTAAAATCAAGTATCCCAATGTAAGTCAGTGGATCCAAGTATCCACAGTATTTGTGCCACAATAAAATATACACTTATTTGGGGCACAAATTTGTTCATTTTTTGTATCAACTGCATAAAGCTTTGGCCACATTCATATATTCAATCAAAGAAAAAACTGCTCAGTGCTTCGGTGTCATAATCCTCATTTCTGATCATTATCCTTTGATTTTCTTTTTTAATTTAACTTATTCCTAATATAGGTTTGTGGTTCTGTTTATTTGGTGTGTAACACATAACAAAAAGAAAAGGCAAACAAGGAAAAATTGAATTGATGCTGGCTCTTATGAAACACGCTCACACACACACTAACATACACGCACAGTCCATGCTGGCTTTTTCTAATGTGGAGACCTCAACTCGGTCATCCACAAAAAAGCCCAAATGATTACACTTTGGAAATCAGGGAACAAATATCATTGAGACAATGAATATTAAGAACATTATCACACCATAAAGTGGCCAGGTAATTTTTTTTTCTTGATTTCAGCAATTCAAATTAAAGCTAGTGTTAATTTATGATAAAAAAAGTAATATACAGAAACTAAAATAAAATACAATACTTATAAGAAAATAACAATAAATGTCTGACATTATCTGAAAATTAAAATAAAGCAAACATATTTGAGAACTGTACAACTTAAGAATTTCTCAAAGAGAAAAGTACACATGAACAGTA
Organism: Leptatherina wallacei; assembly: GCA_028567055.1. Lineage (NCBI taxonomy): Eukaryota > Metazoa > Chordata > Actinopteri > Atheriniformes > Atherinidae > Leptatherina > Leptatherina wallacei. The sequence continues at coordinate 18,371,296 of JAOXYM010000001.1, forward strand.
TTCCAGGAAAGTGGACATGAGAATTATCAAGCTTGCAGACCAGATCTACTGAATTTCAACAGCATTCTGTGGCTTTTAACACCGGATCACATTTCTCTTTCACTTTTTAAGTCTTCCTAAATTTGTTTGTGCCTTTCATTCATAAGGGCGGATATACTGATAACACAATGGAGGCCAAAAAGTAGTTTTTTCACAAATTTAAAGATGTCTTGGTTTAGAAAATAAAAGATTTTGTTCATCACATCAATGAGAAGGTGGGGGTATCTATGCACATACATTTCCATTGCAGCAAAATGAAGTAGACGACTTCTTTGGATATGAAAGCATCTTAACAATTTGAAAGCAAGGGACATCTTCAAAAAACCTCTTACTTTTTCCAGAAATAATGCTTTGGAATGAAGATGTCCCTTAAAAACCTGTAATCTATGTGTGGATTTGGCACCCTGCAGACACAAGTGACAAGTCACTGGCAGACCTCCAAGGATAGGGGGGTGGGTCAGCAACACCTCAGTAAAACAGCCATTAATTCCCTCTGAGACTAGTTGTAAGTTAACTGGCATAAATGTCACTAAACCTATTAGACGCATCAGTACCAGATGTATTATATACATTTTTTGGTAACCACTGTTACTTGCTTAACAAGTGAGCAACAACCTTGACTGGATGGAGGGATTCTCAGCAATGTTCCATGCCAGCACAAAATGACTTATAGAAGTCACTTTGTTCAGCAACCAATGATGCAAAGAAATTTACACAACAGTTTACAGTCACTTTAAAAATGAGGAAAAAACAAAATAGATTGTGACAATTAAAAGCAATCAAATGAAAGAGGATCAGTCCTTGCTTAAGAAAAATCCATAGTGATATTTGGAATGCACTGTTCTTTACAAACTTTATAGATCATTGGCTTTAAACATTGGTCTGTTCAAAAAGAAAATCAGCAAAATGTCCTTTGGAACATATATTCACAGTCTTCAAAGTTCCGTTTTTGCAACAAGAAAAAAAATAAGAAAAAGGTGTTGCAGAGGCAAGAAATTGGTTTTATTGTTTGTTTTTGTTAAAGCTTAGCCAAAAGCAAAATGAGCATGCATCTATGTATTCTTTTTTTTTCTTTTTCAAAATTCTACATTAGCAGCAAAACGTTATGTCCTTGAAGACCAGACCTTATACATTTTCTTAAAAAAATGGACATTTGAATATGATAAAAGTCAAACAAAGATTAATAACCTCTATCTTACAAACTGCAATGGCTCTGTAACGGTGCTACTCCACAATGCAAGGACAAGGGCCCTTTTTGGTTTTTGGTATTTACGTAAAAAAGCCACCTGTTTGCTTGCAAAGAAGCAGAAACGGCAACTCTGATGCGTACTCCTTTATCTTTTAAAACTTTTTCTTTCCTCTAAAAACAGCAACAAATTCTCAAGTATAAAGAAGCCTCTTTACTCATCTTTATGCACCAATGGTGAAAGTGTTTCATCTTTGGATTTTCTTTTTGTCTTAAAGCGTGAGAATTATTATTAGTATTCTTTTTTCATTTTCATGTATGACAACAAAAAAATGTCAAAAATTAAAACAAAGGCTGTAGCCAGACTACATGACAAACAAAACGCCTGCTTTGTAGTACACACAAATACAGGAGAGCAGAGAAAAATAAGTGCGGAGAGGAACAAGAACGATGACAAATAGGAGTCAGACAGTGATAAGTGCACAAAGGTAACACAAAAATTAAATTAAATAAAACTCTCAATATTTCACCCAGGATCTTTCTGTTTTGGTTTGAACAAGACCCACCAAACCATAAAATTTAAATAATTGTGAAAGAGGATCCTGCCTTGTCAGGAGGGGCATTTGGGTGAATATTTCCCATGAGATTGAGAATAAGACAGAAATAAAGTTTAGATAAATTACTTGTCCATAATCTAGACTATCGGAATGACCAAGACAACATCAAATGAAGTGTCATAAAATTGGACAATACAAAAGCTAAATGTACACAAAGTTTTTTTTTCTCCAACCTACCATACTGTTTAAATTCATTTCCAATGCAACAATCTACTCAACACCAAAAATGCTCATATCTATCATAAATACATAGGGTTGATTTTGTTTTCATATCAAAACTCTTTTTTAAATCGCCCATTATTATGATGTCTGCAATGCTCTCCTTGTCTGGGTATACTGGGATTGGGATTTCCCTACCTCAAGAGGATTTTGAATAATAAAATCAACTAATCATTTACCCTTTTCAAATGCCCAGTAACAATGCCTTACTAAAAATGAGTTGAACTTAAAACTCTGATATTAAATCAAGTTCAGAAAGGAACAAAGAAAAAAAGAAAAGCTCTTCTCTTGTTTAAAACTAAAAGTGTAAAACATGGACTTCTGTAACAGAAAAAAAACATCTGTAAGCTGTTGACCTGAGAATAAAATAGATATTACATTATTCTATTACTTTTGCAAGCCATTGGTATCTGAATGCTTAAATAGCAAGAAAACAGACTATTCTCCCATACAGTACATACTGGCTTTTTGTGACTGTGCTGTTAAGTAAAAATTATGAAACGAAGGGATAGCTTGTTGACTCACGTTTTTTCATTTAAAAAACGGTTCTTGGGCCATTTGTCAACTTTGAGGCAGTCCATTGCCATACAGTACAGCATTCCTCCATCTTTACCCAAAACATAACTGCAGTGACCTTTGATCTTTTCTGTTCTCACATATTAGTATGCATGTATTTCAATTGAGTAAAAAAAAACAAAAAAAAACAAACAAACAGAAAAACAAAATGAAAACCAGCATGTTGATATGGGAAAACAATCCACTAACATTTAAATTTTTGGTTACAAGCTTTGGAATTGCAGTTAGTCTTTACACATCTTTTTCTGAAATTGGTTTGTATACTTTTAATGTATTTTTAACATTGCTGCTTTTTGTGTTTTTTTTTCCATTTGTGATTTTTTTTGTCATTTTCTTAGTGTTTTTTACATATTGTCCATCACTGAAAGCTCTTTTACAATCTGATGGAGTCTGTTCCTACACTAGCAAGGTTACTACTACAACTATTACTGTCTTTGACAAAGCCAGGCTGCTGCGGCTCCTCCGCCGTCCTGCCCAGCCTGTCTGCTGACTTCTGACTGCTGTCAGAGTCAGACTCGTCGGTAAAGACGTCTGTTGGTATCGAGGTCTGAACTCCTGAGGTGCTCAATGAACTTGAGGTAACCGTTGAAGGTGAGGACGCTGGAGGAAAAGAAGAGGAGGAGGGACTAGCATTGGGCTTCCCAGCTAAAGCTCTGGAGAAAGGGGCCTGGGGCCAGGGTTTGCCGGCAGCTGTGGTGTTGAGTGGGGCTGTAGAGGAGGAGCACAAGGAAGAGGAGACAGCAGAGGATGGCATGGTGGCTGATGTTGTTGGCAGGGGAGGTGGGCTGCTGATGGGATGAGTGGCAGACTGCGAGGTAGATGCGGTGTTAGGATTGGGGAAGCAGGCTGAAGAGTGAGGTAATAAACTAGTAGCGTGCTCTTTGGCATTTCTGACTGATCGCTTGATTGTTCTGTGTTTGTGCAATGCCGATTCCAGGTGTTGACTGAGTGCTTTCTCCCCATCCAACGTAGTGTCACAAGCCAGGCAGTCATATAGACTTCCAGCCCCTACACCTACGCCACCGGGGACACGCAGCAACATCTCTTGCAGGTTTGCCACAGACTGACCGAAAAAACAGTTAGATTTAAGGTGGGTAATAGCCGCTTCTTCCTTGGTGAAAACAGCTTGACACTTGCGGCATGCCAGTTTATACTGCACCTTGGGCACGATGTACTGGTCTAGATGGGGGTCAACAGCTTTGCCATCCGTCTCGTTCTGCTCAGAGTGTACTTTATTATGAGAGGAGGATGAAGAAGTGGAGGAAGAAGAGGAGGAAGTGGGGGGTTCGTTATGGGAATTGCCCTTTTGCTCCTCTGTTTTAACTGAATCTTTGGCAGAGTCTTTGCGATCCCCCAAAGTTTGAGGGGGAACTGGAGTTTGGCTCGCCTTGGGTTGCTGGATCTGCTGAAGCTGCCGCTGCTGCTGCTGTAGTGCCTCCTGCAAGCTCTGCTGATATTGCTGGTAATGCTGCAGTAGGGACCCTGGGGACAGGCCCATTAGTGCTTGTGACAATGCTGGGTTGTAAGGGAAGAGACTTTCCATACCATACATTGGTTGTAGATAGCCCCCCTGGAGAGCCCCAGGGATCTGTGGGGTGTAATAAGGGGAAAAGCCTGGCATGAAGTAGGGTAGAAATTGGTTTGTGAGGAGAGCTGTGGGGTCTGATGCCAGAGCAGCCTGCAGAGCTTGAAGCTGGGCAGGGTCAACCACATACTCCATGCCGGGTGTGGGCATAGAAGTGGCAGGGACAGCTGTGTCTGGTTTCTCTCTCTTGGCGCTGGCGGCAGATGTGGAAGGGGCAGGAGTGCTTCCAGTTGAAGATGGGGTTGAAGGCTTCTCTGCCTTTTCCTTCGCTGTTTCCTTCTCTTTTACCCTCTCAGCACCACGGTCTTTGGGGGGCTCAGGTCGTGAGCTAGACTGGGAAGTTGAGGAAGTGGAGTTGGATGCAGGGGTGGGACTTGAGTGGGAAGCAGACATGTTGGTCTGGGCTGGGCTGGATGCGGCAAGAGACGATGAAGAGGGAGGCTTGTTGGGCAATCCAGACGTGGGCAGGCTTGGAGAGGGAACACTGGCACCAGGCATGTTCAGGAGGTTTGAAGGTTTTGGAGGAGTTAAAGCTAGAAGAGTTTCAAATATAAACAAAAATGTAAGATTTTTTTTTAGGTACATTTCTTCAAAAGTCTGTTATTACAAATATGCACAAAGAAAAAGGTTTGTCACAATATGAATATGAATGATAACCTCCTGCCATTCTTCAATAGCCAGTGTTGGTTAAAAAGTTACGGAATTTCTTATTTTTGGGTCTAACAAACCAACAAAGCAAAAAAGCTATTACATTAAGTAATACTTTACATACTATGTGTGTACTGTATATGAGGACAGGCTGAATAATGAAAAGAGTTATTCAATTATTATAAGAGTATTGTTTTTTATTATTGCACTATTATCCTGATTTTTTAAGTTTTCTATGTGTAATTACACAATTTCAGTGCTGGAGGGTTTTTTTATTTGTTCAGTTAAAAAGCTAATCTGTAACCACTTGGATCAAATGTCAGCTGTATATCAGTGAATGGATGCTAAATGATAACATACCTGAATTAGACGAGTTAAAGCTGGAAAGAGAGGGGCTTCCAACCCCTGGCAAAAGGACAGGTGGGATGCCTTGCAGATTTGAATAGGCCGACTGGAGATTCAGAGCCTGCATTGCGGGGTTATCAAACATTCCCTGCTGCTGCATGGCCTGCTGCTGTGCCAATCCTAGAACTTCATTGGCCTTCTTAATTCGGTCCATCTCTTGCTGGGCCATTAGTTGGCGTACTGTAGCTGGGTCAAAGTATTCTTTTTCCTTATCAATCTGGCTGCCAATGGTATCCTTCACCTTAGAGATGTGTTGCTGGGAGAAGATGTGATCACGAACAGATAGCCGAGCACTGTACTTGACACCACACAATGCGCATTCAGTCTTCGGCCCCTCATAAGATGTCTGATTTATTCCAAAGTGCTTGGCCATGTTGAGCTTTGCCTTTTTCTCCTTGGCACGGGCATTTTGAAACCACACCTGAACCACTCTCTTTGGAAGTCCAATATCATTGCCAAGTACCTCACATTCCAGCATAGTGGGGGTCCTGTAGTCATTAAAACAAGATTTCAGCACTTTCAGCTGGAGGTTAGACATCTGGGTTCGGAAGCGCTTTTGACCAGGCCTGTCTCCACTGTCAATGCTCCTGGTACCTGAGGCTCCAGGACTTGGTGAGCAGGGGTCGGCCAGGCTAGATGTCTCACTGTGGTCAATAATATTTTCATTTTCATAGTCCTTCGCATAATAGCTTGTTGCAGGGCTTACCAGCCCTGAGGACATTTGGTCATCATTTTCAAGGATAGGAGCTGAGCTACCAGATTTAGACAGGTAATCACCACTATTTTGACTGTGCTTAGCATCAGCACTGTCATTATCAACATTGGCCTCATCACCTGTGGTTGTGTCTGTGATGGCTGTGTTCACAGAAGAGCAGTCGTCATTATCCAGCTTGTTCTGATCATAGCTGAGATTCACACAGGACATTGTTGCGCCCTCAAAGTCTTCCATTCCTTCAACTTTGATGGATGAAGGGCTCAGTAGACCTCTGGGAGACAAATCCATGGTTTTGTTCACCGGTGACATGGAGGAGCTTTGCCCATCACTGTTTGTAGTGGGGGCTAGTTGGGAGTAAGTTGATGTCTCTAGAGCATCAATTTTCATTTGAATGCTGTCCTGCTCAGGTAACATACCAGCGAGAGTTAAATTATATCCAGCACGTTTGGCTTCATGCCAGTGACGAGACCTAATGTGAGCCTCAAGGGCAGTTTTTGCTTTAAAAAGAGCTCGACAAAAAGGGCACCTACGGTGAGCTTGAGCTGGCCCTACTGCTCTAAATTGCCCTTTTCTTTCTCTAGCTCTGGTATTCTGGAACCACACTTGTACTACTCTCTTTTTTAATCCTACCTCATGAGCAATGTGGTCAAGCATTTTACGAGTGGGATTTGAATCTAACAAATACTTCTGATAAAGAATCTCTAGCTGCTCAGGTGTGATAGTGGTTCTGAGTCGCTTGTCTCTCTGTGGTTCCTCTCCGCTATTAGTGCTGTCATTTTCTCCCGGGCTAGTGCTAGCTTTTTCCTCTAACTTCCTTTTCAAGGAGTTCATGGTGGAGGTTGGGGTGGATGGAGAGGTGGCAGAGCTGCTGGGAATCTGTGGCATTGCCCCGGACAGAAGCTGGCTTGCCAAGAGAGGATTGCTGGGATCAAACAGCATGAAAGGCATGTCAATTGGACGGTCAAGGAATTGAGGGTGGATGAATTGATTTTGCACAGAGAGGAAGTGTAACTGCTGGTGTTCCTGCCAGTGCTCAAAGGAGGGGAAAGCAATCTTGCACTGCTCACACTGGTAAGGGATCATCTGTTGTGCCAGTTGTTGTGTGGCAGAGGCCAGGTGTGGATTGAGGCCCATGTGAGAGCTTTGTGATGAGGCCTGGCTTGTCTGAGATGCCGAGGGGCCACACTGTTGCTGAGAGAAGGAAGGAGATGAATGTTTGACAGGCTTAGAAATATTTTGGATTTTTTCTTCTCTTTGAGATCTATGTTGTTGAGCCTCAGACTGGGGTTGGTGAACAATTTCCTGCTTAATAGAAGTATGATGTTCTCGATCAGTTGATATGTCTGGTAACTGCTTGGGCTTCTCATCATAGATATTTGAGGTGGTTGCTGGTGATGCTTCCTCTTTCTCAGTTGATGGGAGGTGTGCAAATGCTGAAGTTGAGGGAGGAAGTGGGCAGAGACTTGAGGAGGAGGGCATTGGGGTGTGACAGGAAGACCCAGAGGGAGTGTAACAATCATGTGAAAGATCCAAAGAATCCTCATTTTGGCTGTCATACTGCCCATCTTCATCTTCATCTTTGTAACAAAGCTTCTTTTGGTGTTTTATTAGGTCAAATATCCGCTGGAAAACCAGACTACATTTCTTGCACTGGTAGTTCAGATTTGATGTGCGGATATAACGGTCATTTGACAGTTCTCGTCTTTCACCCTCTTTCCCTCCATCACCTTGGTTTTCATAATTCTTCCTTGCCTTCTGGCGAGCATTTTGGAACCACACAACAATAACACGGGTGGGGAGACCCAAGAGGTTGGAAAGCTGTTCAAATTCATCATCTTTAGGATAAGCATTGGCATCAAAGAAGTCTTGCAGGACTCTCAGCTGGTAGTCTGTAAATCTTGTCCTAGATGATCTCTTACTTCCATAAAGTTCTTGTTTCAGAGGTTCAGGTGAGGGAGGTTTGGAATCGATTTTTGCGTCTTCTAGTGTTGTTGTTGGTGGGTTATTGAAATTGTAAGGCGAGTCTTTGTTGCGTTGTCGTTCTTTAAACAGGGTGTTTCTGAACCAGTGCTTTATCACTTTTTGTGGCAATCCTGACTTGTCCGCCATCTCCTTTATTTGTTCCTCATTTGGTGAATTGTTGATATCAAAGTACTGTCGCAGGACCCTAAGCTGGTCATCAGTGATCCGTGTCCGTGGTCTCTTGTTCTGCTGCTGCTGTAGCATAGCTGGTGTAAGCTGCTGTTGATAGAGCTGAGCCAGGTCTGATGCCAGATTTGACTCAACAGATGGTAACTGAGTAGGTAGCTGAGTTGGCAAGGACTGTAAAGACATTGGCTGCATCATAAGTGGTGAGAAGATGGGCAAATCCATTGGCATAGTTATTTGTGTCATTGGAACTGATGGCTGAGAAGGAGGTACAGTAGGAGGTGTAAGTGAAGCAGCAGAGACTGGAATATTTGGAGTAGGAGCTCTTTGGGGTGGTGGAGGTGGTGGAGGAGGGGGTGGTTGGGGAGCTGGGGCAGCCTCTGGTGTCGGAGGTCTCAGTGGATAGAGTTTATCATAATGCTCTCTGTATTCCTTTGCAAATCTCTCAAGGGAACGAAATGGAAAGAAGGCCTGGTGGATATGCTCCTGGTGACTCTTTAGAATCAGTATGTTTGAAAACAGCTTGCCACAGGCTTCACATTCCAGTTTCTCTAATCCCTCAATAGGGTCCACCACCCTTGTTATTCCACCTGGACCACTTGATCCAGTAGTTCCAGCTCCCTTTTTCTGAGCTTTCTGTTTATTTTCATTGTACTGAATTACTAACTCAAATCCAAAATTTTCCAGCAAGGCTTTAGTTGCATTTCCTCGAGCATCTGAAGCAATCCTTGGTGGAGGCAAGCCAGTGTCTTGGTTAATGTTTATTGAAATATGCTGAATGTCCTTCTTTTCTTTTGGTTTGCTGTCTGTAGAGTCTTTGTTTACATAATCTTCATGTTTCTCTATTGCATCCTTATCCTTTTGTATTTCTCTGTCCTTCTCATTCTGAGAGGCTGTAAGTTTCTGTTTTTTTTCAGCCTGCTGGAGAAGAGATGCACTCTGCTGCAGCAATGCCATCTGGCCTTGAACCTGTGAGTGAGACTGTTGCTGCTGCTGTTGTTGCTGCTGCTGCTGCTGCTGCTGCTGCTGTTGTTGTTGTTGTTGTTGGTGGTGGTGGTGCTGCTGCTGAAGGTGGTGGTGCATCAACTGCTGCTGCAAACAACTCTGTTGTGCCTGCTGGGCTGAGTTTTTCAGATCTTCCAGCAGGGAGGAGGTTGATCCTGCTAGGCCAAGTGCTGAGTTAGTGATGTTGATATCTGGGTTCAGCTGAAATTCTGCTCCAGGGATGTAGAATGGGAAGAGCAGCTGCTGCTGTTGGAGGGGTAGAAGTGCATCAGTTGTCATTGGGAAGTGCTGCAGAAGAGCTGGATTAAACAGCTGTGATTGTAAAAGAGCAGCCTGCTGCTGAAGCTCTTGCTGAAGCTGGGCTTGAGCTTGAGCTTGAGCCTGAGCCAATTGCTGTTGTTGCTGAAGCTGTTGTTGTCCTCTAGCAGAAAGAATCTCTGCAAATTTAGTCTTTTTTGTATCATGGTTCTCAGATGGTGAGGAATGGCAGCTCGCTGAAGAACTCCCCTGGCTCTCAATGCTAAGAATCGGATTCATATGGTTTCCCCCATGCATACTCTGAGCTGTCTGAGACCCAGAAGAACTGTGGTTGGCAGAGCTAGTTGTTGAGTTGCTGGCTGGGCTTGGGCTAGATGTTGAAGTGCTCAAGCTGGACCCTCCACCACTTAAACCAGTAGCACTTGCAGAGCTCGTAATTCCTCCTGCTGCTTCAAGTTTGGCAGCCCTAGCTTTGGTCTGGTGTAGAACAGAGCGCATGTGGATTTCCAGGGTTGAACTCTGGCTGTAAGCTACATTACAAGTGCTGCACTTAAACGGCTTGTTGTCAGGGCTGCTGGTGGGCTCTGGTTGACCAGTAGTGGACTCCTGAAGAGCTCTCTTTACCTTGTGTAGGTGGGAGACAGAGTTATAGTGAACCAGAAGAATATTCTTTTGTGTAAAAGACTCTTTGCATACAGTACACTTGAAAGGTCGAGATGGATCCAAAAACTTCTCCATCGTAAAGTTTGGGCCTTTTCTAAATGGCAAAGCACGTTTAGGTTCAGATCCAGAATCTTCCTGCAGCGAGCCAGAGTCACTGCCTGTAGGGCTTTGTTTTTCCTCTTGATCACTGTCATCTCCCTCTTTGTCATCTTCTACCAGACCACCATGCTCTTCACCAAGAGTTGGATCACCCATTACCATCATGTCGCCATTCATCAGTAATCCCCCATATAGCTGTTGGATATCAGCTTCACTCAGCTCCAAGTGGCTGGTTTCCAAATGCTTCTTCAAGGCCTGTAGTGTTCTGAAGCTCCGCTGGCAAAGGCAGCACATGGTGGCTGCCCTGATCACATGGTACTGCGAATGGAGCTGTAATTTCTCCACTGTCTTGAAGGCCAGGCTGCACTGGTTACACCGGTACTTGTAGACATGGCGATCTGAGACAGGCAACTGGGGCCTTTTGTTATGAACTTCATTGAAGTGCATTTGGAGGGAGTTGGAGGATTTGAACACTTGATTACAGCCTTTCTTCCAGCAGAGAAATCCAGTGGCATCCTCTTTTTCTGATTGCTGATCCTCCAGAGGTGACTTGCGAGCTTCAGCTATGTCTGTAGGGAGGGACTCCCCCTTCTCTGGATCACCATCTGATGCATCTGTGAATAAATCCGTAAAAAATAAATAAATAAATAAATCAGAGAGCTATTCAATAGTTTCCCAACATTTTCTGAGCTAATTTCTTTCAATACTATTAATATTGGGCATTAAGACATCCTTTGAAGAAAAACTGTTTGAGCTATGACTAATGAAAAAGAATACTAAAGATTCATGTGGTCTACTGAATAAAAGCCAAAGCATTTAAAAAAATATTTTACAATGTTCTGTTGGGGTGAAAAACCCTCTACAATGCCTTGATTAGGATTATTTATTCCCCAGTCAACTTAATGCATGTAAAAAGTAAAAAGTGTATGATTATTACAGCCTACACAGCTGAAACTACCATGTACATTACAGTGTGGAGTAAAAACTACATTTGTAACACTCAGGTACTGACCAGCTTGCTTCTTTGTATCTTCAGAGTTGGAGTTGGTTGTAGCATGTGGGGTGCTTTGGGACTCTCTGTCTGGACTAAGAACAGGTATGAACATGCTTGCTGGTAGTGCCTCAGTAGCTGTCACCTGTAAAAGTAAAGCATAGAGGAATTCAGGTGTTAATAACCTAACTGAGTGGCAAGGTAAGTTACAGTTTAAATGATTGAATGAAAGCTTGTGACAGAAACAAGAGGTTATGTAAAGCAACATTAGTAGGGGGCTAAACTGCTCAGTAATGCACAGTGTAACAATTTTATTTTTTCGCAGCGCTGTGAAGTCAAACTGTTTGCAAGTTGTCAGTGATGCAGCTGTAAATCCCAATTAACTGTGAGATGAGTTTAAAATTAATTGATTGTTTTTATTCCTTCATAAAATCAGCTTCATATAATAAAAAGACAAGTGTAGAAGCTGGTAAAAATGTTGAGCTCTAATTATTTGAGGGATATCCCTCAATCTCCTAATGAGGATGATTGCAATTTACAAAAAATAAACAAATAAAAAAAAACATACAGAGTCAATCATAACAGTAAACAGTAAAGAAAAACAGATACTAACTGCTGTCCCCTCCCTTAAAGTTGGCTCTTTATTTTCTCAAAACCTTATAAATAAACCAAATCCAAGGGCTCGTTACATTACAATGTTTCCTGTTTAACAATAATTATTGGCTAACAATATTAGATTAGAATATAAACTATGTAAACTCTCTAATTGTTCTTACAATAGGAAAAGCAACTAAGACTATTCAAGCATATCATGTAGCCTATGGACCAGTTCCAAATAGATAATAGATAATTGTCCTCAAGCAACTAGCACTGTGAGGTTAACAAGAGCAGGTGACACTTTATATCACAGTGGCACAGTACATGTCTGTTTGCACATTAACCAGAAAGACATCAAACCATTATTGTCTTAGTTTTTGTTACCCATATACCTCTTCTGAATAAAATGTTCAAAATAAATTAAACCAGCATGTCAACTCACAAAACAAAATAAAAACAGATTTACATTACAAAGTGGACTGTTTCTGGACAACTGCTTCATTTGGCAATTAGAGGAATGAGCACAGTATCCCAAGGTCACTTTTAATTCAGACCGCCTAATTGGCAAACATAGCTCAAAATGGCTATCATCCAGCCAGATTCAGAATTAATGAAGTACAATTATTTTCATTACTCCTATCTTACTCAGACAGACAATGAGACATGGAATGAGGCAAGGCAGGAAGTTGGAGTTTATGTATGTTAGTTATGTATACCCTCTGCTACACATTTACTGCTACACTTCATATGAGATGGACACGAGGTGGAAAGAAAGGTGGGAGAACAAAGATGACAGGTGGATGAAGAGTGGGAGCGTGAATGCATCATTATGCACACTTGGCAAGAAATAAAAATCACCTATTTCAGAATTAATTAGGATCCTCTCCGTAGACACGTAAAAAGGATAAAGTACCTTTTCATCTGCATGCACCAGTTGTAAAAAGGTGCTGGCTTTAATGCGTGTTATATTACCTCTGTTCTATCTCCTCTTGTAGTGGTTCAGTACATTACTACCTCTATAAAAGAAATAAATATTGCCGTCTACCATACTAATGTGCTTGCCATTTACTTTCTAGATGGGGATGAAGATGGTTAGGCAGCAGACAGAGCAAGGTTTTATTCTGTGATTGTCCACCTAGCTTTTTAGCCCCACAGGATAGAGCAGAACAAAGATTTGTTCAATGATTTACAAGAAAACTGAAAAAATACTATTTTATTCCTCCTTGATGGGCTTTAAAGGAAGCAAAAGGAGTTTTTCTCTTAGAACAAGAAGGCACATTAGTGCACTGCAGCAGATATAAATTTAGTTTTAAAATCACAGATGACTCAGGCTACAAATACAAATTTTGCATCTTATATACTTTAGGAGTGGTGCTGCATATTATTAGTATTTTAACCATTTTGTGTTTATATGTTCTTTTTTGATTGAGTGGTGCTGAATAAAAAAAATCTCACTCTATTTTAAGGAGGGAGTGTAACTATTCATTAAGTTTTCCTAAAAACGTGTCACCATTATCTTAGCATTCATGGCAAAAGGCTTTGTTTTGATTAGCACACAGGCTATCACAGATACAGCATTTATGTCAGTAAAGTCAGAAATGAACAGGGAGCAAAGAAACCTGCTCATCTTTGTATCATTTCTTTTTAAATACAAAAACAAATGATCACCTCCTCAAATTATGTTAATTAGGAGAGAGATTCAAAAGGTCCCCCGATGCTGAGAGCATGAAGACAATGAAAAAGAAGAGAAATATATGGCTCTTAGAAGGGCTAAACATTTCCAAGAAACCAGTGGGATTGCCTGCAGCCATTTCACAATTAACAGCATGCTTTGTGATATATAAAGAGGCTGAAAGTTGGCAATTTAGAGCAGTGAATGCAAGGGGGGCAATTGTTCTCACAGCCAAGCAGCTACTGCAGGCTGAGGGATTCATTAAGGGTGAGTTACTCATCCTCTTGACATTGCTGAATCCTTACACTGGTCCTTGACCTGACCCAAAACCTGCAATATGATTGGCCGCAATCTGTGTGAGTGGCAGTGCTGGGCAGCTTCCACAAGGCTTTGGCTATGTTTCTCCAATACAAGATTTAAATAAGTGTGGAGGTAACTATAAGGCACAGCACTGCAAGGAACTGGAATCAAAACGTAGATAGGTTTGCAAACATTATGAATTAGCAGCACAGATAGCAGATAGCAGCACAGTTTTCCTCTACTGAATTGTTGTAGCTTATATTGTAATGTATACTAATGTTATTGCTCTATATAACCAGAAAATGAAATAATAAAATAAAGTTTGATTAAATAATATTGAACCATCCCTCTTTTCTTCATGTTGCCAGGAAGTTGTCTGTTATGTGTAGTCATAGCACCAGTTTGTCTCCTGAGTTAGAAACCTTTTCTATACTTAAATGATTTATATGTCAATGATAAGTGGCTTAACAAAAAACTACATTCCTCTGAAAATGGTCAGGAACAAGGACTTGACTGAAAATAAGTGAAGAAGCAGCCAATATCCAAAGAAAAACTTTGAAGGACCTTTGGAAAGTCTAGAAAACTATTGCTCTAGAGTCTAGACCACTTTAAAAGACTGCAAGAAATTCTGCCTTTTTCAGAAATATAAAAGACATAAGGGGGGCCTCAGGAATACACACACTAGCAAAGCAGAGGCCAATTAAAACTTGCCTTCAGATGTAAATATCTAGATGACAGATTACAATAATAGAGAACTTACTGTGGAAATTAACTTGTCAACGCAGTCAGGCGCCACACTGTGAAGGTGTGTGAGGTGGAACTGCAGGTGGATCTTGTTGTTGAGCATGTCCTGGCATAGCGGGCAGCGTAGCATGGGCTGAACTGAGTGCTGTGTCATCACGTGCATTCTTAGACGATTCAGGTCCGTGTTGGTGAACTTGCAGTAGGGGCACTGGTACATCTGGGTGGTGGTAAACACAGGAACAGACAAAGAGAGGGGTGGGGGAGAATTCAGGGTTAATTGGTTGAAATAGGTGCACAGAGCATGGTGGGCCTCCTTGAAGAGAAGCTGTAGATCAGCGGAAAGAGTGGGCCCCCCTCCTCTCAAGCAGCAGATCTCTCTGATCACAGACACGCATGTAATACTGAGTACCACTGAGTCCTGGCACCCACTTCAAAGTGTTCTCATCTGTCAAATACTATATTGATTTTCCACCTTATACACAATTAGTAGTGCTACCATAGCAGAAACATGAAAATAATTTTGAGTAGATTTAAAAAGAAAATCTGCATGACATAAAAAGATTCAGTGAGATAACTAACGAAATTACTGAATATTTACATTTATATTGAATTCATGTACAAGTTTAAGACTCATAATGAGGGGTTGGTAATTGAGGATGAGATAACCTTAAGCAAGAAGCCTCTAAATCAAAGAAAAAGCAAGGTTTTATGAACATCAGAGAGCATCAATGTTCACAAAATTCTATAATGCTCACCTGCTCCACAGCCCCCTTTTCAGCTGTCCTGGGACGCTTTGAGGAGAGTGTGCTCTCTGAGGCCTCTGAGCGTGAAGAAGGCCTTTTGGAGGGAATTGGTGAATCCGACTGTTGCCTTTCCAAGTGGCCGGACAAAGCTGAATACATTCACATGGACACACAAAACAGGGAAGGATGGAGAAAGAAAAGCAGACATGTCAAAACAAGGTGAAGACTTGGCAGGTTGGGAGCAGATCAATCAATAACACTGTGGAAAAAGGGCTTTGAAATGTCTTTCTTGAATGTGATATGGGTGCATTTAATGGGAATTATGCACTGAAAGTGTTATCAAGTCTCTGCATAAAAACATAGACATTTTTCACTTGTCCTCCTGTGCTGCTGAGGGACACACAACCAAAGTGCTCAGACAGGCTCTTTCTTTCGGTGTTAGCTAATCAGGATGTCACGCAACACCATGAACAGATAGTATAAACTTTAGTTTGCCACAGGGTGCAGACTCACATCAAGACATATTTTCAGTGCATGTGAATTTAAAGCTTGAGACAGGGTACACAAACATATAACCTCAAAAAGGATAGAAATTCAAATAAGCATTGATCTACTTGAATGCAACTTATTTCTTTTATTGCTTTCAATTTATTTTATAATAAAAAATCTGTTAATGGCAACGCTTTTCAAATATATCCACTTTTAAAAGGTATATTTTACGTATTGCCAAAAGCTTGAAAACATTTTCAGCTTTTTGCTTTAGTAAATAATATAAATGCCAGTGACATTCTGTTTTGCATTTCTGCAACCTGTTTTATTTATTTATTTAAACTCTATTGTAGTTTTTGCTAGTGGTCTGTGAGCATGTGAAAAATAGGACAACAAGATGAGAAAACCTCTTCTCAAATGCCTGATTAAATCTAAGTGCTTCCCCAAAGCTAGTTTATATACAAAAACAAGCCTTCGTTCAACTCCAAGATCCTCAAGACATGAAAAGACGCCATTGGGCTCAATGACGTCACTGATGCTGATGGCATCAGAGTGATGATTAATCACATTCAAGCATAGTCACAGCAAAGTTCTGTGTTTTTGACTGCACTACCATAAAAAAAGACCACGGCCACTGTCAGGTGAGTGCCAGATTTTTCCATGCTGTAAAGATACTTGAAGTGTTTCACCGGTTTACACACAGAATGAATTGTTAATCCTTTCAATGCAAACAATGCTAATATTACCAAAATAACATGCCTCTTTCTTTCCATATCCACAGAGTAAGGCCTCACATAAGAGCCCCTGCAAGCCACTTAAAAACTACTCCACTTCATAAAGGAAATGATAAACTACAGGCGGCACACAGAGGCAAAACAATAGTTGAGCATTTGCTCACAGAGAATTTAAATCCACAAAGAGCATGTATGGGAGAGCTGCAGGACAGCACTTTCTCACCAGTGAAAAAAACTCACTGTGAAACTTCAGGAAGTGTCTTCCGAACCCCTAACAAGACCATAAAGAGTTAAATTTGGCCTGATTTGTACAGTTCTGTAGGGGCAAATTGAGAACAGAGGGCATTGGTATAGGAGGGATGCTATTGCGGGGGGTCAGGTTAAGCAGGGCTGACCACGCTCCTGCTCCAGACATTAAAATGTCAGCTCCAATAAGGACCCGGGCAGTTGAGCTGATTACCCAGTGGGGGACCTGGCTTTGGACAGAGCAGCCTGCAAAATCTCCCAGAGACACCGGGATCAACCATGGAGACCCTATTAGGGTCCAGTCACAGTCAATCCTATTAAACACATCCTCCAATAAACAAAGGGAATGTTAAACAAAAGGAACCTCCCATTCCCTGACATTAACCTCTCAGTCATGTTACTGTCCTCACCAATTCATCCCCCAACTCCACTTCAGTCCACTTCCCCCTGATCTCATCAGGAAAAACAAGCGATCATCTGTAGCAGAGATGGGACTCGAGTCACACTTAAGTCGCATTTCCAGTGACTTGAGACTCAACTTGGACTCACGGATTGAGACTCATGAACAATCTTTTTTCATGATCTTTTCTCTGTCCGATTTCCTGCCTCTGTTGTCTGCTGTCATTTCCCCAAGCGTAACACTGACGTAACGTCACACAAATACAGATGTGTCTGCATTCGCAATCAAAACAATGGCAGCTCCGTTGTAACTTTTGGGTATTAAAAATTCAATAAACAGAGACAAATATAAGGGCAGCAAACAACAATGTCATTAAAATCCAGGACGCTGGATCCACAACATCCACCTTTAAAACACACCTGGAGAGGTTAGTCACTGTAATGTGAAAGCTCAATGTTAGCATCTATGTTAGCAACGACTTTAACGCATACCTTTGTACTAAAATTATTTTAACTCCATCAGATTGGTTCTACTGAATGTGTTGAGAAAAAGAATGAGACCTTTACTGAACATTTTCCATAAACTGCTCACTTTGCCATGATGATGTTAAACTGGGACCAAACTGGGATCAGACCCACTGTTAACAATGTGGTTATATTGGGGTGTGTCT
This sequence comes from Leptatherina wallacei, assembly GCA_028567055.1. Classification (NCBI taxonomy): domain Eukaryota; kingdom Metazoa; phylum Chordata; class Actinopteri; order Atheriniformes; family Atherinidae; genus Leptatherina; species Leptatherina wallacei. The sequence goes on from JAOXYM010000001.1 coordinate 18,389,045, forward strand.
CAATCAGCACACTAGCGCAATTTCGAACAAGTGCATAGTGTGTTCACATGCTCAGTTAAGCAAAAAACGCTTAAAAAGTCTAAAAATGGCCTGAAATTTAGTGTAGAAGGATGTACACTACTTGCACTAAACGGATGACATATTGCCGATGTAGAGGAAGGGGTGAGACTTATACCAACGTAGTACAGTTAGGAGAATAAATGTTAGCAGTTTTTAGCCGGTTTAGCAAGACGTTTGATAATCCCTACACTGAGGTGTAGCATATTTCCCCTCCTCTCTACATTCAGGAAAAAAATGCTAGGAACTGCAGTATTAGTTTTGAAACTTTCCCCGTGGGTCCAAATGGATTTTTGTATACATTAAAAACTCTTGGATAAGTTATGTTAAGAGCATATTTACTAATGTGAATAAATTTCCATGTTCATCCACAGGTTTTTCTGAACTCAGTAAAGCAAAGAAAATGTCCAGAGTAGAAGGAAAGAGCATTTGTTAGATTAATCCAGGGGTGTCCAGCTCTGGTGCTCGAGGACTAGAATCCTGCAGGTCTTTGATATGTCCCTGATCCAACACATCTGACTCAAATTTATGAGTCTTTGTGCAGAACTTCATAGGCTGTTGGATCCATTTAATTTGAGTTAGGGGTGTTGAAGCAGAAAACATTGAAAACCTGCAGGACAGCGGCCCTTGAGGACAAATTTTAGACACCCCTGGTGTAAGCTATAGATCGGTGCTGTTACAAAATGCTGGTAGGTAAAGGGTGAGTACAGATTTTAAATTCCTTGGATATTATAATGCAGTCCTCTAAGCAGACCAGACAGCAAACATTGCATGGCAGATTACTCATTACAATTAAAATTGACTTGCGACCTGACTTGAACTTGAGCCATAAGACTTGACTTGGACTTGAAATTAAAACTTGAGACTTGACTTGGACTTGCAAAAAAAGATCTGTGAACATCTCTGATCTGTAGTCACTTCAACACTTCAAAAATGTTGTCTTTATAAATTTTTGAGGCTGAGATTCATTTAATAATGATAACACTCCTCCTTATAGACACATCAGTGTCTATTTTTGCTGCTGCATTACACATCATAGAGAAGAAACACCATCTAAGCCCTTTATTTCCTCTCTCTTTCAGCAGCTCATTATTTCAATAGGCAGCTCCTTGACTGTAATTAACATCAACACCCACAAGGTAAAGATGGATAACTTCTCTCCAGGCAATGGTACAATTATTAAAAAAAGAAACAAATATGCCATCTACTAAATCATTAATATGTATAATTGCATTTTTTACTGGGGATTACTTCTGTAACCAAGGGAAAGGTAGATTGTGGAAAAAAGAGAGCATTTAACTCTCAGTTAAAAGCGTGTAAATACAGTCCAGAAAGTATAAACATGGATCACTATAAGTATCAAGCATCCTCTCATTCTGCTGATTAAGAGAATAAACTAAACAATTATACTTCCACAGCTGCTCTATTAGCACCAGAGAGGTGGAACAAGTGGCTGTTTATGCTGAAGCACAGAAAAACTGCTGTAAATAGGCCCCAAACCTGTTTTCTAATTCAGGCGCTTTATGTTTAAGAGTAAGTGAAAGAGAAAGTGTGTGTGGCGAGGATGCGAAGGGCTGCAGAGGCTTACTCTGGTACAGTCGCTCTCGTCACGGCCAATGAGGACTCCATAAATCTGATCAATCGTGTTCTCTTAAGAGCACCCAAACACCATCAACGGCACCATGACTAACATCTAACTACTGTATCCTATTTTTTCTTGTCAAGGGTGGTGAAAAAAAATGACAAATATTGGGAATGAAACAGAGATAAAAGGAGTTTTAAGGTCTTTTTTTCTAACACGGCAGATTGGACACTGTTGTCAAACCACAGATGTTCACATACGGACTTACAATATCAGTGGGTGTTCAGAACCAATGGCCGAAACATTGTGCTCTGATGGAACCATCATAGCAACATGTTCAAGTCCAGAATGGGATATGTTAGAAATATCAACAGCTGAGAACATGATAATTTAAGAGGAGTTTTTACCTTCTGAAGACATAGAGATTAAATACATTTACAGAAATTTTAGAAATTTAGCTGATGTTTGTCATCCAAGTGAGGCACAATGTTTGGTTTCAGTCTAGTTAGAAGACAGAATCAAAAAAAAAAGTCAAAATGTAGGAAACATTTAATTTAAAAAAAGAAGAGAAATAATTCCAGGATTTTTCCTTCTTTTTCTTTTTTGGAATATGTTATACTGCAGAAACTCCCTCTTGAAGTTGCAGTTTCATCAGTGGACACAGAATGATTTAGATGGACTTTTAAGAACTTTTAAAAGCTTCAGAAATACATAAAACTGCAGCACATTTACACATTTAACCTCAGTCGTTGGCTGAATCACAATGTCCTCAGCAAAGATGACTGTTAGGCTCTGCTCTAGCAAGGTCCTTACTGTCTTTCCAGAGCCCATCTGTTACCCTGATCTTTTCTGCTGGTCATTAGACACAGAGCCCCCATCCACACCAAACATCTTCTGACAGATACATAGAGTTGGGTTTTGTGTGAAAGCATACAGGAATAGAGAGGTTGGAGAAAAAAAATAAAAACCCTACGAGTCATTTCTGTAATTATTAATTCATGCCCCTTTTCCGTAATCCAGAGGCTTTTCTGCTGTCAAGTCCCGTAAGTGAATTGGACTTTGGCACCTTGTCTCCATCTCGTAGATGGACTGTATTATTCAAACAGCAAAGGAGCTGTCAGCGTACTGCACTGGTCTCTGGAGCAATCCTTGCAGCCTTGTTGTGCTTTCAAGGGGGAAAAAGATGGCTGCTGGACAGAGTGACTGACACAGCACAGACTGGATTAGTTACAATAGGTCATCTGCCATTGAAATCTTCTAGGAGTGCAAAATCACAGCTGCCCTTAATCTGTCCTTGGGAGAGGTTATTCATGCTCTAAAAATTACAGTAAACTGTATGCAAGGATATTGAAGATGGAAAGAGATTGCTGGCGTTTTGAAGGGGGAATTCCCCACCTACTTGCTGAGATGAGGTGTTCATCCTCTCTAGAGCCTCACTTGCCTCATTACTACAGTCCCTTCCGTACCATAGCAGCTTCAGCCTTCAGTTGTAAAAATCATAACTCATCATACACTTCCATCCCAATGAGGTTTAATAACTTTATTGTCATGTTGCCCAGAATGGCCACCCTCTAACAACCATGTTAAACTTAAACTGTGCAGACAATCCCTGTGTAGTGAAACCTGAGGAACCTCTGTGGTACTCTCTGAAACGTGTGTCCACTGATCCCTAACTCCTTGAAACCTTTCACCTTCAGACTGCTGAGACCTTCTACCCTTATCCTTCTTGCACTTTGGAAAATCCTCACCTCTATTCCCTCGTCAAGCTGGCCATTAATATGGAGATGATTCAACTCCCCCAGTACTACAAGTAATTTTCTTTCAGTGCTATGCTAACAATACCTGAATATTGTCTTTTCTTTTTCCCCATTTCTATCCAGGTTTTTAATCTACAGCCTGTGTCAGAGCCCAGAGCAATAAAGGGCAGTGCGCCATTTCATCTTATATTTCTGAGGTAATTACTCTGCATTAATAAAAAGAACCTGTGCTTCAACTAAGAACCTCAGACAGAAAACCCAAATGTTACAATTTCCTATTATTTATAAAGACCAAATCTTCTTTTATAGAACGAAACACTAAACTCTATGTGGTACAAATGGTTATACAGCCTAAATTGAGAGAAGATATTAGCACAGTTGTTACTAAACTATAGGTTGCAGTGAACAAGAGGAAGACAAGTTATTCACCTTTGCAGGACACAGCTCTAGCGCTTGGCTGTGTGTTTTACCCTGTGGTAAAACTCATAAACGCTGGGCTTTCAGGGAGGTGGCTCACAAACAAGGACAATTTACAGCCTATTATCTTCAAAGACAAAAGGATTTATAATTTGAAGGATGACAAACACTCTAAAGACGTGACACGAATATGTGAACATTTCCACTACTTAGGGTTTAAAAGCAATAACAAATCACCACTGCACTGAATGGCCCTCAGTTTAAAGAAACAAACACATAAACTTTGTATTTTTAATTAAAGCATAGGCATGCAATTTCAACTTGAAACTGTGCTTACATTAAATTTATATGACTGTTATATGGAGAACAGTTCACATTATTTGGTATGTGTGTTTCTAAATGAGCAATAGTATAAAACGGAGCACAACAAAAAATGAGCAAGCTGCAATGCCACAGTCCTGTGTCTAGGGGATGCTAATCATCACGTTCATATACAGATTATATTCAGCAGCCACTGTATGAAACACATCTGCTTATTTTACTCACATAACACATTAATGTGCACATCTGCTTGTTGAGGTAGAGCAACACAAAGACACTTGTCTTAATAGTAAGCACATCTACCATGGTTTCTCAGTATTCATTAAGACTGTTTCCTCCTGCAGCTGAACTTTCAATAGCCTTTTTTTTTTTTAAATATAAACCTTCATTAGAAGCATTGTAGGTCAAAAGGATGTCAAAGACCTATTTGTGTGTTCATGTAAAAAACCTAACATCTCTTGGGAAGTCTATAGGTCTAACAATCTTAACTACAATCTCTAAAACAAACACTTTGCAGTTCTTACTAGTCTTCTGTTTGTTTTCTCCTTTTTATCTAACTTGCTTTTATTAATCAGGAGCCATGTTTAGAATTAATAATCATGCTTCTGGATATTAAGAAGTACTGAAATACCACAAATATTTGTAGGCAGCCAGTTTAAATGCTGTGTGTCATAGCTAATCGAATGCTAAATTAGAACCTGCATGTCACTTTTAATTGGCGCTCCACAAAACTATGTCAAAATACACCTACACTCTCAGCCTAGCAACAGTAATAGGCAGACAGTGAATTGGGAAGGAAGAAAAATAATCAGTCTAGCTGTTAAATCAAACTGACATATGCTTAACGCACATATTGGCATTTTTGAAACTGTCATCAGATTTTCCATGATTTTTAATATCGTACCTCACAAAATTTCATAGAAATTTTGGAAACATATTTATTATGTGATCCCTGTTTACCATTTCCAGTCATTTGTTTTTGCCTATGTATAAGTCTGTCTGGTCTCTGAGATGCTATGGGTCTCACAATGTGGATGACCCAGGCTGAAATATCATTTTTCAACCCCTTGCTTCTACCACCTTGCTCCAGCGCGCATAAATTGAATATAAGGAAAGGCATGAAAAGAATTATTTATCAATTTCCACCAAATCCCAGAACTGAGATATTATACATTTTTCTCTTCCTCTACTCAATGCCACCCCACAGCCTTACCATAACTTTGACTGCAAGCTTTCCCATATATTTATGATAAATATGTTAAATCATACTGTGTCCAAGTCTGCATTTGTATTAGCAATTCCCATCTTTTCTTCCTCTGCCTACCTTACTCCCTTGCTGCATTCCCATGCACTCAACTGATGCATAAATACACCACCTGCTTCAGTGAAGGTAAGGATGCTGTTCATATGCCCTTCCCTTTAACCAGTGGGGTCTCAGCTAGGCGAGGAAAAAGGCTCATGGCTATCCATTTATACATATTTCATACCTAGCATTAAAAAATTACCCTCTAAATTACTAATCATGACAGATTATTCAGTTGCAGCTCGTGCTAGCATGAACGTCAATGTCCAAATATTCTAAAAGTAGATTATTCCAGTAATAATTAGATTTAGATCTTTCTTCTGTCTGAATACAGACTATAATTGAAATTATTTACAATCCTAAAAAGTTGCATCACATACTGTGCACAGAGCTTTCAAGCACATGACATTTGCATATATTTGTATGCCTTTACATGTGCATTTACGTGTCATTTCTGAGATAAATACAAAAAAAAGACAATAACGAAGGCATCTTTCAAGAGATGACAAGCCAAATACATATGCATTTTACAAAGGCTTCTGATGTACCTCTAAATGATTTTAATGAATACTGAGAAGCTGTGGAACAAGAAGGAGGAAATAAGATTGACAGAGGCTTTAAAAAGGAGGAAGCCTTTTTTTTCTGTGTTCGCTAATGCTGTCTGTCTGACAGTGACTGTCATTTGTAAAGGAACAATGTTGCGGTCTGTTCTAACAGCTACATGACAACACTGAGGAACAGCACTTCAGTAGTTGTAATGATGGACTTTAGAAACAGCTCATCCTCAGACAGTGGGAGGCTGAGCACCTTTCTTAGAAATAACAGGTTGGCCAAGATACTCATACACAATGTTTTAACAAATACACACCATCTGTGTACCTATTGTGTAACATTTTCACTATCACCAGCTCACACATGTGCTCGTCTGTTTACTAAATGCATTGTGAGGTCTTCCTCACTTCTACCCCGCAGATTTTCTGAACTAGTTCTGAATGGGCATTGTGTTCATCAATCACAGAAAGTTTCACGTATGAAAAGAGACCTTTCCATTAAACTGCAGCTGTCTGCCTTTTGCTGACAACACAGCCTTGAACCCACCACGCCATCTTACCCACCCACCTTTCCACTGACATCAAACAGAACCTCAGACTTGGTTCCCTAATGCAATGCTATTTTTAACTAAGCGTTTCTAATAAGCTGCTGGGAAGCTGTAAGTTTTTCATATGCAAGCACATATTTCCTTTGTGAAAACACAGAAACACACTTATTTGGTGATTAGCGACTGACAGAGGGGAGGAAAGGAACTGAATATGCTTGTATCAAATTGCATGCCTTTCAAAAAGGAGGAATCCTAATGCGAGGAGTCGTCTTCCTGTGCACCACAGGTATGAGTGAATTATTAATCGGCCAGCTCATTTTAATGCTTTTTAAAGTGCTTTATTTTGATGTGCTAAAACATACTTTTAGCCATACTCAGTCAGGCATGCATATCATTATTTCTTCCATCAAAGAGGAGTGTCGCCCTTTCAAAGAGCACAAACAACTCAGCCTCATTTAAAATAGAAGTTCGAATATCAAAGACATTTTACAAAGGCTGGGCTTCAAACACTGTGATGAAGTTTCTTTTTTTCTGCTGTACTTTATGAAAACTTAGGTATGCAAAAGGTCTGAATTGTTTTCTAGCTTTTAACCTGACTAGTATAAATCAAAACATCCTGCAGTAACAGAAGGAGTTAGACAAGTGAAAAGCATCTATCCAGGCCTGTTACTGTTCACTGTCATCATTATCAAAAATCTCTTCTACTGAATAAGAAATGTCTAAACTGCCAGTGTTGTTTATCTTACACAGGCGTAGAGAGTAAATTGTGCATGAAAAAAAAAATGAAACTATGTTTCATTTACACTTCTCAGAAAATCTGAACACAATCAGTAAACAATGTTTTACAAATATAATCAGATGCAAGGATGCACACACACAGTGTAGTTTGTGGAATAAAATCTAGTATTTAAAAAAGCTTCTTTCTCACTTAGAATTCCACTCCTTTTCAAACCTCAATCTATAGAAAAACTTCCATTTAACAACTTGCTCCACACATTTGACCAGTTCACATTAAAAAGATTTTGTTTTTAGACCACTAAGATCTGAATCGGCTTGTGTGTTCCCATGTTTAGTGGATGCCTCAGATCGTATTGGGTTAACATAATCACAAAAACTGTTCTTGCTTAATTGGTTTTGCCAATTAAAACTACCGTAAAGGAAGTCACATCTACTAAAGGACCCTCAACTGTGTACTGCTGCTATCAGTGCTGTCATATAAACAGCTCCTCTGTTCAGTTTCCACGCTGCCCTTAACTGCACCAAAACTCAAAGCCCAATGTTTAAAACATACTCACAGTGTGATTTAATTAGTATCATATAAACGGAAAAAGTACATGTACTCTTTCTCTGGAAAAAAAAACAATAAACAAACCCTAGCCTGCATCACCAGAGGATTCAGGCCTCAAGCTCCTCCCCCAACTCTAAGTCCAACCCCTTGCTCAAGAGTCACCACCCACACCATTAGAGGAATACAGAAATACCTATCCTGATCTGATCAAATTAAACACAACCAAGTGTTGTCTGTGTCCTCCTGTGTGTGCAGCAAAGTTGAGAAGTGGGTAGTGCAATCACGTGTATGAGTTTGTGTTCATATGGCACAGTTGGAATTGCACATACAGGCCCTGCTCACCTATTGAGCAAAGACAAAACATGGGTCACATGTCACCTGGACATATTACATAAATTGACCATTTATCCTAACTGCATCAGATTTGGTGAGATTAAACACCTGGAAACATGCAGGATAAAAGTGTAGTGCTTGAAAATAGATCAGGGAGTTTTAACAGTGTGTTTAAATCTTTATTTATTTTATCAATTATGTTTTAATTTAATCTGACAAAGGCCTGTGTTCAGCACCATTCAACTGCATGGTAATGCTAGTCCTTTGATTGGTATCCCCTAAATATGTGTGTAAATATTGGCCTTACCTGTCCCTTTGGTGAGCTCCTTCTCCCCCCCACTTTCTCTGTCTTTGGTTTGGTCCTCCTGGTCTGTGGTGGTCTCACTAGCAGCCTCCACATCCTCACACAGCTCTCCTGAAGGGGGAGGGAGAATGGGATATGTAAATCACCACGCCATCAGAATTGGTGGAAGCACTTAAAGGGACGGCAGCGTTTTTTTCTATAGGAGCTTGCAACAATTACATTTGCTGACACACAGTTGCAAAGCTAGCAGACAAAGAGGGCAGAATCTGTTTTCTGGTCTCTGTCCTGTGCTATCTGATCATCACTGTGAAATTTATTCTGACTTTAAATATGAAATCGGATATAAATTATAAGGGAATAATGAAGACAAATATTTTTGTCTTGTTATTAGACTGGATCAAAATAATGGGACAAATATGTTTTTCTTTCTTTTAATATGGACATAAACTGTATTGGGGGGGGGGGGGTAGGGGGTGCGCAGATGTGGCCTGAAGTGGGCAGATGGAAAAATAATTGTGTGAGCATTATCCTTCAAGAGAGAGACCTTATATCAAACCCCATTTTCTCTCTCACACAACACACACACACTTTACCGTCCCTTGCTGCAATCTGCTAGATTACTTACCAATACAAACCCCATTTCGCTTCTGTTATCCTACGATGGCAAAAAAAATCATAAATATTTAAAACTTCCAGAGCCACAATTCATTTTATTTTTATGCCAAGTCAAAGGCAGAAATCCCCTGTAACCACCTTAAAAGCCTCAGCTCGATATATCAGGCCATTTAGGAGCATCGAAGTCCAAACAATGGATATCCAATAACGCCATTTGTAAGTAACACACAGAGGAAAAGATAGCAAAAACAGATAATAAAAAGGGCATCAATCTTGTTTATATCCCTCCAGTGCCCCTTGAACATCCCCTTTGCCTGTTAAGTTTGTTTAAAAGTAGTGAGACTTGCATGCAATAGCATTGATTTGACAACAGTAAACTAGGCCGCAGTCGATAGGCTCTATCAGTTATTACACAAGTCAGCTAATTCTCAGCAAATGTACTTAAATGCTCTTTTGAAAATGCTTTCATGCTTTGGTCTCTACTCTATGAGCTATTGATATATTGACAAAGCTACAACAGCTACTGAAATATCCTGTTCAAGTATTCAGCCCTGCAGCTGCAGTCATCACACATCCAATCTTAGCTCACCATATGACTAGCCAGAGCCAAAACCGCTTTTATGACATTACATTATCCTTCATCACTCACTGTTTATCCCCTCAGTTGAGAAATGCTGGATGCGTTCATCTTTATCAAATTCTCAAACTGAAGTGTCATTGACAGAGGTAATCTGAAAATCATACAAGCTATTTGGATATTGTTTGTTTTGATGAGAAATCTTACACATAAAAAAAATGATCATGCATCTTTTCCTTGTTTCTTGACAGGTGAAAATAAACTTTGTCATGAAAGTAATATTATGTATCAAAAATTCATTTAATTTAATTCATTCATATATATATATATATATATATATATAGTCGTGCACATAATTATTCATACCCTTCCATTACAGAAAGAAAAAATACAGCTGTCACTGAAATAAGATGAAATTGACAAAAGTAAAAATAAATGAAAATTTAATGAAAATCATGACATTGTTTCTGAATTGTGGTTCAATAGAA
>JAOXYM010000001.1:18399285-18413233 GCA_028567055.1 Leptatherina wallacei
CTAATATTTTGTTGAGCAATCCTTTGAGGCGATCACTGCGATCAGGTTTTTCTGTAACTCAATCAGACTTCTGCACCAGTTGACAGGTATTTTGGCCCACTGCTCATCCGTAAAGTGCTCTCATTGGTCCAGGACCGTTTTGTTTGTTTGTTTTTTTATAACTTTTTTAAACTCAATTAAATTACAAACCATCTTGTATTTCACTAAATTATAATTCAGCAAATTTATATTTATTATAACTTTTTTCAGTCTCCAGTTATTTTAATTCCTATTAAGAATTTTGCCTTTTCTTTAACGGAAGGGTATGAATAATTTTATGCACGACTGTATATATATATATATATATATATATATATATATTTGACATTTCATTACCTGCTGTATGCGTGCCTTCCTCTAAGTAGAAAGAGCATCTACAACATGGTTGATGATCATGTTTAAAATTATCTTACTGAAACGAGAGCTAATCAACAGTACTGCATCACCCCATAGACACACCTGCATACCTGTAGATGAAGAGGCTATTTTCCTAAAATAAAGATGTTGTTGAATGGAAAACATCTTTGTATTTGTAGCCAGGCAGAAGCAGTACCCTCAATTTCCTGCTTGCAATCGCAGCTGCAGTGGGAAACAGCTGTGAGTGGAGTGATAGATGTATGGATTTTGTTTTTACACATTACTTCTAAAAGCCAGTTCAATGAGCCCCTCTTTAAATAAAGATATTCTAATAAGGATGAGTGACTCTTGCTGAAAGCCATATTTTAGTGTCTTTTAGATCCCACACGCGAACATGTTTTATTCTTTTATTTCTAACCCTGTTTCTATTATGTTTCCAAGGCAACCTATGGATTCCATCCAATGCAGCCCATCCCAGGCTGGTGAGGCAGATCCAAACATTCCCCAAAAAACTGAAATCTGCTTCAGTCCCAAAATCCCATCTAACTCCTGCCTGCATAAATCTCGACAACTGTTTTAGAAGTAGGACGCTGTACAGCTGTATAGGTGCACAGATTACAAAATAATCCAAAGGTATAACAAAATTCACCTTTATAAAACGGGGCAAGGTGTCATTTCTTAGCCATACAACACATGTAGAGAGACTAATTCCCCACCTACACATGAATACACACTTTGTGATAAAACATTGCTGTGATAGGCAGCCAACATTTTAAAGCTATTCAGCTTTCTTGTACCCACCCCCAAGATCCGGTACGCATACTTCACATGCACATGTGTGCAGCGATATTTCTTCCTCATGTTGTCTATACTTTTTTATCGAGATGTTTACTCAACATGTGTGACACTTTTAGCACACACAACACAGAGCTCCATGCATAATTTATGCAGAAAAGCAGACATATAATTCCAGGAGCACTGTCATGTCTTTAAGTGGCAAATGGCTTTGCCCATTTCTCATCTCATCTACAACAGTATTACAAAATGATTAAAGCTAGGCTGACTATAATTAATGAAAGGTCACGAGTGGCCTAAGAGTAGGATGCAAATGGAGACACTAAAACTGTAGCCATAGATTAACTCTGAAAATAGATTAGGAGAAAACACTCAAAGCTATGGCAGCGGGCCATTTCTAACCCAAATCTGAAAGATGTAAAGGACAATAGCCTGAAGGTTGTCTTCTAATTAATTGTCTTCATTAACCATCCTAATACAATGATATGAAACACTTCCATTAATCTAATCATGCAGGCTGAATAAGCCCATTGCCGACACAGAGATTAAACTCATCTGTTCTGAGCGTATAAATATCAGCTCTGCTCTGCCAGTCACTCAGTGGGGACAGTTCATGGACTCCCTGTTTCAGCATCTCCCAGAAAGACACACACACAGAGATACATACACTCTCATACAGCATCTAGGCGCTTAGTGGTCTTCCCCCTCGCAAGTTTTGTCAGTGAGTGCAAAGACTTAATCAGGCCCATAGGTGTCACTCTATACAAGCTGGGAGAGAGCGACTTGCTCACACACATTAATGAGGTGCGGGGGGGGGGGGGGGGGGGGGGGGGGGGGGGCTGAGCAGCATCAGACAGAAACACACAGGGATGGGGAAAAGGAAAGAAATATGTGGAGATGACAAAAGCAGATGCTATGCAAGAACCGTCCGGTGAAGATGAGACACTGAAAATGGCAAGATTACCTTCAGATGAGAGAGAGCAGTCTTCCTTTCCCCAGAAGAGCAGTGATTACACTAATGCTAATCAGACTGACAAGCACAAACGGCCTAATAAATAATTGATGGTAACCACTGCACTTTCCAGTATTCCTTCCCAGACTGTAGAGAAGAACAGCAGCAAGTAATAATAGTCACTCTAGATATCTTTCACTAGGTCAGGCTCCTCCTCCATCCTCAACCTCAGCTGAATATACAGCTATAATGGTAACAGTTTTTCTTAAAAGTGCAGAATTCTGGTCCTACCTGAGCACAGCTCCAGAGTTCCTCAAACAGTCTAGTCTCTTTTTTCTGCTGCATACACAGTGTATCTCAGTTAACAACACTGCTTTCTAGCTTGGCTTTCATACATCCTGGAGAACCACCGCGGGGGCTGAGCTGAGTTTCTCCCTCTCCCTGGCTCTTGAGTTCTGGGAACGAGGATTGAGCTCTGCTTCTCTCTGGGCTCTTGTGTGGTGCTCTGTGTCTAAGCTCTCATTACTCTCATCATCATTATTGAGGCTGTTGTTATCATTTTTAACCAGGTGTCACAGGGTCGGACTGTAAATCAGAGTTGTGCTCCCCCCGCTTCATCCCGAGCTGGACAGCTTCCTTTTCTTTAGCGCTGCGCTGTCGGATAAAAAGCAATCTTATTTCACACTTCACAGACTCCATCTTTCTCCCCTACTTCTTCTTTTAAACATCCCCCTCCCCCCCCCATCATCCTTTGCACCCCTTCCTCATATCAAAGTTGGCTTGACTCTGGACTAGAGGGCGCAAAATGGAAGTGACAGGAGGGTACCATGGGACAAAGAGACACAGAACACATGCTGAGGGCTTTCATGCATTGTCCGCTCCTCATATCAGCACCTTTGTGGCCCATACGCAAGGCACCCCCTTTAATAGCCAACACACAGGAAAACACTCTCAGCCTTCATTACCCCCACCACCACCACACACTCTCACAGAGGCTCTCTCCTTGCGTCCTGACAAGCTGCACCTCATAAAACCACAACTGAGCAAAACATGCCCACAACCCAGCCAGAGACAAGATGGGCTTTTTGTTTATGAACATCCAATAAACCACAACATGGTGTTAGCAGACACAACAATGGTCACGGCCCTACAAGACAAAAAGCTGAATTAAAATGTGGACACGTTATTGTGTTTAAGAAAATTATCTTAGACAGCGTGCAAAACATTCATACTGACATGTATGAAGCTGAAATATCCATTCACTCACACAAATGTGGATAGATTTTAAAATGCAATGAATAATAATTCAAACCAAAAAATTTCAAACAAAACACAGAAAACAATGTAGTAAGATGTCAGAAAATTCACCAAATACTAGACCTACCACATACACACAAAGTGAAAGTCTATTTGTACTCTTCTTCTTTCCCTCATGCCCTCCCTCCCTCTCCCACACACTTTCTTATTTTGAAAAGGAAAGAAGAGCAAGCTACATCAGCGCTGCTGGTCGGAGTTACATGTTAGATTCCTGACCTGTCTACGGGGGGACTTGCTGGCCTCTCCCTGTTGGCCCTGCTGTGACCTCAGGATCTAAATGTGAATGAATACTCTGTGTCTCTATGGGACTGAGGGCAAAAGAAATAGGGGTTGCAAAGGAGAAGAGGAAGAGGTGCAGCTGGTGGAGGAGGGGTACAGGGGTAGGGTAGCTAACAACTTAAAGAAAAAAATTTTTAAACAGCAAGTTAATCACAAACAGCAGTGATACCTCATACTGCCTTAGATCCATGTCCCAACAACCCCTCCTCCACTGCTGCACTGCACGCTCTGAGGTGCCTATGCATCACACCAGCCCATAGGTCTTCTAGGCAACACTTAATTTGATTCCTCTTGCATTTCAAAGTCATTGTGACCATTTTAAAGTATGCTTAGTGGATAAAAAAAAAAAGATGATCTCACAACTTTTTATGCTCTTGAAACTTAGTAAATTGGAAACTGTTATTGTACTATGTAATGTATTAAATATTTTCCCTGATGTGCAGCCTCATGGGAAATCATGCTAATTAGAAATACTTCACATGATAATGGCATGTTTAGATACATTACAAATAAAGTGGATAAAGTGAGTGCTGCTCCAGTTCTTTTCTCTTTGTGTTGAGTGATGAAGGAGATCTAGGTTAGTGTGGCTACACAGGGACTGAACATTCAGGGACTGCTCACTCTTCTGCCCCATCTGACACACACACACACACACACACACACACACACACACAAAACACTGAGTTCCGTGAATGCCCAAGACGATGGCTGCTAACCAACACATATTAGGACCACAATGGAAGATGCAGTCTGTACTTTTCCCTGCTAGGACGGTGGGCTAAAAGCCTGGATAGGGGGCAAAAGCATCACTGGGCAATGCTCTCTCATCTACTCTGCCTGAGGGACATTGTCCTGGACAAAGAGCCACTCTGCCTCTCTGCCACTGTCCCCACCCCCCTGCCATGCATTTATGCTTATCGTCTTCCACTGCTGCTTCCTCTTAAATAAACCTCTTTTTATTAATGCTTTTTTTTCAAAGCCCAAACTACAATGCCTTCACCTATTTGTGGCTATTCAAAGAAGCCAAACTCAACTGGGGTGGGGAGTGTGGGGGTTGCTGAAGGGGCGTCTGGAAAAAAAAAAGAAAAAAGAAAAAAAAGCATCACCGCTGTCATGAAGGGCAATCACATCAACTCTGAAATATTCACCAGTGGGTTGGAAAATGTGATGGTACAGTTATGACAGGCGAACAGGCAACTCCAACCCCCCTCTATCAGCCCACAGTCCTCCACCCCTCTCTCCATCAGGGCGGAAGCATGGTGGACACTCTGAATATGTATAACCCGGAAAATGTATTGATTTTTCATTTGGCAAAAAGGGACACAAAAATCACATAACCTGAAACTGTCACAGCTCTTTTGTTCATAGCTCATCTCTCCTGATGTTTGGCTTTTGCCACAAACTCTCTTTAATTACCAGGTACAGCGAGCTTCGGAGCCTTTCTCCACAGAGACACAGCCACATGCAGCCTGCTGGGTTTAACAAGACAGCCCACATCTATTATATATGACATATACCCAGCAGCTTTTGTTTCATATCTAACTAATAAGTGCGCTGAATATGACTTTACCTACAGTTTGTTTATATTATAAACAAGATTGAGAGCAAAAAGCTTTCTTGAGGAAAAACTTGAAAATAGAAAATACAGCATGTCCCATTAAAATAGCATTTATACCAGATGGTCCCAGCACTTATTTTATGAGCATTTTTCGAAGCGCTTCTGCTAAACATGAAATTCTCCTATTGATCTGAGTTTTTCCAGATAACAGACAGGTGCTCGCACGTTTGTCTGAATGCGCACACTTGTGTATGTCTGTGTCCATTAACAGGTACTTATCTGTTTATCTCTCCTTTTAGGCACTGCAGACCAGTATAGTGAACTGTCTGAAAAAGATCTCTGCTTGTCGATTTATCGAATGTACCATTTGCATATCTTTGTAGTGCTTCCATCTGCCTGTGGACTGTGTGTGGAGGTATTAGCTCAGAAAATCAATGTTGCCATGGTTGGATGTATGTAGCCCCTACCTCTGCGCGTGCTAGGAGTTGGGTTCGCTGCTCCCACATGAGACCTATTTACATGAGTCCTGCCGGCAGAGGCTTTCCCCCTAGTTCTTCAATCTTTGTAAACTTAAAAGTACACAAACATATTTCTCAGCATGCCCATCCAGAGCAGGCTGGTTCGCCATCCTCCTCAATGGTCATACTGCCTCCCTGTTTCCATCCAAAGCCTTGAGCTTGACCGTCTGTTTGTTTATGAAAGCGTACGCAGAGATAAAACAGAATTCAACAAGGTTATGAATACCAATTTTGCTAATCAATTTTATCTCAAATATGAAAAATATAGGGTAACATTGATGTGTGTTTGCTCTCAAAGGTCGAACGGCCTGCTAAGTTCAGATGTTTCAGGTAAGTAGAGAGGAAGGGTGGAGGATGGTGTGCCATTTATTGGTTATTTATTTCTTTAGCACTTATTTCTATTTATTACATCATACAGCTATACATTTATGGATGGAGACAGTGAATAGGGATACCTTAACATGGATATATTTTTCTTGCAGACTTTAGTGGATACACATGGCAACTTTTCTTCTAACTACCACCTGGCCGGTTGTTCATAGCTAATTGCTAAAGAAATCGAATGATTACACTGCACAGGCACTTTAAAACATCCATGAGAGTGCAGCCACTTATTGGGAAAAAAAAACCTCTTCCTACTTCTATCCATTCAGTTTCTAATACAAATCAAACATAGGAAGGTTTCTTTTACCATTTGTCTTTCTTTCTGTTCCTCTTTGCATAGCCCATCCATTACTTTCACATGAAATATGAAAAGGCAATATCCTCTCTGTGTTTGTACTGAAGCGTAATGCGATTGTGTTGTCATTTATAGGAAATAATCACAAACCTCTCTTTCATTTTCCAGTTCAAATAACCATGAAAAATTAGCCTTCAATGTCAGGGAGGACAACAAAGGGATGCACACAGACTATTGCCTCACCACTGCGCTTGACATTTCTTCTTAATAGGAAAACGGGTGGTTGTTTCTATCTTTCTTTTTCAATCTTTTTCTAACCTCTTTTTTTTTTTTTACCTAATTAAAAAGTTCTGCACTCAGATCTCTTAAATCTTTGCTGTGTCTTTATTCAGTGTGGCGTTTCTGTGTGTTAGAAAGAGCTGGAAGGTTAGAAAACTCTGGACCCATGCACACTCTGCACCCCGCTCATTAGCACCCCTACCCCTGTCTGTTAATGGCTGCTGCTGAAGGGAGATGTCGCCAGACAACCACTACGGGGCCTAGGTCGCCGTGACTACCGTCCAGCAGCCTGATGGATAAATAATTCAAGAGCTATCAGACTCCCTGGCAGCAGAACAGTCCCAAAAACACACAGTCAGGGCACAGCTCAGAAAGGCCTCCCTAACTGATCAGCATTTAGCCTTTACAAATGATGTACAACTAGAAGTCTGTATGAAACCCTTAACAATTAGCTTGAGTCTGAAGATCCTTTTAATTCGGGAAATCTTTATTTTCACTGCGAGCAGGAAAGTAATGGCAATTGCTTTCTATATTACTGCCATTAAATGCTTAATAGGCAGGTTGTTTTTCATTGTAATTATGTACAAAATAATCAACCAACTTCATAGTGGAATTAAGGAAGATGCACTTGAAACAGGTTTAAATGTTGATAGAAACACAACAAATGGATAAACTGTGTATCAATACTGACAGTGTTGACATATATGTTAAAAAAGATAAAAGACTTTGTGAGCAAATGTGGTATAAATTACCTTTATTCTTGTCTTCACATGTAATTATCAGATATCATATGTGAAGTTTTGAATGAGGTTATTTCTCAGTCCAAACTGAAACTACTTAGAAGAGTCATTATTTTCATTTCTTCCAAAGATGCTGACACTAATGTCACTGAAAACTCTCAAAGCCATAGAGACTACAGGCAGGCCTTTTTGTTCCTGTGAAACAAGGTTAAATAAAAATAATATCAACACTTGATAACAAAAGCAAAACTAGATGTCTATTCAGGTTCGGTGTTAAGACACTAATGGTTTTCTAACTCAGTACTTTAGCCTTATTTGCATACTTTTTAAACTGGGTTTCATCTGGCGGTATGGCTTGTGATGCATATAATGAAATTTCCTTTTAAAAGGCTAATGAAAAGACTCATCTCACGCAATTAGCAGCTTCTTCATTCACTTGTAATGTATTAATTCATTATCACATAATTCTGCCAGCACTATTTATTTATTTGATTATGCAAACATCTCACCGCCTTAATTACAAAACAGACTCTGGGCCGAAAGATTGGTTGCAGTTATCTGGGTTATCTGGCTACACATTTATGTGCACTGTAGCCTATACTGATCTGAACATAATAAGACAAGTTTTAATTTTACTTGAATCTTAGAAAATTTCGGGGAATGACACATTACTGAAAAAGCCTGTGAAGTTCACCCTGGAAGGCAACTTAGTCTTCACTGTTAAGTTTATTAAAACAACTGCTGCTTACACTTCTTTAGGTGAGTGCACCTTCTGAGAGTGAGTAAAGTTTGACCACCTTCTAACCACAGTTTGACTATTGTTGATTATCATTAGGTTTATAATGATAATCACATATCACAATAAATGGCCATGCTGATACAATCATGCAAGTAAACTTTGGTTTGTCTGGTTCTCCATGAACTATAAAACTGAGAAAGAGGGCTGAAAGCTCCTAGAGGGGTGGAACTGTGCTGCCCGCTGTGCTGCTCTCCAGAGAAGGAGACTTGGAGTGATTACAGTCAAACACTGCTACTCAGTTATCTTTGGCTCAGCCACAGGAGAGGGAGAAGACGAGACAGGAAAGAAAAAAAAAAGGGAACTGATGATGTGGCTAAAACACGGGCCAGCTGTTCTAAAATGACCAAAATGACTAGTAGTGTCTGATATGGCTCTTGCAACATGTCGCCTATTCTCAAAAAAGAAAACCCACAATGCCTCTGTGGCAATCACTGAAGTCAAAAGATTTTTAGGGTGTACTCTCAAAACTATCTGATGCCCACAACTCACAGGACATCCCTTTATGAGAAAGTATGTTACTCCTTAACACGGTCAAGAATAACTCTCGAGGGAAGCGGATATTAAAGAGACATTTTACATGTCCTTGGATTCTAAGTGCAGGCCAATTAAATGGATTTGCAGCATCCATTTTGTGCTGAGTGAACAGGTATGAATGGTGGGGGGACTTGATGGCAGCAGGGATAAAGAAGAGAGAGCAGAGCGGCACTGGCAAGAAGGTGTCTTACCTGATCGGCCCATCAACCAACTCTACACTGAATGGATTTTTGATTTATGCACATTTGCAGAACATTATGATGATACGGCATCACATAATTTAAGGTGACTTTAACTTTTACAGGAAACTATTAATGGTGTAAGGATCACAACTGCAGCATTTGTAAAACACTGGCTTTTCCTACCCTCCTCCTCCTCTGTTTAATGCTGACTGTGCATAGAGTTATGGAAATGAGTGGGTCCGAGTTGTGGAGTCCCAACCCTTTCCGAGGCATGGTCAGGGATTAACAAGCTTACCCTTCAGAGACCTTCCCTACTGCTAAATTGGTACTGTGTTGTACCACATCTTGCATTTCTATTGTGGGCTTGTGTGGTTGTTATTGTTGCTGTTGTTTCTTTATAATGGATGCTGTTATTGTCCTCACTACAGAAGACTTTTCACTCATTAGCTAGAGGTTAGAGAGTTGGGGGTGAGAGCCCAATAAGGTACAGAATTAATTATTCATCTCAGTGGATGATGTTTGGGTGCAACTATGAGGCCTAAAGCAGGGACTTTAACTAGCAGAGGTCTGCCTCTAGAGGACTGCTGGAGTAAACAATTGAAAAAATGTTATGCCGTGGGTGTCAGTTACCAGGAGAAAGCAAACTCTAATCACCAAACTAATCATTAAAACACGCGGCCTACAATAATATGGCTCTCTGTGGATTTGCCGAGTTCTCCCCTGTGTACTGATCCAACATCCTAAAGCTCCATCATGTCTTCAGTCTCAAGCCTGCCTCTGGCTCATGAATAGGCCCAGATACAAACCCCTCCTCTTCATTCAGCC
The DNA here is from genome assembly GCA_028567055.1 of Leptatherina wallacei. Lineage (NCBI taxonomy): Eukaryota > Metazoa > Chordata > Actinopteri > Atheriniformes > Atherinidae > Leptatherina > Leptatherina wallacei. The sequence goes on from JAOXYM010000001.1 coordinate 18,409,139, forward strand.
ATGGCTTCTGTTGGCTCAAGCCAGGACCGGTAGCCTCCTGAGAAGGCTGTGATAAGAATTCATTTCTTCCCATTATGTGCTCTTGTCCACTGCCTCAGTTCATCAGTTCAGTGAAACCAAGTCAATGAAAGGGCCTGTAATGAAGCAATCAGATGCAGCCTGGTTTTCTTGTCCTGGCACTCCATTCTTGGCTCCCAGACCCTAGCTCCCAGTGCAGAGTATTGGGTTGGAGTGGGGGGCTATGACAAGCAGAGTGGACATAAACTGCAAAGAGGCATTAATTCAAGACCTTGCCTTTCATAGACTGGAGGATAAGCTCCTCTTACACGTGATTCACACCAGGCCTGCTGTCTCCTGTGGGTTTAGAGAATCACCCAGTTTAGAAGAGCTCCATTAGTTTAACCATGCTTCAATATCACAACTAAACCGACAACCCGCCCAGTTATTGCTAGGATTCACTTCTTAAGTTACGAGTGAAGGTGGTTTGATGGAGATCACTTTCCTCATTTTCCTCCATTTTTAACTAACTGCTTTACTCTGGTGCCATCCCTGCTCTCCTGCCTCCACCTCTTAACATCCTTTGAACATGTGGAAACTATTATGGGGAGTTTGGGAGAGGAATGTATGTGTTGAATTCTAATCGGTGCCTTAAAGTATAAGATTCTGGGTCTCCTTTGTCTTGTAATGTTGTTAAAGTTTCATTTCAAATTAAAAAAGGGCCTTTTTGATCTACTTAATATTGTTTTTTCTTCCCTCAGGGGCTGGAAATAGTTGGTGTTATCTTTGATCAGCCTCCTTTCCTTAACCTCTCTTAGACACACACACACACGCATTTTATTGTCTGTTTTATGGAGTGGTCAGGGTTCAATGATAGGGTGCCAGAGTAAAGAAAAAGGATTACACACAACAATGTATATATACATTTAAAAACAAGATAGAAACTTTGGTAGCAGCAATGATACTCCAAAGTCACTAACAACGAATAAGAATTAGAGTTGCATTCTACATCGCTTAAAACTTAAAAGGTTCCCCAAATCTCTAACTTTCTCATTACACATCCTCTTCCACAGTTCACCTGCTGCCAGCCTTGGCAAAAAAGACCCTGCAGCTGGATTCTACCTGACAAGAGCTCCTTAACAAACAGCAGTCATTAACCTCAGGAGCAGGCAGCTGCCATGTGATGTAGTGCACTCGGCCTGCTGCAGAAGGGCCCTATTGATCCCAGACATACTTGGTGCCTTCCTGGATGTTTATAATCAATATGCAAATGGCCCGCAGCATTGATTCAATATTAATTTTCAATTAGGGAATTCTCGTGGGTCCTGAGGGGTCAATACAGAACCATTCAGGGGAAAGGCTTGAGCAAGTTGCAGGCATTGACGTTCCTCTGCCCAAGACAACTTACTTACTGTTTATTTAGCCTGCCGTGCTGTAAGTCCCGATTAAGGCTTCGGATAATAGGCAGAGAGACAGATGGACCTTTCTGCACTTCTGCAACACCTATTAGATAAACTGGATTTTGGTCTAAAGGGCTTGTCCAAACTAATAAGTCATCATCTCACACTTAGTTCTGCTTCTTCTTTCGTAAAGTCTGTTGAAGCAGCAAAGCCACAGTGCTAAAATGAACTTTTCTGAAATAAGTGATAAGTACACAAATGTTGGAATGCACAACTTACAAGCAGGTACAGAACAGTTCTTATATTAAACCAACAAACAACAACAAATCACAGATCAGAGTGACACTTGTAAACCCATTTTGGAGTGATAATGGGTGTAGGAAGACATGGAGGGTGTGGCCCAACAAACTTCATACTCTTCATTGACTAAACCGTATTTGTTTTTAAAAAGTCAGAGTTGTAGCAACACTTTCTCTGCCATAAAACTCTGTCTCTTTTGTTCCTTAAACATGATCATGCAGTAAATTCCAGTTTTATTCACATAATATGAACTTGAGATTCAAGGTTAGAAAATTCTTGCTTTTAAAAGTGTATTAATTCATAAGCCTGCTATTACTCATATACAGACTGCATACCTTTCAGGAATAGTTATGCTTTGCTACTTGATTCTCTGGGTTTTCTTATCTAAACAATCAGACTTTTGTGTGTATGTGTATTTCACATACACATTAAATATTTTTACCACATAAATCAAAATGCAGAGGTTTAATAATTACATCATTCTGGAGTTAATGGATAACAAATATGCCTTTGTTGTTTTCCCAAAATCTCTATAGTCGACCAATGTTTTGTGGCCTGAAGAGTGGGAGGAATTTGAAACCCTGCTCTAATTCTGAACATGAGCAGATAGTTTTAGAGAAGATAAAGGAGAACCTGGAGATTTAGCAGACTGAGATGAAGAAGAGGCATCCTTACAAAAACAATAACGCTTCAGCTCCTGGAGCTTGAATCCCTAAATTTAAAAAACACAAGATGAATTGGATTAGGATGGAAAATGAACTTTAGTTGATTCCATAACCTCAACATTCAACCAACAAATAATGTAGCATCATTTAAATGCAATATTAAATATGACTCTTTTCACAAAACAATTCCAATTTGAGTGAGGGCCTCCAGAAACATTTCAAATTTGGATTATTTGGGCTGTAAATAGTCTAGAGGAGATCACAGCTTTACAGTCATGTTAACCCAGAGTGCACTAAAGAGACTGCATGAGAAAATTGCCAAGAGTGTAACAGAGATAACCTGGTTGGACTATTCACTGTGTTTTCCTGAAGATGCACTGCCTGAGGTAATTGGTTTAGGGATAACATTAATTACCACATTGCTCATTAATGGATGAAGCCTTTATTGGTTCCATTGATCAGCTGGACCTGTTAGCCATCATCCTAAGCAATGGTGGATGTAACAAGCTTACATATTGGCATATCAATTAATGCAATCAATTCCTGTCTAGCAGTTGCCATTCCCCCTTCTACTCCGCCCCTTACAATCTCCCCTCTTTTTTTCCCTCTATCATGTATCAAGGTGGGTGGGACAAAAGTCAAAGTAACTATACAAAGAAATTTCCTTTGGTTGAGTCTAGTGCATATTAGACTGACAGGTGATGTCAGGGTCAAGGGCAAAAATGCCTATGGCTGGTCTGCATTGCAAGTCATTACAAGACCTGTAATTACATGAGAGCTACAACTAGCGGTGCAAGCAAAACACCACTAAGAGAAGTTCAAATGTATCTAAAAGTTCAGGAGAATGAAAGTAAACCTCATCTCCCCATACACACAGAAAAAAAGAAATAAAATAAAGTAAGACAATAAGCTTTTTGTGCTTCAAGTAATTAAAAATTCTAAACAAATGCCTCTAAACATCACAAATTTCAATTCAGTGGCTTTGCGAAGCAAGTCCTTATGTTAAAAGACAAAATGATAGTAGCAAATCTGGTCAAGCAATATATAGTGGGTCTGTTGTCTACTTTATCCTCCTTAAAAGCCCTTTCCTTAACTTTTCAACCTCAAAACTCTGTGTTCTGGACTCGTTTGATGGCACAGTGACATCTTTTGTGTATATTTCTGAGAAACCGCACTATACAACTTTTATATCCGGGATACTTGTGTGACATTAAAGTTGAGTTTCATGTCAAAAGCTAGCAAGCAGAGGTAAACATACTGGCCGTTTTGAACATGCACTGTGGTGGAAAAGAAATGTTAGAAGACATCATCGGAGGAAGAGAGGAAATAAGAGAGCCAGAGACATAGTAAGAGATAAGACAAGAGTCAAGATAAGATTGTTTTTTACTGTCTGGAGAGAGCTCACAATACGAGCAGGATGCTGGATGGATGCTGAATTAGCCGTTGATAGGGGGTGCATCACTGAGAAACTGGTAAAAGTTAAGTAGTGCATCTTTTAGAGAAAAATCCCTCTTCCTTTTTTAAAATCAATGCACCTTTTAAGAAGTCATTGATTACAACTTGGAATCCTCCCTGTGTCATGTTTACTCAAAAAAGGGGACTAACTTCAAATACAAGGCTCTGGCGCCCCAGTATACCATGCCAAAATGGGTAGAACACCAGGAATGAATGAGAGAGTAGGATGTGATAAGTGAGAGCACACCATGACAAAGTGGAGGGATTTACCGTAGGGC
>JAOXYM010000001.1:18420857-18449306 GCA_028567055.1 Leptatherina wallacei
ACCACATATGGTCACAATATTTATATATATATATATATATATATATATATATATATGTATAAAATATAAATCTGCCTCCTGAGTAGAAGCTGATGAAGCTATTTAAATGGGAAAGAAAATACACATCCTTCCCTATTTGGTCTTTTCCACTCTGCTGCTGAATTGACTTGATGCGTGTCTTTTTGCATGCTTACTGAACAAGTACCAAAAAAAAAAAAAAAAAAAACCTGACATTTGCCTGCTTCTTAAATTATGGATCATTCATCTTAATGCTTCAAATGACTAAATATGCAGGGGCCACTTGAAGGCAGTGTGCAAGACAGCCGAAAATTGAGGAAGTAGATATGCTTTCTTCATAACCGTTACCCTTTGCCTGTGAAGCAAACAGAAGGAAAACGGCTTTGCATTCACCAAAAACCAGAGGGCTAGTTTTTTCTGTGTAAGGAAAATAAGAAAAGAGAAGTCTTTCAAACAGAGATACATGTGCACACCTTTGCTTTCAGTTCCACGGGAAGCAACTGGTTAAACAATCTTGCTCATAAAAATAAATAAATAAAAAGAACCTGAGTTTATTAGGAAGTGATTATTCCATAATTGCTCTAAATCTCCTTTTTGCTCTAAAACTCTTTCTTCCTGTGTATCGGTGTTCATTTACATTGTAAATTACTTATTTCGGGCTCATTTTCACCTTACTTAAACGTCATCCATCAGTTGGCTCCTTTGCTCCAAATGGACAGCAGGAAGAACATATCTACAGCCAACTAATAAAACAACAGCCACAGAACAGCATTTCCAGCCAGACAAAGAGAGACAGGGAAGGATGGGCTATTATTTGGATCAGGAGGAACACTATAAATTTGACTGAGTCAAACAAAAACTATTTGGTCCTGGATTGTTACTGGGCAGGCGATCATACCTGCATAATTATGAAGAATAAGACACCCTTTCTTTAACAAACATTGCTTTCAGTGTAATTACTGTCTAGAAAGTAACCACCACCCAACGACATGACTGTTCTCCATTTGTTCTGCTAAACAATTGTATTGTTCAAAGCAGACGTCTCCACATAACCAGTCTCTTACTTTGTGTCAGCTCGAAGGGAATATTACATGAAAAAAAGGCAGGTAAAGGCCCTATAGACCTGAAGGTGCTTTGTAATCAATGGCATCCTACCATGGCATCACTAGTGGTATCAAACTCAAAGTGGTGTGAGAATTTCTGTTTGCCGCCAATATCCAGCTACAGGGATAGAGGGTGGGGAAATATTTGTGGAAACTAGACAAATCCAGAATAATTTCCATCTGTGGAAAATTCCCTCTAATATCATACACCGACATACAGTAGAGCCATCCTCCCACTCACATTATCCTTTTGTGTTTTTCACCAAACTCATCCATTTCTCTTCATCCTCCATCCTCTTACCCTCCTCAGGTGGTGTGTAGTGTACTGTCAAGCACAGCGTGAATCAATGACTGGTGCTCACGCCCACAGGTAAAGGTTAGAGAGGTACACTATTGAATTATTTCTGCACTTCTCTCATTGCTGCCATCTGCCTGGCTGCTTTTAGTTGATGTGGTTGAGGCACTGGAGGGGACTCTTTTTTGCTAATGCACTGAAACATGAATGCATGTTGTGTTGATCCTGTCTGAATGTTTTTTGGTCTGTTTTCATCACATGTAACTAACATAACACAAATTTTTCACAATAAGCAACATACACACTCACGTACTCGCACACCAGCGCGCTCAAGCACACTGTGTTCACTACTCATGCCTATCTATCAGACAGTAGATAATGATTCTCAACGTGTGTGCTTTCAGACAGTCGTTGTTTTATCTGCCTTTATTCTAATGGAGCCTTCGGAGTTTGAGGGCAACATGCTGCTGGGTAGGGCATCCTTCGCTCTGGTTTTGTTTTGCTGTCAGCGAGGCTGGTCGTCTCCACTGAACTCATCCATAGCACAGATCATGCCCTTTGATTCACCAGCTCTCTCTGGGGGACACATACAGCCTTATTAAAAATGGCTAAATAAAACTTTCCTTTCTCGACTCAATAATTCCCAAACTTTACCCCCATTTCTCCTCTGATGTTGCCTATGGTAAAATTGAGCTGCCTAATTCTGACAACGAGGAGAACTCTTTGCCCAATACCAAAACACAGAAAGAAATGAAGTAATCCAAGTTTTTAACAATTTATTGGTTCTATTTCCTAGATTACCTGGCATTCACTTGCACTACAATCAATATCACAGATGTGAAATGCTGGACAGTAAGATGATTGTATGAGCCTTGGGGAAAAGTTCAAGTAAGGATCAGGGGGGAAGCTTATGAAAAAATGAAATATTACAACATCTGCGCATTACTGGTAAGAGAAAAAAAAAAGCCAAACAAGTAAAACCTATCTGTTTTCCATTGTAACCACAGGCAACTTTTCACCAGCATGGATGTAGTAGAGTGTATGCTGCATAACTAGTGCTTGACTAAGCTGATGCACCAAAGTGGGTGTGACAATAAGAGACACTTTGTAATTCACCTCATGCCACGCTAAAAATAAAACTTATATAAACAGCAAGTTATACAGTATATACTCTATCAGCCACATTTTGTATGAATCAGTCCTTGAAGAGCAGAAATGTATTTCTCCTTCATCTCATCTACCTGTGGCAGTGACATGACTGCTGCTATAATTAAACCCATCACAACCATTATGTCTCTGGCACCTAATCTATTCCCTCCTTCTCTCTCTGTCTGTAACCACAGACTTCCCGCCTGAGCCCTGACTGACAGATCCTGTGGAAGCTGTGGTCACTCTGTATGAGCGACATGAGGGGCAGCAGGGCTACTGCATTACCTCCTTCCCCTCCCCGTGAGCTCCTCCTGGTCATGCAATCCCGCACCTCATACCAACGATCGCCACCTCTGCTCCAATATCCAGAAGCAAAGCCTCTGGGCCTGAAAATAGAACTCATTAACACGTTTAGTAAGTACAAATGAGATGACTGTCTCTTGATGGACTGTCTATCTTTTGGATCAGCTTTCAAGGAGAGTGTGTGGTAATGACAAGAGAGGGGGAAACCAATATTATAATGTGCTGCCGGCCTCCTCTGAAAATGGGCTTGATGACAGGGAGAGCCTCTTGCACCCACACACGGCCAGATTTTCAGTGCAGACACCTATGTGTGTGCTCATTTATGGGTATGCTAGTTTGCAAAAAAAAATCTGGTGCATATTTACACCCACATGACATAACTGACAGTGAAATCACACACAGGGCATAAAACATACAGAGCACAGACAAGGTGGGCTTAGTATGTGCAAGTCTCTCCATGTATAGATATTGCATTAACAGGTTTGTGGTGAAACTTTGGACAGCTATTGCTTTGCTTGTTTTGTTCTCATTCAGTTCATAACTTTCCTGATTATTCCCTTTTCTTTTTAGATCATCACTTGTCTTTTACATTAATGCAGCCTCTGTTTTCTTCCAATCCAGATGTATTAGACAGGGTGGCACACTGGAGTCAGACTTTCCCCACCTTCCAGTTTGAGGGCAAAGCTAACCAGTATTTATGAAATGAAGGTTCACTCAGGAATGGTGGTAAAAATCTGGACACCAGACATTCTTATTCACAGCCTAAGGAGGAAACTCAGGGAAAGAAAAGACTTGTCTGTTTTACAGTAGTTTGAGCAATAGGGTCATATAAATGCTGAAATATGACTGGAAAATCTATCAAGCCATCATTTTGGCTTTTTAATAAACGTCTAGTCTTTTGTAATATTTTCAAAATGAAAAGTAATGTATTTATGAATTTCCTGGCACGTTCTACAGACAGCAAACAATTTCCTATGCTGCCTAGATGCCCTTCGGACAGGGATTAGAAGGCAAGCGACTGACAGAGGCCTGACTGAGCTGCGGGCCCTCTGGGGCCCTGTTCATCCAGGCCTGCACAGCACTCATCCTCATATCCACTCTGCATCACCAGGGCAATAACAGCCTTTATTAAAAGCGCATTGCAGCAGTGTCTGTCTATACAACTTATTTTCAGATTGCCCATAATGTGGCATGTAGAAAGGGTCTGGTGGTTAGGGGCTACAATATCCTGTTTCTGGAAAGGTTTACTTTGCATTTTAACAAGCATGAATAAAGAAAGACATTCCAGAAATGGCTACCGTCTGTTTTGCTCTTGCCTGTGGGAAGCAAAAGCTCAGACTATGGCCTTTGCATGCCATCAGAGCGTGGCCTGGATCACCTCTGATTTTACCTGGCTTTCACAGCTGTAGTATGATATAAGGGGAGAATAACCTCATGTCAATATGTTGCAGAAAAGATGAAGCATTAGAATCATTATTATGCATATCAGACATGGTATAAAAATTTTAACAAATTGGATGGAATCTAATCTGAGCTGCAAGGTCTTGTGCAACCCTAAAACAAATACTTTTTTTCCCTGTAGTTTAGTAAAGCATTTTTCCATGCCACTGTTTATTTTCCATCTTTTTCAGTGTCTTAAGAATTATGCATGAGGCAAAGAGGGAGGCATGTGGGGAGGGAAGAGAAATGCCTCTGTTGTCAGAGCAGGCCTTGCTATTAGGTGTGTGACCCTGAAAGTGCACCCCTTTTAGCGAAACAAGCAATGGATCTCATATTGGATACCACTATTATGCAGTAATTTGTATGCATCCATTCGACTCATTTCCATTTAATAACGCACACAGCTTCCCTGCCCAGTTTCTCAAACTGGTCATTAAAAGTAATGCTGATCTAAACTGGAGGCTTAAGTTCCACTTACAAGCAGTAACGCAGCGGTAGCTGAAACAACGATAAAGGCAAAGTGGAATAACCCCTCCCAAAAACAACTCTATGCCTTTGAATATGTGGCTTATATTTCTACCCAGGCAGGAAACAATAACTGGTGACTGCCCAGGTGGCCCCAGCCTCAGTCTTCTCCTTCCCAGCCTCCTCGGCTCACAGACAGGGATTTCCTCCTGTGTTGAGAGCCAAGCCGTCACAGCCCAGCGATCAAGGACCTGCCATCTGTGACTGAGGCAGATTTACAGCAGGCGCTAAGCCACACTGTCAGCCACGTTTGTTTTCCATCTCTGCCTGCTTTATAAACATGCATAAACTCACACATGTACAGCAAAACACTGAAAAATACTCATATTTTCTCCTCCTGAAATGCTCTCCTCTGCATCTTTCTCTTTTGTCCTCATCTCTCTCATGGACACACAGGCGCAAAGCAAATATTTAATGTTGGAAGGAATTCACCCTTCAGTGCAATTTCACTTTGCCCTTTTTAAAGTCATGATCTCATTCTGTTATACTCAAAAAATAACTTTAGTCGATTAGATGCTTAGAAATGAGAAACCTCAATGTGTCACTGAGTTATATGCCCTGGTGAACATCATTCAAATGAAACAGGGTCATCATATGCTCGAGTGTCACTGTAGCTCTAACACGTGAACTCCCCAAACTTGTTTCCCTCCCCACTTGTCCTGCATCAATTTCTAAACATGATTTCCATATACTGTTCTCTCAAGTGCAAATGCAACCTACAGCTTTACACTTGTCAGCAATCACCATTAACTCTTGTGTGTGACACAGGGTTTTTTGTTACCTCTGTAAAATCTGAACCCAAACTATATATTTTACTCTCAGGCTGTCAAAAGAGCTGTCCTCACAAATAAACTTTTTTTTTTTTTACCATCTCTGTCACATGCACGTCTCTGCCTTTAGTGTGTATCTGCTATCTGGTAATAAGATGTTATACTTAAAAGTAGAGGATAGCACTGATGCATTGGCTTAAGTCAAAGCTGAGCATTATTCAATGATCTCTCCAAATAGGGCAGCTGTGTGGGGCTGGGGTCCCTTTGAGACTTCCTTTGTCTCCCCATAGATAAAGGGTTAAAGAAGACAAATGGAGGTGGGGCCACAGAGCAACGTGCCTAAGCAGCACATTTATATTATGAGCAAGAATTAAAACAATGCAAGCCTTTTGTCCCAGCGTTAGTCTAATTAAAAAGAAACCTAATTTCTGCTGCCCTTGCTCTCCTCAGACCTCAAGCCCTGAGGAGATTTGCAGCTCCAAATCCCTGCAGTCTATATTTGCTGCATCCTCAAAAGAAACAATAATATGCAAAATTGTAAAACATACCACATCATGCATCAGCTAGCTCAGAGTTACTCTCTTACTGCCATAGTAACCTATTGGTCATCTACATCTTAAGATCATGACTCAAAAATCTTATTGTGTCAAATTCAGGGGGATTTCATACCACTTGTCTGTGAAATGCAACATGTGTTTGATCATATTTTTAAGTTTTTTTGGGACGGACAGCAGATTTCATGTGCTTTGGGGGAAATCCAAAGCAGGATATGAACCAAGCACCTAAAACAGCAGAGAAACACTGGCAAAATCACAGCAGCAGGCGAGGAAAATTACTGTCTAGGTGACCCAGAAATCCAGGGGCAACTTTGTTTAACAAACCAGGGAATGTTCCACCACTTTAACAACTGTGCCTTAACCACAAAAAGAGCCCTGTGCCACAGAAGAGCTAGAGAAGAGGAAATTAAATATTACACTGAGAAGGTCTGGTTCAGCCCAAGCTGAAAGGGTGGAGTGACGAGGTGGACCAGCACTTCTGATGTTTTTGGGGAAGAAATGGGAGGATGTGTTGAAGAAGCAGTTTTAGGGACTATAGATGAGGAATTTTATTGGAATTTGATCAAGATAATCATCCAACCTTTCTTCACACTTTTACATAAACAAATGAAGGTGTTTTTTGGGTCATAATCAATGATCTTGTAAGGGATCAAAAAAAATTCTCACTGAGACATCTGATTAGGAAAATTTGTAAATGAAACAATTATTTTACACTTCAGTAAAGCAACATCTGAACTATTGAGATACTAAGAAAAGATGTCAGTAATCATTCATCATCACAAAAGTGTGTGATAAGATTTTAAAGATATCCAAGTTTAAAAAGATTCTGTTCAGTGTTCAAGTAAGTGAGGGTCAGTATAATTTCATGAAGCTCTGCACAGCAGTAACTGTTGTTGATCTGTGTCTCTGCGTAATGACACTGCCCACACACAGCCCCACTGTGAGGGCACATTGCCTAACTCAATGCTCAGATCCCTCATACTGGCACAAACATGGGCATCTAACACATGAAAGTTTAAACAAGTAAAAGAAGAAAAAAAAGATTCATAAACATGGCATTTACCACAAACTAAAAAAAAAGCTAATTTATTTGCAAACAGCACAACTCTTCCTTTATGAAAACAAAAAAATTAATTCCCAACCCCCATCCCTTTTAACCTAAATGGCCCTTCCTCTTGCCTCTGCATGTTCGCTTGTCCACTGTACTGTAGTCATTAACATATTTGGAGTGCAGTGAGCAGAAAGCTTAATTGTCCCTAATTGCTCGGCTAAATATGTTCTCTAATGATTTGCTTCAGATCTGTGACTGCCTTTTGCGCAATTTCCCGGCTGCTGGCTTCATTATCCCTGCCTCCTTGGAACAAAGCGTCTTCACAGGCTGGCCTTTTTTCTCCTACATAACACAGACAGCGAGTATGTGTGCAAGGGAAGTAATGGTTCCCTTTTGGAGGGACGCACAATAGAGGCCCTTTGTCAGGGCACAGGAGTTAAAGTGATTAGAAAACCAAATCTCTACTAAGAAAGAGTGTTAATTGACCACAGCTCACTCTTCCTAATCAGTCCATAACAAATGGGCAGTAGAGGCACTTTGTTTCAGCTATGCTGCTGCTGTGTTGGTGTCTGTTTTTTGGTGTTGTTGTTGTTCCATCAGCTGCTGCTGTTGTTCAGCTCCTCCTCCTCCAGCCTTAATGCTTGGTCTCAGAGAGTGACTTTAATGGCTAAAAAGGACAGCTTCCATTATATAGACTTTTGACTTTGTAGGACTATTTTGTGGAAATTAAATCTGCACTTAAAAGTTTATATATATATATATATATATATATTGATTTAGTGTTTATTTCATCAGTCAGTTCAATCAGTCAAAAAATATTCTTAATGTTGCCCAAGAGAAGAAATATTGGAGCAAGAAAGTAAGTAAAACACCAAGTAGAATAAGAAAAGCACAACATCACATTATGAAAATGTTCCAGTAAGCCATTAATATGAATACTAATTCTATAGGAAAGTAAAAACATGAAATTCATGAATGTTGACAGCTCAACTGAGACATTTGTGAGTTTATGTGTGTGAGAAATGGAGTTACATAAAACATAGGCATTCAGAAGAGGAAACTAAACGATGTCATACACCCATAAAGAGCCATAGGGGCGTGTTCTGACCTGTATCTGAAGTAGGGCATTTGCGGATGGTGAAAATGGAGCTGAGGTCCTCCTCCTCCTCTGGCAGGCCCTTCTGCAACCGCTGAAGCTTCCTGAGGCTCTCACTACGTTGGTGCTTCATGGAGCGCACATGCTGGATCAGGTTGAGCTTGGCCTTGGTCGAGTAGTTACACAGCACACAATGGTAGTAGCAGGCATCGCCCTCCACTGCATTTTCGTGCTGCTGCAGGTGCTGTGGGAGGAGATGGGGAGAGAGAAGGGAACGCAGTGAAAGAGGAGAAAGAAAAAAAGAAGTTATTGTAGATGGCAGATAGCTGGCTAGGCACCACCGACTCACTTTCACTCACACAGTTGGCAAATGAATAAATCAATTCCCAATCACAGCCCTGTTGTTTAACATCCAGACCTCTTCCACTTCAGGACAACTGTTTGGACTGCACACTTGTCTGTGTGAGTGTCTGTATCAGTGGGCTAACAGGACACGAGAGGCCAGGGAGGCACGCAAATCTCAGGGGCCCAAGGGCGGGCAGGAATCGCATCAGCCATCCTTCAGAAGCCGTGGGTCTGCAGCCTCACAGACGGAAGGAAGCATTGATCCCCTTCACTCAACAGAAGCTTCCCGTCTCTGAAAAGGAAACTCCAAACATCTGCCTGTTTCACGCATGGGATACTAAATATTGATCATGGTGAGTTAAATCCTCGTTCTCATAGAGAAAAAGAGGCAAAGCCAGCCTGTGGTGAGGCAGGAGGGGGACTGAGTGCATTCTGAGAGAAAATGGAACATTCCACAACAGGAGGACAACCTTCAGAGGACAAAATCAGCATCAGTATTGACCCGTCAACTCCAGCACTTCCTCCAAGACTGAACAGCATTCCTAGTCCAGCCTTCAGACCACCCTCTGTAGTGTCGCAGCATGTGTAACACCCCATAGTGACACCATGCCACCACAGCCTCTACACACACCACCAAGCTCCAGTCTAATTACCTCCTGCATGGCTCAATCAATGATGCAAGGCCAACACAATATGGCTCAGCCTGGTGTGAGCAACAGAGTTATTGACCATCATCCTGAAGCATCACACTGAAGCATGTATCCAATAAAAGCAACGCACTCGGTATGGCCACTTGTGTCCTGCCTGTCATCTTTCTGCTCTTGTATCAAATCCAGGGGTCTCGCTGTGGATTTATGTGGCTAATCAATGTCAATCACCAAAAGTTTCTCTCTTTTCCCTCTAATCTTCCTCACCCCTGCATCTCCCAAGACTAAAAACACTAAAAATCAAATGTAAAATTAAGCATGTTATGAATTCAGATATTTGGATGAATATGGATACTTTAAAGTAGTGGTTCCCAAACTGGGGGTCGCCATATAATTGTGAAAAAATATATAACCAACATTAATCAAAACATTTTTATTTTTGTTTATAATGGCTGTCAAAATTTAACCATTAATTCAGAGATAAAATTGGTTAAATTTTTAACACATTAATGAATGAATCCACATTAATCATCCTTGTTTATGAATACTGATGTTTTTCAAGCCTTATATTTAGAGGATCCTGCAGGATGACCCATCTGATATCATACAATTAATTATTGTCGTCACAGAAGGGGGGTGACGTGAAGACCAATGTAAGTTTTCTTGGGGGTCGTGGCTCAAAATGTTTGGGAACCCCTGCTTTAACCCTTAGTGTAAATCCCTTATGTGTAAAATATACAGTATTTTAAACATTTTATCAAATCTCTTAAGTGTTCCCTTTTAATATCACATCAAAAGTATTCAAATAGACCTGGTTGCAGAGATAGTCATTTTCCTAAAAGAATGCATTGTCGAGAAAAATAGGCTTAGGGTTCAAAGGATTAAAGAATGCTTGTAATATATCTAATAGTTATACATTGCAGAAAAAAAAACAACACAGACTGGTGGAAATTAACCAAGAAAAATAAGTTATCCATTGAAATAATTTACAATTGATGAAAGCTTGCAACTAAATTCTTAATTTAAAAAAAAAGCTTTTCTTGTGTTTTTATGAAATTGTACATTAAAAGAATACAATCCTCTGACTTCATCTACCTTGGACATCATTCTTTCACATATCAGATCAGACAATGCTACCATTTATAGAGAAGAAACTCAACTATCCCCTCTTACAGTAGATGGCCCGTTTGGCTGGCTGGAGGATTTAAAAGCAATGGAAACATTACACATTTAACCACATTACATCTAAATCAGGTGTTGACAGCCTGGTGAAAAAAAGTCATAACAATATTATGCCTCCCTAAAATGCTCTTGTCCCTTTCTCCTAATGTTTAATTTTCAGGCAATATTGTAATATTGCCATGGGGTTTTCTGAGCTATTGTGTTTCATTCTCTTAGGTTTCACATTTCTCACTTCTACACCTAAAATGTGCATTAAGAGACACCGCTTCCAGGAAAAGGAATAGGAGATTTTTTTCCTCTTTGTGAGCCCCACAGCTCAGTGTAATAGAGTTATTAGGTGATTGTAAAAAGCTCTGTGTGCTCTCCTTTCTCGCCTCGTTTTAAGCCATCCATGATGTCATGAATAGGTGTTGCTGGATATTGTGGGGGCCCTCCTCCTTTTCCTCTGTGCACAAATATTGCATCAGAACTAAGGTAGAGAGAAATCTGAGAGACAGATTCAGTTATAGATGACAGCAAATCAATCAAATTGCTTTTAGTCAGAGCAGATGTCTTGAATTTAAAAAAAAAAAAATTGTTTCTGGTGAAAATGACCCAGGGCTCCAAAAATCTACAAGACAAGTTTAAAAAAATGACAGCACCTGACTGAAACTTCAAAGCTGGTCTCACGAGGTAAAAAAAAAAAAAAAAATCCTGGGAGTTTTATAGTTTCCCATAAAAAGCACAGGGTTTATATAGGAGTGAACTCGAGACTGCCTGCCCCAGAATCGACCATAATTCACTATAAACCTGGCTGGCCAGGGAGATGGCTTCAGCAGGGCCAGAAGTGTCCTGCCCCAGTGCTTGTAGCTCTGTCTACTATGTCAAACGGTTACACCTGTAAACCAACACTTTCACCATCTCCGCACTGGCCATGACCCAAAGCAGTCTGGGGCATTTTAGAGTCAGTGCGAGAGGAAGGAGATCAAACCAATGAAGAGCGAAGTGGTCTCTGCTCATTCAGTATTCCAAAGACGAGACTGGGCTAAAATTGCACAGTGCATAAGAGAGCAGCACAGTGAACAACAACCCCTCTGATCATCACACACACAAACTTTCTCTAACATTGATTCTCACTGGATTGCTTGAATTATCCATGTGAGAGATTCCTCGGATCACATCTAAAAGCACAAACATAGATTGGACACAGTAGTCTCAGGGTCCAGCTCCTTCCCCGGCTCAGACACACACATACACACACACTTTGAATGTGAAACATAATAATGCATGAGACAGGGCTTGTGTCTGTTTCCTATGAACCTGCAATGAAGCCCCTAGTTGATAAATCACCTCCAACTGGAGTGCAGGAATTTGGCGGCTTAATGAAAAAGTCATGTTAGGCTAGGAGGAGTTGGTCTGCCTGGCTCTGGGGTCTCTAACCGCCCTATCAAGGCCCCAACAGGAGGGGAGCTGTGGAGCATAAAGGGGGAAACCTGCCTGGGTCACTGGCATGGTTTCAATACCACTGAACTGCCTGGGAATTTATAGCACTTATATAGTAGATTCAGCTGAGCAAGTTTATGTGTGTAACTGTGTAACTGCCTTTAATGCAGCGATATAGTCAACAGCAGGGAGATATGCTGTGTGCATGTGAATATATTGTATGTGTGGTCTAATTCAACAGATAACTTCATAAAGTGTGTTGATTGTAAATATCCATAAGCTTAACTCACTTAGCGTAATATTGCATTTTTTAAGAACGAAAAGAAACAGAAATGTATGAAGCAGCCCATGTGATATTGCCACTGTTAAATAACCCAAATTATACTTAATCACTTTTTTTATAGAATTTTTTTCAAACACACTGTAGAAAGGTCCAATTCTGAGCTTTGTTTTACAGTGTGCTGGTGTTCATCGTGCAAAACTACAGTTGTGGCTTTTCAAGCCTCTCTCTTGGATGGAGGACCTCCTCTCTTTCTGTGGAGGCTGAAGCGGTGCTCTGTGCTTTTTCAGGTAAAGAGGGGCAGGGGCGGTGTGGGCACCACCCCATCTTCTCTCTCACAACACTACACTGCACTTTGCCCTCTGAGTGGGCAAACCATGCCGGTATCAGTTTCACCACCCACCCAGAGCATGGCATATATCTGCATTTCCATCCACTTAAATGCAAAGTAAAAGTGCACCTTTAACACAAAACAGTGTGATTGCTGAGAGAGTCCAGCTAACACAAGATGGAGGTGGGCATTACTGGAAGAGTAGAAGGGAGAAAGAAAGCCGGTAATTTCACAGAATGGCTCCCAAAGGAGTCATATAATACATCATGTACCCGTAACAAACACATACAAAAGTATAGACAAAAAGAACATCAGAAATGTACACACAACAATGCGCTCAAATGCTCACTCACACACACATACATTCGCAACCACATGCCATTATGATCATACCCTAATTTCCACCATTAAATTTGGCAGTGCTGTTAATACAAAATTAATGCATTAAAACAGATGACTATCTATGAGCTAAATAGCTATCAATTCCAATAGAGCTGCCAAATTCTCTCTATTAGAGCCAGTGAGTATCTGCATGAACATTCTTTGTAGCTGTCTCCCTGATTCTCAACCCTAAAAGCTATTTTATGTGTATGTCCACATGCTTCATGAGAGGTGAACATGGTTTAGCAATCTGCAACTTATATCCAAAGCCATGCAATGCTCTGCAACAGTATAAATCTATGAGAAAACTATTTCCTTCAAATCACAGAGGAACAAGTCGGGTTTTGACTTCCCGGCTTGTGAAGTGTTATAAGTCACACAGAACCATTATTATTCAGCCATAGTGAGGTCATGGCAGCAATTATAACCAATGAGGTAACTGCATTTCACTCACAATCTAGTGGGTCTTTTGGGTTGAAAAACCCTCAGAGACCTGATGAAAAGGAAAATACCCCCGTGTAGTTCACTGTGTGACAATTCTGGACATAGTACTTGTATACTGCTGAGTTTATGTATATTTTGTCTGAAAAAGAATATTTGAGAAGGTGGCTGTCCAATTGCTACTGAATACGGAAACTTTGTAATCAAAATTTAGTTAAATTTAAAGGGTTAATTACTATAATGATACGGTGTAGGACTGGGGTTAAGGTCTACAAAGAATGAAAATACTGCAAGACAATGACCCATGTCATCCCAGAAGCAGTGTGTTTGTTCATGCACAGAGATTTGTTGGAAACTTGACTCTCATAAATCTGCACTCTGGGATTCCCCTGGAACATAAGCAGGTTATTTAGCAAAGCAAAGCAGAGTGGCTGAAGTCAATGAGTGTTTGCAGTTTTGGCCTGTGATGCTCTATCTGCCAGCAGCACGAACAGCTTCAACCACAGAGGCCCCACTGAGTGCCAAGTGTGGTGGCTGCTTTGAATTAGCCACTGCAAGTTACAACATGCCTAAAAGTTAGGTTGAGGCTTAAGGGGACTGTGTACTCTCGGAGCAAACTGCGTACCTACCGCTTCCTGAACCTCATCCCCGCCTGTGTCCTTTCTTTCCCTTTGCTCTGTAATCGCTGCCACCCCACTACTGCATCCTGTCCCACTGACTCAAAGCCCATAATAGGCTATGTTGCTTCCCTCTGCTTTGCTGTAGAAATGATCCATCACTACCGGTGGGGAAAAAAAATGGTTGCATATTTGTCTTTGGGAGGGAAGGGAGAAACAAAGTGGACCTCTGTGTCTCAAGGAAAGGTACAAAGGTAAAGATGGATCACTGTAGGTGTCCTTGGAGATGATGACTTAACATTGGTCTATGAAACAAAGTAGCTTGGAGGGGATATGTAGACACTTAAAGACAATATAGCTACTGGTACTCCACACCCACCACTCTTCCTTACTTTAACATTAAATAGAGCAATAATTATTGAATTCCGTTTGAATGAGTAAGATGCTAGAAAGTAAACAATGGGAACATAATTGCAGATGGAAGGCAATCAATGCAAGCAGTCATTTGGGCCATGTTGATCGTGTAGGCTCCTGCATGCTCTGTGTGCACAAGAGTGTGTGCGTTTGTGCAGCCATTGCAAATCTAAGGTGAGCAAAGGGGAGTGTGTGCTGTGACAAGAAGCTGAGTAATACACTCTCACACATGCACGCACAAAACTAGAGTCGGGTAATCCCTCCTTCAATAATGACCCAGGGCTCTAAACAATAGCTCTCAATCAGCTGATCAATGTGTCCACATAATTCATGTGCGACTCACTGTCTTTGAAAGGGGGAGGAGATGGAGGGTAAGCAAGCAGGCGGTTGAGAGATCAATGCCCTGTGTGGTGATAACGAGTCTGGGCCTATGCCCACAGGAGCCCCACGTTGGCGTCCAGGGTCTCTTTCATTAAGAACATTTGGATAATCATGGCTATACATAATGTGCACTTCTAATCATAGTCAGATAAACACATTTCTGCCCTTTTTAATGAGCTGGGCCCATGTTTTTGTGACATACAGCGCTTACTCCAAAACAGGCAGGAAATGATGTCAGTCCCCAAATAAAAGAGGAAAAGAGAGAGAGAGAGAGAGAGAGAGAGAGAGAGAGAGAGAGAGAGAGAGATTAAAGCAAATGAACAGCAAGCTGTTGGCCTCCTCTTTCAGTAGCTAATTAACAGCTTAACCTCCTGGAGCTTTTATGAAAGCCATGCTGGGAGGAGCTTGCCAAAACTGCAGTACAATAAGTTTACCTGCAGGAGGCGAGAGCAGGGTGGAGCCATGGGGTACCCAAACAACTGTTACAGCCACTTGATGACATGTGTACTGGCAAGGTACCATCTGGAAGCCGAATAGGGCAAATCAGGACCTGCCCTGGCCCTACTCTTTATTACCCAGAGTAGATTGTCAACATAACAACCCTCCATTTTGGACAGCAGTCACAATAACTGCTTGAACAGGGCTGGAGAAAGAGCATTTGGGGGGGAATTTCATTTAAGCAAAGCTTGAGGTACACAGCATTAGGATATTTTGAGCATCAATTATAGTTCATTCGTCAGTTTTATTTTACTGCCAGTATAATCAAAATAACTTGTGCAATTAGGGAGAAAAACAACAATTTCGGGGTTGAAACAAGTTATTTAACTGTGACAGTGTTGCAAGAAACAGATAATATGACACCAGAATATGACTATCAATAAGACTGAATAGATTATAATCAAATTTTCTTAAGAAACACAAAAAACAAGTAGCTCTTTTGGAATGAAGGCACATGCTTCGAGCTTCCAAAACACAAATCTAATTCCTCAAAGCTCCAACCCAGTTATTCCAGTATTCTTCATCTTCACAAAATGGTCAACAATGTTTAACTAAAAAGCACTCCATGTCTTCAGGCTAAGAAATTAAGCCAACACAAAAGTCACACAAGTGTTACCTGCTTCCTGTGAGTAGTTATTATTTGCAATGCAAACCACGGCAATATTAGATTAGGTTAAGTTACGGACAATTAAACCTATCAAATATAATTTTTATTCCATTTGATTTAGAGGATAATCATAGAAATGTATGAGCTGTGCTGTAGGCCAGTGATGTGTCAGTGGGATGAAGAGAGTGGCAGTGCTGCAGCCACGCCACTTACAGGAGTCTCCTATCACTGCTTCTCATTTGTCACTTGCCAGCCAGACAACGGCAGCAGGGCCTTGTGGAGGTGTGCAGGATGTGAGAAGCAGAAAGCTTGTTAGATGGAGAAGAAGGATGAAAAAGAGTTTTGAAACAGTGGAGGGGAATGAGCCCTGTATGAGTAAGGGAGATGGGACGGTGTTAGATTAAGATACAAGCAAACACCACTTGTAATGATTAATGCAGTCAGCGAGAATTAAATTCGTAGCAGGAACATTACCCAAACACAATTAGTCGTCAAGAACAAACATCACGTTCTGCAGTGAATGCAGATTTGCAGCCGTTTAATTCTGAGAGAATAGCCATCTGAAATCACGGTCTACAGTCGTAATACAGAATATTTCAGAAATTTCAGTTACAGTTATATATATCCATCCTTGTTGGTTACAGTGACCCAGAAAAAGCCTTAACTGTTCCCACAACAGTAGGCCTAACAGCAAGCCATGCTTGCTGTACTACAAATGTGCACACATTCTTCATCCTAAAGCTTTTGTCACTAGCCAAGCTCCACCTTTACATTGACAAGAGCAGAGAAGAGACACGGAATCCAGTCTCCTCAGGCTTGTATTATCTAGCTCTCACCCCTGGCGTTCTCAGTTTGGTAGTGTAAATATTTCATTAACACATAATTGGTTGCAGCTTCAGGCTATGCAATAAGGCTGTGATAGCTGAAACACTGTATCCTTTTTTTATGTAAAATTCATAGAAATGTGTTTTGGGGAGTGGGTGTTTGAGATCTCATAAGGGGAAATGTTTAGTTTTTCATGCACTGCCCTCACACAGCCTCGCTAGAGACACCAGCTAATTAAGAACAGTGATGATGTGCTCAGCCAGTGTCAATATTTAACCCAGTCTTATGCAGCTATCTTTATTAGCAGCTCTACGCTGACAAAAGGAGCAATATGGCCTCTGAGAGGTTCTCTTCTTAAAATGGAAATTAATGAGTGGGGTTGAGTGGAGGTGAATGTACAGAATAGGTCTATATGTGGGCTTATTTCCATGGAACATGGAGTATGTTGATGGAATGAAACTGCTATTGAAGGTTCTTCAGGCAAACACCCACCAGTTTCACCTGTCACCTCTTCTAAACCTAGCAACTAAAAAGTTACAGCTTAAATGAGCAAAACACTGATACTTCAGTTGAAGTGTAGAGTATGAACTAAACAAAAAGGCTTTACACTTAAGTTGCTGCAAGAAATACAGTTACTTTCATGATTTGGAAAACCAAAGACATTCACTACACATCTTCTAAACATTCCTTTTCATTCTTTAATAAGACGACTCCAAGCTGTAATAGCTCTGAATTAGAACCAAAGCATGTGCATGGGGTGGTTTTGCACTTGCACTGAAAAAAATAATGCTCTGTGCAGTGCCCACCCCCTTCCTATAGCCATACAAGCACTATCAGTAATACATATGGCCTTGCAAGCACAAATTTCTATAGAGGGTCACCTTTGTGCCTGCTCATTAGCTTAAAAAAAGAGAACATAACTGCACTTTACATTAAAAAGATACAAAAGTACTCATTGATCAGAGTGATCAATTAAAGATCAATAACCTAAACTCTCATCGTTCCCAGTGCAGCGTAATTGCTGCTGAGATATAGCTGTCATAACTAAAAAATCAAACAAAGTCCAGACTAATTGGAAGAGGCCTATTGCTATGGTCATGCTGGCAAAAAGCTTTAGAAGCCCCAGAAAGACTCGATGATGAACGGTCACTGGAGCTTCCCAAAATAACTCCTCATGCCATTAGCCAATGTCACCGTGGAGGTCATTGTGCTGGCTTCAGGGACATTAAATACAGGGCATAACAAGCTAACACAAAAACTTTGCATCCTTTTCTATGAAACTTGTCCAGTTCCTAAACCAAATTCATCCTCACATTTATGGATGAATTTGATTTTCATATATTTAAGAAGAACATTTAGTAGAATATTTCATGTTGATCTATGTGTTCAGCCAGTCATTATTCACTTCAACAGCAGAACACTGTAAAGTCAACTGGAAAGTGGGTAAAGCCATGAGGCATGGCTGATAAAACTGATTTCACAGGGTGGCATCTGAGCCAAGCTGCTCTCACTTGCCACACCATATACACTCAATCGTGCAAAAAATCTGAAACTATACTTCAAAGACTACCACTTTTCCCCTTCCTGTTTATTGATTAGGTAGAGCTCTTGTTCAGTAATTGTGCCGTAAATCAAGCATGGTGAGCACTAATCTCAACCCCGGGAGGAAAGTGTTAAAGGTAAAACCTGCTGAAAAGTGCATAATTATGGCGCTGTGTTCAGCTAGGGGAGAGGATATACTCCTCCCTCTCACATTTCTCACTTACTGCCTGCCTGCGCAACCAGAGGCAGCAGGGAGAGGGGTTGGCAGAAGAGCAACGGGAAGTGTATACAGTTTCTAACCACCTCTCGCTCCCTCCCTTACTCTTTCAATCCTTCTCCCTCTAAATGCATTCCCAACCAAAGCGCCGGGGGCGCCATGCTTGTAAAGAAACCACAGCCTTTTGAGTGCCTCTTGTATTTACAAACGGAGGCATGTTGGAATCAAAGGCATTACCACATGACATAACACATTAAACAGCTGGCAGATTGAGAATTTATATACTGAACAGATAGTGAATGGGGTAAACAGGAGCAGGATAAGTTTAGCTAGCTAAACGTGGTATGAGAGCCAAACTTACCTAAACCAGATTACAGTAAAGGAGTCAGCTGCAGCAGCTCCCTCTTTTCCCTTGCTTTGTCTCCCCTCTTAACACACAGCTTGGGCTATACTCCAGGTGGAGACAGCTATCACTTTCCCATCAACTTCCTGTTCCTCTTGTCTCTCCGCCCCCCTTTTCTCTCCACTCTCTCACTCCCAGCTGCTTAACTTTTTCTTCTGTGCCATTTTTGAAGTAATACAAAGCTGTGTCTCTTCCCCCATTTTCAGAAACTCTGCAGTTAGGAGATTCACCACCCCCACCCCCCCAACCCCCCTCACGCCTCTGTCTCTTATCCTCCTCCCTGAACAGCTTTCCCATGTTGCTGTTCTGCTTAATCTCACCTCAGTTTTTATTTCACCGTCATCAGCAGGGATCTAAAAATAAATGATAAATGGAATATGATATTTGAAAGTCTTATCTCTTATCTGTTCTTACAGGGGAATAATAAGGTAGTTAATCCTCCAGATCCTACTCAAATTGATTAATCAGCACATGCAGACAATCAAATAAATGATTAATATTCCCCAGTCCTGTGGTCAGACAGTTACCCCTGAAACCATCAGTAATAATTCAGTAACCCTTCCCAGACCACAGGCTGCAGCTAGTCAGCCTCACTCAGCATCAGCCTTCTGATGTTCAGCAGGACTTTGAACTTCCCGCACAGAAGCTCAGACTCACCAGGGGTAAAACTATCTGCAGTCTACTCTCTCTAAAGCCCTCCTGCAATGCCTGCCTACCTGATCAGAATTATCTGCTATATACGACACATATACTGTAAATAGGGAGATGGGCTGCATCTATAGCATAGAATATGCTTTATCTAACAGCTGTAAAACAACAACAGCTTGTCCTCGTATTACTGTGAGATGCTAGAGAAACAAATATGAGTTATCTGGTTTCCCAACATCTTACACACAGAAAAAGAAAGCATATAGACGTTCATGTAGAAATAGATTGTTTTTTATTTTAATCCTTTAAGAACAAATGCCTACCTGATATGGTGTTTTATGTAAGCACTAGTAGAAGTGTGAAAAGTACAATGCCACTGAGTTCCCTGCAACAGAACAAGATTTGTTCAGGCTCAGACAGAATAACTGACTGAAAAACAGGCTGTTTAGTAGCAACTCTCTCAGGCCTCACCAAACCGAGCAGCCCCTGAAAGCTGCTGGACAAAGAGGGGAATCTCCATTGAAAAAGGCTTTCTTTTCTATCCCATTACCCACACTATTCTTCCTCCCACAGAGGTCAATGGACCACCATCTTCATGGCAGTCTTCTGCATCTGCCAGCTATAAGAGTTATTAATCAAGAAGAGGGCTGGAAGCAGAAGGAAGGACCTTCTGCTGCCTCACATTTGCACTAAGGCGAGACTGAAATGGCGGGGGTGGATACTGGGGTACGATGGGATGCATATGAATATATAATTGGGTGGTTGGGGTGGAGGATGGGTTGTCTATCTTTGCCTGTGCTTGTACACATGAGTTATGCAAAGTCTGTACTCTACCATACTGTTTATACCATAAGTACACACTGTTTTAGTCCCATCCTAATCCCTCTTTTCTATCTTGTAGGACACTTGGCTGTTGTACTGCATCTGACCAGCTGGTTGTCTTAATCATTGCATGCAGCTGTCTCCTGCGATGAAGGCCACTTCAGCATGTCCAGGACACTGACTCTTCACTGCATTGCTATGTTTTAATAGGACTGCCTAGCATTACTACAGCCATTTAAAATCCACGAGGCCACTGACCTGAGAGGGTTTATACGGAGTGGGATCAGGTTGACTTTTAGCTATGTTGCATACTTATGGCCTTTCACTTGTGTCTGACAACCTTGGAGGGTAAACTACTCTCTCAATTGGGTGAGCCCTGAGCCCTAAAGAGTGAATGCCCATTCAGCTCTTGCCAATTTACCCTGTGATATATAGCTTTGTTCATAGGTATGACTAAAGTGTGTAAGGCAGTATCATGAAAAAGCCCTAGTTTATAAGCATTACAGTTCACTTTGATCTCTTTCCTTGCTCCACTGTTTATAAATCAGCCACACAAATATTTATGAGCAGGATGAGGAAAATGGCTAGTCTGGTTTGTATCTCTACCCCCCACCCCACCCGTGGCTGATGTGTGGATGAGGCCACCGCAGACACAGAGCAAGCATATAGGCCCCAGGCCACATCCATCATATCTGCTCTGTCTCTGGCTATTGTGTGGCCTCAGAGATGGCTGACCTAACCAACCTAAGTAAAAGAAAAGATGGCACATTTACTTTGAATGAAAGAGAAAATAATAAAAAACAGCAAATAATAATCATTACTGGTTTGACTTGTGGGAAATGATGAATAACAGCTGAACCATTACATGATAAGGACATGGTGTGTATGCAATCGACAGCAAAACTAGGTATGTGAAAGTGTGTGGAGTGTGAATGCACAAATGCATTTGTGCCCCTGACTAATGCATTACTAGTTCATCAGTAACAAAGCTCAATAAATTAATAAAGTTATGTTCAATACATACTGCCTCTGCCTCTCTTTTAGCTCACCTATCTGTTTCTGCCTACAACACAGAATGGAAGAGGCACCAAGCTTCTGGATCCATGCGCTTTAATTGCTCCCCCCTGCCCTGACCTCTGATCCAGATCACTCTGATATACAGCATCTCTATTAAATTGGGAAGTAGGAAAATATTCTTCTAATGACCCTCAGTTCTAGCGACAGCACTGAAAATGGAGGAGGGGGAAAAAATCAATCTTTTTCTTTCTTTTTTGCCCTTCACTGACTCTATTAGTTCCCTTTTTATCTAAAGGTTGACTCCAAAATGTGGAAGGAGAACAGGGTGAATGAAGAGTCTGCTCTTGTTCTGACAGGGCAATGGACTTTCCTGAAATACATCTCAGTAATGAGGAGATTACAAACCAATGGTCAGAATTTAATATCTTTTGCACTTCATCTTGACTGTCCTTCAATTACACATTGTTAACTGATCCAAAATATATAATGTATATATTTTTTTTTTAAGTCAGACAGCCTTTACCTATACTGTGCAGAAAGTTGATCCTGCAATGTAGACTCCAGATAATTTAGGAGATAACATGGTTTAGACAAAAGAGACAAACTGAATCAACGGTTAGGCCATGCAGACCATGAAAAAGGTAAGCGTGTGTGCATCTGTCTTTGCATGTGTCCACTGTACAGTAAAAGCTGATGAACTGTGCATGTGTGTCTATGGACAGGGGAGGGCGGGGGTAGAGAGGGGGTGGTAGTGGTGGACTGGCTTGTCGATCGATGCAGTGATTGGCAGTTAATGGCTTTTCCTGTTCTGCCTTGGTAACCCTGGCCTGATGGCTGTTGCATCTGATCAGAGATGGCAGATGGTGTTTGATTTTTGTATATAAACCTCTGACTTTGTGGAGATGGCTTCATCATGTTTAATGATTTAAAAGTTAAGTTGAATACTGGGAATAGTCCAATGCTGGATCTCTCATTTAAAAAGTCCTAACCACCCTTCCAGATGGAAGCGCTGATCTCGCTTAACTACGTGCACCACTCGTGGTTAGTATTCTGCAGTGAGGCACTCTGTCCCTCAGTGGTAAATCATTACAACACAATTCACAACACATATGCTTTTCTCTATTTTCTGTTATCCATTTCATTCCAGTCTCAGGCTTCATTTATGACATACATCCCCACAGGCTGCAACTCAGTCACAAACCCCTGACCTAATATGATGACTCAAAGAGTCAAAAATCCCCTAAGATCAAAGATAATCCTAAATACCAAAAGCTCTATTACCAAATTACTCCAGATCTTTTCACCCAACCAGTCAGTAATGACAGCACATAGTAGAAACTGAGCCTACAAAAAAAGGTTGTAAATGGAGGAAAATTGAATGATAAGCTCCATTTGAAGTGTAAGAGAAGATGGTAGGAGAGTACAAACAGCAGGTGATCAAATCTCAGACTTTTCACAGTAATTTCATGTCCTGATGGGTTTTCCTTTATGTGGCTACTCATTTAACTAGTTTCAACTGTTAAGGCATAAGTCTGTGGTGTAAATCTATTTAATACTTCATAACACCAGGCATTTTGATGCTTCATCCCTATAAGTTTTAAATGGGGATAACTCTAAAATGAAACTTTCTGTATTATCTATTAAGAATTAAAAGTCTCTGCAGGTTTGACAAATAATGTCTCTGCAGGTTTGACAAATGCAGGTTTAAAATAAGTTGTTAATGAATTACATAAATATGTTTGCAAGTGAGGGAAAGAAAAACAGAGATATTTAGGTCATACTGAGACTTGGAAATGCTACATTAATACACCCTCACTCCTGAAATATCAACAAATAAAATATTTAGCTTTACAAAAGTTATTAAGATGTTCTCTCCCTCATGCCTCTCAGCATGCAAATTAAAACACTGATGATTTGAATACTCATTTGCATTCCAGACCTCACAATTTCATGTACAAACTTTAACGGCTCCCAGAGTTCTCATTTTGACTATCTGCACAGGCCATGTCAACATTTCAGATTATTTTAACGTGACTATTCCAACCTAACAAACATAAATTAAAGAAATTCCTATATTGTGACAGAGATGGGCCATCTCAAGGAAGGAACCTAGTTTGAATTATCAATCAGGCCTTAATTTTTGGGAAAATGATGATTGACACTGAAATAAAAAAAGTGTGTGGGGCTGGCAGTGAGAGATGACTGTGTGATGTGGGAGGGACTGAGGGAGTTCAGTGGCAGTGGAGACTTCCTCTACTGTCTGTAGCTCAAAGGAAATTTCTTTGGTAACAGGTCACCTTAAATTAACAGGAGATTGAAAAAGAACTTTATGAAACACAAATTTGTGCAACGACTTATGTCGAGCAAAAAGTCTGTATTTCAGTCTGCTGCTTTCACTTGTTATAGTTAGAGAAAAAAATGCTTCAGTTTGACCCAGAGGTTTGCTATGTAAATGAGAACTGTGAGGTGAAGGTGAGTAAGTAAGAGAAATGATATGTTGGGGTGGGGCCTACAGGCATGGTAGTTGAACTTTATTTTTCTTCCAACATGACTATGTCTATTTTGGGCATCAGTGTGTCATGAAGGAACGTTAGGGCCATAAAGTATCGGTGTCCTTGAGAAGCTGCAGTGCATTCTTGTTCCCAACTCTTGAAGCTGCCTTTCACTTACTATCTCTTTCTCCAACTCACTACCCTTCTCTCTGTTTCAAGCTGCAAATTTAAGTATAAAACAAGTATACAAGATGGCATCTGTAGGGAAAGATAATATTTAAGGGGTGAAAACAAACTTTCTTCTAGCGTTCTTCAGTGGAGCTTTGTAACAGCCTTGATTCCAAGATAATGCTTTTGTCCATTGTCTCAACCACACGCTCCCCATAGCTTCTCCTTACATCATTACATTGAAATTTCCATATAATAATTTAAACGGGGGATTCTATTCTCTGCTACTTCTTTCATTTTCATCCTTCCATTTTATCCATCTTTTGTATTCAAGAGTAAGAAGGCATAATGAGAAAACAAGGTGCAAAACGATCTTTTCCAGAGCTCCTAATAAAAACCACATGACACCCTGGGCTGCACCGCTTAATTACAAAAGGATGAAATCTTTTCTTCTACATCTGGAGAAAACATTGTCTGCATAACACAAGGAGATTTACAGCTCCCAGTTCTGGACTTCAGCACACAGCAATTAGGCAAAAACATGGATGGACAACCAGACCCATGAAATTTTCTCGACACAAAAGATCCCACATTTTCAAATAAAAATTCTTGACTCAGATAGCTAGTGAATAGTGTTTTAGTTTTTTTTTTAACTCAAGTTTTGACAGTGGTCACAGAGAAGTGAAGAGGACTTTTGACTGCATAAAGTACCTCATCACATTTTTTTTGTTATACATAATTTATCCAAACAGTGCTTTGAGGAAATCCTGCTTACAGGCATCAGCACGTTTCTGACCCATCATTAACAACAAGCTGCCAGTGAAATTCAGGTGAGAATTTGAGAAAGTTGTGCAATCCATCAATTGTCAGTGAATCATAAAATGGAAAGAACCCAACAACAGATCTCTTAGGATGAAGAAAAAACAAGTTAAAAAACAGAGGCAGTACATGGCTGTGTATTTAGGAGTGATGGACTAATGGACTGCAGTTCTCTAAACAAGCATGGGTTTCATTCTGTTTTCCGCATTCACTCTTAAATAGCTTTATATACTGCTTATGATATTGCATATAGCTACTGAAACAGCCTTTTGGACTTGAGTTAGACATTACAAGGATAGGAAATTGTAACAGCTATCAAGGGACCCTTTCGTAAAATTTATTTGTCCCATGACTCTACCCTACAGGCCATACCCAAAGAGAAAGGGTCCCTGTGAGCTCATCCCGACATCCCAAACCCCCTACTTTCTCCTCATCTGTCTCTTCACCCTACCTTATTTTCATGCAGCTTCCCTGAACACAGACCTTAGAACAGAGTAGTTTTGCAGCCTTGACCACTCAGAGGCCATTAATCTGGTGGCTAAGCCACTGATGTATTGATGGCACAAAGCCTGTAAGCTGGTCTGCCTCACTTTCTCCATCCCTGTAGCTTAGGAGCTGTATAGATTCACAGGAACCTCAACCTGGCCTCATCAGGGCAGCATTTACCTGCCAATGGCAATAGTTACCCTCTCAGCTGCAGTGGACACAACCTATCAAATGAAATTCAGCCATGATTACTCTATTTATGTGCTCGCATGCAGTCAACATACAGTCATTACATGCATATGAGAAGATAGTTGTCTGTATTTCCTGTTACAAATTCATCTTACAACAAGAGTTTGAATTATGATGCCAAGAACTAACAATTGTAAGAATAAAAAAGAAAGGCATGTAAGCATGAACATTGCTGAAAATTCATTTTAAAGATATAAAAAAACCTTTCACAGTCCCTTCAATCTGAGGATTCATAGCAATTTACTTATTTTGAACTGATGTGAGTTTACATGGCAACTCATTTTACTACAGTTTGACTATCAAATACACAATGAGCTCAGGGAAGTGAAAGAGTCTCCCCATTGTATGGAATCTTAAGGGGTCTTCTTGAAGACAAAATGGACACAATCATCCTGGCATCTTTGTAGATGGGGTTTTTTGTGGTGAGAAGAAGATAGGAGCATGATTGATACTTCATGTCTGCAATATAATCTTTACAAGACTGGCAGGCAAACCCAAAGTACAAGACGAGATACAGACAGCCTTGATGCAAGAGGATGTTCCTTCATGATCCAATTTCCCCCTCAACAATGTCCACAACTCCTAAAAGTAAGAACTTAATTACGTTTGTCATGAAAACTAAATTAAAACCTGGAGAAAATTATTGACCTTCTTTTTGAGAGGAATACCTGTTGATTTATTTAGAAAGTCAACATGATGAAAATTATGTTAGAGGTACTGTGCTATTCAGTGAGGAGCAAAAAATTTCTCTCAAGCCTAAAGATAAGTATCGGGAATGTGTCTTATGAAAACAGAATATTTAGTTGAGTTAAATGCTTAGTTTTCTAGCTCAGCTAAATCAAAAATATTTTCTTTGCTGATGTAAAGCATTCCGTTTTTTCTCTTGTACTTTGTGGAGACAATAAAAAGGATGAAAGGGTAAAAGAAAAGAAAATGGCTAGGTAACATTGAGAGAAAGACGTGAAAAAAAACAATTATTTTATGAAATTAATTTGGGGAGATCTTAAACGGATACAGTGTAAATTTTGACCCAAATATCAGCCTAATGTGAGTAATAATGGATGATTTATTGGGTCAATATACAGTGCTTGACACGTGTCTGCGCTCCAAAGGGGCTGCCATCTTCGGAAACCAGAGATTTTAACTTTGCAGGAGTGGATCCGTCTGTCATGAGATCATGTGACCTGGAGCGCTTTGCTTTACGGTTTCACCTCTATAAACACAGAGGGCTCTGCTTTGTGCCACTTTTCCCTCCTCTTCAATCTAAAGTTTGTCATGTGTGAACAAAGTAAAGTGAAAACGGTGTCTGAGGAAGCCCGAAAGAGAAAGTGGGAAAGGGATTGCTCCAGAGGAAAGACACGAGTAGACCTTGGCAAAGAAGTCTGATGAAAGAGCAGTGTGGAAGCAAAACCCACTCTCTGTTTGTCGGTGGGCTATTATTAGACTGATAAGTTAGCGCTTTGCCTGTTGTGCAAACGTATCAAAATGTGATGAACTTTTTCCACATCTTTCAGCCAGCGTTTATACAAAACAATGGCAGTAAGTGCCTGATGAGCTGCAGAACGTTGCAGTATACGTCTGTGTATTTATTTTGCTTTTTAGTAGAAGCTACATGTAGCTAGTTGAAGCTAATCGGCTACAGAACAAAGCTAACCTTACTAAACATTTTGCGCCATTGGGGCTGGTTTGTATGCAATATGCATTTCCTATAATTCATGTAAATATCAACGAAGTAACAGAACGATTAGCAACTGGCTTGGTTTAGTTTTATGGTTTTCATATGGCGTTCAATAGGAAGCAGTAGCCTACTACTGTAATAACCCATAAGTTAAGGGCTACTGCTGACTTTTTCAAAACAAGAAGTTATTGACATGATTGTGCCAAAGTTACTGCTTCATCTGATACTCAAAACAATAATTTATCATTTTTTTGGGGGCAGTTTTTGTCTGAATTCCTGAATATGAATCATTTTGCTTTCAGCTGGTCAAAGTGGTCTGCAAACATGATCCCAAAACATGGCTTGAGACTGTTTAATTTTGCGACAGTGTCGTGTGGCTTTTGGGAAGTAACAGGTTTAGCACTCCTAGTGGCCACAAGTTACACGGCATCCCTTTATCCTCTTAAGCCCCAAAAGTATTTTTGGGGTTTCTGCTTGAAAATGACAGACACAAAAATATTTGGTTATTTCTTTGCAATTATAAACTTTATGTAAACCATCTTGTTATCAAAATAAACACTAAGGAGAGTTTATCATCATCACAGGTGAAAGCATCAAATGTTTTATTTTGACAAAAATCTTTGTACTGTGTTTAATATGATCATAATCATGGTCAATAATTCAAGGCAAAATCATTAAATGATTAAGTTCAAGAAAAAGGTATTGGCAGCGCCGCCGCTCCCACCACGCGCATCACGCACTGCGTAGGTATTTTTTGGGGCCCTCCAAAAAATATCAGGCTGAGACAAAATCACTGACAGACGCCACACACCAGCACTGCTCACAATGCCCACGCCTTTTAAAAATGTCCTCTGCACGCGATGCTCCACCACATCCTCAAATGCAAAAACGCTTTTATCCTAAGCTGGAGGAGGGGTTTTATGCTTTTGCGCAGGAAGCAAACTTAGCGCCGAGAGACTCGTACAGAAAAGTTGCCTTTTTGTAAATAACGTTAGAAATGTTTAACTGTTGTTAAAAACTTTACAATAAAGTAAATGTTTACCCATGACGGCACAATGTGGCATTTCACCGCTCTACGCATGTTTCGGAAATAAAAGTGACAATGTCGTAATTTGCATAAAGGTTTTAATTGATTATACTCGGGGAAAATTACAACGATATACGTAATTTTAATTTCTGTGGTTATAAGGATGTAAGTTACAGCTCTTCTTTCTGCTGTATCGTAAGGTC
>JAOXYM010000001.1:18450634-18476137 GCA_028567055.1 Leptatherina wallacei
ATATATATATATATATATATATATATATATATAAAAAAATCAACACAGCAGTTGAAGGTCTCAAATTCCCAGCCCACAATGTAACACGTGTCATCTCTTTCCTTTTTCTGATCCTGTCATGGAACACAAAGAAAATATATCTGTCTATCTTAAACCCTTTGGATGAGGGCACAGAACATGTTATATGATGGTTTATTTAAGCTGTGATAAACAACCATTAAAAAAGGTCTGCCACCCCTATTTAAATAGTTTTTTTGCTTCTCTTTTGCTTTTATTCACTGTCACTTTGTTAGTCCCAGCAACACCCACAGTAGGGCCTTTGCGTGTATAATGAACACCACCAGCAGCAACAGCTGTGCCACGGGTCAGAGCCTGACCCTTTTCCTGGTCCTCTCAAGAGGTGGGAGCTAAAAGAGTTGTGAAATTCTTGCACCCTGCCAAACACTAAGCCCTAGTAGCCCTCCTCTACTTGCCTGACAGCCCCTCTCTCCAATCCACCAAGAGTTTGAGGTGTATGCCGCTCTTTCCTTTTTCCACCCACTACTATCAGGATTTGTTGGAGTTGTGATGCTAGAGTTTGAAACCCTGCAGGTAATGACCGACATATGACACAAAGAAGGTAAATGGTTGTGGATCATAAAGGCCCATTTATGCTTGACGCAAAAGACGGGTACGCAGACAGACAGACAGCTTCGTCTGTCTCCTGCGTCGGTTACGCACGTAATTTGGTGCATTTTCAGGGTCCTTGCACATCCGTCACTCGACGCAGAAGACGGAGTGATACCACCGGAAACCGCGGTGGCAGTGCTGAGCAGAAACAAACCAGAGAAGAAGACGAGGAAGAATGGAAAGGGAAAAAAATGCAGAAGAAGAATGAAGACGAGGACAAAAACTGTAGAAATTGCGCAAGCTTTTGAAATAAGGCTATGCGAGTGTTCAGATCATGTTGGGTGGTTGGAAACAACTTTATAGCAGCGTATTATCGCTGCCAACCGGTGTCTGAAACTAACGTTGGAGTTAACTATGAACTCAGCACTGCCAACTAGTGGAGGTCAACCATAGCAACATAAAATACATATGGAAGTATGAGGACAGCAACACATGAGAACGTTTGAAACAGACGTCCCTATTTACATCCGTAAGGGAGCATAAATGGGCCTTAACAATGATGACTGAGGGTGACAGGGACACAGACTTCAAAAACTTTTCTATTTTTTTTCCTCTATTAGTTCACTAAAAAATATACATTTGATGAGTTCTGTGACTTTATTGATGAAACAACTGCTTTGTGTCTGTCTGTCTGTCTGCATGCATTCACACGCTTGTGAATGTGAAAGGAGAGAATAGGCTGTCTCCCAGGATGTGCAGCTCACACTTTATTAGAGCGGTACTACCAGTAAATCAGAGCTCAGCTCTTCCTGGAACTGCTGCAACCTTTCCCACTGAGCACTATTACAGAACAATCATAGGCTAGCCATGATAATTAGCAGAGTATCTATCCGTCCGACCCTCCTGCACCCCACCCCACCCAACCCCTTCTCCTATCCATCTCTCCATCCTCTTTTTACCCCTCCTCCACTTGGAAATGTCTGGAAAGTGAGTGGGTAAGACGAGGTCCCCCAAGATATCCCTTTAAGGGCATCTTGATTTACCTGCTCATAATCTTTACCTCAGTGGTGGACTGAGTAACAACTTCGGTCCACTTCAGAATTCAGATACACACTGTAACAATCACTGAGGAAATATCAAGCAGAAAAGATAAAGAGACTGGGAGAGGACTTAAACATGGACATACCAAACAAGTCAAAGTAGCAATAATGAAAAAGACGTGTAATCCTATCAAATAAGCAGCCATGCCGTCAACTTGTCTGAGTTTGCAATAGTAGACCTCCTGCATAAGTCCAACATATCTCCTTTTTATTTGATTGCATGCAAGCTGGAATAAAACTTTAACCTATTGGTGCTTACTTTCCAACTACAATCAACTGTACGGTCCAGTTGGAGGCAATTTTGGTAGTAGTGATAATTTATAGGGAGAGGTCATTCCTGCTGTCATTCCAGAGTCTGAAAAGCCAGCACTTCTGCTGAGTCAGATCATAAGTGAAATACCGTAATGCCTTTTCATGTAGCCACTAATCCCTTCATTTACATTACAGCCTCTTTCCTCTATTATGCTTCAGTGTGATTATTTGCTCTTTGCATAGGACAGACATTTTCTTTCCTTGGTTTGGTTTCCTTTGGTTCTTTAGGATTGCAGTGAGGGGTAAAATAAGAGCAGAAATGCTTCCCAAGATACACATGTATCATGTTTGTTAATGGACAGCACATCTAATCAAAAGCTCTGTGCTTTAGGGTAGCGGAGAGTAAATGTGACGGTGTGTGGCAGAGGTAGGAAGGTGAACATTTTACACAGTTGGGTGTGATCTACAAAGCAGGCCCAGGACAGAGGAAAGGATGTCAGGATGTTCTCAGTTAAAGATTACCCATTTGATAGTGACGGCACTTTCTCCCCGTCTTTCCATGGCCAAGTGGCATCTGGAGTGGATTTTGTGCTAGCAGACACCGAGGAACATGATTACATTCGGCTAACTGCGCTCTAAACTGATTATGCATGTGCCAAGCTAATGGACTACATTTGCAAGAGGAAAAATAACATCCAATCAATCTCAATTACCGCCGATTGCACCGGCCCCCGAGACAAGGAAGGTAGCCAGCTAACCCCCCCTTTAATGCTCCTCCCCTTTCCCCCAACCCTTGACTGGAAGCGGAGGCCTGTGGCTGATCCTGATTAGGCTCCACCCATTCCAGCTAGTAAGAGTGACCAAGATCTGGAGGTGGATCAGCCTCTCACCTCCACACCCTAGGACCTCCAGCTAGAGGTACGACCACTACTATAAACAAATACAGTATTATGTAAATAGATAATTGTTAAATGTGTTTATTTTAGACCAATCTAATGCAGAACTGAAGTATTTTACACAAACCAACAGTAGGTTATCTTAGCTGCAACAGAATCCATAAGCCTGACCCTTCAAAGAGCAGCTGGATGCCCATCATGCCGTCATCAGAGTTACTCAAATCCCCATGGTCCATGTTAAAAAAAGAAGGTGAAAGTTAGCTTCAACAAATGAGGGACAGTTGGCAGAATGCACAGTGTTCAGAATGGGTATCCCTTAATTGAGGACACAGTACACAGGGGGGGACAGCATCACCCCCCACTGTTTGGTGGCCCAGTGGTCAGGATGACTTGCTGGATCGTTCTGTGGTCTTTTGGAACATTCCAATACATGGGTTGGTGGGGTTGATATTTTTAGAAAGCCCTAATATGGGCCGCATACCACAGACTCTCAAATTATCCCATCCAGCTTAGCCCTCAGTTTAAACCTTCCTTTTTAATTCCAGTAATTACAGGCTCCAATTTATATGGAGCTGTGCACACAAAGGGCCTGTTTAATGCAAACCAGTTTGATTTGGGTGAAGTGTCCCAAGCATCTCCCACATCTTACAGCCTGTTTATGCTGACTTGATGATTTATTTTCTCCCCAAAAAGGTTAAAAACGGTGCTATTTGCATCAGATTTCTTCAGGGAGGAATAAATGAATGGTGATTTTCCTTTTTTCGTTGATGCATAATACACCAAGTGGGTTTTACAGGCATGTGGGGCACTGTGGGTTTCTGCCTGTCAGTATCTTTACCAGGACCATAAATTGAACATAGTAAGAAAACTGTGACATTGTCAAGAGGGGAGTTAGTGCAGCCAAGAAGCTTCACAACCATGTACTTGTTGTCACACTGGTGAGTCATAAACTACTCTAATAATTCTTGTCAACTTTGTGAACATCTTTGTTTTTGAGTAGTGTCTGGGATGAGTAGGCGCATTTGAGGACTACAGTTTTCTCTGGTTGAGAGAGCAGGTTATTTCTGGACAAATGCACACACTCTTAGTTGGAAGATCAATTGGTTTTAAGAAATATGGAGCCATCTTAAGAGGCTTAAGTCATAAAAAATGATCACGCCTGGATGTGTTGTACATATTTAATCCCCCACAGCCTTCCCAGCAGTGTGACATATGTCTCTTCTCTCATAACAACTCGCATGGAAAAAGAGACAGGGGAGAAAAAATAACAGTTTCTTTTGGCCTCATGCTAAGCAGAGAGCACAAAGTCAATGTAATATAAATTGTTCTATATCCTGCAAGACAAAACAAGTTAATCCCTCCAAAGGTGCAAGGAAAGGAGTTTGCCTGAGCCTGTCTTTTTTCTTAGTAAGATGTGAGACAGAGGAATTAAGGCCAAGTCCAGCAGCTAAGGACAAAAAAGAAGAATCACAGACTTGGAAACATGCAATGACCCAACAAATTAAAATATCCAGTGGCAATATTGTCATTTGTATAAATAACGTATGGAAATCTTCCAATTGCCTTCATCTTGGTGGAAACCACAGACTGATGAGCCAAATACTTCTCTGCTCCCCCTAGTCCTCTCTAACAGCTGCAGCAGTAGCCCTGTATCACACCTGCACCTTAATCAAAACACAGAGAATTGATTTCTCTTTTTTACTGTTATTTCAATACAAAGACCCTGTGGGCAGGAAACATGTCTGTCATGCCAGAGGCTCTAAGGAACCA
The DNA here is from genome assembly GCA_028567055.1 of Leptatherina wallacei. Lineage (NCBI taxonomy): Eukaryota > Metazoa > Chordata > Actinopteri > Atheriniformes > Atherinidae > Leptatherina > Leptatherina wallacei. Next base: position 18,455,262 of record JAOXYM010000001.1, read on the forward strand.
TTCATAATGCTGGATGGGTTTCAACTACATGGCATTTCTGAAGGGGTTTAAAATGACTGCTTCACCCTAATTTGTAGTGTAATTAAACTCCATGCTTGAAGCAGCATTTTTCAGATGATGATGATGATGATGATGCCTCCCTTGGGAAAAGATCCAAACATCAGAAGTGAAAAGTAACACACCTGTTCAAGTACATTTTTTGTTGACTTTGCTGTGCAATATAAATGACTTAATAAGAAAAAATAGACAGTTATGATGTTTGTGTGTAATATGCTTACAGCAATAGGTGCTGCCAGCACTTCAATGCGTTTTGAGGTGTGTGCAAGTGCAGCTATGCCAGTTTGGGTTAAGCGTAGACTGGCCAAAGCTGCAGACACACAGGATAGGTACCTAAGTGGAATCAGGCCTGTTAGATTTATGGCCATTTGTTCGGAGAGTGTTCATCCACTGGCTATTATGGAATGATTAGAGGAGAAGGTGAAGCTCCAAGTCCAGCAAAAATCAATACAGCTGTCGAGAACAATTCAGCCTTTCCCGCTCCGAGGAGTATTAGCACCAAACCTCTGTCTCCTAACACTTCTTCATTCGTCTCCAAGTGATTCGGCCCTAAGCTACCAAACTGGCTTCTCCTGCCATGTCCTTCTTATGGCAACAGTGTCCTGTTTTTATACAACAACTGGGAAGGCAACGCTTACATAGCAAAGCTATCATTCATGACTTGGGAGACAGCTGTTGGTGGTGTGGGCAGCACTAGAACATTTACAGTACCTACAGAGTATCTGGCTGGCAGAGAGATGATGAATAGGCATTTTGCCATTTTTCAAAATTGTATGCAAGTTCATGGATGCCTATTTAAAGATGATAAATAATCCCTGAAATAACACTAGCTTATTATTACTTTTGGTTATTTCATAACGTTTCGAACAGGGGAGTCACTGCAAATTTGCAACTGCATTTGCCAAAATTAGAAAAATGTTTGTAACAAATATCTGCATGAATAACATCCTGTTAACTTTTATACTTTTTTTAATCCAAGTTATATTTTCATAAATAATGCGCTCAGTGGTAGGTGTGAGAAAGAAAACTAACCTTGTACAGTTTCAGGCTTGCCTCATGGCGGGAATTGACAGTGTGCATCCTCAGCTTCTCCAGACTGTTAGTGTAGTAGTCGCAGGCATTACACTTCAGGTGCACTGGATTGCCAATGGCCACACATTTAAGGCGCCATTCATTCCCTTTACCCCCTTCTTTGATGTGGGCCACAAGCTGGTACTTCTGCACATGCTTGTCTGTTTTGCAGTGCAGCTGGAAGTTGGCCTTGAGCTGAGTGGTGTAGTGGCACAACTTGCATTGATGAGAGTCTCCCACCACAGCACGCCACTCCTCTTCCGGCAGGCTGCGTTCAGCCCCCATATGCATGCCAAGCACGTCCAGGTTGTCAGTCGTGAAGCGGTTACACACAGCACACTGAAAGAGCTTGAGAGAAGGATCTGTGGTTTGTGATAGACTTTCTCCCAGGGTCATCAGTTCTTCAGAGACCAACTGCCCACCGCCCAGGCGCACATCCATTGGGATTTCCCCACCAACTGTAACATAGGCAAAAGGAGAGGGAGAAGAAGAACAAAGGTATTTAGATCATAGCAAACATGTGTAGGTTAGACAGATTCAAAGTTTACAGCTTACAGCCAAAGTTTAAAGCAATAGTTAAATTTGAAAGATAATTTTATCTCAGGTACTTCTCATCGGGAATACCATCTAACATAAAGAGGTCTCTCTGTTGGTTTGATATAGCATAGAGGATGGTGATCATGCTTTGAGCTACAACTAAGAAATGCCTGGAGTTTTCCACTGGAAAAAAAAACAAAACTTAACACTGCCTGAGAATCTATGCACACACATTATTGTTTTAACATTTCAACTTCATGCCTTGGAGGGGAAACATTTTTTTTAATATTTACTGAAGAACTAAAAAGTCTGCAAGCACACATGACTAAATCAAACCCACTGTCCTTCGTTACAAAATGTATCTATATAAAATCTGCTTCTCTGCTTAGATTCTTCTTCTTCCTTCTCTCCAGATTGCCTTTAAATCAATATGGACACCTAACAGATTAAATCTGCTATGCACACAAAAGGAAGACAAAAAAAATACAGGAACCATATATGCAATGAAACCAATCACATAACTGATTTCTATAGTTTTTGAAAGGTACCTTTAAAAATGAATGCTAAAAAATTTGGTAAAAGGAGATGTTTTTGCCTTTACTTGCTGATCTTTAATCTTCACTGCCCAGACTGACCATGTAGGCTTGACCCGGCTTTATACTAAATAAATTCCAGCAGCTCCTTTTTTATTTATTGCTTCAGTGTGCAGCTTGTTCTTAGACTTTTCTCCATTACCTGGGCTTTTATAGCCAGGAGAGGGAGACCTCTGTCGAAGTCCTCTGAAATCACTAACAGACCCAGCTATGTCAATGACTCCTTACACTCACACAAACACACGGATACACCCACATGCCCACTCATTGTCCTAAACCTGTGTTGTTAGGCACCTTACACCTTCCATGTCTCTACGACTTTCGTACTCCGTAACTATACAAATTCAGTAATTTCCCATACATTTAGATTCTGACTCCCAATTGTTTTTATTGTTAATCATTAGGACAAGTTTCTGATTTATAACTTTGAACTTGTTTTGTCTTAAGTCCTTCAATTTTGAAGCCATGTTAATAAAGTTATGTACTGTATGACATTTTACAATTATGCAACAACAGATTACAAACAATCTTTTTTTTTTTCACAACACAACTATTTTAAATAAATAACTGCTGCTGTGCAGCTTCACAGTGGATGCTAGACACAAAACTTGTCATCTCTCTTTCCTTTTCTTTAATTCCCTTGATCATCATCTAATATCATCCTTTTACTAGCTGAGTCTTGGGAATGGGGATTACCAAGACACTGAGATAATGTGAGTTGAACATTTGTTATGTCTATAGCAATACACAGAGAAAACAAATTTGCACCTCACCCTTTAGCTGTTTGGTCTGAGATTTCCTTTTGATGATAGAGTCTCACACAACATTTACAGAGCCTCATGAACCATACTGCATATATAAAATCAATGTGTGTGTGTGTATGTGTGTGTACAACAGCTATAAGCGTTTCTTAAAATGTGGCCATGGATAACGCCAATTTAATTTCTGGGTCCAGCCAGTTTAATCATCACCTCCCTTGTAATAAGCCTATTACAACTCCCCTCACAAAATGAAGCAGATGACAGAAAAAGGGGGAGAAAGAATTAGTCACAGCAATAAATTCTTGTTTGTGTCTTTGTACAACTGATGACAGTAGGAAGACAAGTCTGAACAAACTGTGTGGTTATAACCGGTCCTCAAAACATTTGGCTATACTGAATTAACCTTACTCTAATCTCCCTTCTTTGACCAAGATAGAATTTATAGCTACAATTACTACATTAAAAAAAAAAATGGAGAACTGAGGTTCAGCAGCACTTTGGGAATAATGATATAAACAGGCTGAGGGTGACTGCCTGTGGGAAGGGCATGGAGTGGAGAACGTCGAGGTTTGGCCCTTTAACCCTAGAAATCAATTATATCTGAGGGTTCTATATGCCATTTGGCACACTTCTTACTATAAATGATTGAATTGTATTACTTGTCATACTGGGCTTGTATATTAGAAGGTTTTACCACTGATGGTAAGGACAGGGCATTATGAAAAATAAACTAAAAGGTGATGATAAACCGGATTTGCCTAACTGTGGTAAACAGGGACATTACCTCTTATCCTTTTGTAAAGTATAAATTCAATTTAAAAATGAATAACTGTCATGGATTACTGCTAACTGATAATGATTCAAGATGCAGTATATTTCAAATCGAAATGGTTTCCAGATTATATAAACTTAAGTTTTACTTGGTGGTTTTTTGTGTAATAAGGGAGATTTTCAATATTAAAAAAGGCAAAATAAGGCTCACCAAGTGCAGGGCCCAAGGCAGCCATGCTGGGGTCCAGATGAAAGCTCCCCATCAAAAACTGGGCCTCAGCTCCAGCTGGGTCTATCTTGAGGCCTGGTGGAAGGCTCATGTTCTGCGTCAAGTAATATTGGTAGAGCTCAGCCTCCGACGGAGAAGGCATGGCTCCCAATCCAAGTCGTCCATGCTGCATCTGAGTCACATTCTGCTGGAGGAGCATCATGTTGTGCATGTGCTTCTCACTGGTCATGTGGATGCGAAGGTTCCGTGCCACATTGGTCTCGTAGTCACATACCTCACACCGCCAAGTGGGTTTGCTCTTCGGCTTGGTTGGCGAGGGGGCTCCACACGGTACGGACATATGGGTAGAAGACTGTGTAGGATGGTGATGTGGAGGGTGACTGGCCTGGGTTGCTGAAGGAACAGCTACCACTCCTCCTGGGGTATGTCCAAATACTTGCTCCTGCCCAGAGCCAATAGAGCCTCCATTCTGCAGTGTCTGCATGTTGTTCAGGTGTTTATCCGATTGCATGTGGATGCTTAGATTACCCTTTGTGGTAGTGGAGTAGTTACACACCTGGGGAACATAGCACATTTTCTCTTGAAATACAATAAACTTCACATACATTAACTTTTCAAATGAAATTGTATCTTACATATTCCTGATATACACAAAAAACTTTGAAAAACTTTAAATAAAAGGAGCATTTCTGGGTTTCATACCTCACACCGGAAGGGCTTATATCCACAGGTATAGCTTTCTCCACGAGCCAAACGAGGGTGACTCTGACCACTGCTGCAATACACACAGGAGCCTCCAGAGTCTGGGTGTTTCTCTTTCATGTGGGCCTCCAGTGTCTGCTGGTACTTGTAATGCCAGTTGCATTTGGGACACTTTAGTGTCTTGCATGAGTTCCTTGAATGCATCATGGTCATATGACCACCCAAAGAACGCGAGGAACCTAGAACAGTGTCACATTTAGGGCACTCAACCCCACTTCCTCCACTCCCGCCATGGCCATGGTTCTGCGAACAATCACCCATTCCTGTTAAATCACAGGAACCCCCTGTGAGGGGGAGGGAGTGACCATGAGATGAAGGGTGGAGGTGATGATGATGGTGGTGCATGTGATGATGATGCAGAAGTGCTCCATTTTCTTCCTCTCCTGCTGGGCAATCATTTGGTTCTGGAGCTGTGGCACTATCTCGATTGGCACTTTCATCAGCAGCAGCATTGGAGGACAGTGGGGAGGAGGAAATGCCAGTTGTGTCATCCTCGCTCCGTCTAACGGCAGCTGCCGCCATTGCCATGGAACCAGTGGGTCCCTGGCAGTTAAAGCTCAGAGGGAGCTCTGAGGTCCTCCCCCCACCATCTGCAGCTGAAGCCTCTTCCTTGACAGAGGAGGAAATGGAAGCAAGGGCTTTGCTGTTGAATGTGGAACTGGCTGCAGAGGTGCAGACAGAAGGCTGAAGAGTGCTACTAGGCATTAATAAAGGAGATTTGGAAATGCTTTGGTTTGAGACAACTGGTTCCCCCACCTCACCCCCACCACTGCTACTGTTACCACCACAGGTCACTGCAGTGCTTTCTGCCTCCATCTCGTCGTCATCCTCTCCTAATAATAGTTCTTCCTCTTCTTCTGAGCTCCCCATCTGGTTAGATAGGTGTGCCTTGCTTTCATGTTCCTTGGTGTTCCCATCTACTCCCTTACATGCCAACTCTTTCCCCACAGACTCCTCTGTTCTCCCTCCCTGTTTGGGCAGGGCACTGGAGTCTTTGGCAGAGCCTGGAGATGAGGTAAGAGTGGATGCTTTGGGACTGCTCAGCCCACCAAGAGAGAAGACTGAACCAAGTGGGGTTTGTTGCTGCTGCTTTTGCTGGAGTCCAGAGTCAGAGTCTTTGTTTAGGAGGGTCTCACTGCCTCCACTGCTGCTTCCAGGCTCCAGATGGACACCACTAAATGTGCCATAGAAGCTCTGACCAGAGTTCATGGGGACCAGGGTGGGTGGCAGAGGAGTGCTCTTATTTTTTGGTTCCAGGAAACTAATGAGGGGCTCTTTGTCCTTCCCAATGCCCTGGATGATGGCAGAGGCATGCTTGTCCGCTAGCAGCCGGCGTTCTTCCTCACACAGTGTCATGCGGTGATCATGGACAGCATGAGTGGCAAAGGAACGGGCATAGCCAAAGGACAGCTTGCAGAGAAAACACATGAGAATGGGTTTACCCTTGCCATAAAGGGCTAGCCCATCGAATTTGGAGAAATCCACGTTGTTGGGAACATCTTTGGATACACAGGACTTCTTGGCAGACCCATCGCTGTTCAGGTAATCCTTGTTGCTTTTGTGCCGCACATCAAAGACACGGAAACTGTGCAGGACAGGGCTGAGGCCTGCCATCGTTGAGGTATTGGGAAAACCTTGGTCTGAATTGCCAAACCACTTCCCAAAAGACGAGGCTATGTGGAAAGTGTTGATGATCTGTGGGTAGACCGAGGATGAAGTCCCAGCAGGTTCCCCCGGTTTCCCCCCACTCGTGAGAGAGTTTGTGGGAAGCAGGCCAGGTACCATGCCCCCACTACTTTGGATCAGCTGACTGAGGCTCTCCACAATGTAAGCAGATCCATCTGGCTGATAGACTATCTCTCCAGCCAGGTTTTCAACATCACTGGTCTCCTCTTCTTCTTCGTCCTCTCCTTCTTCACTCCCACTCTCAGGTGGCCCCTGCTGTTGTGTGGGCTGATGTCGCAAAAGAGTGGGTATGCCCCCTCCCCCTGATGCTATTGGCACACCAGGAAAGGGTTGAAGACTTGGGAAACAGCTGTCAATCTCCATTTCATCTAAGTCCTCAGATTCTTCTTCTTCTCCACAGCTCACTCCCTCCTGCTCCACCTCCCCAAGACCCTCTCCCCTCGTATGCAGCTGGCCTATGGCAGAACTATCACAGTGGGCCTGCGGTGATGTCTGTTTTGGCTGCTGCTGCTGGGACTGTAGTTCTCTCACCCCGTCATGAGGTGCAATGGCGTTTTGGGTTTGGGAGGGGTAAGGAGCAGAGAGAGACAGGGCATCCAGAGAAGGGGCCTGGTTGCTGCAAGTGACCTGTGAGTTTGACTGATCGTTCCAGGGCTTTGGTGGTTGCTGCTGCTGGGAGGAGCCGAGCCCATCGTCTGTCCCAGAAACCACGGGAGACTCACAGCTGTCCATGCTGATGCCTACATGAGGCGTTCATCGCATCCAGGCCTGCAGAGATACATAGAGGAGCTTGTTTTATTGTATATACTATACACAGGCATACACAACTCATAATATATCATGCTAAAGTTAGAAACGACAGGATACATCTTCAAAAAATTTGCTATGTCTATTAAGGAAATATCAGGCACAGAAAATATGAAAAGAGCCCCACGCAGAGGTACCTTGAAAGAAGAAAATCAAATGTATGGCACACTGGATGAGAGACAAAAGTCTGAGATATAATTGGAAAACTGACACCATGCTCATTACGCTAGATTAGGCACTTAAACACAATACCTGAGACAAGCACTAATAAGCCGTCCATGATTCATCTGCCTGCCATATCGCAAAGGTACCATCTTTTATCTTCACCTTCCAAACAACACCCCTAATCTTATATTCTGCAAATCCTACATCCGTTTTTAATTAACTTGCAGTCAGACTAACTTAATGGATCAAATAGATTCCTTGTGAGATAATTAGACACCGAGAAGCCACCCATCAGCACATTGCACATTTACATAACTGGAAGAAAAAGTGAAAATGTGCTGTCAAAAAATAAAAAATCCTTCAGAGTATCTGTGTTATAACTCTAACTTAAGCTGTTCACTTATACAATGCATATACCAAGTGCATTATAGAGATGAATCTGTCTGAACTCTAATTTATGCAATAAAAGGCATAATTTTCTATACGCTCAAAATACATAAGCTGCATTGGGATTTCATTGCAGCTGTGTTTAGATTTTGCATCCAATAACCTCTATGCTTTGCCTGGTTTCAAACACTACAGCCATCATCCGCCTCTGAAATAATAAATGGGAGCTGAGCTTTCGGGAGCTGGCCATGCCCCGAGCAACTGAGAGGCCCAACACAGGCTGCAATTTAGAGCGCAGAAGAGATAAAATGATAGTGCAAGATACTGCTGAGCTAATAATTTTATTAAAGGGATGCAGCCAACATTGATTAAAGGGGGCAATCGGGCTGAAACCAATAACTCTGGGCTGCCCTTTAACCCACCAGTACTGAATATTACATGAGCAAAGTTTCCCGGCACCAAGCTCACTGCCATGTCCCGGTTGATTAGCACATTCACTGCTTGCACTTGATTTATTTACTTATTTACTTAGGGATGCAAATTTCAGCTGTGATCAAAATGGAGTCTACCCCCACAGCCGAACATATTAACCACTGAGGGAGAGGAGAGATTGATAATGTCTGTCTGCCTCTTCATGAATGTCTGATGAAGCTTACCTCCAACACAACATAGCCTACCTGCGACCTCTCCAGCCTATATGCATTCCCATTGCAAAAATAATGCACAGCCATAGAGATGTGCTTTTATACTAAGGCCTAAGTATGAACCATAACAATTCAGAAGAGGAAAGAGCGAGATAATTATAAAGATAGAAAACTTTTTGCACTGGATACAAAAGAAAACATTAAGTATTACTGCAAATATAGTGTTTTTTTATTTTTATAAATGCATACACATTTATGACAAAACAGTCCATGAACAGATTGTTTTGTTTAATGCCACAGAAGCTCACCTCGATGACCTTTGAGTTACTTTGCATACAAAATGATGAGACATTAGACTGGCTGGCTTATTAACAAGATTGCTTTATACAGCTGGGCATGATTTAAAGATGGCTGCCATATTGAGTGAGGGGATACTAGCCCTACTGGTCTGTATTTATTATCTGCTCCATTAATAAAAGGCTATGAGCTCAACAGCCATTTCACAGAAATGGACAGAGGGCAGTGAGAATGAAGCAAGAAAAAAAAAAGCCACATATCAAACACAGAGATCCTTCAAACTGAAAGCAAGTGGATAAACTGTGCAAAATGAAGTGAAAAAAAAGGTGGAAAATGAGACTTGTCTAAAAGATCTGTCTCATAGGAAAACATCTCCATGTCTGAACATGGAGTTTTTCACACTTCATTCCTGTAATCTATCAGCCCCTCCTCTAGATTCCACTGCCTGTCTCGACCAGGCCTGGGAACACTGGGCCCACATGCACAACTAGCAGTTAAGACTTCTAGTTAACAATGACCTCCTCTTTTCCTTGATGAGTATGAACAAGCAGAGTACAGTACACTGTACAGAGGGTATACAACCATCAATTCCCATTACAGCTTCAAAATACCACAACCAATTAGAAGAAGACAGGTTAAAACGATGACTTTTGATCAGAGCTGGAGTACTTTGGAGTACAGTTTAGTGTGTCCACTGCTTACAGAAAACAGGATTGCCCTTTAAAATCAAGATGGTGTAATTCAATAACCTGCAGTGGTTACTGATGAGCAATGGGATTGTCTGGAGTCGGAAAGTCGCAGATGGACCAACTGATATAACGCTGTTTGTCTCTCTGAGGTCTGCCTGGCTCAGTGACACCTGTTTAAAGCAGGAAAAGCTTTAATCTCTGGGAGGCACTAAACAAGTACGGGAGACAGACAAAGAGACGCGGTCGAACTAAAGGGGAAGTGGAGGAGGCTGGTGTATCCGAATGCTGACTGTGTTAATAACCACAAATCAAAATGATGAAGCAAGCCAGCAAAGGTGACTATCACTGAGTATCATTATTAGTGGTTATATACTGTATGTAGAAAAGAAAATATTCTTTTACATACTGGCTCTACAACAAATGACTGTACCATGGCTCTTGCCCTTGCATTGCATTGCATTGTAATTCTGAATGTGGGCCCACTGAGTTGACAATAAGCAGACTGTATGCAGCCAAAACAAGCCTTAGCTGACAATATGAGATAATCACAGGGAAGAAAAGGCTGGATTCCTGAGCTGATCTAAGGGAGAACATGCTGATGCACACGGCCTGACTGTAGGACTTTCTACTGTCACCTGCATTCAATGGGCATCATTCACCAATATCTTCTTACAAATCTTCTTAAATTTGTTCTAGTACAATAGAAGTTTTTTTTTATAAAAACCCTCCGTCAGATTCATGAACGTGTTCATATAGACCACAGAATTATTGGTATCTTTCCTCTTAGATTGGTGAATCTAGCAATTAGCAGAGGAATCTTGGAGTCTGGGAGAAAACTGCACATATGTTGATTTTGTTCAAACGTGTCAGCAGTCAGATGTTCATTAAAGTACTCCTGAATGCCACAATTTTCCTAAAAAGTTTGTAAGTAGGATTTAAGAACAAATTTGTTCGTAAAAACAGTTGGTTAATGAGGTCCAATGACTATGCCACAGTTACTTTGTTCTGTCTTTTGCTCTCCTTTCCCAAACAAGAAAGTCATATTCACCCCCTCCTTAACAGATAAGGTTAAATCTTGTGCAAAGGCCTTAGTTCTAATGAACAATCTTAGTGTGGGTCTGGATGTCATTTAGTGAGGGGCAAAATGAGATAGGTTTTAAGTTATAGGTCTTTTCATTAGGTGGGATTTATCAGCCAACTAAGGGAGGAATTAAAGGCCAAGGAACCATCTGATTATAAGCAAAACCTGATCATCTGCATTGAAGGCTTGGTCTTCCCTCCAGAGAACCCTGCTCTAGTGTCCTGAGGGAATTAGCTCAGACTCAGATTGTGAAAACTATAGGCAGAGTAGGGCCCTGATTCTCATGCCTAAGCACTTCTACATCTGTAGTGAGGGTCCTTCCCCTTAAAATTGTAAAACGCAGTTTCTCAATATGCCTCGAGGAGCACTAACAACACACCAGATCTGATTTTCAATTGTTCCTGGTCTGTGTCTGCTCTCTGAGCCATCACAGAGCATGGCCAGCCACCACAAGGTAAGGGGCGCTTATTGGAAAATCAATGGCGTGAACGCTAAGCAAGTTACAGGAAGATGTGGGAAGGAAGGATTCTTATTGATAAAGCAGGAGAGAGCTTTTGATGTTGCACTAGGGACATGCTCATTGACGGGGAACCATTGTAGTCCTCGGGCAGAGTAAAGCCTGGGTTTATCTTTTCGGTTTGTTCTACTTAATCACCAATAAAAGGCATGTATGCATCACACTCTTTAACATAAGTACACTTTAATGCTTAACACAGCTTTGTGAATTTGGGCTTTAACACTTTGCGCTATGAGGGAAATTACAGTACATTTCAAACATTGCACTGCCAGTGCCCTTTTGTACTTTTTTGTTCATTTCGTTCTTCATCTGTCATTGCCTTCTAAAAAACAACCAAAAAACAAAACACTCACTTATACTTAACAAATACGCCTAATCCTGAACTGAGGAAGAAGTTGGCTACCGATTAGTCTACAGTCTGACCGGTGTTTCACTGTACATAATAATGAATGAATACATGCATGACATTGTAAATAGCTTGATTTTATCATAAAATGTTGCACCTGTTTCACCTTTATAAATTTTTTAAGAAAAAGAGTAGTCTGAAAGGAAAAAAGAAAAATTGCAGTATCAATTTCAGAGCTGTGATCCAAAAAAATCTGTAATACACAGTTAACTATTATAATTACTATTGTAATTTTGTTAGGTACATAGAGTTCTTGTTCATTTTTATCCCTCACGCTCTAGCCCTGACAATTAACCATCTAGAGCATTGTTGTTTACTGTGTGCTGTAAATACTCAGTTTACTATTCTTCTAATGCAGACATAAGGATGCTCCAACTGCAGGAGGCAAAAAGTCACCTCAGGTCGATGGCACTCAGCCTGTAAACAGGGCTTCCCGTAAAATCAATGATCTTCAGTGGGAGCTATCAGTCTATGGAACAGAAATAGCCCTGCCTATGTTGAGTCTAAGGCAGGGAGGAACAGTGCTGTTTACACGAGTGTGCATGAGCACAGGAGGCTGGTCACTGGCGTTTCTGTGTGAATTTCTCAAATACAGCAGAACTGAGACATGTATCCTCTGTCATGCATGGTGCTAGGTGCTGTAGAGGCTAGATGACAGCTTACAGATTCAATTAATCTAGTTTTGTGCTGGAACAAATATACAACATACAGCAAAAATAATCCTTGCTGATAACAATATGAGCACGCTAAAATACCCTGGAGGTAACATGCCGATTGTTTTAGCTTCACAGCACTCAATTTTAGTAAGCATTTTCTACTAGCGATACTGGCCAGAGAAGGCAAAATTGATTTGTTTGTAGTATCAATTGCCTCCTTTGTTAATAGACCTGAAATAAAACCTTGAAAATGATTTTACTCTGTACACAACACCATCACATTGTGCTAATCCATTCCATGTTGCAGAACGGAAGAAACGTTACATAAGACAAAGTAGCAGTGAAATCACAGTGCAGAACTGTGTGTTACTTGTACGCAGAGGGTAGCCTGATTAAATGATCAAGACTGGAGCGCATCTAACCTTCAAAACCCTGCAGAAAGGATTGATACTATACAAAAGTGTTTCCCCTGTTTTGGAGGGTGTGATAGAAACAGCGTGCTAGTGTAATTAGAAGAAGTTAATTAGCTGAGGGTTAATTACTGGGTTCTGCAGAGCGATGTGGTGAAAGACCTGGTGGGGTGGCAAAGCAGAAGGAAGCGGCGAACACACAGCAGGAAGCTCCCAGTCTCCCACCAATTAGCAAACAGCATGTGGGGTGGGAGGGGGGGTTCTCTGGTGCACTCCAAGTACAAATGTGAGAAGCCTCGTGTAATTTCATTTAAACCTCAGTACAGAGGAAGAGATACAGTGAGAGCAGGCTAAATGTGCGTGGTGTAAGAGACTTTTTATTTTTGTTTTTGTAAACAACAAAAAAAACATTTACCAATAAGTCAAAGTGAAATGAAATTTTAAATAAAAAAAAAAAACAATGACATCCAGATTTCTGAATAATTAAGAACACAAAAAGTGAGCAGGAAATATAATTGCTACGAAAACAACTTCTTCTTATTGCGGTTCTTCATTCTGAAAGACTGCACTGTTATTTTCCTCCTATGTCCCAAGTGGTTTGTTTAGAAAGCTTTGTAATTTATAAGCGCATAAATTATCCTTGGAATTAAGGTATTGATGTATAATCAGAGAAGGGCTATTGGGCACAAACTAACGTTCACCCCCAGGCAACCCAGTGCAGGGAGCACTGGTATGTATTCACACACAGTAGGGTGTCTGTAAATTGAAAGGAAAAGTGAGAGAGACTTTCAAATACTTATCAGATTGGTTAGATACACATCCTCCATATCTGCCCAATTTTAGACCAACAGACATGGATGTTGAATGATTTGGAACGGTTTGATATGGAGCCTTACATCCTTTAGCATGAAGTGCTGACTTTCTCACAGTGTGGAATGCAGAAAGGCTGAGAGAATAGTCAATACTTTGTGCATTCATCTGTCAGGGACTAATCATGATTCCTGAGAATACTCCTGAATTTAAAAAGTAAGAATTTCAGAAAGATATATTTGTGGATATGTGATGTGTTCAGCTGTGTTTCAGTATTTTTTGCAGATTAAAAGGAAAGAGAGATGGGAGACCTAGATGCAGATTGTTAGATTATGATATGTAAGCAGCCAGAAAGCCAAAGACATGTGTCCTCTGAAAGGTCATGGACGAGGGAGAAATATGCTGACCAAAGTTCTCAGTCTCAGGACCTTCATTTCTACTAATTATCAAGTCCCTATATCTGCTGGAAACAGACATTCTCTCCAGAGAGGATGGAAGTGAAATTTGCTAAGTACAGTGCTTTCAGAGCTTCTGTTTGCACTCTGTCCATTTCATTTACTCTGGTATAACAGTATGAGGCTTGTAGGGTGGGGTTAACATAACCAGCGACCACAACTTGTAAAGAACGGAACACGGTCTTCCAGGGACTATAAGGTGGGAAATTGATTCAAGTTGTTTTAAACAACTTAAAGTCCAGATCATTTTGTATTATGAAGACATATACAACACACAACTCCCACATGTGTACATGCAAACCTTTCTACAGTGTTTCAGCTATGGCAGGGCAACCACAAACACAGTTGTTAAAGTGATCAATACCATTGAAATATTAAACCTCAAGAAGCCACATTATTGATTGGGAGGGCAATGATAAAACGGTTTATCATCACAATTGTAGGGCTTTATGTAAATGTTTTGGAGAGACCATCAGCTGCACATTCACCATGGACTGTGACTAAATTAGACCCCCCCCCCCTCCCACTCCATTACTTTACCACCCTAAACCTGAGGGATTGGGGTGGGCAGGGAGATGTCATTACCACTACTTCTACATCCATTATGGTAGCTAACACTGATTAGCAAACAGAGCCCCTGTTGACCAACGGAGAACAGGAATATCCCAAGCTCTGAGATAATTTTTATGGGATCTAAAGCAGGTATCACACTGATTTAAATATACAGATGGAGAGGACATAAAATGCAAGCAAGGATACATTTAAGGATCATACCCTTACCGACAGATCGGGGACATGAATGAGATGTCTAATGCCGAGCCTTACTGTGTTATCTGAAAAACAAATACCTTAGTAATGACCCAGTCCTGCACCTGGTAAAACACAGGCTTCACAGCCACCTGGAATTAGACAAATATCCATAGCTGAAGACTCTTAAAGGTATAGGCTCAAAAATTTTAGTGAACACAAATTTGTTTTGTAATTCTGCTTATTCTGAGAGAGAAAAAAGCATACAACTGCAAATCTACCATGTAATGTACAGAAACTGTAAAAAAGAAAAACATTTATAACTAAGAGGCTAAGCTAGGACACACGTAGTATACTATGAGGAGAGAGTTAGGTCACACAGAGACTTGGAGAGTTAGGGGCAGTGTTCGGTTAAGTGTCTAAACCTGAGCAGGGTGATAAGATCCCTTTTAGAAGGCATGTGAAGGCCAAATGACCAGGAAACCTGAGAAATGTGGGTGAAAGCTGTCTGGGGTGAGAGCAGAGAGGAGGAAAGTCATGCAGTGTTATGTGTGGAAAATGGAAACTCACTATCTCTTTTACACACCTCATACTGAGGAGCAGTGCAGTCCCATCCACATAAGCTTGTGTGGGCACATACCATATCATGTGTGTGAGCACATATCCAGACACACGCACACAAACACACACACCCATGCACATAAAGCAGGGATTAGAGAGTGTCCCAGTGAAACCATTCTGTGGAAATTATTTCTTTCCAGAAAAAAAGCATGAAAGCCAATGGTGACCTGGCCTCTAATTCTAGAGTAGGATATCCTGGATAAATAATTAGAGGGTTTCTTTGAAGACCTTGCACAGCTGAACCATTCACTCCCCACTTCACATTTGCTAAAGTCATTAATGACAAAGATTTAAAAAGGAAAAGCGAAAATCTTTCTGGTACACAAATACTTTTTTTATGAGACCTGGCCCAAATTCCCCTCTGCTGAAGCTAAGCTGAAGCCCTTATCCTGGGAAAGAACTGCAACCGTTTCAAACAATAAACCTCAGGAGAAAAGTGTTTTCTATTGCCTCCTTCCTGCTGAATTAAAGACAGTTAATTAAGTTTTTAGGTTCTTTGTCTTTCACAAAAGTAAGTGGGGAAAATATATATTTCTCAACTTTCTCAACTCCAGATGTGAAAAGAAACTCTTAAAATTTTCAGTCAGGGACATACACTTCCAGTGAGTGCTTACACAAAGTCGCTGCATGAGTCATGTCTTCAGTAAGCTGTATGGCTAAGCTGGGTCCCTGACAGCAGGAAGGAATCACACAAGTGAAATTCCCAACAAGGGAAAATAGACCCAGCAATGTGTTCTTTATATCAGATAGAACATCTTCAAATATTTTGCCAAGAAAAAATAAAAGAAAAAAAGAGGAAAATTTAAGAGAAGCCCTCTGAGTGTTAGTTTACATGTCAATGAGATTCCTAATCTTTACACCAGTAGTTTGTAAACACAGCACTCATAAATCAGGTCTTGATGCAATCGTCATCTTAAAAGGAGAGCAGAGCTTGCCCTACAGTTTACAAGGACAGATTCCAAGGCAAACCTTGGAAGGTGATGTGCATTCTTCTGAGTAAAGCTGTGATGAGGAACTGTCAACAGAGGAAAACGGGAGGTAAAACAAAAGAAAAACAACTTGTTAAGTGTATAACAAGGTGGCCTGGAGGGCAATGCTGAAAGACACCTCAACACTTGACTCTGAAGTGTTCAAGGAACATCAAACGACCTTTCTGTAGCTACGCTGAGCACTGACAGGGACGACCACAGAGCATAGAGACCCTTGTGTGAAGAGAAACACTGCTATTTGGCAGGAAATAAACAGGAAAAATGTGACTAAAAGGCAGTCCCCTCTACATTACTCATAATAAGTGTTCATATGCACTAAATCTGAGCCACAGACCTCCAGGGAGATCTGACAGTGAGGGAAAGCTGCTGCCATCACATTACAAAACAGACAGGGAGTAACTTATTTCTAAAATGTATTACAGTTAAGATATTCCTTGCAGATCATGTCTGCTTCTGAGTTGTATAGCTAGGAGGTGTGTGGCTGTTAAGTATAGACAGGAGGCTTGTGTGATGAGATTGGTCCTCCTTGACAAGCTGCGCAGATTGAGAATTGGGGCAGAGTCAAAGCAAAATGACTGCACAGAAGCTGAAAGAAAATTAACAAAATTCTGACCATTACAGCTCTTGGCAACTCAAAGGCTGGAAAAAATCTTGGCACAAGGGAAACTACAAGTGTCCAGACCCTTTGAGGTGGGTAGCCACATGAATGGGGTGAAAAGACATGAGACAAACAAATGAGCTAAGAAAAAGCAAAAAGTGATATTTTGAAAAATGTGAAGTGTGTTAATAAGTTCCTCCTCTTCCTTCCTTCTCCTGGCCAGGTCTGAGTGTTATGACAGCTACAGTGCTGTGGTGCTATATTTGAGAAAGACCAGCCTTCTGTCCCTCATATCCACACACACACTGCAGCCCTTGTTCATCTGCCTTAATGAAATGGCCACATGCCTCCTCTCATCCCAGAGTGGCTTACACACTGTAGCACCTGGTAGATATAAATCAGCCCTACTGAGCTGTATTTGGGAAGTGAGGCATTAAGCATGACATGGGCTGTCAAAGTTCACATCGTACCGACCGCAACATCTAGTTGAACCGCTGTGGAACAGACCCGAAACCAAGGAACAGGCCTACCATCGGCCTCTTATCTTCTGCCTCCCAGCTCTGCATGACATAGCTGCCACATCTGGGCCCCAGCTGGGCAGCCTGCTGAGCACAGCATAGTCCAATAAGGCAAGGTATTGGAACTTTAGAGCACCCATGCTCAATGGTTTCATGGTAAGACTCTTTTTAATGATACATAGTCTCAAAAACAATCAGTTTAAATATATATATTTGCTGGTATTTATCTTTGAGCTTCCTTATCAGTGAGCTGTGAGGAGGCTTGTGGGTATTATTACAGTTTTTAAGTGGTTGGTTCTATTTCTGAGCAAGGAGATAAAAGCAGCTGTGTGTTGTGCCAATGTAGTCTGTGTGTATGTGAGTGTGAGTGGAATTTCAGTCACGTGAGCCTGGGGTCTGAGGGTCAATTGCTGCAAGAGAACCCACACATTCCTTAGAGGACAGGCACACATTTTTAGTCCATGGGCATTTGTAGGTTTGAATCTGCTTGGATGAAAGCATGCATGCATGCATGCATGTGCAAACATAACAAACTTGCCAAAGCTACTGTTTTCCATGACTCAAGCTAGATTTTATCCCAAAATTTTTTTTCCAGAATGTACATTACATTAAATAACTAACTCATTACACAGAAACATAAAAGGAGGGATGAAAGATCTCTCCTTAAAAAATAAAAATATGAAAAAAAAGGTTATTTTCTTGGTTATGTGCTTTTGAAAATGAATGTTGGGCTCTTCTTTCATGGATGCTAAATCAGAGAGCAGAGGTAATGCAAAGGGTTGGAAGCAAAAAAAAAAAGAAGTCTTGAATAAAAGGAACGGATTAACTGAAATTGAATGTTTTATTACATCAACATTATATCCCTTTAAACCTTCACTGTTGCGCAATTAGGTCAAGGATCATGTGGTTTAAGCCAATGATGGATGCATCTTATAGGAGGAATAGCTAGCATTGGAAAGAGCAGTAACAATATTAGTGCATTCATTCTGTTGATTCAGCTTATGGAAGCAAGCACATGCTAGTGGGACAAAAATTGCTCTGTGTGCTGCTGAGAATGCAGGCAAAACCAGTTTAGAAAAGGTAAGCATCAGAAGATCGAATTCTCAGATAGGATAAAATGATCCTATACCTAACATCTGCAGATCTGCTAAGTGTAGACTTCATTTAGAATTGGCAAACGTCAACATTCCCTCTGTGCACCCATGTACACATGTGCATGCACACATATTACATCATGGATTAGGGCTTCAAAGAGAGATGAAAGGAGTGATTACATGACACAAAACTGGACTGGTCTTATACAAACAAGGGTAAAAATCATTCATTTAAAAAGCATATATTCTAATGGATTGGCAAATAATAAATAAAAAAATTGGAGATTCTTTTTTTTTTTCCCACAGGAAAATAACACAGACTCAGTGGCAGAAGACTCAGCACTGCCTCATGGTCCTTGTAAACTACACATTTCTTACATATCTAATTAATGATGTCATTGTTTTGACTTTGTAAGAGCATGCCAAGGAAAAAGACTAAAAAGATCTAACTATGACGATTGATTTAAGTGTACTAAAGAAAAGAGAGAGATGGGCAAGTACATTCTAAGCATTTTGAATCTTAAAACTCAACACTTAAACAGCTCTTTTCAATCCATCACAGGCTGTAAGAATATTTTGCACACAAAGGCACAAGTGTTACATTAAGCATCAGCCAGCTATAGCACCATATTGTGAATGAACTCTTGTAATGAAGCAGTGAGTTTCCACTCAAGCAGCTATGCCAGCATACTGATCACGGCTAAGCGTCTTCACACTTGCCAACTAGAAATGGGAATGCAGCCATGAGGCTGAGAAGGGAGACGCATGTATGTGCACAACACACAAAAACATGAAACAAACCATATATCACTGTAAAAAACAAAAAAAAAAACAAATAAGAAAATACCCACTTCTTTTTGTGTGCATGAGCAAACTCGCTTATCCACATTTGTGCTCACCTCCTCTTACATACAGGCAGAAAAAAAACATGTCAGCTAGGAGGTGAGAATTAGAGCAGGGCCAACTGGCTCACCCTGAAAGTTCAAGTTGAGTGCTACTACAAATTACAGGTTGACAGCTTTAACTGTCCCTGGAATGTGTTTCTTACAATGTATGTGCATGTTGGAGTTTGCTAAGCCAACTGCCTCCAGACAGCTGTTCTGGATGAGCTTTTTACATGTCACAATTATATCCAACATACTCAGATGTTCAAAAAAAGAACAGTATTTAACAAAACTCTATATTTCTCCTCAACAGAAAACTGGACTACAATAATAGATGGAGTATAGAGGGAGCTCCAGATCAACATCCTCGATGATAGTACCCCCTGCTCCATGTCTAACAGATGCCCCTATATTTGAGCTGTGTGGATAGAGAGTGATAGGGCCAGTGTAAAACGAGAGGGCGACTAATTGGTTCATAACCTGTAATTGGGGAGAAGTAATTGGAGTGGACTCACAGATGCCAGGTGCGTCTTTGGGAGGTGGGGCAGTGGTTTGCCCTTTGGCTGGCTATAAGAGTGTGCTTGTGTTTGTATATGCAAGGATGGGGCTACACACAGACTGGTTGAAGGGGGAACACAATACTTTAACAGCAAGGGTCCCCAAAGAATACAGTTTAGGTGTGACGTGTGCCGAATAGCTCCTTGAAACCACATGAAAGTCCATGAACAAAAACCTGAATTCAGCACAACCACACCCAGTGTAAATAGGCATACATGTATATACACACCAACTCAAACAATACACATACATACTAGGGCTGAAAGATATATCGTTATTGTATCTATATCTAGATATGAACATTCAAGATATTAATATCGAAAAAGCAACGATATAAATGACGTAGATTTCCCCCGCGCTCGTCCTGGAAGTCACAATAAACTTCATTTTTACGATTGCCAATGAATGCACCTAGCCAGCCAACCACAAACCTTATTTCATGCTTGCTGTAGATCGACAGCTGAAGCCAGCCAATGACAAACATATGACGGAGACTGACGCACACACACACACACACTACATCCACAGCGGGGAAATTAAAAAGAAAGAAAGAAAAGTGACATGAGTGCGATAGATAATGCGGCCGGTGGTGGTGCAGAATCTGATTTGGTGCCAAAACATAAATCATCCTCCATTATTTGGAGGTATTTTGGATTTAAAAAGGATGATATGAACCAGAGCCAGGTGTTGTGCAAGTCGTGCTTGGCGAAAATTGCAACAAAGCAAGGTAGCACAACAAACATGTTTCACCACCTGAAACAACACTATCGCGTGCTGCACAAAGAGTGTATGGCAATGAGAGAAACACTGGGGACTTTTCAGTCATCCCAAAAGTAGCCAAAGAAAAATTTGATTGCTGATGCGTTAGCATTACACCGTGTGAGTCGCCATCAAGGAGCAAACTACGTCTTAGAAATGAGAAGCCTATGCAGAAGTACCAAAAATTGCAGTTCCCCCCTCCTCCGCTAGGTGCTGGCTGCAAAACAGAGCAGATTCCCTTTGACTCCCATGTTAAAAAGGCCAACTTCACAGCAGAAATAAACATGTTTACAGCCTGGTTCAAAAAACCATTTTAG
>JAOXYM010000001.1:18486047-18513385 GCA_028567055.1 Leptatherina wallacei
ACACACACACACACACACACACACACACACACACACACACACACACACACACACACACACACACACACACACCAACAGGAACAGGCATGAGTACAGCCAGCACTTCACTCCACTGCCATGCCAAGATATTACAATGTACCAGCCTTTTCTTCTCTCTACATGTGCGCGTCTGCTTGTGTTTGTGAATGCATATTTTAATGTACTACTCTAGCAGATGCCATGTCATGACTTCTCATTTGTTAATCTACTGTTGCTCCCATTACCCTCATGTTTTCCTTGTCATCTTTGTGCTCTGTCACTCTGGATGGCAGCGTAGTGCAAAGCCTTATCCTGATTCAGCCAAACCTTTTAACTTGGTAGCCCAAAGCCTGGCTTGACAATTACCAAATCTGCTCAAACCTCCACTATAGGTTCAATGAACACAAGAGAGATGAGAATTCTCATGCTCCCTATGAAATCCTATGTCCCATCAGCCAGTATTATAACACTGACTAGACACAGGGTCACTGTGGGCAGAAATCACACACAAAGAAGAATGCTAGGATGCCACCCACGATAAACCCATGGGACAGACCGTCCTCTGTTCAGTTTCTCTCCTTCAGTGGAATTCCCCCATTATAATGTGCCAGCTTACACAGCCTTGCACATGCACATAGAAGCATGCACACATAATAAATTTTGGGGTAACAGATGAAGAAAAAGTTTGGAAGAGTATTGGAAGACATTGGGGGTTAATGACAGGGTATTCCTTTTGCCCCAGGCACAATAGACAAGCAGCTAATTAGTGCATGAAACCACCACAACCATCACCCTACACCCCTCATCACCCCCTCTCTGCTCAGCCTAGCCCTGGTCTTCTGAACTTGGTATGGTCAGAGCTGGAATGTTGAAGCAGTTCATGTTCACATGCACATCAAAAGCGATTAAGTACAAGCCCCTTGGATTAAGATGAGTCTGTAGACCTTCACATCTTGTGCTAACCTCTCAAAAGCTCTTGGCTTCCTCCTGCCACAACAGTATCCAAGTTCATTTTGGCCTGACACAGGCCCCTCCTTTGCTTGTGGAAGTAATACCAGATTACAGAGCAACTGTTGTTAAATGTTGATATAATGTGTTTTTCTTGTTCTTTTTCCCCCTCTCTCTGTTTGTACAGCTGTTCTTTAACAGCAGGTCATCTCACTGTTCTGCTCTCGTATGACTTACTTTGTGCAAAACTGACGTATCATTTCAGTTTAATACACATGAAAAACATTTACACGTTGGCAATGAGGGGGAACTCATTTGATAAAACTCGTTGAATTGAATTTATATATACATCTGTCACACATTAGGTCTAACCATACGGCTAACTTTTTTTTCCTAAATAGTGCTCAGAAAGTTAACGTATCCCTCTGTGACTTGTGTACACAAGTCCAGACAGGCGACCGGCAACTCAAACACGCTGTACACTGATCTGCACAGCCCACAAAAAGGGTGATTTTCACTGGAGCAAGAAGGTCTGAGACAACAAAACAAGAACAGGAAAGATGAACACCTCCTTGACAACATTCTTTTCTTTGTTGAATCAAAGCGGGAGAGGATAAAAGAAACACCCATCAAAACATCCATTCATAAAACATACCACCTTTAGGTGCTTGTGCTGAAGGGAGGAGGGGAGCAGACTGAGAAATAGGTACATGAGTAAGTCAATGAGCACAGCAAAGTTAGATTTATACAGTTTATTAATTGAAACCTATGCTCTACCTCTCTTACTCCCCCTCCATCCCTCCCTCTGTATGTGTACATGTGAGGACCCAGCAGGCTGGAAGCTCTCCCAGGACCCAGATGCTCTCTGTCAACACCAAGATTCCAGAGAGGAAGCAGGGCTTTACAGCAGCAAGCTGTACACACAGCCAGGACCTGCAAAGACCAGGAGCCAGGAGAGAACAACCTGCTCCATATAAACACAGACCTCCCTGTCTCCTGCCTGAGCCACTGGTTCTGCTTCCTTGCTCACGATGGGCATGGTTCACAGTAAGCCAGCAGCAACTAAGTCCTAGGAGAAGGGAATGAGCCACTGAGTTCCTCCTGCCTGGCTGGGCCCCCTTTCTGCCTGCCACCATCAAGAGGTAAATAGCTATTGGCTGCTCAATAAGTGGCTTCAGTGCGTTAGAGTGAGGGGCCTTTTTTCCTCCACACTCTCCCAGCCTTGACAAGCATGTATTGACAGAGCAGTTACACACTAACCCATTGGGGGAAATCCTCCACATTGTGCCCCAGGCAGCTGATAAATGGAACTCATACAGTACCTGTAAGCATGATCTCCAAGGCCTGGATACAGAAAGGTGCATTTGCACATACACACAGCTCAATAGTACCACTAATGCAGACATAAGTGGGGAGAATAGGGGTTTTATGATACATGATGTGATGTACGAGTAGAAAGATAAAGAGAATAAGAAAATGGGATTAGAAAGAAGCATATAGTTAATCTACACTGTCTTTTGGCCTCACCACAAACACTGTTTTTCTGAGGTATCGTAACAGTGAAAATCCACAAGCCTGTGGAGCCACAAGTGGCTGTAGTTAACAGGATGCAAAAAGAAAATAGGGAGCAGTGTGCATTAACCAGCATGTTGAAATGTAATGGCACTATTAATGTTGAAATTCTCGATTTGATTATTCATTATATATATATATATATATATATATATATAATGTCAAATGATTTTTAACTTTGAATGTATTTTATGCAATCAAATCCAGAACTAAGCGAACACAAGACAAACAAGACAGACAGTGGTTGTACTGAATATCAGTGGAATCGTTAGAAGTTCAATGCTTTTTATATGGTGTCATGGTCACAAGGGCCACTGTCCAAGAGAGGAGTCATTGTCAGTGTAAGAAAGGAGGAGTCAGTGCTATAGCCCCCAACATTGGGGAGGAGCTGTGTGGTCCTGTCCTCTCCTTCCCCTCCACCCCTTTCATGTCCAACCTACTGCTGATAAATAGCTAACGGTGCAGCACTTACTTTCACTTTGTGATATGATGTCAGTAACCTTCATTGATCTGCTGGTGGGTAGGCAGGCCTTATCACTGCCTCTCCCTTGTGATATACTGTGATCCAGGGCCCTGACTGCTTTTTAATACACTGCACTTTAGGTAACGGTGTCGCAGGCTAACCACCCCAGCTACTAACACCTGGGGCCGTATTTTACAGCAGTGCTGTGATGGCCAGAGAGATTACGGAGAAACTAACTCTAGGAAAGCCTGCCAGCAAAATGATAACATAGACTAAAGTGAAACAGTAGAGTTGTGATGTGTGAGGAATTCTGTATTCTGATCAGGTTTTCTGGCACAAGCTCACATGCCGGCAAGGTGCATGGAGAACAGAGGTAATTTTGAAAATTAAAAAAACTCTGAGAATTATTTATTGTGAAAACATGCATGCTATACCTTATCAGGCAATCAACCCCTTGAGATTCCCACCCTAAACTTTGACAGTCCTCTTTTGCCTCCAGTTGAAACCTTTCTGTCCTGTCACTTATCAGAGGCACCTGTGCTGCATTTTTAAGTCTAATCAAGTGCCTCTGTCAGAACATGAAGCTATTGTTGACAGAGCACAAAGCTCTTTGCAGGGATGAATTAGAGCTGACAGCCACGTCTCTCCATCACATTTATTCATGCACTTATTCTAAGACACCTGAGCTGATTGGTGTGAGTTGGACCCATATCATGTGAATCCTTACATCAACATAATTTTTTTTTTTAAATGCAAAAGTTAGGACACTGGAACTCTGTGTGAGTCCCACTCCTGCTTCACCACCACCCCCTTGTATATGGGTTAAAGGAGGCTGCAGATAAAGAAGACTGGACGACTAGCGGGAGAATTATCCCAACTATTGATTTTAGCTGTTGGGTATTACAGAAGGAAACAGCCAGTTTATCAGGCCAGGATCCCTCTGCACTTTCACTAACTAAATGAGTATTTTCCGGGCTTATCAGGCAAAAAGCCTTTTACTGATGTTCTCTGCTTCCCCCACAACTACACAAAGAGAGAAATTGGCCACCATTATGTAGGAACTGGGTGGGTTAGGTTGCATTGCTCTTTTCGGAAACCCTAACACTTACCAAGCACTTTACAAACCCAAAATGATGTCTTCATATTCATCATCAACAGGATACTCCTCAGGGGTATTGCACATTTTATTATATGTATGTATATTAACAGTTATCTGCTAATGGACTTGTGACCTCTTGGACTATCTACTCTCGATCTTCCTCTCACTATCTGCCTCTGTCTCTCTGGGTCAATGTCATTTCTATGGCTTCTGTATATGAGGACTATAACCAGAAATAATGGGAAGTGCTATAATCCCTGAGAGGAGCTTAATTCCAGCCTTAATCACAAAGACAAAAGTATGTGTTTTAATTACATACTGAAAGATTAACAAAGATACCTGCGAAGGAACCTATCCCAGGATCCTCGGTCAGGAGGTCCTCTTGTGTTCTCAGTGTGCAAGATATTCTGTATCAGCTGGCAGGAATTGAAAGTGCTCTTGTTATTTTAAGATGAAATTATACCCAGACATTTTAAATGTACTGTATATCCATTTCCCAATATTAATAATGAACAAGAACAGAGACAGAGAAAATTTCCCTCAGCAATTACTGTGGAAATCCATAAACTGATCAATGTGCAATCCCAAGGATTGTCCTAATACATATAAAATATAGGCAATACCACATGTGCATATGAATGTGTATGAATTTATTTGTGGTGTAAAATGACTTCTACAAGATGAAAATATTATTGAAGAAATAAAGCTAGGTGTAATGATTTACATATTTCATCACAGGCAGCAATGAAAAGAAGTGATTAACCCCCAGCAAGTAAGAGAAAGACAAAGAATAGGGAGAGAAAGAATATTGACAAGGCTGAACAAGACGAACTGCTAACTAGAACAAAATGATGGCGAAATAAAACCACTTCCCACTTGGATTCAGCCACACAAAAAGTAGATCATGGAATAATAACACATTTTTGATAGATATGTTCAGCAATTGCTTTAGAGAATGCTGATGTAAGCCAATATTGTTCTAACAACAGTAAAACCCTTTATCCACTGTATCAACACAAAATCTATGGTCTACTCTCTGACAAGTTGGTGGTGTCCTTCAGTAAAGGCACCCAAGTGGTGAGGAGTGGAACAGGCAGTGACAGGAGTCATGGCCAAACTTGGCACCCATGAAGGGGCAGTGTTCATCTGCCCACCGACCTGCCTTTATGTCTTTAAGTCATCCCTGTAATTTGCTTGGAGCGGAGATAAATCTTATCTCAGAGACCTGATTAAGTTTTTAATTTACACTCCAATCAATAGCCCAAGTCTATTGGCAATGTGTCTAAAACTCTATTTACCAAAGGATTCCCTGCTATCAATTGATCAAAGACCCGGCAGCCATAAATTATGAGAACACGTGTGCGTTGGGGGGGGCACAGGGAGCCAGTGCAAGTAAGAAATTGGTTGAGCTACGACATGTTTGGAGGATTTTTGTAAAAACAGAGATATAAGCTGTAACCTACATAGACAGTCACTAGAGGCTGGTGCAAATTCCCTGAGAACCACACAAACACATAGGCTATGAAGCTTTGCTTTAAATGCTTCAAAATCACTGGTGTCAACAACTCTACCTACTCTGAACCCAATGAAAGAGAGACATGGAATGTGAATGAGCAGCAACACCGATAAAAATGCCAACCTCACTGACTCCCACATAACTTTCTAAAGACTTGTACCCAAAGTGACCATGCTAAATGTCTGTAAGAGGGAGACCCCCTCCCACTTCCGGCCCTTTCTGCATGAGTGCCATTATCGGTTTACAGTGCCTACTTTCCCAACAGATTTGTTGAAAAGGAATCTGCTGGGGTATGGGTCCCCAAACAAAATGACTACATTTAGCTCTTAAGACATAGCATCCAGCATGGGACACTTAGAAAGGGATTTTTCAAGGTCCAATTTACAACAGTTATTGTATCCAGGAAACAACTACTTTAATGTTAGTTAACCTTTAGATGTTTAGGTGTTGTTTAGGATTTAAAGAGATGAAGGGATGCAGTTCTACATAATCTGTAAAGGTTTATTCTAGCTCAGAGTTAGAGGGCAAATATACAGTTCAAAATCCTCTCTGCTGTTCCCATGCAGAGGAAATGAAGGGGAGGGAAAGGAGGGCAGCGTTATCACTGTGGAGAAAGTGTCGTCATGGCGGTTCTACTCTGACCCTGCTGACTCGCCGATTCCTTAACATGAGATCATTTTGGACAGCTGACCTCAATATCACTGTGCTCTGAGGATGAAACAGATCCAGTGGAGCTTCTTATTCCCCACACCCTGCCTCCAAAACATAAGCGGACACACATTTGAACAGCCACATGGAAAAGTCTCAGCTTCATCTTTGCACCAATGTTAACAGGAATTAAAGGAATCCACAGAAATAAAGTGAACAAGTCAGCTTCCTCTCTCACAACTATTCCCAGCTAAATATAAATAAACAGGAAAGTGGACGATCTTGGCTTCCCAGGACTAGATCACGTTCAAAATGTTGCCTTTTCTCTCACTCTTTCACACTCTTGATAGTTTGACAGAGCAGATAACACAGCTTTATTTTTCTAAAAGAAACAAACTATTTCCTCACTTTGTCAACAGGTCAGTCAAACTAGTACTGTATGTTTTCCAGCTTGTACTCAAAATTACAACATACAATAATAAGGTGGAATAATATTGTTGTAACAAATGTTGGGGCAGATGTGATGCACTACTTTGTCATTAAGTGGAGAAGCTGTCTGGTAAAATCAGGCATAAACATGTGTCAGAATTACATGTAATTATAGTTGGAAAAACTTCCGCATGAGAGTATGAATCACCTCTGCAGCTGGCTGGCGTGGCAGGAGAGAAAACAGTACCCTGCTATCCTCACCTTCATAACTGCAGTGGGGGAGGGGCACAAACCACAGGAGACATGCAGTCTAAAGAAGACAGACAGGCTCATACTAAGTCAGAGAGCCCGACTTGCTGGTCCTCTGTTGGATTATCTAAAGAGCCACCAACGGATATGTGTAATCAGCCCCATCCCCATGTTTCTCTCTCACTCTCTGCCTCTCTGGCTAATGTCTCCGCCTGATTCGATTGAGGCAATTAGGCAGTAATCTATAGAGCTAGGGAGTGATGGAAACATTTCCCACTGTCCTCCTCATGTTTCTCAGAGCTGCTATAATTAGCTAACTTTGTTTCTCATTAAACATCAGAGGAGTATTTACATACCCAGATCCAATTTGGCTCAGTAGAGCCCATTCCTTTTAAACCATTGTGAAACATGTCTGTAAACAGAGGAATGAGGAAGCTGTAATCTGCAATTATTTTTCTCAAACATATATACACTATAATAGAAGGACAAAATGGATCTTGGATGTAGAGGTTACAACAAAAATGTCAAAGTGGATGATCATTCTTGATCAGTGTGTTGTCATGGATGTAAATGAAGCTTGGACTGATGTCAAGCTGGTCTTACAACATAAGATATAGGCTCATTTGTACAGCTAAAAGTTTGGAGTCAGTTACACCAGTAGGGCACATAACTTCACATACTGTTATAAAAACTGTGGGAAAAATCTATAATGATATTCGACACCAAGGCAATGCAGAAAAATCATGAAAACCTTCATTCAAGCAGAATCACTCAATAAGCTGTTTCGCTACCATACAAACACCCTGTTGAGCTGATCTATACAGTTCAGAGGCAGAGACGAAGGATTTCAGAAGAGTGTCTCTCTTCACAGCTTCCTGGAGCAGCACCCAGGATTATATATTGTACAGTTGTAAACTTTTTATCTGATATGCAAAGTACAAAGCACCATTTTATGTTTCTACGATGAAAAATATTTCATTAATGCCAGAGGGAAATTTGATTGAAATAAGAAATATAAATAAATAAACAATTAAATAACATTGGTCCTGTTCTGCATAAACAGAGTGGCCACAAACAAACCAGATTTTGATATTAATGGAGAAAGTCATTGTTCAACATGAACTGAAAGTGCATGTGTGTATTTGTATGCATTTTCCAGAGCCAGGGGTGAACATTTGGCAACTGAATGTAGATCCCTAGAGTGTACCGCTGACATTGCAGCTGAGTACAAAGCTGAGTTTGGGTAAATGTACTTCTTTTACACATAATGTAAAATCTAAGTAGTTATTGCATATCTACATCTGACATCACATAGAAACCCTTACGACACTTGAAAGTAAAATCTCATGTATGTTTGTGTTCAGTTGGACATTCAGCTTGCATTCAGTGTAGCTGTGGGCCTATTCATTTCAACCACCATCTTTTGACATTCACGGAATTCCTAAAACCTATATTTCTACAACTGAAAGTATAATATTCAAAAGGTTCTGTCAATATAAGTGATGCTTTAAAATTGTTACAACTCTAAACTTTTCACTTATTTATTATGCAAGGATATATGAAAATGCAAAGTGACCCCAGTTTACAGCTCTAAAGTTTACCAGGCTGCTGCTGCTCATCTGACACCCTGTTCAGCATACCCCTCATCTTTTGCTTGTCAGCAATAGCAAACATTAGTGAGACATTATTATCTAATGTGCTGCTAATGTTAGAAAAAAGAACACAAAAAAAAACATAACTTTGACAAGTCCCACAACTCCCCCTGAACAGGTTGTTGGGATTGGTTACTTAGATTTGGTTTCATGAAATCCTGGCCTCCTAAGTCATTGTGTTTGATATTACTGCTGCACTTCCAAAATGGAAATGCTGAACAAAATCATTGACTGCTCATTTTACTCATCATATATACTCAAATATTTAAACAAATAACTAATATTTTGTGGGTGTCATTCATGCTCATTTTAAGCTTTTGGCATGTAATTTCACTAAACTAAGTTGGAGTGTCAGTGCATGGCTTGACATGCTATGCAAACCCTCAAAAATGCATGTTGATAACAAACAACATGACGTGGTGTGCAATAACTACAGCTATTTCTGAGAACAAGCTGAATTACTACCACTAAAAGTTTACAATGTTTTCATATCATCCTTGGCATCAACAAATCTGAAGATTTGAGCCATGAGATTTTCTCGTCTTTGGAGCTCATTATGATGCCCTGAAATTACAGTGTGTTTAGCATATTTATACATTCCAGCACAAACAAATTACTTTGTCAAAATTCTGGCAGCTCTAAAGATCTGAACACTTTAATAGTTTAATATTTGGATGTGATTGAAGAACACAGAAATCCTATCTTGTCTTTGCTTGGCTATAGTATGGGGGTAGCTTGAATACATATACAGGATAGAAAATGAAACATCATAGAAAAGAAGGGTAATTCAATAAGCAGCATTCCAGCGTGACACAGATTCACTTTGTCAGTTGTGCTTTACCAGTAATTCATCTTTCTGAAAACAGACACTATCTCAACAATAATTTCTTTCAACTCCGATACCTGGCAAAGAGGTTCATGAAAATTTAATAAAAGGTTTTTATTGGCTAACACCACAATCCCTTCTGATCTCACCTTAACAAGAGTCTGTTTCCTTTTTCTGGTGTCCTCGGAAAGCAAAAGCTACTCTTGTTATGCCTAGTGAGACACAAATGGTAATTCTTGCAATTATTACTCAATTCACAAGTGACTACACTTTTAAGCAGACTATATGAACACACACATGCACATTGATTATTAGTGGAATGCATAAGTAAACAGTATGAAGGGTAGGGTCCTACGTAGATGTCCAGATGGGCTGGCAGGGAGGCTTGTCTGGGAAAAGGCTGTCCCAGACCCATGCACCCCTCCTCTGTTCCCTTCTGCCCCTGTGTGCAGGACTGCAGTTAGCCTGGTCTGAGCAGCAGAGGGTTAACCGTACTGCCCAGTCCCAGGCGTGAAGTGAAACAATGAAATAATGGCAGTGAGTGAATGCTCAAAGGCAGGGGGCACTGTGGGTGTGGGAGGGCGGAGGCTCGCCATAGGCTCCTGCAGATGTTGCTGGGCTTCTGCGGGTCACACAATCACACGTATTAGCATTCCTGATAGAGGGAGCCTGGATTAGGGAGCTGAATGCCTTTCTCAACTCTGACAGAGTTTGAACACACCAGAGAAGCAAAGCAGAGGGAGAGATATCCAAGAAATGTGGTGAGGAGAAGTGGAAATAAGACTGTATTAGAAGAAAGAACCCCACAGACAATGTTTAGAAAGGCCCCAGCTCATAGATAGAGCAGGCAAAATATTGAGGCTAGGAAAGAAGAGGAGAGAAAAAGCCAAATGCAGAATAAGACTGACAGACAAATTGCACCAAATTGACTAAAACAGCTAATGAAAGAGTTTAACAAAACAAACAACAACGCGAAATGAAGCATGTGATAATTTAATGGTTTTGCGAGGATGGCAGAAGGGAGTGCATATATGAAACGAAGATTTCTATTTGCTGCTGAATGAATGAATGAGCAAAGACAAACGGCTTTCTTTCTTCTTTCAATGTCTGCGTGAGTAAGGGAGAGTGAGAGAGAACAGAAACAAAAGCTTTTCAGAGTGTATGTGTGCTGTCCTGTCCCTTTTTTTTTTCCCAGGACAGAGGTCTAGAGAGGCCTCATATTTCTAGCTGCTGTCAGGCCAGGGTGAGAGGCAGAGACAGCGAGGGGCAGCTGTTTTCTATGAGGTAGCCTGGCTGCCTCACACATGGCCTTTGATCCAGTTTAGCTTCGTCGGCCAACCAGTCTGCCCCAACCACCCCCACCCACCAACCTCTCTGCATATATATATATATATATATATATATCAGTTTGTCTTTGGGTAAGTCTGAAAAAAGTAGGGTTGTGATTTTATTAGCGTAGTACAGGGCTAACGTGGAAGCACAACATGGAACCAAATCTGAAATTCACTGCTATTTAACAAACAGTGGTAAAATGAAGTGAGAAGCAACATGAAACCAGAGCCATTGCTTTGCTTCTTCCTCTGCCTTTGTTTTAGCACAAGACAAATAATTTCACAGGAATGTAGCCGGTCTGGTCTGATACTGCTGTGTATTCAGCAAAGATTTTAGAATATAAAGGACACACTGAAAAACTAAACAGCTTAACACTAACCTTTTGAGAAACACTAGTTCTTCTTTAAAACTGCAGCTGATTTTTGATGGAAGAGAAGTAGAAGCAGAATGATTATATCATCAGCAGTGAGATGTATCAGTAGCATTACTGAAGGTAATCATGGTGCATGGAAATAGAAAATATAAAATCTTATCTGTCCCTTTCCATACTACTTGACCACAAGAACAATTCTTTTTTTTCTTTGGAATTGGTTTTGCAATATGTCAGTCACATTCCTCAAAGTCTAACAAAATAGCTTTCTTGCATGAACATAGCCAAACTTATTAGATACTTTCTAAACATGGACAGGGACTCAAACTCAAATTTCCTGACTTGTTGTCTGACTTTATCCTCCACCAACCCTAAAACTTGCAACTCTGTCCGTTCTTGGAAGTCTCCACCTGGCAAAAAGCAGATGTGGATAAAAAATGTAATGTGCAGAGTATCCTGACTGAGCATCAGCATCTGATGAGTTGGGATTTAAAGTGTTTTAACATTTGGAATGCATTTCAAACTATTCTTCATTAATTATGGTACAGTGTGTGCACAGTGTTTGATTCAAGCACTCTTAATTTCATTAATACTTACAGACTCTAGTTTACCATTATGAAAATAAGGCTACCCTTGTAAGTGGGCTTAACTGCACTATGATGTTGCATGTTGGCATATCTAGCAAAGACTATACAGCTGGAAACTTCTCAGTGCTCCCTGCTGTCATTATCCTCAGATCCCTGACAACAAAGAAAGAAAAAATAGGCAGTGACACAGAGAGCACACAAACCTTCATATTTGACAGTTAAGAGAGGCGTACCTTTGTCCCCAACCAATGACTATCAGTCACTCTACAAGTTAATATTTGCTTCTGCCGGCTCATAAATTTGCATTGCATTAGAACCTGACCTAAATGCATTTTTATCACCCAAAGTAATTAGCTGAGCATTAGTTGTAAGAGAGAGCGAGAGTACTATGAGACTGAATCCTTCCTGAATGGCTGGTGGCTGAACGAAAGCTATAGGCAGGATGGCTACAAAGTACAGTAGAGCTGGGCCACCAGATGAAAGAGGAAGTAAACATGGCCAGAGTGCTGCCTCTTTAATCTGCTACATTAACTCTAGCACCACACGGGGAGGAGCAAGCAAGCAGGCAAACAGCGAAGTCACACAAAAGGGGAGTGTCAATGAGGGGGTAATAAGGAAAGACAATGAGTAAACAAGCAGGGGAAATCCAGGCCTAGTGTGATAGAAACTCCCTGCTTCTCACTGCCTGGCACACACAAAGGCCCTGCTGTAATTAGCCACCCCAATAGGTTGTTTAGCATTTGCATATAAATGCCCTCACAGGCAAACACTAAACACGCTGACACAAGCCATGCCCAAAACAGACGTTTGCCACACCTCTAACCCTCCAGGAGGTCTCAGGGGTCCACTTATGTCGGAGTGCCCCCTCCCTCTGCCTTGTGCATGTACCCACTACAGGCAAGCTGGCATCTATTACAAAAAAGGCAGACAGCACACCATAGTGCGGGTGCTCAGTTCTTGTTTCTAGAGGGATTGTGAAACACTGTAGCCAGGCTTCCTGTTGAAGGCCCACATACCCATCTGTCATGTGAAAATACATTGTGCCATGACCACAGGAGTCAACGAGACAGCAACTGCAGGTGGACGCCTTCTGATATAAAAACTTTACATGGAAGGCAAAGAGAACTCACAGATATACCCATGTGCACATGTGTAGGAGCATGTGCAGGGCTTTCTACATTGTGAGAGGGTTTGGTCAGGGTCAAAACATACAGGCCTGTTTGATGTGCCCTGTCAAACAGAAAAAGAAAAGCGTTTTGTAGCTGTGTACATGAAGAGAGAGCTTGTAGATTACAAACAAAACCAAACTTAATTTACCCAAAGTTTTTTGAAATGTGTATATTTTCTGCAGTTCTGAGTTTCATCTATTGTTCTCACAATGTTTTAATATTTGTGCTTAGATTTTATAATACATTGTATGCCTATTGTTGTTTTGACAATGGCAATTCATGAAAAAAAAACTGTGAAACTACAAAAAGGAAGGAAGTGATGAGACTGGTGTCTGCCCTCCCCCTGCCCCGACCACCTCCTCTCTCTTTTCTCTCCTTCCTCCAAAGCTATAGTTTTTCCAGTGTAAACAAAGGCTGTGTCATCCACACACTTGTCTTACTCCTGGTACTGCAAGGAGAGTGTGTGTTCAGAGCTCCATACAAGGGCTAGTTCCTGTGTTAATTCACAGTACAGAGCGCAGGTTTACCCCGCAACTACTCCGCAAGGTCTACTCCGCTTGCTGGCTATAGGTTTGTGAGCGCCGTTTGTGGGACAGGAAGACCACAAAATGAAAAGCTATCCGCTGAACACTTGGTTCTCACCTGCCATGTGGCCTGTTGTTCCCCATTAGGGCATGATCTGACATGAGCAAACACCTGGCTGTAACAAAAAGCAAACTGTAAGAGGAGCCTATTTTGCAGTGCTCCTCTTACTGATACCTTGCCAGAGTTACAGGGACAGCTGGATTTAAAGAGGAGATGCTGTCCAAATTACACAAATGAGGATTATTTTGACCATCTCTGTTGAATGTGCATGATCTAGAAAGCTTTTGGGCGACAATGTGCTTTAGAGTCACACTGAGGGAGGGTTTAATAGTAGCTGGGGAGAGGGAAAAAGCAGAGCTCATCTTGTCAAAGGATTGGCCCTTAATATGTGAAGATGAGAAAAACTGTTGTAACAGTCAGTATCCGTTTTGGGCCCAGCTCTTACCTCAAGCTGACTTCCTATATATGTGGTCAGGGTGTTTCTTGCTTTACTGCTTCAAACAACAATGTATACTAACTATTTGTTACCGCCTGGGTAAAACAGAAATGTCAATGTTCCGCTCTGCTCAAAAAGGAGCAGAAAATGTCACTTTTAATTTAGTTTAAACTGATGTATAACAGACTTGCAGACACACAGCAGATGATGAGGTGATACAGGACAATTTTTAAACTCAAGTCATGTTTCTAAATGTATATAATTCTTTCTTAGGGTTGTACGAGCCTCCATATTCGGCAGAACAACTAATAGCCACATATACTAGCCCCAGGACCCAATCTTCATTCATTAAACAGTAGGGAAAATGAACTCCATGGTGACCAGACTAGGCAGATGACGTCACAAAGCCGAGGTCACCAGTCTGTTACGGCCGTCTAGCCCTGTGTCAGCCCCATGGGACCTCCCCCACCCCCTCCAGCCTAAGCTCTGTGGTACTGAACATTACAATATAAACAGTCATGGAGGGTTCTGTGTCTAATGTTTAAATGCCAAGGTGCCGTCATTGTCATGAGACATCAAATATTGGCTGAAGTACAGCAGTTGTAGCATAGTCTGTAAGAGAGAAAGAAACATGAGGACTAAAAAACAAAAACTGCCAGGATAAATATGTATACGTTTTTATTCTCTGTATTTGTATGTGAATAGTAGGAAGAAGAGAGTATGCGTCTTCCTCCTCAGGCTACATATATGCACACACACAAGCACACATATACATATCCAGTTTACGGTGTTGCTGTGTGGGAGTCTGCTTCTCTCTAATCAATTTATTATGAGGCACTGAAGTCCTTGTGTTTGTTCATTTAACACAGGGAAAATGAGAAACAGCATTTGTTTTTGGTATGGTGAGACCCAGAGTAAAAACCACACGCGCCGCGAGGGAGGCGAGCAAGAGAGAATGGGAGAGGCAAAAGGCACACAGGACAGAGACACCCCCCAGAATAATATGAAGGTGTAATAATGTGGCTTTGAGGAATAATGGCTTTAATTGCAGTTTGTGGAAACATTTAATGTGGTCTGTATGACACCTGGCATAAATGGTTTACACCCAGGACAGTGCCAATTACAATTCAGCCAATCAGAAATCTTTCTTAAATCCACCGACATGCTCACGGCAACAGCTAGATGCCTATTTGATGAGATAGGACAGGATGGCAACAGACACACATGCTGTATATCTTCTTTTTAATTACAATGTCTGCAGAGGTGGAACTCTGCTATAAACAATCATCTGTGCAATCAAACAATAACACCAACAAACTGCATTTATAACATTTTCAAATTGGAAAAACTGCATTATTATGCAGACAACTTGTGTCATACATTTTTGTAATATTCCTGAAAAATTTAAGAAGAAAAAGCGGTGAATAGCTTAAAAGCTGAAGTGTCTAAATCTACTGGCTATCCTTCATTCGGCAGCTCTGACAGCAAGACTTCCTCATTCGATTTTAAAATGCAGCTCAGGTGCAGGTGTTAGTTAGATCAGCATAGATACTACTGGCACTCACAGAACCAGACAAACATCACCGAACATTAAAATAGATTAAATAAAACAGAATTCTATTACCACTCTGCTAAATTAAAGCTCCAACACTTCACCATTTTTATAGATCGTAAAAATATAAAATATGTGCATTTTTTGTATGGGTGTTAAAAGAAGTTAGCACTTTCTCAGTGATTTTTAACACTGCAGGTGCTAAGAGCACCTTCACATCTATCTTGTATAATATATTCTGATCATGTGTATTTTGTGCTTTTGCAAGGTACAAACACAGGTAACTAAAACCCCCTTCTGGAGTCTACACTTTCTAAGAAAAAAGAAATGATGCAGTATGTGAGATTCTTCTTACAAATATGAACCATGCATGAACACAAAAAAAAAGAAAAAAAGGAACTGCTGCAAGAAATATAACAATGTAGAGTATATGTGGGCACACTCTACACGTTGCACGCAGACACAGTGGAGAGCTCACATCAGAAGACTACGGAGGCTACAGCACCAAGAGGCCATTTTATTGCTTAGCTGTGGTCAAATGAGGTGCACCGAGCTCAATTCCACCACAACAATGGCAAAGAGGGCCACAGAGACAAAAGAGGGCTATCCGTTCTTATTAACCCCTTCACTGCTGGCAGATCAGTCGCCTGGGGCACCGAGTGAACAGCAGGCCACCTGAGAAGAAGCCAGGAGAATGACTGTCCCAACTTACAGTATACCAAAAGTATGAAGAGAGTTCAAAATCTACAAACACACACACAAACACTACTAGTTATTTACACAGCAAAAGACAAACCTAAACAACAAGTTCAAACAAACCCCAAAATAATCTATCAGTGGTCAGATGGAATCAGAAGAGTCAGTAGCTTCACCTCAGCCTTGCCTCACACTGAAACACACTGCAGCCTTCTCTGTCTTTCCATCTCCGCCTCCCCCTCTCCTCAACTAGAAAAATGGATGGACTCCTACACATTTGCAAGTGAATTACTCTTTTTGTTAAGATTTGTGAGTGTGTGTGTGTAAAAATGTGGAAGAGGGTGTGAGAGAGAAAAGGGTGCTCCTGCCATCGCTCTTTTCTTTTCTTCTCTCTATAATCCTGAGGAAGATAAGCTGTGAGGTACACAGAGAGGAAGTGCCACAGACCTGCTGGGGTCCAGCACATCCCAGCAGTGCATTCCTGCAGGCTGGCTATCAGACATATAGACAGGGATAGAGTAAACCAGTCTCAGTCATACAACTAATGTTTGTCGCAGCCCCAGAGAGGAGTGGACCAAGTCCTTACAAAGAATTAAAATCAACATGACCACAATGTGGAAACCAGAAGATATAACTAAGATTTGAAATGACAAATATATAGAAGTATGGAGAATGTTTTTGCTTAAAGCTCCTTTCGACCTTTAAATAAACAAATGTTTTTTTTACAAATATATATCTGGCCCTTTGTAAGTGATAGCTAAATAGCAAACACAACATCAATATCACATTCACAGATTTTCTTTCTGCACTTTTAAACAAGCACCATACGACAGACAGAAACTGATAGACTGACTGTGTATACAAACATACACACACGAAATGGAACTAATACAAGCCATGTTGTTGCATCATTGGTGACCCGGTCGTAAATTAGAGACAAAAATGTCATACTAATGCTTTCAAACACAAATCATATGACTCCATTAACACATCTTTTTTTGAACAAAATCAAATTTCTTCATATGAACAAAATCATTGAATTTGTTTATTTCTAACCTCTGTGTCACTGACTAAGCACACTGCAGGCTTCTTGAAAAATCCAAATAATATGAAACTACATTTTCAAAATTCATTCTACAATAGATAATATGAAATATGGGAGCAGAAGCAGGGCAGCTGATGCACTGTCAATATGTTAAACCTGTCACTCTTGCTCCCTCAAACACCCACGTGCGTACACAAACACACACACACACAGACGCACACTTACGTTTTAGTTACACAATGCAGATTTCACAGACACAGATAAACAATGTGAGGGCAGTTATCACTCTACAGAGCACAGTAACATAGAGGAAGAGGAAGAGCATGACAAAGAAATAGGGGAGGACAAAAAGACGGCGTGTGTGTCGTCAGAGTCACAGGCCAGAGGGGCCCACGTATTGTTCCAGGGCTCAGCGTAGGGAGAAAAAGGCGACCTGGGCCGCCTGTGTCTAAGCGTCCTCCATGTTTTATGCATTCTGTCCTTTGTGATGATAAGCGCCAGTGCAGAAGGTGGAATGCTGGCCTCCAGGGTCCAAGAGAAGGGTGGGCTTATGAGGAGCAAGGGGGCTGAGGTGCAGCTCAATTTTGCAGCACTTGGAGTACTCCCTGTCATCCTTGCTTTGCCCGCATGAAGGCATATGAAACATATACGGACACAAAACCGCTGTTCCCTACATTCCCGAATGCAAGAGCTGCTCCTGCTGCCTCGAATAGGATACAGTCAGTCATAGCAACTATGCCCCTCCAACACACACACACACACACACACACATTTTTACGATGTTGCCAGTCCTCGTCAGGCAGGCATTACACAGGTCTTCTGCTGATTGTTGATACAGCCACACAGAAATAAAACTGTTTATCACTGTTGCAACACTGCAATTTATCAAACAGCCTTGTAAGCTACAAAAGTGATATTGTAGAATTTATTTCAAAAGCAACATAGAAATTGTACTCAAGGACGCAGAAGCACATCATTATAACCTCTTTCCATGACTACAGCTGCTTTAATTTATTGTTAGAAATCAAATACAATTTTTTGTAAATATGTCCCACACATTACTGAGCTCTATTCTATGACAACTCAACAATATACAGCACTGACGGAAAAATCAAAACAGAACCCATACTTTGCTTTTAAACACATTACTGAACTGAAATATTTCTTTTTCCTCCTCTCTGCCATCAGATTGGCTGCTATATTATCAGAATAATGTTTTTTTAAAAACAGTGTTTGCTATGATTTGTTTTATTCATTTGGGTTTTTTTTTTGTAGAAACAGTTCAATCTCACAAAAATTATGACTAAAAGTAAAACTGTATCATGACAAGACCTTAACATGGCACATTTAACAGAAATGGGATTTTCTGAATGCCAGTACACCCACAAATCTGAAAGCTGCTGTGCACACAAAGACATGCACAATGACACGTGCGCATCTTCTCAGTCATAAATCTAGTTTACCACAATGATTTAACCAAGATAGTTAACACGATAAGATGTTGTGAAAGAGCCAACCACAAAAATAAAAAAGGAAAAAAAGATAAAAGGATGATAGTGAAGAAGAAAAAGAAGCAAAATAAAAAAAAAAGAAATGGATTTTAAAGAAAAGAGGAGGCTCTCTGTGGATAAAGAGAAGCCCTTTTGGACACTCTGGGCTGCAGGGATTAAGGATCTGCTACAGGATTCATGCACTCTGTAAGCATGCCTGCATACACACACACCTACACACACCTGGGCACCGCATCTTTTCCACCCTCCCTTCCCACTATCCTGCTGTGAGCCAGTACCACCCCCACCACCCCTCACCAGCCCGCTCCTCTGTGATAGCATTCTGGCCTCGGCTGTTGGACAACTGGAAGAATTGGTTTTTGTTGCAGAATCATATTGAAAAACATACATCAGATTCAAAAGCCGTCACCCGTCTCAGCTGACTATACTTATCTAAATGTCCATACAACAAATGGGAGAAGACAAATGCATTTTATTCCTTTCATAGAATATACATCTGCGTATTGGTAAAAATGTTTGAAATACTTTACCTCCTATATGCACAGAACAAAGGAAATTATTTCTAAATCACTGGTGATTATTTACAATAATAGAAATGAAAGAAACAAAAATATTCAGAATTTAAATAATTCCTTTATAAACTCTGATTTTAAAAAAAAAATCCCTACTTTTTTTTCTAAATAAAAGCACAAAATATGTGGATATGTGTTTTCTGTATGCATACAGCTTAGCACACCACTGAATATGCTGAATCTCACATGTATGGTTCTAGCCAACTGTTCACCCAAAGAGGGCTCCCTCCGACCGAGGACATGGCAGCGAGCTCCCCCACTGTGCCAGGGAGTTAAGGATGGAGATCTGCATAGATGCAGAGAATGAGATAGAAAGAAGCAGAGGCACAGAAAGGAGGAGGAGAAAGGTTATGACAGCCAGAGGCGCTGTCTTCTCTTTCTCTACTTTACCCCCCCAAACCATAAAACTAGCCTATCCGTGACGACTGCGACTCCCTTTATCTCGTTTGCCCAACTGGACATGCTGTTCCCACCTCATACAGTTAAATGGCATCAGAATTCTCTGAATATATCTGTCATCAAACATTGTAATTGATTAGGAACGAGTGGTGATGGTGGACTGTTCTGTTACCGTGCAGGATCAATGGCAAGTGCACATCTTCACACTAAAAATAGCAATCATATAACAGCATCTCAACCCCTAAATATCACCTCATGTCATGAATAACAACCATAAAGGCTACTACACAGTCATAGTAGTTCAATCAAATATATTTATTAAGTTAATTAGACAACAGATTTATCACTAAATCCACAAATCCTACAACTGCAAACAAAGCATTTGTAATTTTTTTAAAACTACTATTTGTTTAATGTCAAACACATTCATATAAATGTTTACAATTTAGCCAAATTTTTTAGATTAATGTAGATGATGGTTAAAAATAAATATATGTTGTCATAAATATCAGTTTAAATCAAGGCCAAATAAAAACAAAAAAATCAAAAATAATTTGGTGAGGGAAGCACAAACATGCCCCCCCCCCCCACACACACACACACAGTTTTATATGAGGAACACTGTTTACTCAAGTTATTTCAAATTAACCTGCACATAGATTATTTTTATTTGTTGAAAAAAAATTTTTTTAAGTGTCTAGCATAATCTGGTCTTTATATGACACTACATGAAAAAGGGTTGATTTTAACATCAAAATGGCCTACATTCAAATATTCTCCAAAAATGCAGTCTGTGGTAAAAGCCATGGGTGCTTTTCAATACGATCTATGAGTCAGAGATGAGCTTAAGATACTGCAGCTAGCGACACCAAACACAACATCTGACAATATTATGAAATAGAATACACAGAAATAAAGCCAGTGACATTCCTATACCATTTCCTGGAACTGTTGTAATTAAACATAAATATGACAATGAGGCAAGACAGGAAAACCAGACAGGTGAGATGACAGAAAACATTTCTGCTGTCTTTGTTTTGTAACAGAAGAGGAGGAGAAGGAGGAGGAGGAGGAGGAGGAGGAGGAGGAGGAGGAGGAGGAGAAGAGTACTGTCAGACAGGGGAGGAAAGGAGATCGCTAGTGTTTTGGCACAGCAGCCTACCTGTCCTAAAGAACACCTATAAGTTTCTAATCACTAGAATCTGAAAGCACCCAACTTGCGTGGCACACTGATAAAATTCTAAAGCATAAAAAAACTACAAGACAAAAAATAGGAAAAAGCTAAAAACGATCACTGATCTTTTTTTAAAGTTTAAAAATAATTATAAAGAATCTTAGTTTCTTTTTTTAAACAGCTAATCTCTTCTCTGTCTGCTCCTCTTCAGTATGAAAAGTAGGGATCTGTTTACCTGACCTCTCCCTCTATGGCCCATGGCTATCTGACCTCTCTGCCCCCCCTCCCCCTCATTTTAAGGGGGGATTTCTCTCACTGCTCTGCTGTCTTAACGTTTAATTTCATTAAAGCCGTTACCCAGACTATTTTTTTATTTGTCTGGTGTTTAAATAAAACTAAGTCATTAATCGTGCAGATCCTGACAACCGTAAGAGCTTTGTGCAGCTCCCAAAACATACTAACATCAACCATCACCCTTTCTCTCCCAGCCAGACCCACTCTCTCCCCATTATCCGTCGGCTGTTTGCGAGGGGGTTTCCTCTCTTTCTTTTTTATCTCTGCACTCACTCCATGACCCCTGTTCTCCCTGTTTCTTGCTGTCTGACCTACTCCCCCCCCCCTCCCTCTCTCCCCAACCACCACCCCAGCCTACACTCACAGCTTCTCACCCCCCCTTTCTGTTTTCCTCAACGGTGCACATATCCTATCATTGCTTCTGCTTGCTCGCAAAACCGTTTTTCCTCTTTCTTTCCCCGTCCATGTCGCGAAAAAATCAACATGACTAAAAATTCTCGCCGTCTTTTTTCTGACTGTGCAAAGATCCATCCCTTCCGAAAACAACATTTTTGATTGCACTTCTGAAGGTTTGCGAAGCCTATTAGATTTAGGCTATATCTAAACGCCAAGCTCCGTTTCTTTATTTTTCTGAAAATTTGGGCGAGATAAGTGGATTAGTGTGTGTGTGTGTATAGGCCACACTGAAATTATGTATTTTATATATGTCCATATATAGGACCTATAGGCTAAATATAAATAGCTATATATCTTTCTTTTAAAAAAATACCTTTTCCGCTCAAATCAGCAATCTCTTTGCACACTGTTTGCATTTTAGTGCCCAGTGTTTTATATTTGATAGCCTATCTTGTGTAGTTTGACTTTTTTTTTTTTTTTTTACATTTTATCCTGACTGTTCAGCGTCGACCATGACTAACGGACCATACTTAAAGTTTTCAGCAGTAACTTTGAAATGAAAAGATTCATCTTAAAAAGGTCAGACTTAAAGGACAGTGGTTTGTTTTCTTTCCGGTCAGCGTTTCTCGGGGAAAAACTGTTCTCTTGAAAGTCTGATACGGTAGCCAAGTAGTTAGAGGCAGGAGATCCAGCCTCCTTGTCTTCCCGAAACCACATGTCTGGTCTCTGTTACGCAGCTCACATTCTCAGGTTGTCCGTGTGCAAGGTCCTGCTGATCCGCTCTTGTCATGAAGGAGACCCGGGGCTCCGTTTTTCCTCAACACACCACATTTACACAACACTCACGCTCGCAAACACTTACCCCCTCATGCACGCACGCACACAAACACACACTTGTCGATCGATTTGCATGTGACTTCGTCAGTGAATGAACGAGAATCGACT
Organism: Leptatherina wallacei; assembly: GCA_028567055.1. Taxonomy (NCBI): domain Eukaryota; kingdom Metazoa; phylum Chordata; class Actinopteri; order Atheriniformes; family Atherinidae; genus Leptatherina; species Leptatherina wallacei. The sequence goes on from JAOXYM010000001.1 coordinate 18,508,531, forward strand.
TAAAAACAACGCTTGAAAGAGGCAAACAGAAAAATAAAAAAGAAAAAGAAAACATGGACAAAGTGGGTAAAGAGGGAAAGTGTAGCTGCAGAAACTAAGACAGGGCGGAGGGATTGCACATTTCAGACAGAGACGTGTCGGAGAAGAACAAAAATGCCCTTATCCAGGAGAGGATTTTATAAGCAAACGGCGGTGCTGAAGCTCTTTGGATGCGGCAATTGTCGAATCTGTCAAAAATAGAAAGCCAGAGATGATCCCCCCTTTTCCCGGACGCACACGGACCCACAGGCTGGACTTGGAGCTCCTTTCCTGGGCTGCGCTCATGTGGAGCTGCCGCTGCCCTTCCTCCGCTCAACACAGCCCTTTTCTTGTTGCGTTTGTGCCTTAAAACACGTTTCTCGACAACCACAAGCCCTCTATACGTTTACCCGATCCTACCGAAAAACACATATCTGTTTTAAAACCGTGCTTTTCTACGATCAACTGCTTGGAGTGGATCGCTGTCTTGCCCATTTCTTATCTTCCATTCATGAGGAGGAGAGGACGAACGCTCATGTAAACACAGGTAACGATACGAATTTAAAAAAAAATCGAAAATAAACCAAACTATCTTGCATGAAATGAACTTGTGATCGCCAGTCATCTCTCACAATGTGAGAATAGCCAGCTCCGCTAAACGTAAAGCACGAAGAGATAGAGGAGAGATTCAGATAAGTCACACAGCGAAAAGAATAGGATCGTGGAAACAGAGAGGAAAAGAGACAAACGCAAAGTTGAAACTTACAATTTCTCAGTGCCGCTTTGTGATCCTCGCTTTTTAATCCAGTATTGAGATGATTTAGCTAAAGATCCCATCAAGGCAGTCTCCTTTTGGTCAGTTTGCGCTTAGGGTGGCAAAAGAAAGATCATTGTTGTTGCGGAGTGTAAAAAACCGAAGTAGGTACTATTAGTTGTTAAAGGCAATATAAAAATAATTTGGATGCAAAGCAGGCGATGAGTCTTGTGTTAGAGGGAGCGAGGAAGAGGTGAAAGTGAGATCTGATGATTGAAAAGAAAAAACTCTTTGGATCTTTATTCCCGCTAATTAGTTTCCTGCAAAAAATGGCTGTGATTAATTCAGTGCGCATGTGCTTCATTACACAGGCACGAAGGGAAGGGCTAATTAGCCGCCTTCTGGATCAATAAGATTCAGCAAAGGAGAGAGCTCGGGAGAGAGAGGGAGGGAGGGAGGGAGAAAGAGGAGGGAGGGAGGGATGGATGGATAGATACAAGTAGAAAAAGAGGAAAGTAATGATCAGGAATTGAAAATATGGAATTAAGAACAGCGGAAAGTAAGAGTTTGATTAGACGGAAGACAGTGAAAGTTAATACTGGAGCAGGCAGTCGCAGCAGGCAAAGCCCCGACGCTACAGGCGCAGCTTTTCCATCGCTCTTTCTCGCCTTTTAAAACGTTTTTGCCCCGGTTTTTATGCTTTTAAAAATGAAATATATGTACATTATGTGCCCAGTAAAAGCACAGACGCGTCATGCTTTATTTTATTTGGTATTTTTCGGTTTCTGTCTGACACTTTAGTCGTGTCAAAGCCACACACAGGGCTGTGCTCCTGACAAGTTTATAATCCACGTTCAAACAACTTATTGAAAATCATAACTGAGTTTCCGTCGTTGAAATAACTACAGTGTAAATGTGCTGGTCATGAGCATCGTCAACCACAACTATGCGGGCAAACACGTTTCCAAGAAATAAAGCAAACACTTTCCGAAATTCTAAAGCTGGTTTTTAAGCGATTTCCACACGCAAAACTGTACAGTAGCAGCAACATATGAGCTGCCACGGTTCGGGCTACTATTGTAATCTGCAAACACCAGAGCTTAACCTAAGTACAGTGGCACCTGCATATCATCAGAGCTAATTGTGTATCTGCACCGGTAAATATATATTTGAAGCATTAAGAGCAATACCAAATGTCCAATTCAAAAGTTGACATGAAATTGTCCTGATGCGTACAGCTTCAACGTTTTAACTTTGTTCAACTTTATGTAAGTACTCCTGTACATAGCTTTAATGGAAAACCCTGAATATACATATGTTTAGATTTTACACATATATTAGGCTAATCTATTCACGATAGACAAGAAAATATTAAATTCTAACACAACTTAGAGGACTGTAGGTGTTCGTTAATCCACTGCTCAGACCGTGCTCACCTTGTATTAATGTTAAATAAAATACGAAAATCAAAGCTCTTAATTACATTTAAAATAGTGAAATTCAACTTTATAAAATATAATTCACAAATATAAGTATGGCTGAGATGAGAAGAAAGACGTTTCAGCTTTACAGGTATACTGTCAGCTCAAAATTATTAGTCTGAATTAAAGTCAGCATGTTGTTCTGTTTACCGTTGTAACATAAAAGAAATGAAATGTTTCACAGATGTAAAGAAACAGACTACAAAGGTTTAGATATTTTCCCACTGAAATTGAGAAAACTGCTGAGTTTCTTTGTATTCGTGCAATATGCACAACAAGTCCAGCTTCTTTTCTAATACTTAATGAAATCTGTATCTTTTAGGGATGTGTTTTTTATTATTTAAATTTAACATGAAAAATAATACTAATACAGGAAATTAGAAAATATGAATAGGTTTGTTCTTACCAAGCACACCAGTGAAAGACTTGTGAGTGTAGGTGTAACACTGAGTGGTGATGAACAAGCAAGCTATCGTGACATCTATTACCAAACTGGTGGGAACACGTTGGCAATACGTGTAGGTTCACTGAAATAAAAAACAGCATTACAAGTGTTTGACACAGTTGTATCAAGGCGTTTTGTCCAGCTTCGGCCTCCATGTAAAAAAGAAGAAGAAAAAAGTAAATTTTATTCTAACAACGAAATGGTCGATGTGTCATATCACTTTTAAGAGCATCATCACTAAGAATATGTTGAAGCCTTGTCTTTTAATATTAACAAGAAATTTGTTCGTTTGTTTTACTTTATCTTAAAGCACTTCGCCCTCTAACTGATGTCTCATCATTTCCTCCAAGTGAAAAGATTGTATTACAAAAATCAACCTTTGAGTCTTTCAGTGCTCTTTGTTATGATAATTTTATTGTTGATTCGCCGAGGAAATGGACAATCCCTCACCCTCAGTGTGCACACTTTCTGTGCAAACAGCTCCATATAGTCCCTGGTCCTCTGAATACAAGCAGCAGCTTTCACTGATCACATAACGAGCTATGCTGATTGAAACAATACGGATTTGTTAGTCTGCGTCTATGTGGTGAATTCCGATGGAGAGTTAATAGTTAAATGGCAAATAAACTCGAATCCAAACATTGCCTGTGTATTGAGCTTAAAGTAATCATTATACAGTGTTGTTATTGTAAAAACAAGCCATAACTGGGTTAATAAAATCACATGATATTTATTTTTTCCGACGTGAAATACACAGTGCAAAGAATGTGTTTTTTTTATTTTAAGACTGCACAAAGTTGATATGTTATAAGCCCTTCGTGATGTTGTAGTAGAAAGGGTGGCTGATGAAATAAATAGACTATATTTTATATTTTCCAAAGGCCTTTGACTTAAAGGTTGGAGAGGTTATGAAACCCCCATGGGACGTGGCGTTTCTACAGATCCAATAGCACATATTCCTTTGAAGAGCCTATGAAAATCAAACTTCTTACATTGTAGCCTATATGGCCAGGACCCAACTCTCCCCTTTCCATCACATTCTCCATCTTTCTCTCTCCCTCTCCCTGTCTCTCTCTGCCTCCTCTCTCCCTATCGGTAAAATATATGGTGTGCTGTAACACGGCATTTCCTCAGCACTTGCCTTCCACAAGCCGCGACAGGCATTGATACCTGTTTTTAAGCAATGCTGCATCTGCTGTATAGAATGTCCTTCTCGGAAAAAAAAGGGGAAAAAAAGAAAACTGCATCGCCCAGTAGAACAGCTCGCATTTTTGTAGTGAGAGGCAGACTGCAGGAATCTCGAGGATTTGCGACGTGTCTGCTCTCTCGGGAAGAAGAGATTGTAAAAATGAATAGGTTGAAAATAGCGTGCGAGAGGAGTTAAAGGGGCTTCGAGATAATAAAAGAGTCTGGTGTAATTTGAGGCTTGTAGAAGGCAGCTTTCAGCCAGTCAGTCGCCCAAAGCCTGTGACAATGCAAACTTCAGTTTACAAATTTATGCAAAGGCCTGATTGACATTACTCCATCAGTGACCATATTGAGTATATTGTAGGCTAAATCAAAAGAGGACCTGCCAGACGGAGGCCTTGATGCTTTTAAGGCCTATGCATCAGTGAAAAGAGGAAAAGGGGGGAACTGACAGGGTCTGAGGCTTTTGTGTTACCAGCATTCAATTGCGCCTCTCAGTGGGAAGGATAACTGTCCACGTGCCAGCCTCAATAGGCATACATCGATGAGTGGCATTACAAATTCAACACAACCTGTGGCTATGACAGCTCGAGGATGTGACAAAGAAAGTGAGAGTAGCTTAAAATGCAAAATGCTCCGTGGATGTGGGGCGCATGGAAGTGCTTGACCATCACCAGAGCTGGAAGGAACAAAACAGCGCATTCAGACAGAGGGCCAAGCCCCATAATCGCCTCTAACGTGCTTGAACCGCTGCTATGCGATTGGGGTTGTCGCAGAACCACGTGCACTTGTCAACTTTTAGAAATATTTATTTTAATGCATTCAAATTAAATGACAAGTTATTTTATTTTGCGGGCACTGTTCGTGCGCGCGTGCAAACACACACACACAGAGTGTGTGTGTGTGTGTGAGAGAGAGAGAGAGAGAGAGAGAGAGAGAGAGAGAGAGAGAGAGAGAGAGAGAGAGAGA